>CM059601.1:233913966-235113966 GCA_030412105.1 Cyclura pinguis | reverse complement strand
TTCCAGGGTTCAGGACTATCTATCCAAATTTGTTAATGTTAGTGATCCTATAAGGATTTGCCTCCAGTTGCATGATACTCCTATGGTATTGTACTCTTCTTCCTTCCCTCTGTTGCGGAGTCTTTTGCTTCTCCTACCCCAATCTTTCTGTTTCCTGAGACATGGAAAATAAATTTGTTTGGCTCACATATTAATATGAAGTGATGTAATAGCTTTCAGTGACCCAGTATATGAACTGAAGTACAATTAATCTTAACTTTCAAAATACTCTTAATTTTGCAGTACAGTTCTCTGGTCAACACTGAGGAAAAACTGTGCATAGAAAGCCATATTGGGAGAAATGTGTATAAACATGTATACCATTTTTCTGTGCAAATCTCCAAATGCATTCATTAGTACATACCAAAATGTCCATATTAAAAAAAGCATATACAAAAATGTTTGAATTTTCAAGCAGTCTTTTTAGCAGTAAAATAAATTTGCAAGCTAGTGTTGGACAGAATGAACTTGTGCTTCAGAAACTTTGAAAGCTTTAGAAGCTGAACAGATTTAGCCATCTGTACTTTTCCAGAAGTTTCTGGAAACTCTATAGCTTCCCTGCTGGTGGCTAACATTGATCTGGGGGCAAGGCAGAGAGCAAGAGTACAATAGACCTTTTGGTCAGCCCAAAGAACTTTACCTGGAAATTCCCATAGGGTTATAGTTTAATGCATGATCTTTCAAGACATTGAATAAACTTTCAGTCCATTCTTTTGGTTAATGGTCATTGGCACACTAATGGAATCCATGCTGGGTATCCGTTACTTCCCAAGTTTAAGAAACACTATGGTCTTAATTTCTGTATGTTCATTTGGAAAATGTGTAGACCAATCTGTGGCTTGAGTTGGATATAAAATAAAATGTGAAACAATTGTTATCCACTTGTCAACATCAGGAGTAACTAATCCGTTAGTGGCATATACACTGAAGTGCGTTCTCCTTTTCATAGATTAGGGGTATAAAATGGGTATACATCTGATTAAGCATGTACCTGAAATATGATAAAAGTATTTTGTAGAATGGTGTTCTTAAGTGAAGTCTACCTAAAAATAAATATCTCTGCTGTAATAGAGTCATCTTAGTGAGTCTGGAAAGGCTTCTCTTATCTAATAATTCAAAGAGTTCCAGTAACTAAGGCATCTGATTTTATTTTTTTTATTGGCTGATGGGTTACATAGGCTTTATCCTTCCTGCTTTTTGTGGCAAGTGTACCCTCAGTTGAGCATGGGTGACTGACCTTCCTTCCAGCTCTGGCAGCTACTTGACGGAAATATTCTGCATGTTTGTGCTGAGTACTGGCTGGTCCCACAAGAGAAGATGGTGGTGGATGGGCTTATTTAGCAGAAGTCTTTCTCTGTTGTTGTTGTTGTTTTTTTTTAGCATGCTGGGGCAGAAGGATGTTGAGGCAGGCTAATGGACTTTCCCCTTTTTCCGCTGATTTGTTGTTCACGAAGGGGTTTTATAGGCAGCTGCTGTTTACCTTGCCTGTTGTAGGCAGGCACTTGACAGCTACAGTAGTGTCAGCTAGGGTGCAATCCCATTCTTTCCATCCCGATCTTAAGCAAAGTCTGTGGGCCTTTCTGCACTAAGTTAGTCTGAGAGGAGCCAAAAAGAGATAAAGGGCTTTTCCACACTAACACTATGTGCTATTTTAATGCTTGCAACATCCTATGGAATTCTGGGGTTTGTAGTTTACTGAGCTCTCTGGCGGAGAATTCTAAATACCCCTCCCGAAACTGCAAACCCCAGGATTCCACAGGATGTTCAAAGTGGAATAATAGCAATATAACACTATGTGTAGTGTGGAAATGGCCTGTGTGTTTCCCCAGCCCTCTTTCACCATCCCCCCAATGTCAGTGCTGCTCAGTTAGACAGAAGACAAGGAACAGAAGTGGTGCTAGGCAGATGTAAAAAGACTTCGTGAAAATGAAGGTTCTTTGTCAGAGACTTTATTAACTGAGGTATGTCTACATGTGTATGTCAGAGTATGTGTGTCTGTAAACTGAGAAGGGAAAGGAAATTCTTGAAAAAGTTTGCATTATACATCAACGCTATCTGTCCTGCGATGTTAAATCTACTAACACAACTGAATATCCACGTACCCCTTTCCTTGATGTCCTCACTATTAAGAATCACAAAATTGTCACAGATGTCCACAATAACCTCACTGATGCTCATGCTTACCTGGATTGGAGATTCTGCCATTCAAAGCAAGTTAAAAGGAATATTATCACAGCTGGGCTCTAAGAAGTAGACACATCTTTAGCACTAGAGGAAGATACTGTAAAAGGACCAACAAACTCAAGCACAATCTGCTTTAAAGGCAATAACTTTTTAATATAATTGATGACAATGTCAGGAGAGCACCTATCATTTTGAGATGAAATTTCTACAAGAGACGTGAATCAAGCAACAACCAGTAATTGTGTTAGATTTGTGATAGACTTCCATCCAGCATAGAGGAATTTATCCATTGCTAATAAATTTGGAACATCTGGCTAGAGCAATCAGCAGGCCTCCAGTTAAAGCTTTCTGCCAGCCACCAAATCTGAGAAGACTGCTGGTAAAAGCTGTTCTGAGAACACTAGTCAGCAGAATTACACCCTTGCAATTTAAAGTATTGCATCACCTGTAAATACCTTAAGCAGACTGTCACTTTTAGGAGCATGGTAACTGCCAGCACCTGCTATATTAAACTACACATTACCTGCTGATTCTGCAATCTTATTTATATGATTGAATTTAGACATATAGGTTGTCATCAGTAATATGTGGGCAAAACTACAACAGACTTGTGTACAGGCTTCAGGAATTATACAACAGCTATTCTAACCAGAAAGCTAGAGCAATCATTGGCCAGGCATTTCAGCTGCAGACATAGCAGCCTCTCTGATTTGTCCTTGTTTGGCATTGAGGAACCAATTTCCTTCAGACACTTTGGATAAAAGCTCCTAATACCACATGATCTCAACTTAGAGGATAATGCTGTTATCCACTAAAAATGCTGATAGCACAGTATTCTAAATTGTCACCTACTGTATATGCCATGCTTTGGCAACTGAAGAAAATAGCATGCAGGTAATTTTGCTCTCAGTATAGATGTTTAAATTCTGTTTGTTAATTGCTTCAATAAATATAAATGGTGGCATATTGGAATGTAGTGTTAGACCTGGACTAGAAAGATCCATGACTCTCCTTTCTCTTAAACCATCAGGCTTTTCAAATCATCTCAGTACAGAGTAATGTAGGTGAAACTATTCCGTTTTATCCTCACGAGGTTGCTGTAGGGATGAAATGGAGTATCATGTATGCTCTTCACAGTTTCTAAGAAGATGAGAAGGATATAAATTCAGTAGACTCCAGCCGTTGAGTAAATCTGAACGTAGCTTTTCTACCCAATGTACCTTTGCAGCTCATAGGGAAGCAGTGGTGAAAAGAAAGTTTCAATCATAAAGTCAAAGGCTTTCACGGCCAGAATCCATAGGTTGTTTGGGGTTTTCTGGGCTTTGAGGCCATGTTCTATTAGTATTTTCTCCTGATGTTTTGCCTGCATCTGTAGCTGGCATCTTCAGAGGATCTTTCCTCTGCAGATTTCCATTGTTCATCAGAGGCTTGATGCTGTTTAGTTGAATACCAGTGGTGGGCATTGGCAGAGACTTGGTGAGTGAGGGTACTGCTGGCCTGATTGGAAGCAGAAACTCTTTATTTTAGGAGATGTGGCCGTGGTAATTCTTGGGGCCTTAAAATGATATCTCTGGGCGCTTTCCCCACTTCATTCTAGACAGTGTGGCTGGAATATGTGTATATGCGTGCTATTTAAAATTCCTTTTTCAAGCCTCAAATTCAGCTCCAAATAACAATTAGGCTCTGTACTTCTCAACATCATACCACCTAGCACATAACCAGTCTCCTCCGATTTCAGAAAATAAGCGGGATCAGAGCTTGGTAGTAACTGGATGGGAGGCCACCAGGGAATACCAAGGATCTCCAAGTAGAATTATGAAAGAATCCTGCCTGAAATCCAGGTGAGCCACTGCCAATCAGTGTTGACAGTACTGGAATATATGGGTCAGTGATCTGACCTAGGATAAGGCAAGCCTCTGTTTCCCCTGTTTTGTTTCTGTGATCCCTAGTGGCTTTGGGCACTACACCATATTAAATAGATGTGGAGCTAGAAGCATGTCAAGGAGAATATGGAGAGCCTGATTGTGGATTGGCATTGTTGCAGCCTTTTCTGAAGTGCATTTTTAAAAAATCAACATTTGTGCACACACAATGCCAGCCATCTAATTTAAAATGAAGGTGAGCTAAGGCGTCCATAAAGTTCCCAGAAATTTATCTCTCTCCTCCAGTGCAATTGAACGCTCCCCTCTTTTTTTTTTTTAAGGTAAACAGTCCTGAAAAAGTGTATGTGTGAGATTCTGTGTGAGGTCACTAGAAAATCCTCATTTACTTTCTTATCTCACTCCTTTTGCATCTTTAGGGGAAATTAAAACATGATCACATGAATGGTAGTGAAAACAATTATTTAGATGCACTCCATGCATCTAGTAGTAAAGTTTAAAATGATCCGAGCCAGTACACTACTGTAGATGCATGCAGAGTTCACATGTTGCTAATGGGTGACCCAGTAGCTGTGTAAGTGTGACACGCAGTTAGCCTGGGCACAGACAAACGTGGGTACTGGGGTGCTTTTACAGGAATTGTATCAGTTGGCTCAAAAAAGGCAGGCAGTATAGCCTGCAACATGTTTTTTTGGCTCATAGTTTCCAGCGGCCATAGCCAGCATAGCCAAATCTAAGCATTATTGGAGTTGAGATCTAAAAGCATCTGGAGATTCTAGTCGTCCATCCTTGTAATAAAGAAAAAAAGATGACTGAAATTGTTATTGCATTAAAACGGGCTTGTTTATGTTTTATTACCAGCTTTTCTGTTTCTAGAGTTTGCACATTTATTGTTGAGTACCACTTACACAAGTCTGTTTCTCTTCTCCCCGCAAATTCATTATAGTCCTGCTTGGCAGCCTGATCCATTTTTACAGCAGTCTTGATATTGTTGTTTTATTGTTCAAGGGGTTGCAGTTGGATGCCAGCTGTGTCACTGACATATTAGCCAGATGCCACCGTAATTGTAACCCAGCCTTTTCAAGATCATTCTTTCTTTGAGCACTCTCCTCCTCTCTCTAATGGAAAGGGAAAGCATCTGCTTAGAAAGGGGCTTGTTTAAAGGAGCATGTGTGCACAAAAACAACACCCCTTGAAACTGGGAAGTAATTTGATATAGTTTGGAAATGGTCTTGAATCTCTGTTCCTAATAATGTATTTAGATCAGTGGGATACATTTTCTGCTTTTGAAACCTGTACTTCATATATTTCCCTGTTTTTTCTATATACCCATATCAGACTTCCTTTATTGTGACCTGTTGTAATGCACTTTTAATCCTGAGTGCAAAGATCCAAATTCAGTGCGCGTTAAATTGGCTTTATTTCTTGTAAGTGGGAAATTGGGATATTAACCAGTCTGGCATTACAGCCTGCAAAGTAGCCTTTTAATCTCCCTTTCCAATACCCATTAGCTAAAAATTTATTAACTTTTTTGCCTCTTGTCTTCCTTTTAAACCACATTCTTTTAAAATGTGGGGAAATATAATTTGAAGCAGCAGTATGTTCTGTCCAGTCTAATAGGTTGAATTGCACTCCATCTGTTTAGCTGCATGGTCTGATGGATAAGCTGAGCAATTTTTCACCATTTATTTTAGAGCTGGTAAGAACACTCTCTCCTGGACCTATTCCAAGGATTCTGATGGGAAAACTTCATATCTGGAGTCCCTTGTCCAGCAGGACTTGATAACTGAGTTAATAATCCACAGATAGCCATTTTGGTTAAAAAAATTGTGACAACAAAGATTAAATACCAAATCAATATTTTAAAATGTGCGTGTATGTTATGACAGCAAGCAAATCCAAGGTTGACTGACTTTGCCAGAGACACATGATTAGAGCTTGGAAAAATTACTTAATTCCTGGCTTGGGAATTCTGGTAGCTGAACTCCCAAAAACAAAAGAAGAAAAAAAAACTTTTCCAAGCTCTGATTGTATGTTGCAACTAACTCAGTAGTTAACAAAAAGGCTTTCCATATTCTGAATTTCATGCCCTTTGCTGCTACAGAAAAAAAACTAGATAGTTGCTGCCTGTGCTACCAGTGTAACATGAACTACACTGAAGCAGATAGTAGCTGCCTTAATCATTTGTCATTTCTCTTGTCTGGCATTTTTGCAATTTTCCTTAAAATCTCATGTCCTAAGGCACGCTACTTACTCTTGATGGAGACAGCAGTGGTTCATGGGGCTTAGTGCCTTTTAATTGGTTTTGTTCTGCCTTTGTTTTGGTTTGAGCCTTTTGTTTCAGTAGGTTTCCAATTAGTTTCACCCCACCATGCTCACTAAGGAGATGAACACATCTGGGGAAGAGCTGTGAGATGCAAGTCAAGCAAATAGAGAATGAGTTGGATCCAGAATCCACTGAATTTAAATTAGTCACAACCAACTTCAGTTCCACTGACCCAAATCTCAGTCAGACCTGATAAATGTAACTTTGTCATTTTTTTTTATTTTTTAAAAAAGAGTTTTTGAACCTGCTTTGACTAAAGAACTTAAGAATTATGTGTTCTCCATCTTTGATATAGGCAAACATTTTAGGATATACAGACTTAAAACTTGAATATGCAATCATCATTTGAAACATCTTACACCCTCCGCTAAATTGATAGATGTATATTCTCCATGTTCTGTTTTCAAAGTGCAGAGATCCTCTTTCAAGTTTAGCCTGTTAGTGACATGAATAAGATTGTATGTCTGCCAAGAATCTGGAATGTCTCCAGTACTGAAAAAACTGGGAGTGGTTGTTTGGATAAAAAGCCTAGATGCTCATCTGCTTGATTAGCTGAACTTTCATATGTAATCTTCATCACAACTTTTCACTTCTGCATGGTTTTACAAGTGTCCTACGGAGATTAAGAGCTGCCTAAACAATTTGTTAGGAAAGAAACTGACATGTGTGTCTCCTTGTACGTTCTCATAGCCTTGGGGAATGTTCAGTGAGTTGAGGCACATGTGAATTTCTATTGCCACTGAATATGATTCCTTCATGTAATGTCACTTCTTTGCAATATAGGAGCTCAGCACAACTCGCATTTCACTTAGAGCTGCGTATTACATATGGACGTTTGCATATGAACAGATCCAGATGAAACTAGCCTGTCCCACTGAAGTATTCTGCTGTGCTGAAAGTATGGAGCTGATTTGGGCGTGTGTGGAATTCTCACTGTCATCATCCTCATGGACTCCTGATTTTAAAATCTTTAAAGATTAATGAATGGAGTCTGCTTGTAGATTGAACTCAGCAGTCTGTTTTAATGGCAGAGTGCTGGTGGGTTTGGTAGCAAAGGGTTCTCTCCTGAACAAGCAATTGGACTACCTTTATAAAGAATTTTTACAAAAACATACAGTGGCAGCAGTTGAGCAACAGAAGGCTATAACATACCTGTAAACTTGCCAAGAAGGAGCAAGCACTCTTTCCAAACTGTGTACATTGTACTTGTTCTTTGTTTCTTATTTCTGTGTTTTATAAGTTGCCATATCAGCAGAGCATACCAAGGTGTTTTGGAACATGACTGAGAATGTTTTGTACATGTTTAACTTAACTTGCAATCTCTATGAACTTAAAAGATTTTCTGTAGCTCAGCTAATGGTCTCCAACCAGGTTCTACTTCATTTCGGCCTTATAGTTACTTTCTGACTTTTTTCTTCCATCTTTCCCCTGCCTCCCAGTATTTCAGGAGTGGGAAACATACCAGATGTTATTGGACTGCAGTTAGCCTCTGCTATCATAGCCAATCATTAGGAATGCTGGAGGTTGTAGTCCAGAAACTTCTGGAAGGCCACATGATTCCTACAGCAAGTCTAAAATGGGCTTCTACCCGTGTTTGTGTGAACATTAGATGATTCTGCCTGGTCTTTCTTTATCAGGATTCCCTGTTGTAAAGATGCTTCAGTTCACATTTACATAAATATCAGTAGAAGCTTCTTTCAGACTATTTCCCTCTAGTACATGAAGGTTCAGAATTTAGGGGATAAGGATGTGGTGACATGCAGGGCTACCCTTGTCCCCTCGTCACTTTTAATCCTCATGTGAGGCAAATGAAGGATTGCATAGAAGTTCCGTTACACTGAGCTAAAGAGAGTGTGCTGGAGTTTCTTCCCCCTTTTGTATTAATGACACCTTTGTGAGGTAGGTAAGGTTGAAAAAGCGTTGCATAGTGAGCTTCATGGCTCAGTGCTGTTTTGAGTCATATATTCCAAGTCCCAATCTAGGTTTTATTAAACCACACTGGAATGTTCTATTTACTCAGCTGAAAGGCTAAATGATGGATTAAAATTATCTGTGAGAATCTAGTAACCTAATAGTTTCTTCTCCAAATAATCTGCAATTAGAGTGTTCTGCTATGTTGCACATGTGTTAATACAGTCTTTTTTCCCTTTCAAACAAATGATCAAAATCCAGTTGCTAGTCACAGCCAGAGTAGACCCATTTGATCTATATGGTGTATATGAATTCTGACTTAACCATTCAGTAAGTGATTCAGTGGGTCTAATCTAGGTGGGTCATACTAGTTGTATAATGTTATAATGTAAGCTTGTAATAAATCTGAATTATGTATGTACTTCTCCAGTTCTAATTAAATATGTCCTGAAAGATATGATAGCAGTTTGAATAAACAGCCTACATTGGGAATGGGAAGTAGACGGAAAAATGGTCAAAAATGGGATTCTCCTGATGTGAACTTTTGGACATATTTTCATGAAAAATCCATGTGAGATTTTTGTTTAGAAAATGGCATTTTCTGTGGAGAGAACAAGTTTTCTATGCAGAAAATTGAATTTTTCATATTTTGTATTTCTTTATTTTGTAGAAAATAATGATTTTTTTTTGCAAAAGAGCACTTTTTTTGCAATAGAACACAAATTTCATAAGTAATCTTCATCCCAACTATTCTTTGTGTGTGTGTGTGTGTGTGTGTGTGTGTGTGGTTCAGCAAGCCTCCTTTGAATGTTATAAGAGTGATTCTGGGGTCTTGCCAGAGAAGAAGACAGGAATGTGTAAATCCAGTGAGACACTTGGCTGATTTACATACCCATAAATTAGTATGTTTATTAATGCAACTGGATACAGCGGGCAAGGACTTCCAAACAAGGCTTTTATTATACAATCTACTTTCCTTATTCGCATATTTTTTCAGGGGTGGTCTTCCATTTGTAGTTCTCTCATGTTTTTCCACTGCTTCCTCTATCTTCCTTTTACATCAGAGAAGGTCCATTAAGGAGAGAAGACAATATGGTAGCACTAGGAGCAGGCTGTCTGGAAGCACCCCAAGTCTTCTGTTTGTGGGTAGTTCTCCTGTTAAATCCACCTTTCATTGTAAAATTAAACTTTTCGTGTACACTAACCTTTTGGCTTTCCTGTGTGGAAGAAGAGATACTGAGACCATTATATTTGGATATGCTTTGAATGATTTCCTTTTTGTGGAGTCATTTAATAATTTGAATATTAAAAGGTTACATGTTTTGTGTTTGATCACAGATGTGCTCATGATGTTAGAAATCTAGCAGCTTTTTCCCTTTAAGGAGATCTGTTCCAAATATTTCTAGAAAGTATGAATTTCCCTTGTGGAAAAACATGAGAGGCATGTATAGTTGAAGACCATGCTTGCATATTAAATGGTAATATATTGGAATTTTTCCTTTATTAAAGAGACTGTATCTAAATGTATTTGTTTTTATTTTTTCCCCTCAGGACTTGCCTTTGCACAACGTGAAGTTACCGTTCAAGAAGGCCCTCTGTACCGTACTGAAAATTCACACATCACCATCTGGTGCAAAGTTAGTGGCTACCAAGGACCATCAGAACAAAATTTTCAATGGTCCATATATCTCCCATCTGCCCCAGAAAGGGAGGTACAAATTGTCAGCACCATGGACCCATCCTTCCCTTATGCCATCTACACTCAGCGTGTCAGGAGTGGAGAAATCTATGTAGAGAGGGTCCAAGGGGATTCAGCTCTACTGCACATCACAGAGCTCCAGGACAGAGATGCTGGCGAATATGAATGTCACACACCCACCACTGATGAGAGATACTTTGGGAGCTACAGTGCCAAGATGAAACTAGTGGGTAAGGTGCCTTATTTTTTCAGCACTTTATTATGCTGGTGTGGAGACATCTTGAGTAGATCAAGGTAGCAAACAAAGTATAATTACAGTAAACTATGAAGAATTGGATTGGATCAGTAATGATCCACTTAGTGGGTAACATCAAAAGGTGCAGATGAGAATGTGGTATTGGAGTGGATGAAGAAGAGCAAACAGGATTAGCGTAGATGAGGGAAAACAAGATAACATGGTTTCAAAAGCTGGCCAGTGTTTAAAGCCCGTTCCTGGATGGCACTGCGGTTTTATGAATGGATATTGTGTAATTTAAGGGTGCTACTAAACTCAAAGGTATCTGAAAAAGCTAGAATAGTCCTACAGACCTTTAAGAATGCCATCATTTTAGCCTTTCCTTAAGAATGTGACTAGCTAATATAGTTCACAGCGTTTTTCTTTCTTGTGACTACACACCTGACAGATGTGCACACTTATAATTTTGTAATCTTCATCTTTTTAATGCATTTTATGAAGGGCTGGCCCCATAAAGCAGCTTATAAATATTTGTATGAGTTAACAGATAAATAAGTTTCAAGACAAATATCTCCTAATGCACTGTGAGGACAGTGCAGGTTTCTTGTGAGATATGCTAAACTGCTTCTCCAAGAACATTTCTGCAGTTTTCCTGCTTGTCTTTCAACAGTAGTATTACTGGCTCACTAAAGGTTGGGTAAATAATTATCATAGTCATTCTGAGAATTCTTTCCAAGATAGGAGCGTAAATCCCTATACTAAACAAATACAGCTGCATAAAATTTAACGGAGGCAGATTGATTGGATTGTATATTGCTAGTTTTAAAACAGTTTAGCTGTTTTCATTTTAGTTTCTGGGCCTGATGCAAATCGCCTGTTTTTACTTCTAAAGCCCTAAGTGACTTGAGGACTTACGGAGCACCTCCTATTTCAGTGTACCTGTGCCTTAAGTCAGCCTTGCTGTACTGCCTTTTCTAAGTGCTGCCAAGAAATGAAGTAGACGGCAGTGAGCAAGAGGGCCTTTTTGGCCACAGCATCACAATTACATTCTTTGCACTGACTGTGTTGCTGTATACAACATAGACCTTCCTTTTCCCCCACGGGCCTTTTAGTTTGCTACAGTGTATACATGTTGGTTTATTTATTATTGCTTTTATGCACCTGAGATTTGTAAAAGGCTGTGGTATAATTTTTGATGGGCAGTATGAAAAAGCATGTTTACTTTATTTCTGTTACTTTTGTGGGTTTTTAGTGAAAGTTAACAGTACTCCAAGTCACTACCTACGATTAATGCTTTGTACCATTTTACAAACCAAACCTTAGAATTTATTCTTGAAGCCAAAATGGTTTCTGAGCTTTTATGATCTCGTTTGACTAGTTACGGTTTTTCAAGTAGATTGTTCTCAGGTTTGGGAGCAAATAGCAGGCTAAAATAGGAGTTCTCAAGAAAAAGAGCTGCTGTAATGACGAAGCAGATCCCTAGAAATTCAAGGTAATAAAGAAAGTATGGATAATGTGGAGAGTAGTGTTAAATGGAAGTTTACACTCCCATCTGTTCAGATGTAACTGGGGTGGGGCAGAATGCAGTTTCCAGGTGTTTAATAATTTAGCTTAAATCCAAATTGGTTTTAATTAATACTTGGGAGTAGGAAAGAAAAAGGGCAAGTATATAAGCAGAAAAAGAAGGAAGCACCTGAGATCAGGGTATGAGAGAGGTGTTGAATAATAGAATGTTTCTGGACTATGTGAAGGATGGAGGCAGCAATCAATGAAAATGCTTGATAGTAGTTAAAGGAGAAGAAGTCCTGTTGTTGAAGATAAATAGTACATTATAGCAGCAAGCAATACATTGAATATTGAACTCTTTAGGTTGCAGTATTTACTAGCACTTCAGAAATTATGAGATTTTGGACTCTTTGAAAAGTAATGACTAGGGAGGGTCCAGCCTTGGGTTAGACTTATTTTAATTGAGCCCCAAAGTTCCAGGTTGATAGAAACAGTTTAAAATGACTAATAATGCTATTACATGGATTGCAAAATGTCACTAAAGTGGTAATGATGATAATTAAAAATAATGTCACATTCATTTCTACCCACTAAATGTGTACCCGAATTATTGGGAGTGGAGAAATTATCATTTGTATCTCTAAACTCAAGCTAATGATGTAACTTCCAAATTCTTTGCGTGCAAGGATATCAAATGTACTGATATCTGTGTCTTGGGCTAATCTTTGGAGGATTTGTGTTTGATTATAATTAATGTGTCTTCAGTTTGGATGTTAAAGAGTTTTTAAAAGGTATCCAAGGGTATAAGTATTTCTCCAAAAACCATTGCCAACATGGCATCTGAATTAGCCTTTAAGCTTGAGTTCTGGACCTCTTGGAATAAGGATATTCTACTGGCCTTTGGGAGGGTCAACTGTTTGATTCATTTTGTACCTGTTGAAACTGAACACATGAATGATGCTACCAAAAGGTACTTCTCACTTGATTATGCAGACTGTTGACAAAGTTCATAAAAAGAGCCAGTGCCTCAGGTGAGCAGCACATGGTAGAGGTTAGACGAATGTAAAAAAAGGCCATCCACAAATCTGTTTCTTCCTACTTTTGCTCCTTTGATCAAGAAAGATGCTGCTTGCTGGTAAGGTGATTTCTAGTGATCAGATTTATCAGTGAGGTTTGTCAGTGAGTATGGTAGGGGGACCCAGATTTGTTTCCTTGGAGCTCTTTCCCATCTTAGAATAATGCCTACTCACAGTGGTGCAAGTGGATCACGTTATTACAGTGATTAGATTCTGGTGGTGTATTTCTGCTGATGGAAGCAGTCCCATCAGTAGAACTGGAAGTGGCAGCCCTCCCTGCTCCATTCTGCCCCAAAATCTGTTCTGGAGAGATTCTGTTCCTCTGGAGCAGATCTTGAGGATATATGGATATGAGGGGAGGGGAAAAATCATTGCTTTCCAGTTCCACTGATGGAGCTGCTTCCATCAGTGGTATATACTATTGAATCTTGTATACTGGAACAGGAATTACCTAAAGCAGTTTCAAGAAACCCCCCCAAGAAAATGGACCCAAATGGAGAAAATGCCAAATAGGTTGCCTAGATGGAGATCTCTTTGCACATTAAAAGCAAACAGTAAGAGTTACAGTTACAGTAATGAAAGAGATTTAATATTAAAGTTTATACCTTGAATAATTATCTTAGTTGTGGATAGCTGGCCTGCTCAGACATATGCTCAGAGTTCCATTAGACATTGTAAGCTGGGGAAGAAAGTTCAAGGAATGCTGCTTGTTTTGCAATATATTCAAACATTATGAACTGGAAAATAGATATTCTGAACCTGGCAGTCAAGACCTTTGAGAATGTTTCTATGATTTATCTTCTTCATCAAGCATATGTGACTAACTAGAAATACACACAAGAAGTGCTTCTGAAAGATGAGTGAGTTGCTTCATTTCATTTTCTCAGAAGAGGCACCAAACTTCCTTCTTTCGTCAAGTTATAAATTTTTAATTCCCTCATTACGTTCTGCGGATTTTATTTGGCAGCAGACTGGCCCAGGGGACTGTGTGGGAGATGGGATTTTTAGTTTTTCTGAGGGCTAAGAAATGTGTAGGGGGAGGGTGCATGTAGAGCATTTTTAAAGTGCATTTGCTGGTTCACTGTGCCACTTAGTGCTCATGTAGTTTGTGGTAGACATTTAATTGATCATATTGTCTTTGTTTGCTGTTATTTAAAGATATGCTTTTGGTGGCTGATTCCGATGTAAAGCTACAGGAAGGCAGAAGTAAAAGCTCTTCTGCTTGGCAGAAGAAAGCTGTTTGAAACAGTATGCTACTTTCAGGTAATGCTAGTGAAACTGCTAATACACCTGGCCAATCAAGGTATGGCTGCTACTGCATAGACCAATGTCTAGGTTGTATTATTTTAGTAATGGAAGAAGCAGGGAGTAAATAGATGAAGATTCAAGCTTCCAAGAACAGATGTGCCTTGGCTTGATTATCTTTGTCAAACTTTAGTGCTAGTGATCAGATGGAAGCCCCCCCCCCGCTGTCTTCTCTCACACAACCAATGTTGTATTTTCTCTCTTCTCTACTCATCTTAAAGATCATAGTAGAAAGTTGTTATGTTTAAGTGGGCCTAGAGAGTGTTTTCACTTGAGGGCTGGGGGAGAAAAAACCCATCCTAGTAAGGTGGTGTAATTTTTGTCTGCCTGAGGTAAGTTTTTTTCACACAGCCAAATTTCAAATGACTTCTACCATCTGAACTGTTGTTTACTGCTTCAAGTTATTTTCTTATGCTTTTAGTCACTGTGGGATAAAAGAAAACTAAGGATGGAATTAAGCAATTGTGAAACGACAGGCCTATTGTGGAACTTAGTGTGTGGTGCAAACACAGTCTAACAGCTGAACTAACTGCAGAAATGGGTAATATTTGTTGTTGTTTTAAAACTGGTAAAGTCTCTACAGATACTGAGCTAAGCACAGGAAGATATTCATGGCAGACTCTGAAATCCAACCTGTCTTTCAAGAACTTCAGTTATTATTTGCTGCATGAGATGATTATTGAATATGACAGGTGTTTAGCATCAACCACATCTAAGCTTGTTGGACTGATCAGCCTTGAGGTCTATTGTGTGGGGCATTAGAATGAAAAACCATGTGAAAAGCATTGTAGTAGATTTCATGCATGTTGGGAAACGTGAACTGAAGTTTTACAGAAACCTATTGTTGTCTTTTGTTTCTCGGCCCCCCTAGACTGTACATGGCAAAAGCAACTTCAATTTGTTGATAGAGAACCTTCATAATCTAAGTTACCATTTTCTTCAAGTCATAGCAAGTTCAGAAGCAGTATTAATAGGAGAGAAATAGGCTTCTTTTGCTCAGTAAACAAGAACTCAGGGAGCATGGCCCCTTACATGGGACTCAGGGAGGACAAAAAGAAAATAGGAGAACTAGGATTTAGCAGTGAGGGGACAGAAAACCATTACTGTTTGCTGGATTTCCTACCTCTTTCTGCTCTTCCTGTACTGAAGATTTGCCATGGGCTTATTCCATTTGGCAGCCACTTAGAGCAGAAGGAATAAATCATGTTGCATTGTGCTTCTTGGCTTTATATCTCTTAGTTTCTCATTAACATCAAACTGCCTTCTGGATCTGAGATATGTTCTAATGGGGCCTGTGGCCATCAATAGCTCTTATTTTATTCAACTTGTCTGCTGGGGCACAGGTGGCTTCACTCAGTGGAAAATTAGTGAGCACATTTTACTATAATTCAGAGATCTCTGAATTATTACATTTTACATAGAACTGGTTCTTCTGTGTTCTTGAAACTTGCATTTCTCTTGGAAAGGACGCTTGCCCTTGGTTTGAAAGCTAGTCACTGGTATTTGTGTGTTAATTGCTAGCGTCCAGGGTCAAACTGCAGGTTACATTAAAAATGTGTTTCTGAGAAATGGCCCCTATGCTTCTAATATCACTATATTGGTGCATGGCAGTAGTGAAAAAGAAAAATGCTCCTGTCAATGACATCCATGAGAGCTTCTTAACTGTCACATTTGGGATATGTTATCACAGGAATTGGTAGGGGGACACCAAAAAGCACAAGAATGTGGCAGGCCTCCCCACATGCTTTGGGCCAAGTACAGGGCACACCTTGTGCTTGCAGCTGTGTAAACAAACAACAACATAAAATTGTACAGAGCTGCATACTGCTTATATAGCATAACCCAAACAGACTGGAACAGGCACTTTGGCTTTATAATTATGTCAGCTCTTGCTTTCTTAATTATGCTGTTAAATAATAAAATTAATTATTGTTATTTTATTACTCCTGTTTTAAGTACTGTTGAAACAAAGCACAAATCACAACAGAAGGAAAAATATAGTGTAGTCCTCTGAAGAGGCATATATCTGTGCAGAAGTGTTAGTAGAAGTTCTTATAATCTCGAAAACTGGTTAGTGTGCACTTCCTATAAGTGTTAGTAACACAAGCAGGCACTGGCACAGGGCAAGCAGGAAAACATTCTAGGACCAGTTTAAAATATAGACAGTTCCTGCTAGTATATGGTGGGTATCCACTTAAAAGTAGTTTATGCTGATGGCAGTTTACCTTCCTCATATATCCGTGTTTAATACCTAAAAATCATATGGCTGGATAGCCTTGCAAAACATGTATTTGGCAAGATGTAACCCAGTTCAGATGATGATTTAGGTCAGAGGTGGACAAAGTGTGGCCCTGCAGATGTTGTTGGACTGCGGTTCCCAGCATACCTCACTGTTGGCTGTGCTGGCTGAACATACTGTTGGCTCTTCAACACTGCAGTATGTGAGACAGCTCTCCCTGTTGCCAGGCCAGCTCAAGGCTGTCCTAGACACATGAAGTAGTTATCTAATCTCATGCAGGCCTCACATTCTTGTGAGAATTACACAAGAATTCTACTCACAAGGTGGAGAAGAGATAGACCTCAGGTTCCACTCACCTCGGTTGCCTGAGCCGGGAGAGCTGACAGTAAGAAGAATGGGCACCAGTCATGCTTGCAACAGATGGACCCCCACAGCTTTTGTGTGTAATTTGAGAACATTTTGCTGTTTTAACAAATGCTTGGAAGTCAATATGTTTTGAGCACAGCTGGTGCCCTTTCTTCCTGCTCTTATCAGACTTAAAGATAAGAGACTTGGGGTGTCCTGTATTGCCCCCATACAGGACAGAATTTTCAGTCCTTGAATACAGACATCCCATGTAAAATGAGTTGCTTGGGGAACTTGGGGCTGGGGCTGATGGGAGTTGGAAACAATGTCTGGTGTGACCATATGATTCCCATCTTGGATAAGTGATTGTACATGCTCTATAGGTACCAGATCCCATTTGATCTTGAAAGCTAAGCAGGATCAGCTCTGGTTAGTACTTGGATGGGAGACCACTAATGAATATCAGGTGCTTTAGGCTATATTTTAGAGGAAAGAATTAGCAAGACCACCTCTGAGTATTCCTTGCCTAAGAAAACCCTACTGAATTCATGGGGCTGCCATAAGCTGACAGGCAGCTTGAAGGGACACTTACAAACACAGATGACCAGCAGTGCGTCTTGGGTTTTATTGCAGATGTGAATTTCTGGCCCATTTCATTTTTTTCCTTTAGCTTTGGTATTTTTGGTAGTTCATGCAGCTTCATGGGGGTCTTAGGATGTAAACTTGACCCCTCCCCTCCAGCCCACTGAATTGTCCACCACTTGTTCAGGCAGCTGTCTGAATTAGTTTACTGTAGCAGTGGCAAGATCCCGCCTTCGTGTGGTGATTTGAGCCTGGATTTTCCAAGTCCCTATCCAACATTCTGTGCTACGCCACTTTCACTCTTTTACACGCTGACTGTCTTTACCACCTCACTACACTGCTCCACTGAACTGTTTTTTGGTCCTGTGTCTAATTCTGTGTTGATTAACTTGGCTGTGCACCTGTAGTGTGTCAGAATCTATCACTTCGTCTTCCTCTTTCATGCATGTTTTAGAAAAAGTAAGAGGTGTGTAGTAAATCTTGTCTGCTTACTCCAGTCATGGGTGTCAGCTTCCCAGAGAAGGTAGATGGTTGGCATTGAGTGTCTCATTCTTCAGATTTTTAGCTGTGGAACTGTTACTAGTAAAAAAAAATAAACAACAAAAAACTTAAATGTATCATTCCTTTTGTTTTCCTGATTGCTAATGGGATATAATACTTTAGAGATATAAATTTTGCAGCAAGAGTGGAAGCTCTCAGAAGAACATGTTGTTGCCATAGCTAAATTGAGGCTTACAAAATGGAGATGTACTTCATCTATGCCCTTTTGTTTTATTTCTTCCTTTCTTGAAGACTGTGTAGGACACGTAAGTACATCAGGCGTTCTGCTGGGAGTTTAGGATTGCCACAGCAGTTTCAAGCAGTGATCCATTTAGCTTAGCATTTTAGCTGACACTGGTTGATACTAAATTCTCCAAGCAGAAGTGCATGAAATTGCTTCACCACAGAGGAAGATTATTTTACATTCTCATCAAGTTAGATATTATGTTGTGTCTTGAAACTAACAAGCTTTGTAATCCTGCCAAACTTCTGTGTTTGTTTGCTTTCAAAAACTGCTATTGTCTTGTTAACAATGAATTTTCAGGTTAATGGTACATTATGTATAAGATGACTGGAACTGTAGAGAGTAACTGTTTCTGCTTAGATGGTATACTGCTCAATTAAGATGGTTTGCTGCTGCTGCTGCTTTATGAAGGTAGTGTGATCTAAGGCTGTGTTCTCACTTCCTCATTTTAGTTTGCATGGTTTTTCCGTCACTTGTCGCTTCTAAACAAAGAAGCTCAGGTATTCATTTTTCGATAAACTGATCCATCTAGTAGGTTATTAGATTCACAATTACTTATTTGATTTTTATTGTATAATCTGGCGACCATCCATTTTTCCTTCTTTAAAGAAGATTCCATCGTGTCCTAGAAAGAAATTGTATAGTGCTGTTAAGTGAGAGTTCTAGTGGCACAGCACCATCTTATAAGAATATAAGAGCCATGCTGGCCGCATAACCCCAAAGGGCTATCCAGTTCAGCATTCTGTTTGAATGGTAGCTAGGTAGTGTCTCTGGAAGTCCACAAGCCAGGGCATTAGATCTCCCGTCAAAAGTTTCTTTGGTATTCAAGGCATGCTGTATCTGATGTTACAGGTATAATATATAAACTTCTTGACTGGTAGTCACTCATAGCTTTATCTTTCATGAATTTGTACCCATGCTGATTTTTGCCTTCTGTTCTTCTTAATGATTGGTATGGTCTCCTAGCTTCCTCTTTAAAAAAAAAATCTGGTAAAGAGTATGTAACTGTATCTCATTTTATCCATGCCACAAGAAATAGGCATTTTTTGAAAGTTTGATCATTTTTTGAAAGTTTCTGGAATATTTTGGCACTCAGTGTGTGATGATGCAGTGTCCTCCCTCATTCTCTTCCTTTCCAAATGAATAGTGGTAGTACAATAAAACACTGAGAAATGTATGTGAATTTGCTTGATGGTGCTTACTCGTCCCAGGCAAGGAATTCAGTTGCCTTTCAGTAAAGAATATATATAATATTGCGGAATACTTAATACTTGGTGTGCTAGAAAAGTGTGTGGCTTGATAGAAAACTTCCAGAAATTTTGAGGACATTGAAAAGCCCTTTGTTCTTCTGTTTTGTTTCTTAAGGATGAAAATTTATGAAATCTGTATAATAAAATCTATATTCTTTTACTCCCTTATTTAATTATATAATTATTTAATGCATAATTTATTGCTTCATATATGGCACTGCAGTACAGTATTATGAAATTTAGAGCTGTCTTGTGCATATTTATGTAAAGATAGGATCCCTGCTCTATTTAGTTCTCCCAAGTATATGCATACAGGTTTGCAGCCTCCAAAGTAAAAATGCCTTAATATGTACATTATTCTAGCCCCAGAACAGGTCTCTTGCAGTTTCTAGTACACGTTTTCCTCCAGACTCTTTCATGCTGTAGCAAGATAAGGTAGTAAGTTGCTTGTCTGAAGCCAAATGTCTGTTGTGGTTGAATAGAAACAACTGAGCACAAGTCAGGGACCAAGTCAAAAGGACAACAAAGGCAACATGTTTGTAGTATTTTGAAGCTAGGTCAGAAGTCTCCAGAAGAAGATGAATAGTTTGTAATCAGCAGAAGCAGACTCCAAGATTCCAGGATCAGTGTCCCACCTTTGAGACCTGACAAGGGTTGTGCTGGCCTTCCCAAAACAAAAAGTGGCTGGGAGTCTTCTTCCAGATTTGTAGAGACACCTTTTGATGACAAAACAAGGCTTCTGGGAGTGGTACTGCTATTGTTAGTTGACACTGGGTCTGCAAAAATTGCTCAGGGGCTACAGGCAGACCACATTGTGTCATGAATTGTTCTCCTAATGAAGTTGGCAGCACTATCAACGTGCAGAAATGCTTCTTGGATTTGAGTATTGTGTGTGTATTATGTGTACATACATAGACATACAGTCAGACAGAAATGGTTGTTTTCATTTATTTAAGGAATGAGGAGGAGCATTGGAGGGATTTCAGTGCTTGTCTCCACCTAGGCCTTCACACAGTGCTGCTTCTGCAGCTGTAGCAGCCTTGCTAAATGGCAGCTACGAACCATCCCATCTTTCTTTTAGTCTTTTCCTATCTTGATGAGTAGTTGCAATGGTTCAGTAGCCCTCTGGTATTTGAAACTGCCTGGGGACCTCTTTCCATTTGCTGACAGCTCCTGTTGCCATTCCTGGCATTTATGGATGAATGATGGGTTGCCTGGGCAAAACAAGAGGGCAGAGCTGGGCAGGTTTCTCTGCTTCTGTGCCTCAGAACAGTCTCTCAGCATTAAGCAGGGAAAGTGATAACTATAAGTGCAGCTGGTAACATATGGCACCCATCCCTTGCCTTAGCAATTGCTCAGTGAACTCTGAAAGTAGAATGTGGTCCCTGTAGCTTCAGCCAGATGCAGTGCTGAGAAACCCTATAATGGAAACAGGCCATTATTCTATTACCAGTGAAAATTTCCCATTTCACATCCTTGCCATTCTCTGTCTGTTTCTCCAAGAAGGCTTTAGTATATTTTATTTTTCAATCATCTCTATCTCTCCCCACAACCACTCTCTGCACTCTCTTCAAATTGATTTTCCTTGTTAGACTGGCTCATTGTCTCTTGTTCTGCCTGTTGCATTTGAGAACAAGAGGCAGCTGTCAGCACAAGTGAACCTGGAGTTTTATTTTGGCAAGTTCAGTTTAGGAGTTGACTCTCCCTGTTACTCCCAAAGGGACTGCAGGCAAGAACAAAGATCTAACCTTATACAAACATACAGCAAATTCACACTGTAGGAGCCCATTGACTGGTCCATGTAACTTAGCATTTGTACTCATTTATGAAGATCATTATGTACCAGCCCTACCCATGAGATGTCATGAACTGAAGTAGACTTAGTTAGAGTCTAGATCTAAGGTATAAAAATTGCTTTAAATAAGTGGTGGAAAATATTGGGCAGATTTGGGAAATGTTACTTTTTTGGATATAGTCAGCACAATTTCCCAGCAAGGACATTCACTGGTGAGTTCTAGGGGCAGAATAATCTTTTTAAGCAGAAATACCGTGTTTTTATCTTTTTACTGTGTTTTAATATGTTTTTAACTGTTGTAGTTCACTCTTCTTTTTTTTAATGGAACTGTTTCTTTCATGCTTTTTAAACTTTTGCATCACGTATGTTTTTACTGTACTTTTTTCTTAACTAGATATGAGCTGCCTTTCCAAGGGGAAAAACAGGATATGAATAAAATAAAATAATAAGATAAAACAAAATATAGTAGTGTTTTCAAACTCTAGGGTTCAGTTTTCTAAACTCTGCCTTTGCATCTCCAGGGGTTTTAGACTATCACTGCCAAAGGCACTAACTACTGGCTGTGTTTGCAGTCCTAGAGGAGAATCATAGATCAAAACATCAGAAAACCCAAAGCTTTCCCTCCTCCATGTAAACTGTGGCTTCTTCTTATAAAATCACATTACTACTACTTTTCTCTGAACATTAAGCACTGCTCTGCACGGTTTATGAGCCTTGCTGTAATAGCCTTGCTTTATGCTAATACATGTAGTCCAAAATGATTTTGGAAAGCATTCAAACTACTTTTCGTGTTGTCACAGCCTTAAGACCTGTCTGTGCCCTCATTTCCATACATGATAGCTCTGTAAGTGGTCTTTAAGTTCATCTGTTAGCATGACTGTCCAGGTTATGGCATGTCACTACAAGTAAATGTAAAGTAATGTTTTTGCCATGATGTGCCAAGTTCCAGTGTATGCCTTGTTGGCTGGGAATAAAAAGCCAACATGTCTGGGCTTTTACATTTAACATCCAGATTTGGAGCTTTGCAAATAAAACTGCAAAAGTAACTAGCCCACAAAGGTAGAAAAGCCTACCTGGCCTTATATGCTTTCTAGCGTATATACCTGGCGTTGCCCAGGATTTTATTTTCTCATAAGTAATACTTGTTAGAAAGATTTGAGATCCTGTGTCCATTATTCACTAAACAGTCTTGTCCAGTAACTGTAACTTTTTCCCATATTCCCCAATCCAATCTGTATTCAGAGCTATTAAGATAGAGAGGTGGGGTTCCTGAGGGAATACACTGCCCTCCTCCTTTCTGCTAGGCCTCATCTCCATAGGAACTGGCCTATTCAAGACAGACACAGTTGTTGAGACCCAAGAGCTCTCTGGCTGAGAATTCTAAAGGCCCCTCCCTAAACTGCCAACCCCAGGATTCCATAGAATCTTCTTAGGCAGCCAATCATGAGGTCTTTGCCTGACACAGACAAACTTTGACTTGGATATTAAACACCCTTTACTTAGTTACAGGAGAGCTGCTTTTACCTTTATGGTTGTCACACATTAGGGAAAACATTTATATGACCCATACATACTGTTGTATGGATACTGTGGACTGCTAAAAAGACAAGTGTATGAGTTCTAGAGCAAATCAGGCCTCATCTTTTGCTAGAAGCCAAGATAACTAAACTGAAACTGCTGTACCATGGACATGTTGTGAGAATATGTGGCTCTTTGGAAGAAATGATAATGCCAGCCAACTAAAACAGAGACAGTAAAAAAAAAGGGGGGGAAGACTGCAATACGGGTGGATTGATTCAGTCAAGGCAGCAGCAGTCTTGAGTCTGCAAGGCTTGGGGAGGGCAGTTGATGACCAGAAGTCTTGAATGTCTGTCCTTCGTATGGTTACCATAAGTCAAAGTCAACTTGATAGCAGATAACAAACTGATCACATGGGCTGTGATTGTGCAACTGTGTGTGAAAGGCCTGGCAGATCATCCCGTTTCCTATTTCCATGGATCATCTAAGGTGTTCTCTCAACTGCATGGGGAGCCATTTATAGTTCAGCAGGCAGAAGAACATGTTCTAAAAGAGGACAAAAATGATTTCCTTCCAGTGTATAAAATGTTCCTTAGCTGAAAGTGATTTTTGCTCCCCAGAAGTTTGTAGCTCACTGGGTTGTTTACAATATGGAGGGATTATTTTACTTTGTCTTTTGTTGGTGGTTCAAAACTTTCCACCCCATATAGAGGATTTAATATTTTGCAAAAGAAAACCTAATGATTTGGAGGCGTGATAAAATTGTACTTGCTCAGTATTCATTTTGGATCCCTGTGGTGGACTAATTTTAGCCTGGAGGAAGCCAGTGACATCCAGATGAATGGCAAATAATTTTAAGAGTGGAGGTTTGTCAAGTCAGCCAGAAGAACTGAAAAGCAAAAAGAATTGAACACGGGTGAGGCAGGGAGAGGCTGAAGAATTGCAACTGAATTCATAGGACCTCGTATAACCAACATTTTCCTTCTCAGTTTCTCACCTTTTGTCTATAAAATGTGAAAATAATAACAAAGCTTGTTGAATGGCACTTTGTTTAAACAGAAAAATCTGTAAATATAACATTGTTTTATCATTACCTTTCTCCCATCAGCCTGGTCCACTGTTCTGTCCAGAGCAAGCCATATAATCCAGTCTGCACTATACAGGAAGCAGTGAGCTGAACGCACTGCAGAAAGAGTGCTTATGGGAAGCAGATAGCTCAAGACAACTTTCATAAGCATACTCTGCCATACGGAATGTTGGTTTGGTTTGTGACATTTTTGATAAAGTAATGTTCAGAAGATGTGACCGTAATTCTTAGCAGTGAGTTGCTCTTTGCTATTGTCAAGCAACAGAAGACGTCTTCCATTCAGCTGGATCTACCCACTGAGGTTAGGTTGATGATAACAGTTTTACAGCCTTTATCTGATACAGGTTTAAGAGGATTTGTCAGGCCCATGGGGAATTACTATAAGTCAGCAAGCAGCATCCAGCTGATAATATTCCTTCATAGACCACTTATTCTTAAGTGAGCTTACTAATATTTAATTTTTCTTCTGTATTGCTTGTCATTGAATTATTTAGAGTGGGTGGAAGTTAATGTTTTATTTTATATGTGTGCCTTTGGTTTCTTAAATTGCTATCTTTTGTTGCGAGGGTGGATAGAGTAGCATACTGCTTATAAAACAGCCTCTGGAAACCAAATGGAATAAGGGTACCACTTCCAGTAGGCTAGAATAGCTTCCTCCTGCTTAGTTCACCATCTTCATCTTGTTTCCATCGACAACTAAAGGCTCACAAAACAGTTCAAGAGTTTCACATCACCTAAATGGGTACTCTGATTATTGAATCCAGTTGGATTTTATCTGGTCTTCTGATTACTTACTTGGGTTTCTTATGCGCAGGGGGCAGTGCTTGACTCTTAAGTAATAATGGGAAATCTCACCATAGCTGATTAAGGAAATGGATTTCTAATGTCTTGCACAAACGCTACTGGATCCCTTTAAAACATTATTGTTCTAATATTTCTCCTTAAAGTTAATTTGAATGCCTTTGATGTTATTTTGTTCCTGCATTCAGATATTCAGAAAGCAGTTTCTTTCACATTGTACTTGATGTTTTTGGCATGGTGATACTGGCAGTGATAATAGTAATATATATTTTTATTGTTTGGTGTGTTTTAGGATAAACAACATGATGTTTTAATCATTTTTCTTCTTCTTGGAATGTATAGCTTTTTAAGGCACCTCCCACCACAGGTTTTTGGATGTTATTTTCTAAAGGAAGATTTGAACTTTCCTGGTTGAAATTAGAATTGCCTGTGTTGTTTGTATTTATTCCTGCAAGCTTCATTGCCATTGTAATTTTTAAAAGTAAGATTTTAGATATGAAACCCTATCTTGTTGCGGTACCAGATTCATAGGACGGCAAGATTTGGATCTGGAAGGGAAAATACAGCATTTTTAATACTCTTACTGTAACATCTAAGCTGAGACAGCACTTAGGAGGTAACTAGAGCAATGGTTGAAATGTACATTGCAAAATCTCACGAGAAAAGTTATGTCTTCAAAACCGCATTAAGTACAGCTAAGGAAAATGAGTGTTCCAAATCAGAAATGCAACTTTCTCCCTGCTGTTACTGCAGTCCTGCCAAGATTTGGCACCAACCAGAGTTGGAGATTATATCTGACAGACTGAGGAGGGCAGAAATTACCTGCTCCTGGCTCTTCTTTATACTGGTAAATAAAAAGAAGAATAAAGTTGAAAGATGGAGGATGCAGAGAAGAGCAGGAAACTGGTGGCAGATTTGAACATGTGTCTGTCCCGATACTTAAGTCAACAGGAGAAAGGAGATAGTTTTTGCATTTATGACTAACCATACCTACAATTGGCTTTTTCAACAAGCTCTTTTAAAATGAATTCTCTTTACTGTGTATGAGTAAAACACCAAATCTAATATAATTTGTTTTTACTTTCAGTTTAACATTCATAGGATTGCACCCTGCAGTTTAAGAGAAGCTATGTAAGAGGTTGGCTGTTGGAATTATAAATTTAAATTAAAACCGTAGATTTTATTAAGGTTTGATATAACATTTGTTCCATCTTGAGTGGTTCTCCAACTTTCAGTAGGACTGGGCTTCAAAAATTAAGGAAAAATTTGGGTGCATAGAGGCTACTTAAGTAAGCAGAGTGTGAAAAATGATAGAACATTTACCACTTACAGGACATAAAAATTAAGACAAAGAGTATAGTGCATAATTACCATGCTTTCTGGTGCATAAATGGGCTTGCAAATGTTTCGATTCTGGAGCCTATATTGAGGTGGGCAATTGTTGGAGACAAGGGGGCTGCCTTATCCCTCCTGCCCAATAATTCGTTGGAAGGTCACAACTTCACACAACTCTTTTTTGGGCATATCCAAATGCTCTCTAAAGGGGCATGGGGACATTCTGCCACATTTTTGGCGCCTTCAGATAATTTTAGGCGCAGGAGAGGCATTGCAGCAAGAAGTGACCTGTTCATTTCTATTTTTTTTTTTTAAGAAAAGCCTTTTCTGGGCCCACAGTGGGCCATGAAAGCTCATGTGAACATGCCACTCATCTCCCTAAAGGCATTTGGAGGCAAAATAATTTTTTTTAAAAAAAGAAATTGACTCTGGGGGCTTCATTGGCTGCACTCTGCCCACCCCTGGTCTTATGAATCTCACCTTGCTAAATGGTAGCTTTAGCTAACTCTGAAAATACTGCTATAATTGTACCCTATTTGATTCTTATGCTGATTAATGGAAGCTTTGTTTTATAAATCCTGTCATGTAAACCAACAAAACCTTAATCGTGTTCATAGCTAACTGCCATTTTAAAGGTCAGTATTGTTGTCCTTGCTGTTGTATATGTTTTGCCACACTCCTTTGCAAATTAGGTGGGTTAGCTTGTTTCTTGTACTTAATAACTTCTGTTTAAACGTTGTTTATAATTGGTGGAAACCTAAAATCTAATGGTAAACAAGATACTAAGACCCTTCCAGTCTTAATCCCGCTGGATAAAGGTAATGCAACTGCAAGAGAAAAAGCAAAACTCATAAAAATCTGTACCAGCAAATTGGATCAGGTGATTAACAGTAGGCTTGTCTGTGAACAAAAGAACACTTTGTTAAGTTTTTTTTTTAAGTTGTGCTAGTCACTGTAAAATCTAATGGCTCGCATAGAAATACAGCAATCAAAAGATGTATTTCTTTTCTTCCAGCGAGAACAAAAGTACTCAGCCTGTTTTGCTACAACTGAAGAATGAGGAAACCGTAGTGCCCCAGATGTCATTGTAATGCCAACTCTGGTTCTCTGTATCTAACACAGCCAACCAGGAAGGATGATGGATGTTGTAGTCCAGGGCTACTTAAAGTGGTGGTCCATGGACCAATTCTAGTCCCTGAACCGTTGGCTGCTGTTCCCTGAGCTGCCAGGAAAGACATAATTGTAGCCAGGGGAAACAAATATTGTGTGGCTCCTTGGCACATTGGAAAAAGTCATTGCCACTCTCTTACATCAGATAGCTGAGAAGCACTGGTGTAGTCCAGCAACATCAGGAAGTCCACACCTTCCGCATGTTTGCTGTAAGTCCAAACAAATATACTTAGCTGTCTAGCTGTGACAGTTTGCTCCATAATTCTAGCCTTATTTGGATGCTTGCCCCTCCTCTAGTATTTGGGAGGGATACTGGAATGAGGAGCCTGCAATTCATTTGTAGATACTGGGTTTCTAGTCATAGGGCACCTTACATGTATATGGGCACCGCTGTGCTAAACAGCATAAGGGGAAAAGGCCAGTTGGGAAATGGAGACATGAGATGGAGTGGGTCAATAGCTGCCACCCCTGCTTAATCCAAGGCCTCTCTATCTGACCTGACCAAGTTGCAGTGAAGACTGCTCCTCTTACCTGAAACTTGAAGCTTAGGGAAGGGCAAAAGGAGAGTTGAACTGATTCTGACAGAAACCTCCACCTCAATGTGCGTTGCTTGACATGACCATTCCTGTGGGCTTCACATGTCTGTACTCATATGAAATGATGTCTGTATGCATGCACGAGCATGTGTGTAGGGGAAGGCAGAGGAAGTATTCTT
Source organism: Cyclura pinguis (assembly GCA_030412105.1). Lineage (NCBI taxonomy): Eukaryota > Metazoa > Chordata > Lepidosauria > Squamata > Iguanidae > Cyclura > Cyclura pinguis. The sequence continues at coordinate 235,086,184 of CM059601.1, read as the reverse complement.
CACCTTGCCTTATGGGCTGTATTCAACTGAACGAGTTTTCTGTTATGGTATTCAGTGGTTATTTAGTCGTTCTTTTTTCCAATGGCTCTTCGCTCCAGCTCCCCTAACTGTTTTATCTTCACAGCCACTCTGCTAAGAGTAATGGGCCCAAGATTACTCAGTGAATTTCATGACACTGTAAGGACTTAGAACTTGGATCTCCTTAGTTACTGATACTCTAATTACTGTACCACACTCTCTCTCTCTCATTGTGCAGAGAGCTGATTTTTCTTCACTGCTTAATTACTAGCAAGAATTAATTAATTAATTTAGATGCCCATAAGGAGGCTATAGTGAAGGTTATAATGGTAGGGCCAGGTATGCCATATTGAGATCTTTGGAAGAAAGGATGATAATCATTTGAGTCGGCAGCTTTGTGGCTTTCTGACCTGACAAATTTTGAAGGACTGGCACTGGCATAGAATGGGGTATAAATGCTTAGTAGAGTTTCAGAGGTTTTATCTGAAACATGAATAGCCATAATAAGCATTGCACATCATATAAAACACTGTCCTACAAAAGAGCATACTAGAAAAATTAAGAATCTCTGTTGCTTGGAAACTAGTGTTTCAGGATGCTACATGTTCTTCAGACTAAATTTTCTACCCCAACTGTTTCAGGAAGCTAGAGTTTTCTGTTGGAGGGTATGGAAATTATTCTTGCATAACACTGATCTACCAGCTAAGATTGAGATTAATAATTCTGAACTAAATTAAGAATTATGGAATAATTCCACACTAAATCCAGGCAAAACTTTTAGAACAATCTTCCTGTACCCCTTGCAACCCTTCTTGTTATCCGTAACCTAGCTGCCAAGGGTTTTCCAACCCTTTAGGGCAAAATTGGAGGCACACAGCAAGATGCAGCGTGAAAGGGTTACAGTCCCATCCCATATTTGTTGGATTTTGCCTTTGGAAAGCCTTCTATTCCATAGCAGAAGTATAGCATACAGAATCTAAAAAATGATTGTTGCAAAGAAGAACCCATTGCCACTGTGTGGACAGTGTTGTTGAATGGTTTGGCACCAGGTTTCCGGTCTGGACTTAGTTGATAGTTTGATGTATTTTCTATTATTCTAATGTTCTTGAAGTGACAGCAATAAAGTTGCTGTTTCACTTCTTGATTTAGCTTCCTTGCTGGTGTGTCGGGGTTTGGAAAAGTCTAGTACCCAACCCTCTTATTTGTGGTCTCTGGAGCCCCCAAAGACACTCTAATTTTGCTTTTTTAAAAAATCGAAGTGGTACAAAAATGCCTGTTAAACACAGTGCTTTCGCTCCTCCCTTAAAAAAGAAATCCAACAGCAAATGAAACTAGGACTGACATAACATCACTTCTGCTTGTGGTTTTGTGTAGCATTGTGGTCCAGTGGGGATGGTGGTGTGCAGTGTAATTGCTGCCACATCACGTTTGCCCGTCTGAGTATCGAATGAAAGTCACAATAAGACTTGGCACTTTCTTTGGCTTGCCTGGCCACCAGTTGAGGGTAAGAATGTTTCCTAAGAAAAGCATGATTAAATTGGTTCTCTTTCTCCTAAGAAATTTGATACATGGAATTGGTTCTCTTTCTCCTAAGAAATTTGATACATGACAACCTTGAGCCGTTTGAATTACCTGAAAGATTGTTTCCTGCTGTGTAGACCTATCAGATAGCCAGCATGGTGTAGTGGTAGAAAACTCATGATAGATTGGCTTAGGGTTGCCATATGTTGGAAGCAACTTGAAGGCACACAACAACAAAGATCTATTAGACCAGAATGATCTTCAGACAAAACCCTGTTGGCAATGTCACATCTTGGAGATTAGTACTACATCACTGGGTCTTTTCTGTGGTGATGTCCACTTTTAGTAATGAGGTCTCCTCTGCAGTACCTCATTAGATGCTGACAATCTTGAGCCTGGGGAACTCTTCCTATTCCCTTCCAGAACAGAACTCATCCTACTGGAATACAGAAGAATGCTGCACATTTGCTTGTAAATTACTACAACTAACCCTAGACAAATCTGGTTCCTTTAAGATATTTTGTCTTGTGGGTACACAACCAGCAAGCAAACTGGAGTGAGAAGGTGCTGTTTTTTTGCTCCTTTAGTGTTATCATTGGCTGTATGCCCCAAAGGCAGTGGCTATCTAGTTTTGTTTGCTGCTATGCAGACTTGGTAAAGAAAATATTTCTTTTAAAATAGCAACCTTAAGAAAATGGTCATGACCATAGGCCAACTTTGATGGAGCACCATGTAATTTTATTTGGATTTGGCTGGGCCATGGAGTCCTGAACTTGCACCTTGCATTCTGGATCTGGCAGCACTGCTGTATCTTTTGAAATGAAACAGAGGGGACAATGTTAAATTCAAAACTGGTGACAAGGAAGAAAAAAAATAGTTTTCATGTAGCTGATGGAAATGCTTTGTTTTGTACATATAATCTTACAACTGGTCCAGTAGTCATAGTCAAGGAAAGCAGGTTATCACACAAATACTGAGGCAAAAATGGGAACTCTCTTTAATGATTAAGAGGGAAAAGAATATTCCTTTCCAAGTGCTGTAGGTTCTTTGTTTGCATCACAAACCTTCAAGAATAAAGGACTCCTATTTAACTACTTCACTGCAGTAGAACAGGGAGTTCGTTCTCCAAAGGTTAAGCCTTAGCGTCTTTTCTAATATATCAGAAATACTGACAGTGAATTGTTCTGTGATATGATTATCTATCAGTGAAAGCAAGAAAGGGACAGAGTATAGTTTTGGGATGGGTGTCAGGGGACTGCTTTATAACCAATTCCAACTACCATTCCAGTCAGTTCTTACTCCGTCGCCTACTTTCAACTGTGCTTATTAGCAGGGTCAAGAAAGAGGCACTCTTTATCCAAAGCTCTGAGAGCAGCCTTCAATAAAATAAAATTAAAATAGTTAATAATTACGAAAGTTTAAAAGGTTAGAAATACATTAAATAGTTTTTCAATTTAGAGGCAGTTTAAAACTGGCTAAAACAATTTTGAATAATAAGCAGAAAATATGTGCAACCTGGAGAAGATCATTTGGGCCCAAAGACTTTAATAAAAAGCCAGGTTTAAATCTGGCACTGAATGATTTTAATGTTGGCACTATTGGGCCTCCAGAAGGAGGGAATTCCAGAATCGAGATGCCACCACAGAAAAGGCCCTCCCTCGTTTCCTTCCGTGGTATATTTCCCCTACCGATGGGACATGGAGAAGGGTCCCTCCAATAGATCTCAATTCTTGTGCAGAATTGTATATAAAGAGAGATACTCCCTCAAGTATCAAGGTCTCAAGCCTTGAAAGCTGCAGTTTCTGAGTCACCTTTCAAGGGCAGCCCCACGTAGAATACATTGCAATAGTCTAGCTGGAAAGTTACCAGTGATGTGATGTGATGAAGTTATCCCTGTCCAGGAAAGACTGTGGCTGTGAGACACTGAAGCTGACCTCAAGCATTCCAAGCCACTGAGTCCTTCTGGTCCTCCAGTGACAAACATGGATCTTAGAGTATTCTGAGACTACACACTTGCTCCTTCAGGGGGAGTGCAACCCCATCCAGCACAGGCAGCCTACCCAATTCCTAGACTTGAGAACCACCAGTCCTCAGAGCCTTGGATAAGCTTCAGGTTATTCACCTTCCTCCAGTCTGTTACATCTTCCAGGCACTGTTCCAGCACCTCCACAGCCCCAGCCAACTCTGGGGACAAGGAAAAGCAGAGCTGAGTGTCATCAGCATATTGATGGCACCCAACCCCCAAACTTGTAGTGATGTCTCCCTGCGGCCTTGTACAGACATTAAATAGCATAGGAGACAAGATTGAACACTGTGACATCCCACAGCACAATGGCCATGGTGTTGAGCAGGAATCCCCCAATACCACTCTCTGGAACTGATACTGTATGTGGGAGCAGAACCATTATAAAACAGTCCCTCCTAGACTGTCATCTGTCAGAGCTGGTCCAGTAAGATACTACAATCAATGGTATCAAAAGCAGCTGAGAGACCCAGGAGGATCAACAGGGTAGCACTTCCCTTGTCTTTTCCTTGTAGTGGGCTATCAGTCAGCGTAACCAAGACTGTCTTCGTATAGTACCCTGGCCTAAAATGAGACTGAAATAGATCTAGATAACCTGTTTCCTCGAAGAACATCTGAAACACCAAATTTCAGCCATTACACATTTAAGCATCTTGCCCAAATGTGGGATATTAGTGATAGGATAGTAGTTATCACATATCTCTGCATCTGGAGAGGTCTTCTTAAGGAGAAGGTGCACAGTAGCCTCCTTCAAGGCAGCAGGCGCCTCCTCCTGACACAGTGAAGCATTTACCACTCCTTAAACATCAATTGTAGATGTCCAAGGAAATTCAGAGTGCAGTTCCCAAGGTGAAAGCTTATCAGATCTGACAGGATAGCAACCTGATGCAGTATAGCTGCAGGCTGTTTTACCGAAAGGTTTTCCCACTACAACCCTAGTATTAGCACAAAGTTTGCCATTTTGTACGCTGTTCATAAAGCTCATTTGTCTGTTGAGATAAGCTTTTTCTGCTGTGTCCTGTACAAATCTTAAAGGCTCCCCGCTGGATTGTCAGCTGCATTGTATTTTTTAGAGACACTCCAAAATGTTTTTGTGGATCAGCAGCTGCTATTCATTTACTGAATAAATATTTGCTTTTGTAAATTTGGATGTTTTCCATGGGTTATGCTGTTTATCTCTCTACTCCCTCAAACCCATCCAGTTTGAGGCCACCCATTTGCATACAGTAAATACTGTTTTTCCTGGCCTCTTCATCCTTTAATGGCACAAGGTGTATATGTGTGTGTGTGTGTGTGTGTGTGTGTGTGAGAGAGAGAGAGAGAGAGAGAGAGAGAGCAATTTTTTAATGTATTTTTGTTGTTTCCATGAATTTTCCCATTGCTGGATTTGAGCATTTGACTTTTGTAGCCTTTGGTTTCTGAAGCAGTAGCTCTGTGATTTGGATCCCAGTGATTTAGAATAGGATGTTTCCAGTTTGGTTGAAGGGCAGTTGATTTAGTGGCAGGCAAAATGACTGGCTATGATTGCCTCTGCAAGGCATAATGATTCCCTTTCGTTCGTGGTTCAAATATATGTCGTAGGTAACTGGCAGATCCAGAGTGGTTACAGGTATGAAAGCATTCTGTGTGCTGCTTAATATTTTTAATATCAAGTTTTGATTTAGTGCTACAGCACACAAACAGCTATGCAGAGGAGATGTCTTTGGAATAAGCTGCAGTATCTGATCCGTGGTATTGTGCAATGGTTTGTTTCAGTTATCTCAGGAATGGGACGTGTGTGAACTGCAGCTCCCAATATCCCTCATTCCTTGGTTGTGCTCTGTGAGGTAAAGTCCAACAGTATCTGGAGAGCTGCACAATTCCCACCCTTCCAACAGGCTGGAAGGCTTTGACTTCAGGAAAGGTGGCACAGATATATTCCTAAACAACACAGACCTTCAGAACATGTTGAGCAAATGTTTTTGGTACTTAAAAAGAGAGAGAGAGATAGAAAGAGAGAGATGTGGAATTCTATTTCAAGCTAGTCAGGAGAAGATGGAAGTTAAAATTGGTCAGGAATTGGGAGAGGATGAGGTTTCACTTGATTTGTAAGCACTTGATTTGTAAGGGATGCTCATGGATCCAGTGCTATCCATCTAAATGACAGCAGTTTCCAAGACTATTTTTTGTCACTTTCAGCCAATTCACTGGTTGGGCTCTGTCTCAGAAAAAAAGGGACAAATGCCTGCCTTGACCTTTAATGTCTTAAATGGACTTGGACCTGCCCAAGCTTTGTGATATGCCTCAAGGATCATACTCAGTACTAGCCTAGTATGATAGTATTAGTACTATCATACTAGCCTACCATTTGTTGGGAGGTTGGTAGCTGTATGGAGTAGGCCTTCTCAGTGTTGTTGCTGCAGATGTGGAATGGCTTCAGGTTAAGAACTGCTCAGTTAATCCATTGGATTCCAGTGTGCTTTGTAGTGTGTAATTTCTGATTTTGTATTTAAATTAATTTTAATAATAGCTGTTTCAGAAAATATTGCTTTTAAAAATGTATTACTTCATTATTTCATTGTTTCACAGTTTTTTTAAAAATGGGCAGCAAGCCATTCTCAGTTTTCTGCAAGCAGAAGAACATCAGATAAATATATTGAAGAATAGCTTTTTGCATTTTAAATCTTGGGTTCACATCTGTAGCCCCCCCCTTTTTTTTTTGCATGTTGAAACTACTACATTGAAATATTCCTTCTTGCTAGTTTTCACTTTTTTGTCTCTTCGTTTCTTAGCCGACATGGTTGTGACAGATACTTGCTAAACTTGAGCTTGGAAAATTTACTTTTTTGGACTGCAGATTCCAAAATGCGATGTCATAGCCCATGCTGGCTGGAGGATTATGGGAACTGTATGGGTAGAGTTCTGCTCTAAACCATGTTAAGGAATATGGCAAGTTTGTTTTCTATACTTTCTGTTTCACAAGCACAGATAAAGAATAAACTGAAGTAGCTGCTATAAGCTGTATAAGTTTGTAGCCTATCTTCTTCTTACAAGTGATTTGATTAAGATTATATTAAACCTGGATATGTGGAAGCGGGGTGTTCATATAGCTCCTTAATAGAATGTCTTTAAAGAGATTAAAATACTATAGAAATTATAAAGGGTATAGATAAAGTTGCAAATAAAACAGATTGGTTTTTAGATCAGTTTTCTGTAGATATAAGACTTATTAGATCAATGATACCTATTTTCATGTTGACATGTTAAAGATCAGTGTATCCCTTGTGCAATCTACTAACATCTAGCACAGAGCCCTCTGAGGATAAACCAGACTGACGTAATCACATGCTGGGGCTTTCCCTTAAATGTTCGAATGGATAGGAGAGCACAGATACACAGGCTGATTTTTCCAAATACCAATTATATTAGTTATCTCCCTGTTGCAGCTATTATACATCAGTCTTCCAAGTATAAGAGAGTTTTTAATGAAAGCAAGTGCAAAAATCCCTGTTTAGATCAACAGTATTTTAGAATCCTGAAAGCCCACATCATATCCTTGGTGCCCAGATGCCTGAGATTTTTCCAGCTCATTGGTTTCTCCCCACTCTGATTTTTTTGCTATGGTGGCTGTCAGGAAGAAAGTCAGGGCATTTGAAAGATGGTGCTGGAGGAGAGCTTTCTAGAGGATACACACTGCCAAAGAGATAAATAAATGGGTCTTAGAGCAAGTGGGACCTGAATTGCCCATAGAAGCCAAGATGACTCAGCTGAAGTTGATGTACTTTGGACTTTTCGTGAGAACATATGTGACTCACTGGAAAAGACAATAACTCTGGCCCCTGAGGCTTCTTCTGATTCTAGGATTCTAGGATTGTGTGATTCAAGCTACGAGTAATTCCGCCTAAATTTTAGGAAGAGCTTCCTAACAGTTAGAGCATTTGGACAGTGGAATCTGCTACTGCCTATTCAGAGTGTGGTGGAGTCTCCTCCTTTTTTGGAGATTTTTAAACAGAGGTGGGAAGGCCATCTGTTGGGAGTATTTTGATTGTGTCTTCCTGCATGGCAGAAGGGGGTTGGACTGGATGGCCCCTGGGGATATCTTCCAACTCTATGATTCTATGGCCTGTTTTTACTTTGTAGCAGGAAATAACTGTTTCCTAATTCATTAATGGGGAACTGTGGGTCTCCATGTATTATTGGATTACAGTTCCCACTTATCATAGTCAGCCATATATGCCAGTTCCTTGCCTGTGTCCTAATGAGAGATCCTATCTCTCCTGAGCCTTTTAGGATAAGGCAAGCTAAAATAAGGGGTGCTGAACCCCAGGGCAGTGACTGTTCCTCAACTGTGAACAAACAGATGCAGATAACATGAAATAAGCAGGAACCTACTCTTATTTCAGTTATGAGTAATAGCATTTCTTTTGTAGTTTAATTTGAGAAATTTCTGGCTCTCTTTCTTTCAGTTTGGACACTTGTTTTGACATGTTGCATATTGCATCTTCATAATGAACATCATTCCCAAAGTTCTTATATAAGGGGCAATGAGAACCTCTAAAAGAAGAACATTGTGCATATATGGAGAAAGCTCTCTGCGATTCAAATTTGATGGCTCTTTCTGTTGACCTGTCACAGGTCTTCCTTGGTGTTGCTAAATTTGGTTATGTGCTGTGAGGAGGCGGAAACAGACAACTGTTTAGCTAGATATAGATCACTAGAAGGCACTTAATTACAGTGCAAGTTGAGCTTTTCTTTCTGTGCTTGAGATGTCAGAAGTGGCTAAGAAATGGAAGACTCAGGCTTGAAATACCCCACTGCTTAAATCTGGTGTTCTTTCAATATTGAGTGAGTTTAGTGGCTGTGCTCTCTGTGGTGGGTATTAACTACACAAATAAACATATATAACCCAGAAGGTGGAAATAGCACCAAAACTGTACTGTGAAAAGTAATTGCTTTCCTGGTGAATTTGAGAGAGGTTCACAGGAGAACCTGTTGCTTGATAGCTGTAAGCTTGTGCACATGCATATGCGTATGCATATGATAGTCAACGCACAACCCTCCTTAAATTGATGGTTCTAGAACAGACGTGGAGAAAATGTGGCCCCCATTTTTTTTTTTTTTTGCAAAGAAATTTGGGGGCAGCCCTCCAAGATCTTTGGGGCAGGGTGGTACAGCTCGCTGATCCTCAAAAGTTGCCTACCCCTGCTTTAGCAGTAGTACCTTTCTTCTTAAATTGTTTTGAGAAAGTGGCTTTCAATCCATAGAAATGATTTTTTTTAAAAAAAGCATTTTAAAAAGCCAGTGGTGAATAATATCTGCCAGAAATATGTCTCTTTGCTAGCTTCTCCTGTTGAGCTTGCATTTGTACCATGTTCTCAAGAAATCATAGTGTTTACTATAAAATCCAAAGAGTGTGAGTAAAGTAAAATTAGATTAGTCATCTGGGAATATATCAGGAGAAATGTGGTACTTTAAATATAAAGACATTTATGTTCCATATATTGTAACGGGAATCAAGTCCGGAATTGAGACCCACAGTTGAGAGAAAGCAGGATTTTATTGAACTGCTATGGTGGGGTCAGCCTAGATGACCTCTAGGTGTGAGGGAAAAGCAGTTAATTTTCTCTGCAGTTGAAGTCCCTCTGCGTTTGAAAGGAATACAGTAGAACTCTGTAAGGTAGAATGTTAGGGAGGATGGAATGTGGCTCGCTATGCTTCCTTTACTTTGCAACATTTGTATGATTACGCTGGAGAATGGTGGGAACCTTTGTACGCATCAGTTTCCTTTCTTGAACATGTGATGACTGTACTGGAAAATGTATAAATCGCTGTGAAAATGAAGAGGTGGGGCTCAGACTTTTGGGAACGATCCCACTGAGACATTGTGCTGGCTACAATAAACGATTTTCCTTAATCCGTGGGTCTCTATCTCTGACTTCTGTAACATATTTTCGGGGCTCTGGTCCAGGAGTAACACTGCTAGCAGGGCCTCAGAGGGATCATTCCACAAAGTCTGAGAGCCCCGCCCAAGTGTACAACACTGCCTTTTACACTCAGGCACAAACAAAAACAAGTAACACTTTCCTTATATGGTCATTGTTCCAAAACCCCCACATAACATTGCCCATCTAACTCTTTACCCGTGTCTTTATCTGATTGACTGAACAACTCCTACAGCACTTACGTGGGTACTGTAGTTTTTGATGGTTTTCAACATACTACCTCAATATGATATTGTATTGCATTCCACAATACAGAAAAATAGTAGAAGACCCCTGTCAGTTCAGAGCGAAGGTCTGTTTTATCCAGCAGTCTTTTCCCAGTGTGGTGGTCCGACTGCTTCCAGGAAGACAGTAACTCGACCGTGTTATTTTCCCCTCAACTGGAATTCTGTGGCAAGCTGCTCCAGAATATGAAGCTTTCGAACCACATAAATGAGTTGCCCAATGGGAACAATCTTGTTGGAACTCCTGGCCATCTGTTTGGGGTTTTCACTCCTCATTCCGGACTTGATCATTTATAAACAATTTGCTCTCACTCCTTGTTTCTGCCTGCTTTGAGAAGTTCCTGTCTGCTTCATTAAGCATACCGTATCTTCAGATCATCCTTAACTCTATGTTACATGCATTGAAATTTTTGAAAGATTAGTACAGATGGAGTTTTTCCCTTTGCAAAAGCATAGCTTTTCTGTGTTTAATGATTCTTTATGTAATAAAGTTTTCCTTCAATTTATCTTAGCCATTTGTAATTCCCTAGATCTCTCTTCTAATTGACTGCTTTTCTGTCATCTGGTAAGGAAGCCAGTTTTGGTTGATGTTGTTAGAAGATTCACATTTGCATTTTGCAAGAATATTTAGGTGTATATCATCTGAGCCTAGTGACTTTTTAATTTTTTAATTTGAAGTTCAATTTAGTATGCTTTGTCAATGTGCAGTTTTCACATTTTAAATATATGTCCAAGTAAAGTGTATAATACATTAAAAACTGAAGTATATAGGCATTGCAGTTTAAGAAGATTCTTTTGGGTGGAGCTACTTGGCTTTAGTAGGTTTTTTTTTCCTGTGAGCTGAAGGCAAAATAACTCTGGTAAGACCTGTGGGTAAGATACTGGAAGCAATCTTAATATTTATTCAAATCCCTACAGATTTATACAGGATTTAGCAAATATGCTAGCTGTGCTGAATTGATTGATTCGTTCGTTCATTCATTCATTGGGAGAAAAATATAAATTGTGTATTCATGCAGTTTTGCTTTAAGTCCAGTCCATGTTTACCTTGATGGTATTGCACATCACGTACAGTGTTGTCACACAAATGTGTTTTGGGTGCCCAACAAAGTTTTGTAGTATAATCAGTGTTCTGAGAGATGCCTTCAGTTGATCTAATTTATTTTGCCATGTTCATCTACTGGTATGGAAACTAGGTAGATATTAAAAATGCCTTTCAGCTGTATTAATATAAGCAAATGATAAGCTGTCACAGTTGCTGTTTGGACATAATGAATTAAGAAAATGGTTTTTAATGTAATGAACATGGTTCTCCAAACAATCCATAGGCAATATCATTTGAGAGTATTGAAATGTTGTGTACTGGCAAATATGTAGGTAGTTTTGTGCTTTGAAATGAAGGAATTTAGAAGAGAAGTCTTAGAACTATTCACTCACCACCACCCAAATTGTAATGAATATAATTTTTGTTAAAAAAAATGAGTTATTTCACTTTTATAAGGAAATATTTCATACTACCTTGTACACAGAATCATTATACTTTATGTGAGATATACTGATCTTTATATAACTATTGGTGCAGAGGAGAAAAGGATGTTAAAATTGCACCCTCCAACAAGTTGCCAACTATCTTTGAAGGGGAAGAGGGAAAAGGCAAGGGAAAAAAGCGATTAATGTAATTAAATTGTTATGTGCTCTTAAAACTTTATTTTAATTGGGTTTATGTGACAGACTTGAGGGATTTAGCTAGCATAACATTGTCACTGAGAAACTGAACTAGGAATACTATAGCAGATATCCTGCTAAGATGTTATGAGTTGCACTAAAAATTCACTAAGTTTTAAATTATCTTTTATACAGTACTGATATTTTAATATGGTATCTTTTAAAATTGTGTTTCACCTTTTTTTATTGCTAATTTTTAATTCATGTGCTTTATTTGAACTCATGTATGAGCCACCTTGGGTCCCATTCAGGAGAACGGCAAGATATAAATTAAACAAAGAATAAATAGGTGACTCTAGGCTATCATGCCTAGTCTGACAGCTGCATACAGGGATAAAAATATTGGCCTGTGTTACAACTTACAGGATTGTTGTGACATTTACTGGGCTGCAATCCTGTATTCACTTCTTGGGAGTAAGTTGCAAGGGTTCTGTCCTGGGCCCAGTGCTGTTCAATATTTTCATCAGTGACTTGGATGAAGGAATAGAGGGCATGCTCATCAAATTTGCAGAGGACACCAAATTGGGAGGGGTTGCTAATACGCCAGAGGACAGGATCAAAATTCAAAATGACCTGGTCAAATTGGAGAGCTGGGCCAAGGCTAACAAAGTGAAATTCAACAGAGAGAAGTGTAAGGTCCTACACTTAGGTAGAAAAAATGGAATGCAGAAATATAGGATGGGGGACACGTGGCTGGATGGCAGTACGTGTGAAAGGGATCTAGGAGTCTTAATAGACCACAAGCTGAACATGAGTCAGCAGTGTGATGCGGCAGCCAAGAACGCCAATGCAGTTCTCGGCTGCATCAATAGGAGTATGGTGTCTAGATCGAGGGAGGTACTGGTACCACTCTACTCTGCTTTGGGTAGACCTCATCTTGAATCCTGTGTCCAGTTCTGGGCACCCCAATTCAAGAAGGACATGGTCAAGCTGGAGCAAGTCCAGAGGAGGGCAACCAAAATGGTGAGGGGCCTGGAAGCCATGCCCTATGAGGACAGACTTAGAGAGCTGGGTATGTTCAGTCTGCAGAAGAGAAGGTTAAGAGGGGACATGATAGCCATGTTTAAATATTTGAAGGGATGCCATGTAGAGGAAGGAGAGGGCTTGTTTTCTGCTGCTCCAGAGACCAGAACAAGGAGCAATGGATTCAAGCTGCGGGAAAGGAGATTCCACCTGAACCTCAGGAAGAACTTCCTGACGGTCAGGGCTGTCCGGCAGTGGAATATGCTGCCTCGGAGTGTGTTGGAGTCTCCTTCCTTGGAGGTTCTTAAGCAGAAGCTGGATGGCCATCTGTTGGGAGTGCTTTGAGGGTGTTCCTGCATGGCAAGGGGTTGGACTGGATGACCCGTGTGGTCTCTTCCAACTCTACATTTCTGTGATTCTATGGTTCTATGAAACTCAGAAGGTTCAGTGTAACTTGTATGACACCTGAGAACACAGATCAAGAGTGCACTGAGGATGTATATGAACCATGATGTATGCTAAGCAGTAATGTTTTAATTCCACAAAAGAGGTTTTAATAATATAATGTAACGATTTTAAACCTATAAGGGAAGAACGGGTCATGAAGAGAGATGTAAAGCAAGAAGAATGAAAGTGGTACTGTTTTATCAATACAGAAACATTATTTGACAGATTCCATGTGACACAAGCAGATTTTGAATTGGCTGGTTTGTGTGTGAATAGTCATGTTACTAAGCCCCTTGGAGTGCCACATACTTCTCATGTGTTGTAATTAATCTTCCTAAGCTATTTGTTAATGTTGTACCTTTGGAAGTCTGGCATTCTCTGCTCTCTCTAATGAGATAATCACTCAAGTTCTTTAATCACAAAACTGACAGTGTTTCTTTTGTCTGAGTTTCTTGTTCTTTTGACTGACTCTTCGAATTAAATGGCCACAGTATGATTTTCTCTGAACAACCAGCCATCTCTAATCAAGGGTGATTGAGTGGGTGGGAGAGTAGCACCCATTAAAGCATGCTAATACTTGGCACATGTCCTGGTCTGACTCATGACTGAAGTCTGTAGAAGGGCAACAGATGGGTGTCAGGCATCAGGTAGCTAGCAGAAGAAGAAGAGAGCAGATTGTAAACAAGCCAGAGCCAAAGCGGTGTTATCTTGGAGCCTATCCAACAAAGCAGACTGCAAGCAGGTGCCAGGATAGATGAGATTTGAGTGGTGGGGGCAGTTGGACAGCTACAGATACTTTGAGATCTGCTGCTGAAGTTCTTTTCCAAGTACTAATCTTACTGGAAGTGCATTATGTCACAATAAGGAGAGGAGGTTCACAGTCATAGCACTGTGCACATGGCTGCAGAATGTCGTTTTCAAAGAGCAGCTCCTGGTTACTAACATTATAAACTTTTGAGTGGTTAGGTTAGGCATTATTGTGTTGTATTTTAATCTCTTTAGTTTTAAGAAATGCCCTAGTCTCCTTTAACAGTTTTTGTTATTTCTTCATTTTACTGGCACATACAATTGTCTGTACTCCCAACTCTCAGGTCTGTGGAGGGACACACACACACACACACACTCCAAAAGCCAGACATTTGATCCAGTAATGAAATTCCTCCGTCAAAAATGGGATAATGTAATGATCGAATATATTAACTAATGCTCAAATATATATCAGGAAGATTAAAAAGAGAAGAATCGTTTTAAATCATGTTGTGGATAACATTCTGCTGTGACATAGAGGTGTTTGACAGACTAACAATTTTGCTAAGAGAATAAGGGAAAAGTTGTATAAGCATGTATGTTATTAATATAACAGATTAGAAAATGTGTAAATAGGGAGGAATATGTTCAATTCGCACAAAGAGAACAAAGATAAAGAATATATTAAAAGGAAGTTTAGGTTACATATATTGGCATTTTTCTGAATTTTTCAAGATGAGGTTAGGTTCAAACAAAAGGAAGTTAAGTTATATTTATAAAATGTTTGGTTAAAAAAAATAGCAAAAGCCAGGCATTTGAGGAATAAGGCATGTTGGAGTTGGCAACATCCTTCTCCTCTCTCCATCTTGTTCTTTTGTGGGAACTCAAGGAAAGTTGAACTACTGGCATCATGAACTGAGACACTAGTATAGGCTCAGCCCTAGGATTTGGGCTCAGCTCAGATGGGTTGGAAAGGTCCTCTGGAACAGGTTTTGGGGTTTGATAAAGCTGGCTATGCTAAAATGTCAGTTTCTTAATTGTATCCATATATGCCTCTAGAAGTTCTTCTTTAAAAATTATAGTCTTCCCTTAAAGGAGCTTTCCCCATCCTGGTACCACCAATATGTTTTGGGCTGCATCTTTCAGAATATCCCAGCCCCTGTTATGTGAGGCTACCAGAAACAATGTGATATAAACTCCCATTTTGCAGAGGAATCCACAGCTATTGTTGATCATCACCCAGAAAAAAAAAGTTTGAGATAGAATCCAAGAAGGCCTTTTAATTTTTATCATTTCTGTCTGCCAGTGTTGGTCAGATGATCTTAAATCCAGCTTGAAACTCTGCTGAGGCTTTTTAATTTACATGTACGTTAGATTCTCTGAACCTCATTATCTAGCTTGTACTCCTGCTCAAGAAAATTTCTGCTGGCATAATTTAATTGCCATCTTGTTAGATTTATGTTTTGGTCAGTATCTGAAGCATGATGCACACATTCAAGATCCCCAGCAGCTGAAACTCATCACAGGATAGTTGGCTGGGAATCTGCCTTTGTCATCTCTTCGACTGACAGCCTATTTTGTATTAACTTAATGCTGCATTGCCTTTTATGGAGGGAACTGTAGAAATTCCAGTGAAATGAGTAGCTGTGTGAATGATTTCCCCAGCCACCTGTTCTGTGGCAAACTGAAATAGCTAGTGAACAGAGTATACCACCCAAAAACCTAGAAGAGATTTTATTAATGCACATGCAGAAGGAAACAGGAGGGGTTAAAATTCTGTGTATCAAATTCTGGAAGATTGGCAGACTATGCCATGACACATGGTTCATATATAGATGCAGATATTCAAGTCAAAGACCGGCATTCAGGGGTAAAACTAGTACTCTGTTAACTGGTTTTTCGTTTTGTTATGGGCCACTAATAAATGGCAGTTAAGATTCTGTTTCTCATGTATTACCTAGAATGCGACTTGCAGTCTCACCTCTTTTAAGCAACATACCTGAAGGACAACTGAAACCTCCTTAATGAATTTACCTCTGAGGGGCCTTGACAACTGACTACATGAGGAACAAATCAGTGGATGCTGTCCATGAGAGCTTAAGCCGCCCCCAGCCAGCCTGTCACTGTCTGCCCATACGTAGGCATTGAGTTCCTCTCTGGCTGAATTCCCAACTCTCACACTCTGTGTGGGATTGTGGAAAAGATGGAAGCAGGGAGGATCGTTTCTAATTTGGAGTCAGGGTGTATTTTTTTTTTTTTTTGGTCCCTTAGCTGAGCTTTAGAGTGAAATGGTATGTGTTGAGGAACTGCCTGTTCATTTATGCTTTTGCCCCTGATTCTGCCCACTATTGGATGTTATAATTCCCACTCCACTAACACTTTGGGCACCACCACTACTGGATCAAGTTAATGCCAGAAATTCAATCCTACCAATCATTGAGCTGATAGCCTTCAAAAATATTTCCAGCATTGTACAGTATTGGCCAGGAAGACGATTGTGGAAGGTACAAAATGTGTATTCTCTATATCTCCCAACCCACCCTGACTGTGTTGCAGTAGTACAATGAAGAAGGTTTGATGCATAGCTTAGGACTCATTAAGCTATGGAGACCAAGTGCTTTCTCTGATTTGCTTTTTTAGAAAGCTGAATTAACAGGACTTTTCTTCTTTAATTGCTAAGGCTGATATAGCTGTAGTGACTGTGACAAGTGCCATTCACACAGCGATAAGGGTAGTTATCCATGTTAGCTACTCAGAGGTGGGAGAAGCAGGAATAAGAACAGGATGCATGGCTTTTTCCAAAGCTGTAGCAGAGCACTGCTGCATCTTTTGTACTTGCCATAGAATTTATTACCTATATTGGTGGCTCTACAGAGTCAGTGGGAGTGGGGGAATCTTACTGTTTCATAATATAATAAAAATGTTCTGATAGTCGACAAAGCTGTTAAAAGAAGATATTGTAAAAGGTGCTCTGTAAGTATGGTTTTCTCAGAAGTCTTTGTTTCAAACAATAAATGTGGAAAAGAAGCTAGGAAACAGCCTCCAGAAACCAATTTTTAAAATGTGACTGCCTTTGATCAGTTCTTTTTGAGACCACTTTTTTCTTAGTACACACATGCTGGTAAGGGTCCTGTCACTGCAATGAATTGTCCAAGAGTTACAGATATAAGATGCCTCCCACAGGATGTGTGTGAGTGAAGACAGAGTTGCATCTCCTTTCACAAGGCTTATATTTTAAAGCATTATGAAAATTAGGAAACGTGGGGCTGAACATTTCTAGGCTCAGTCTTTAGAAAAATATCTGATTGAGATATTCTGTATGTAATGTGGAAAAATTATCTGGTGCTGCATATACCATCTCTTCTTATCTATAAAAGTAATGAAGGTGTGAGAGCGCATTGTACTTTCCTCAGCTGGCTGTTAAGTTTGAACTTCCTGGTGATGTGATTCGGTAAGAAATGCTTTTATTGAATAAGATTAGAGAACAGAATGCTTGTCATGTTTTTGCTTCACAGAGCTGTTTTTCTTTAATCACAGTTAATACATTTCTTTGTTTAAGTCTCATCCTACCAGACAGAACATTTTAGGGAAACCAGTAGACAATGTACTACATGTGTGAAATATCCTTGCAGGGGTTATTGCAGCATCCAGGAATGGGCTATTTTGCTGTTGGGTTAGAAAATTATTCTGCAATACTATGAATGCTAAGTGTTCCTGCACATAAAAACCAGCAGTTTTTCCCCAAGGTTTATGTCTGTTTCCCAGTGTTTTGGCTTAACAACAAGTTTTATTTTTATTTTCATTTGGAAATAACAGTGGTAGTATATTTGTTTTTGTCATTGTTGTTGTGTGCTTTCAAGTCATTTCTGACTTATGGCAACCCTAAGGTAAACCTATCGCAGGGTTTTCAGGGGATGAGACGAGACTGTGTCATGTGCCCATCATCATCCATCTATGGCCAAGTGGGGAATTGAACCCTGGTCTCCACGGTTGTAGTCCAACTCTCTAACCACTACACCGTGCTCACTCTTGATAGTATGTTTAGGATATAGTATTTTGATTAATATTTAAGCAAAAATGGGACTTGTCTGCTATGTAAAGCGAATTTTATGCTTCATATGAACATACGAGATTTCTTGGCTTTGGGTTTGTAGATGTTGTGTATAACTACAAAACATTCTTGTGGGTATGGGACATTTTTACTGTCTGTAATACCATGGAATTCCCATGGCATCAAAAAATACTGTAGAGGACACTCAATTTTGTGTTTTTGTTTGTGTTGAAAACGAATAAAGGAAGTATACTTCTGATCAGTCCACCAGGAATGGCAAAAATTAGGGTGGAGGAGACAGATGGAGGGGGAAAAAATTCTATAATCACTGAATATTCCTGTCCAAATTGTGTTTGCCCATTAATTGTCATACTTTCCACAATCTCTCTGTCTTACTTGGTTTATATTTGTGTGTCCAAAACATTTTTATTCTGTCTTTCCTTGTAAAGATTATAAGACGTCTAAAAATAATTTAAAAGAATAAAATTTAAAAGTTACTGTTTTAAAACCCTGTAAATTAGAAAGTGTAGAGCTTAAAACAGTAATTGGAAGATAACCAGATGAGACCTTTAAAAAGTTTCCCATAGAAGTAGAACACTTACTTGAATGAACTTTACCATTTGTTGATGGGCTACTAGAGATGCTTCCCCAGGGAAGTATTCCAAATATTCTAGAATTCTACCACTGAATCATTCAGCTGTCATCATTCACAGCAACATCACTTTCCTTCTGCATTCAAGACAGGCTCTTCCATACTTTTTAAAACTTTCCCTAGCAGACCATCCAGAAAGCTACGTCTAAGTCAACATGTATTTTCTGCCCTCCCTTGCTCTATATCCTTGTACCTTGAATTGTCTTTAAGCCTGTAATCTTCAATACTTGCAATGTACAGCTGGCCACATCTATTTGGAGAAGCTGTGAGTTTTGCATCTCACTCCTCCCACCCAAGATCCTATCATAGGAGGTCAGATTCCATGCACTAGGCTCCGAAGAAATGTAATCAGCCTGCCTCACCAGTTCTGTGGAAGACCTTACTGTAGAATGTTCCTTCATATGGCCAGTGCTGCTTTTCACAGAGGGAATGTGTGAGGGAGGTGAAGTGAATTATCAGAAGAAGGGGGAAGCTGGAAGTTTCAGGCAGTCAATTAATTAATTAATATCCCACCTTCCTTCCAGGACAAGATCTAAGGTGGCATACAACACAATACAACTAAAAACACAGTACAACTAAAAAAACCTCCTAGTACAAAAGTTAAAACACATTTAAAACATAACTTGTATTTAAAAGACACTTGTTAAAAATGCAAGTAAAAAGCAGCTTTAAAAACACATATGAAACATAATGAAATAGAAACATATCACACACTCTCCATGAAAAGTTCTATCTGCTGTGGCATATTAAATTATGGTGATGATGATGATGATGACAGTGGGAGTTGCAACAGTGTATCTCTTCATGCCTAAAATGAAAGGAAAGGTTGGGCTGGTGCTGCTCTCTCCTCTCTCATTTTTGTTTTCTCTTCTATCTTGTGATGCCACCTGTTTTGCCCTTTATTGTAGATCTGAACCTCAGAATACCTGCCTGGTGTTGCCTCCTTCAAGCTGTTCCCACACCTGACTTCTATGGGGTCTTTGGCTTAATTCTTTAGTTTTTATTCCCAGTTGAAATAATAGCTTCACTCATTTGCATCTGCCCATGTTCAAAGCTGTGTTTGTTGTATTCCTCTCTGTCCCTCTGCTCTATCCTGTTCTTTTCTGTTCCCAGTTTGATTTGTAGGTGGAATTGGCATTAGTAACCATAATAAATAATAATAATTAATAATAACATTCAGCAATTCCTAGCAGAGGAGGAGAATGGTGAATGAGCTAATCACTATGAAAAGAAAATGTTTTTCTAAGCTGCCAAAATTAACAGTGGGCATGAAGGAAGAACCTTCTAAAAATTGAATTTGTGAGTCAGAGAACTGTAATTGAAAAAACATATGTTCATATTATTATATATTGCAATAAAATATTCAAGCTTTAAATAAAATTATTAGCTGAGCTAAAATACTGAGCTTACATTAAATGCACATTGTCTTTAGCATTTTTCTCCAGTACACTTAGCCTAAAAATGTTTTCATTTTTCATTTCCATTTCAAAAATGGAAAGCCATCTTCAAGGACACATATCTTTGGTGTGCCCATAGTTTATAATAGTTTGTCGTGTTTCTCATTAGAGTAAGCCATCTTGTATATTCACTATTTCTCAATTTCTTTGTTGAAGACTTGCACTGATGTTACCAATTTAATAGTGATATTGCAGATGTATTTTCCCATTGATATGAGCAGAAAAGGAATGAGCTTCCTTTGTAGGGCTGTAGAATATAATGAACTTATTGCTTAGATTAGAGCTTGGAATCATTCTGGCCAGGGGATTCTGGAAAATGTATTTCAGAAAAAGTGACTTTTCAAAGCTCCAGGTTAGATTCAGTTTATTTAACCTTTTAAAGATTTTATTTGGAGAATGCCCCAATTAACCTAACAGCATATTCCTTTCTTAAAAATAATAGCAGTGGTAAAAGCGTTTACAAAAACTACAGAGAATTTTCATAAACTTTCATTTCACATGTATTGTAAAAGGAAAAAGCCTTTAAAGCTCTAGGTATTGCACACTTATGATAGCAGACGTAATCTAAGATTCTTGGAAGAAACTAACCTTTTTGTTTCAGAACTGTTTTGCAGTCTAAGGCAAATATAATTAATTTAGTAAAGCATATGCTTAACTTCAGATAAGATTTCTTTACTTGGGAAAACATATCCAGGGGCAGCCATGTTCACCATCCAGCAAAATGCAACACCATCTTAAACTCACGAAACAGCAATAATAATGATGATGATGATGATGATGATGATAAAATTATTTCTATCCCGCCTCTCCACATGGATCGAGGCGGCGAACAACATTAAATACATTAATACATTAAAAACATTAAAAAACATACCCAATCCTCCCCACCCACCAATCCACCCAAAACCAACCCCCTAAAACACACAACAGTCAATCAACTATTAAAGGAACAACAAGACAATTGATGGGAGGCGATGGAAATGCTAGTCTTGGAAGGCCTGTCGGAAGAGATCAGTCTTGACTGCTCTTTTAAAGCAGTCAAGACTGGTAATGTGCCGGGTCTCCTCCAGCAGGCCATTCCATAACTTGGCAGCGATAGAAGAGAAAGTCCTCTGGGTAACCGCAGCCAGCCTAGTTCTGACTGGCTGCAGTAAATTCCTCCCAGAGGACCTTAATGTGCGGGGTGGATTGTATGGGAGAAGGCGATCCCGCAGGTAGGCTGGCCCCAAGCCATGTAGGGCTTTAAAGGTAATGACCAACACTTTGTACTGTGCCCGGAAACTAATAGGCAGCCAATGGAGAGACTTTAGAATTGGTGTTATATGGTCAATTTTAGGTCTTCCGGTGACCATCCTGGCTGCCATATTCTGAACTAATTGAAGCTTCCAGACTAAGCACAAGGGTAGCCCTATGTAGAGCGCATTGCAGAAGTCAAGCTGTGAAGTTACCAGCGCATGTACCACTGTTTTTAGGTACCTTTATTGGGTCAACTAAAAATGCACAAAGTACATCATGGAAAATTGAGAGACAGCCTTGTTTAGGTTGGAATAATGGCTTTTCAGATCAGACAATTCTAAGATGATAATAGTTTCTGATACTGCTAGGACTACCTAATGCCCATTTCAGAAGCTGCCTGGGAAATGGCTCAGAAGTGTGAACAATAGACATGGCACAGCAACAGGATAACAGGAAACCTTTGGTGCATATACACAGTCACTGCCAGAAGTTCCTAGCTGGTCCTAGACTTGACAGATGGCACAGAATCTGAGGTAGAGATATTGATGTAGTGGGCAACATCATGTTTTCAGTGTGATAAACTTTACCATCACACTGCACATGCAGTAAAACCATATGCAGTTTCAAGTCCCTCTGACAAAAGTCCTTCTGCCTATTTTTAAACATTTGCTGTTAAGCTGTAAGAATTCTTGCTATCGCTGTATAGCGTTTCCTAGCTGAGACACTTTGTTTTTGTATCAAGGTAAGTATTGGTAAAAAGCCAGAAGTCGAACTGTGTGCGTTTATTTTCTCATTAAACATGCTTAGCTGGAGTCCTTGGGCTCTTGGCAGTTTGCTGCTGTGATCAGTGAAGATCCCCATCAGACATAATTGTCATGACTCCAGAGGAAGTGTTGCCATTGTATGATCTAGTCCAGGCAGATGCATACTGATCATGGACACCATGGAGATTGTGAATGCTGGATGTAAATTCTTGCCTTTAAATAACAAATATCTCTCTAAATTAAAGGATGTAATAGTCCTTTGGTAAAACATGGTTCCTTTATGAAGATTTATGTTCATCTAAAATGATTTTATGAAGACACCTCAAATTGTGACAGAAACAATGATCTGATTCAGTTGTTAGTTCCAATTAGAGTAGACCCATTGAATCAATGGAACTTACATAAGGATTGACTTACTGGATTCCTGTTGATTCATTGGGACTATTCTAGTTGATTATAACAATTGGATTGAGGCTTGTAATGGGTTACAGGTTTCATTCAAGGCAAATTAGCTGCTCTCTTAAGTGCTGCTCTTTACTGTGTATTCTGGCAGCTGTGGCTTTCCAGTAAGAGTAGTGACCATGTAACTTCTTATTAAAGCTACTTTTTACTGGAGAGAAGTGTCTTCCTGGGCTTTATGCTTGGTGAATATTGCAATGCTCAACCAGACTTCTAGCAGTGCTTCTTACTGCGTATGTGCTGCTGGTGATCCTGCCCTGAGTTTTATCTTAAAAGAAGCCTGTCCCATAATGCTGTGACATTTTTGCAGGACTATAATGCAGGCCTGTAAATGCTGGATATGGGAGTTTAATTGTCTTAAATGTGCATGTAGATCAGGTACAGTGAATGGCTAATGGATTGTAACATCACATGAGAGGGAGCAAAGGCCTTGAATTAGACAGCTGACCTAATTTCCTCTCTGAAAAGAAATATTCAGAAAATCATTCCTCCTCCTTTTCCCTCAGTCATTTGACTACATCCAGTTGCTTTGACAGATTTCTTTCAGCCTAATCATTTGACACAATCAGTAAAGCACAAACAAGGATGTGGTTATAATTGGAAGATTTACAGCAGTACATCTCTTCTGCCATAACAGCCAGCGGTCTCTCATTTTTATTCCCGGTTGGAAAGTTAGTAAACAACAGAGAGTCTTGCTATCGTATGCAAAGGCAACAGAAAGCTGTAATAAAACTATAAGTGTGAATCTATCTGCAAATCTTTAAGAGTTATAATTGGGTTGATAAAGGACTGATGGTGATGTTGTAGTATCTCCATCCTGGATCTAAAATAGTTGCTGATAATTACAAAATACATTGTTCTGCTGGTAAAGTGCATATTATGCATTTGTGCTATACAAAATTGGCTTAGTAATTCAGAAAATGTACTGAAAGTTTTATGCTTTCTTTAAAATGAAGACACATTTGTCATTGTTCTTTCATCTCATAATTAATTGGGTTTTAAGAGACTTGATAAGAAAGAGAAATTGTCATGATGCCATTGAAAAGCAGGAGGTGTGGACTCATTCCAAACCTGTTCAGTTGGTAGTCTTGTTTCCTCATTTTAATTTCTGAATCATTTCTAGGAATTAAAGATGGTTAACTGACTGTGAATTTATAAGGCAGTCCTAGAGACAGATGGTGGTGTGTCTGTGCTCAAATTAGACGCAACCTATTTGTTTAGAGGCAGGTGAGCTCCAGCCATATTCAAAAGAAGGCACTGTACAAATGCATGAGTTTTAAAGAACAAAAGAGGTGGAAGGATCAGGGAGCACAACCCTCCCACTCTCTCTTCTTTCCCTCCTCGATTACCCTGGCACCCCCCTTCCCTGTTGTTTCTCTTGTAGTATCAGGTCAGAACCTGCTGGCAAGAGGAAAATAGAGTTAGACTGTAAACTTGGGGGGCAGGGTGAACACACAAAGAGGGAAGATACTTCTGTTGTGTATCTTTATGCACGCACACACACCCACATCCACACACACCGACCATAATTAAGCAGATGGATCTATCACTCCAGAGACCAGGACAAGGAGCAATGGATTCAAGCTGCAGGAAAGGAGATTCCACCTGAACCTCAGGAAGAACTTCCTGACAGTCAGGGCTGTCCGCCAGTGGAATATGCTGCCTTGGAGTGTAGTGCAGTCTCCTTCTTTGGAGATTTTTAAGCAGAGACTGGATGGCCATCTGTTGGGAGTGCTTTGAGGGTGTTCCTGCATGGCAGGGGGTTGGACTGGGTGGCCCCTGTGGTCTCTTACAACTCTGTGATTCTATGGATCTATCACAGTCATACTTTAGTGGGAGGGCATCACAACTAGAGTTTTACACCACGTTGCAGTTCAGTCTTCTAACCTCACAGGGCAGAACCCAAAATCTGAAAAGGGATTTCAAAATCTCCACATCATGGAGGCCTGAACCATTTTTGCTGCTGACCCTGAAAGTGTGGGATTAAACCTTAAACGTGTGGTTTATACTTCTCACATACTGATGTGCCTATATCAGTCTTATTCAAATATTCTGTGATTAATGGCATTATGTATAAAGTGACACGCTTCCTCAAGGATTACTGAGGAATTTAGAGTATTTTCTTATTGGGAATTGTAAGAAATACCTGTAGAATTACAGTTTCCTTGTAGAACTGTTGTTTTCTTGATTCCTCAGAAACAGCTACAACATGCTAGGGTTGAGAATGGAAACCTACATTGAGGAAACCTTGTTAGTAAATGACATGCAGCATAATTAAAGCATCATAATCACTGAGGGAACTGCACAGCAAGCAAAAACAACTAGTGTTTTTATCTCCCACCCTAACCCCATATTGTTTTTTTTCCTCTCACTGACTCTTCAGGTAGTCAAAGCATGCTTAATATCTAATATAAAATGTGCATTACATATACAATTAAAGAATTCGTAGGAGAATTTTAAAATCCAGAATGAGCTTCCAAGTCATTTATAATTCACTGCACTACCAAGAATGTGAGGTTAATGAGACTATGTGGTAATTACCTTTAACAAGTTGCTTTTTCCTAATCTGTAGTGGCTCTTCGGGAAATTTCTTTGAATCCATCCTCCTAATGGAATTGCAGTGAACTGTTGGGGAATTGAGAGATTTTTGGTAGTGAGACTCTCAATCAACAGAGTATCTTAGTAACTGCACAAAAACGGAAGTTGAACAGATTACCAGTCCCACTTTTATCGCTCCACCCCAAACACACTTAACCTAGCTCAAAATAAACACAAAAAACAGTATAAAAATATAAAAGAATTTACTTACACAATCTTGTGCATAGTTTACACAGGTTCAATTCTTGAAGAAGGTAGGAAGAAAATTAAGCACTCACATGCTTGTTGAAAATAATCCCTGTTAGGAGATCTCAGAGCATGCTTTCAGGACAAAAGGTGAAAACAAAAGGAAGGAGTATATGGCAAGAGAACCTTTTTAAGAACAAAGAATGTGTACGTGCTGGAGGAAGAGGTGTTGACCAAAACAAACAGGAAGTTTTCTCTAGGCTATCTCTCTATGCCTACAATAAACATGCAAACAAACTAGCCAGTTAATTAAGCATGCAAAGGTTGCCACTCCCAACATGAACAACTTAACGTTTGGTGCCTTTGCAGGTCAGGGCGCAGAGGCTTGGCCGTCTATCTCCAGTCTGCTGGGTCCGCCAGCGGCCATTTTTGGGCAGGCATGTTCTGTGCGTGCCCAGATTTTCCCCTTTTGTTCCTCCGGCAGCCAGTGAGTTCAAAGCACTCACTTTGAATTCATCGGTGGACGGAGCAGACCTGGGTGAAGGCCTGCAGGCTTCACTCAGGTCCACTCCCCAGGAATGTAGGTCAGGCCGGCCCTGGCTGCTCACTAGTCTTTTCTCAGCAGCATCTCACACACACCCCATGCTCCTGTTCCTGGTTTATGTCATTATGTTTTATCTTGCCTTGCCACAACTTCATAGGTGGTTGCATGGCTATTGGATCCGCTTTTGCCACATGGAAGGGGATGCCCAGAGTCCCCATCATGTTTGGGGGTGCACTGAGTAGTGAACATGCCCAACTTGGGTGGGCACCCAGCGTGTACCCCCTGGGGGCAGGAGGGTCTCGTCCATCAGTAGGCCATCCGGCATTGGGCCAGACAGTCAGGTTCATTGGTCAACAGGCAGTTTGATCAATGTCTGAATCTATACCCATACGCCAACCCTATCTGTCTTTGTAGCCAATAAAGTTGTGGCCTTTTTCTTCAATTGTTTGGTCTGAGATCTTCATTTTGTGTCTGTTGCCTCTGATCACGTAAGCGTTAATGTTTCAGCAGCATTGTGCTTCATGTGTGCTTCAGTAGATTGGGGTGGGCAAAGTGCATCCTTCACACTGCATTTGGCCCCAGGGCCATTTTTGTAGCCTCTAGGGATTAAATAAATGTTTGCACTAAAGTACCCTCTAGGGGATGTGATGGACATTTTCTCTGGGCTTGTTTGGGTGCTTTAAGCCCAAGAGAGACCTTCATTTAAATCAGGAAATGACTTCTGGGTCACTTCCTCTTGGGCTTAAAATGGCTCCCCCTCCAAAAAAGTGAAAATACCCCCCATGCACCCTAGAGGGTGTTGGGGGGTATAGCCCTCCAGAGCTACTGCAGGAGCTTAATTTGGCCACTTACAGTCTGCTTTCTGCACAGTTATTCTTGCATTCTGAATACTAACACCGGTTCAGAGTGGCTCATCTTGGTGTCCCCTAGCAGTCATTGTCTCCTCCTCTTCCTTCTGCTCCTCCTCCTTCTTCTTTGTTGAATTTATATGCCACTGTTTCTCCCAAAATGGGACCCAAGGCTGCTTCCAAAAAGTTAAAGAAATAAGAGCATCTAAACAATTAAAAGCATTAAAAAACATATATAATTATAAAACTAACAATAAAATTTTAAAAGCAGCTAATAAATAAGTAAAACACTCTCCTGCTCACCCATTAAAGGCCCGCTTAAAAAGAAATGTCTTTATATGCCTATGAAAGGAAAGCAGAGAGGGAGCCCATCTAGCCTCTTGTGGCAGAGCGTTCCATAGGGTGGGAACAGCCACTGAGGAGGCTTTCTCCCATGTCCTTACCAGGTGAACCTGGGATGGTAGCAGGACTGAGAGAAAGCCTTCTCCTGTGGACCTTAGGGCTGTAGCAGGTCCTTATAGAGGGACAGAGTTTTTCAAATAGTTCAAACCTAAGCCATATAGGGCTTTATAGGTCATAACCAGCACTTTGAATTGTGCCTGGAAATGAACAGGTAGTAGTGAAGCTGTTTGAACAAGGGGGTTATGTACTCCCTGTAACTGGCCCTGGTCAGCATTCTGTCTGACACATTTCGAACCCACTGAAGTTTCCAAACAGTTTCCAAAGGCAGCCCCATGTAGAGCGCATTACAGTTGTCCAACCAAGATGTAATCGAGGCGTGTGTCACTATGGCCAGATCTGACATCTCAAGGAACGGGCGCAGCTGGTGCACAGTGCACTCCTGGCCACTGCTGAGACCTTGGTATACAGGCTCATAGTTGAGTCCAGGAGAACACTAAGGCTGCAAGACTGAGAATTCAGGGGGAGCATAACCTCATCCAGCACAGGCAAAGTCCCTGTTCCCTTATCTGCCTTTTGACTAACCAGGAGCAGCTCTTTCTTGTCTGAATTAAGCTTCAATTTGTTTGCCCTCATCCAGTCCATTACTGACAACAGACATTGGTTCAGCAGCAAGACAGCTTCCTTGGAATCAGATGGGGGGAAAAAAGATAGAGTTCGGTATCATCAGCATATCGGTGATTCTGAAACCTCAAAACTCTGGATGAGATCTCCTAGCGGTTTCATGTAGATGTTACATTCTGGTTTGGTATGCAGGCATGTGTGCTTCTCATTTTCTCCATGATTTTCTCCAATTTCTGTAATTCTCAAGTAATAGAAGGGGCAAGAAGGGGCCACATTGTTTTATCTCACATTCTTTCTGTAACATATCAAGTTGATTAATGTTGATTATGCCATTGCTTTTCATATCAGCTTCCCATTATGGTATGGGAAGGAGCAACCCTAATGATTGCTGTGGTGTTAGCTGTGGAGGCTGTAAAGTGGAAATAGCAAGCAATCTCCAGGGAATAAGTAAAACGGTGACATCCTGTTCCAGATAGGTACCTAAGTGTGTTTTCTCCCTAAATATATTACAGCGCCTGCCCACTTTTGATTACTTCTAGAGCTATGATAGGGGTGGCAGGCGTGGCCCTCCAGATGTTTTGGGACTGCAGCTTCACACTGATAGTGGTTTGAGCTCATTGGGGGTTGTAGCCAAAAACAGCTGAAAAAAAACTTACTTTCTCCTGATCTCTGAGATTCATCGTGATCCTAGAAAAGTACAGCTATTTAGATCTGGCCAAAAAATCCACCTTTGACTTAACCTACCAGTGCAAGCAGGTTCCTTCTATGTACTTTTTTTTTATTCTGTGAATTTTTATCATTCCTCTCAGCTGTGCTATTGCTTTCTCCTTACAGTTTTCTTTGCTTCAAGCTGTATTGCTTTGCTTCATTATAGAGCTTCTTACCTTGACTCCGCCTAGTGGTATCCTCTAATATTGCAGGAGCCAGCAAAACATCTTTAATGTAGGGTCTGGTTTTACTTGAGCAGCATAACCCATCTCCCTCCCTTTGCCTTGTCTCCACGAAACTACTAATCCTTCTTTTACCTAATCAGACTGAAAATAGCAGCAGCATCTGTATTTGCAGCTTTCCTTAATATGTCAAGTGTTAAAGTGCTGTCTGGTTTAGCTTTTTTGAAGCTCCTGGTTAAGGGGGCTTCCAATCTGTTCTGCTCTCCCTTTTCTGTCTCTCTTCCCTTAGAAAGCTTGCAAGCTGCCTGGACCCCTCCTTCTCTTATGGCTCAGAAGCTCAGCTCAGTCAAGTGGGAACAGCCCCAGTGCAAGCCTGTTTAGATGAATTAGACTTGTGCCAGAACATTCTCAGTCACACCATTGTCTCTTCCGTTGTGGAGGATTCTGTGAGTTGTGGTCCAAAAGAGTAACTTCCCCAGGCTCTGGTTGTCCACATGTTTTGTCAGTTGAGGTGTTACTTTTCTGCTTATTTCCTGGATGCCCTTTTGTTTTAATTAAATAAAAGTGTTTGTTTGTCTCATCATAGGATTTTCGTGGTAAAAGTTAATTCAGAAGTACTAGCAAGTGTTAGCCATTGTTTCTTAGAAATTCTCTGGCAGTGTCACTCCCCACTACTGCTGCTGCCCAGTCTCCTGAACTCTTCCTAGAAGCCAAGGTGGTTAAACTAATTGTCATGCTTTGGAAATATCATGAGAAGATATGACCTAATAAGAAAAGACTGTAATGCTTGATGGGGTTAGACTAGAGAGATCAATCAAGGAAGCCATGGCCCTGAGTTTGCAAGAGTCTGAGCTGGGCAGTTGATGATGGGAAATCTTGGAGATCTCTTATTCATAGAGGTTGCTGTAGCTTGAAGTCAGTTTGAAGACGATTACTAGCAATATCAAGTTTACTTAGTATTTTTCAGCCCACAAGGTTCCTCCAGAGGTGATGTGCAATGAAAAACAGGGTTTTTTTAAAAAAATTAGTCAGTTTTAAAACCCAGGCCTCTTTAACTTTGCAAGGCCAATTTTATCCACCTGCTACCTTTCCTGAAGTTCACCTGTCTTGTGGGACTTTTCTCTGGTTCAGGATGCCTCCAGGCACACTCAGGCTGAGGAGGTTGACATCCTACCATCAACTATAACATCTTTGGGAGCCAGGGCATAAGTGTAGGACTCCTACAGAGAATGGGTCTGCAGCTGCTGATATCACTACTGAAGGTGCTTGCCCTTTTGGGAGAGCCACATTGGGGAGTTCTGAGAGTAAGTCTAATCTTCCTGTCTCTGTAGAGGTAGGAATAGGGCTGACTCAACTTCCGTATAGTTGGTTGCCTAAATATTGTATGCTACAGTGACTGCTATGTGCTGGAGGAGAGATGGCTTGCTAATACAGGAAGTGTGGTGAAGGGAAACTTGGAATGGCCATTAGAGCAGGGCAGGGCAGGGGGTAATACACAGTGGGACAACAACCATATCGCTGTGTCAGAGGAGAGTCCATCAGGGTGTCAGTTGCCCCCAGACTGTTCCCCAATTCAGATAGACTTGGCTGCAGACTTTTGGGTTACTGAATGCCAGAAAAGTTAATAGCAAATCAGCAGCTGTCCAGGACACAGTCCTGGAGGAGCATGGATACTTGGCAAGGCTAGACAGAGACCTGGCTGGATGAAGTTTGGAAGGATTAATCTCTCTCAGCTCTGCCCACTAGAGGTCTCTGTTATTTCTCTTGCTCCAAATCCAGCGGTGGATGGGCGAGTGGGTAGGTGGGGAACCACCTTTCTATTTTTCTTAACCTTTCTAGTGAGCTTGAACTCATTCTGAAGTTTAGCTTTTCTGAATTTCCCCTTGCAAATGCTGGCTATTCATTTCCTTTTCCATTTCTTATACATTTCTCTTTTAAATCTCAGCTCATCTGAAAGTTCTTAGTATATCCACCCCAGTTTCTTCAGACAACTCTTACTTTTCTTCCTTCTTGGGATTCTTTGCAACTGTGCCTTCAAAATCTCACCTTTAAGAAACTCGCATGTGCTATGAATTCCTTTCCCTTTGAGCATCTCTGATCATGGGATTTCACCCATTATTTCTGTAAGCTTGCTAATATCAGGTTTCTTGAAGTCCAGAGTGAATGTCAGACTACGTTTGGATTTCCTTTTATATAACAAATCCCAAGAGGGTATGATCACTCACCTAAGGATCCCATTATTCTATCCCATTGACTGGTTCTCTGTTGGTTAGGATCAGATCCAAAACATCTGATCTTCTTGTTGCTTTCTCTACCCTTTGCACAGTGAAAATGTGTACAAGGCTAGTGAGGAATTTATTGGACCTTGCACTCTTGGCAGAATGTGACTTCTGACAAATATCAGGCTGGTTGAAGTCTACCATTACAGCTGTCTCTCTCCTTTTTTGAATATTTGGTCATTTGTTTTAGGAAGGTATCATCCAAATCTTCAGCCTAATAGGTGCCTACAGTGAGGTGAGCGTTGTTTCTCTCCCCTTTAATTTTTGTCCAAAGACTCAGCCTGCTTTCTGTGGTCTAAGTCATGGATCTCACAGGTGTATACATCCTTGACATATAATGCTACTTTTCATCCTTTCCTGTTTGGTCTGTTTCTTTGGACTCACTCACTACATTCCAGTCATGAGACTCGTTCCTCAAGGTTTCAGTGATGTCTGTTAAATCCTATTTGCCTTTCTGTGTTAGGATTTCATGCTCTTCTTGTTTATTTCCCATGTTATGTTCATTAATGTAGAGACATCTAAGACCATGGGGTCATTCTCTCCAGATGATTCCCTTTTGGTTTTCTCTCCCCACTCTTGTATTCATGTGCTATTGGCTCAAATCCGCTTGTATAATGTAGATTACTGTCCCCAGTACTTGGTGTCCCCCTGCCCACTAGAATATTATCCCACTCCCACCTTCTGTAATGCAGTTTAAAGCCCTCCTGATCAGTTCTTTCCAACTGCTATGAGGTGCAACCTCTCTTTCCTGAAATCTTTCTTCATGAAAGTGCAGTCTATGGTTCAAGAAGCCATGAACCTATTGGTCTGGAATTCAAAAGAAAACCTACCTTGCGATGGTTCTGGTAGAGAAAAAAAAGACTGCAAGCAGTGGAACTGTTGTCATCCAGTGTCATCCAGCAAAGCTGTTTTGAGTGACCAAAAACCTCTTACATCCAGGCTCATGAGAGGAGAGTATACATTGCTTGCCAGCTTGCTCTGAAGAATGTGTGTAGCACTTTGTGGATAAAATCACTCAAAATGATTTGGATTTGGACACCATAATTGATACAGTGTGTACATGTGTGTGTGTGTGTGTGTGTGTGCGTGTGGACAGAGAGAGAGACAGAGACATGCACACATACATATACATATACATATAATTGATATATATGTATGTATGTATGTATGTATGTAATTGAAATAATTGTAAAAGGCGAAAGATTTATACAAAATAATTGATATAGTGTTGGTAAGGTCATTGTTTAAAAGGTTCTCACTGAGCCCTACCATACTTGAAAATTAACAGCCAGTCTGCATTGTCCCATTTGTGTGCAAGGTCCTGGAGGGTGTGGTAATCTCTCAGCTCCAGAGTTGCCTGAAGTAGAGTGATTATCTAGATCTCTTTCAGTCTGGCTTCCATCGTGATTATGGAGCAGAGAAAACTTTGGTCTCCCATAGTAGGTAGATAACTGGATGGAGGAGTCCTCCCTGTGGGTCCTGCTGGACCTCTCAGCAACATTTGAAACTGTTACAGTATCCTGCTGGACCACCTCTCTAGAATAGGACTTGGATGTTTTGCAGTGTTTTTCTTTTATGTGGGCCAGGTTCTGAAAGCGTGTTTGTGGATTCCTGTTCAATACTCTGGCCAGTGGCTTGTCAAGCCCTTCAGGGCTCTTGTCTTGTCTCATGTGTCATTTAACGTGTACCTGAAAATGCTGGAGGATGTTATACAGATGTTTGGGATTTGATGCCATCAAAACACTGATGACATGTCTCTATTTTTCTATCCAAATCCAAGGAAGTGATTTTACCTCTAAACCAGCGTCTGCCATCAGTTATGGTCTGAATGAGTGTGAACAAACTGAAACTTGATCCAGACAAAATAGAGATGCTCCTTGTCAGCTTGAAGCCAGATCAGGATGATCTCTCCTGTGCCCCTGAAGAAGCAGGTTTGCAATCTGAGTATTCTCCTGGATGCATCACTGAGCCTGGATCCCAAGGTTTTAGCAGTGGCTAGAAGTACATTAACACAGTTAAAGCCAATGCACTGACTGTGCCTATTCCTGGGGATATCCAGTGTGGCCATAGCGACACCTGCTTTAATTACCTCCCTTTTGAATTATTGTAACACAGTCTACATGGGGGTTACTTTGCAAACTACAGCTGGTTCAGAAAGTTTCAGACAGACTAATGACCAGAGATGGTTACAATGAACATGTAAATAACCTTTCACAGGAGCTCCAGTGGCTATCAGTCTGTTTCTGGGAATGACTTAGTGTTGACTATTACTCACAAAGCTCTGTATTACTCAGATCCAGGTTATCTGAAGGACTGGATCTCCCCATGTAAGTTTACCCTTGCTTTAAGATCTGTGTAAGAGGCCTTTCAGTCCTGCCATCTTCAGAGATATATATGGCGGGGAACAGAGGAGGGCTTTCCTGGTGGCTGTTCCTAGTTTATGGAATGTTTCCTAGGATGGATTGGGCTAGCCTGCTCACTGTTGTTCTTTTGCCAGTAGGCAAAGACCTTTTTCTTCAGACAGTCTTTCAGAAAATATTCAGGTTTAACTAGAGGTTTCTAAAGTACTTTAATAGCTACTTTAAACTAACATATAGTTCACTGTTTATAATTTACTGAATTTTAATTTAGATGTATGTTGTAGGCATACATTGGTTATTGTAAGCGAAGGCCTACACCTTTGGAGAGAAGTGGCAAAAAAGTAAGTAAATAACTAAGGTACTGATATTATTTTTGTAGACACAGCAAATCGTTGTGTATAAATTAGCTGTTTAGGCCAGAAGATGTTTCTTAGGAAAGGGAGAGGCACTTATTTTTTTCACAGAACCATTTTCTGTTCTTGTACAATATCATCTGAGAGATCAGTAAAGTAATACCATATGCTTCTGCCCAGACCTTGCATCAGACTTGATTGATTACTCCCCAACCCTTACTTTGAGTTGGAAGAAAGTCCCATGGCTTCAGGGCAGGCAAGATCTAATCTGCTTTTGAAATTATTCATAGTCGGTTTTAAATGAGAATTTTTAAATATATGAAAATCATGGGTAAAGCACTGAGTTGCTGCTAGATGCATTTACTAATAAACTAGATGGGAGAAATGAACACACATAGCTTACCCATCAAAAGTGCAATTGGGAAGGAAGTATATGGATGCAGAGAATACTATATATTCTGTATTCCATTTGGAAAAAAATATACATACCTATATTGTCACACATTATTAATGTTTGCTGTATGATTCATGAATGCAAAATAATCTTTTCCGTAACCCCTCCTGGATTGCTTTTAACTGTGTGTAGGTACCCTCCGAGGTACATAGAGGGAAGTGCGAGGAAAATTGTTAATTCTTTTCAGTTCATTCTTACTCCCTGTAGTCCACACAGTAGAAATGGGGTGTGCATAGCTTTAAATATGTGGCTGTCTTAAAAGAGACGTACAGAATGTTCCTTGGGAGAGTTGCGCTTTTTGTTGCAGTCTATTTGGTTCATAGCAAATAGTATTGGTCTGCTGAAAGCAGGTTAGAAGAGTTGAGATACAGCTTATCAAACTTTCCCATTCCTATTTATCTTAATGCAGGCCTCATCTTTCCCACTGAACCTTTGACACCTTTCTGACCTATCTCTCCAAACTTCCAAACCCCTTTATATATTTTATATAGAAATTCTTACATTGTACCAATTACTTTTCTCCGTGTTGCACATTTTCTGTAACTCTGACATGTCACAACTTTTTCTTTTTTCAAAAACCAGCTTGGAATTATAACCCCACCACCCACCCCCGCTTGGAATATATATATGTCCCAGAAGAGCTAGAAATGGTTTTGGATTTATAAAGAGAAGAAGAAAGCACTTCTTCTTGGTGCTGCTAGCAGAACTAGTCCTAAGGATTCTGTGTTTTCTTTGGAGCCGATTCCTTTTGAGCCGCAGCCTATAGGCTTACTTGCTCATTATCTGTATAAATATACAGATACAACAAACCACGGTAAAGTCCAAACTATATGTTGCATACGACCAAGAGACAGTGTTCGTTTCAGTTGACAGAGCAACAATAAAACATGGTAACCTACTGAATCCTTTAGATACATACTCCTTCACTTTATAACCTGCGTGCTCTGAGAAGAAAGGAGATGGTCCAGGAGCATCATAAAGTTAACACAACAAATTAGGTCTGGTTTTACTGGGCCAGAGATGAAAAATTAGACTTTATTGTGCTGAATAAGCCTTGGTAAGATGAACATATTTTAAATAAGTAGGAAAGTTGTGTGAGCTTCAGTTTCTTTAATTGATTTAAGTTATCGTAAGTTTGTCTGTGAGAAAAACAATGCTTCTGAAATAAGAAAAAAGTGATTTTAGGTTAAGGATGTCTATTGCTTCAGGGACCCTCTCTGAACAGGAAGTTATTTCTCTTTCTCTTTCACATAGTTAGGTTTATTTATTTGTTTGTTTGTTTGTTCCAGAGGGTGCCCACCAATCTGTTCTTTTTATACGTGTTTGTAATTGAAGATAATTTTAAATAGTTAACATATATTTTTGAGGCACTTTTTAAGTAAATGCAACTGACCATATTGACTAATAGGCTAAATCAGTGCTTCTCAAGCTGATGTGGAAGGCTGGCAATTTTTTCCTCCAGTGTGCCAGAGACTGGCACAATATTTGTGCCTATTGACTACAGTTGTTTCTTTCTTTCCTAGAAACTCACAAGGCACCAGCAGGCAGCAGCTTGGGCACCAGCACCAGGTCACAGATCAACACTATCCTAAATAAACACCTGCCCTGTAAAGAAGTTGCCTGATTGTTCTGTGTGCCCCAAAGTGAATGCTCGCATCCTATTATCTTCAATGGATGCTTCGTGCACATGCCCGTCACATCCATTGACAGTTATGGGCGCGATGCTTCAGGCAACCTTGGATTCACGTGTGCTAAGGTCGTACCACTGTATCTCCCTTCAGAAGAGGTGGTCTGTTTTAACCTAGGAGCTGAAAGGACTGTGGGCTTTATTTTTCATTCACTACAACAGTGGTACAGAACGGGTGGCCTTTCCAAAGATGTTGGACTGCCACTGACATTAGACCTGCTCGCCATAACTAATAGCAGGGAATGAAATGAGATACAGTCTGACATCATCTGGAGGGCCATGTATTCCTCATCCCTACACTACATGAATATGTAAATTATTGGTCAACCTAGACTGTGCCTCTTTTTCTGCGTGCTTTTCTTATGTTAGACACTGATATCTTTGTTCCTTTCCTTGAAGGAAAACAAATGAGGGTTGAAAGTCTTATTATGGGAAATAGATGCTGCACAGCAGGTGTGGCAAATGAGCCATTGGTGATAGATATATTGGGGTGAGACGTAGAATACAAGTCTGCAACTGCACATTTCACTGCTGTTGTTTCTACTCATTGCATTATATGTTAAAAATGCATTATTTCATAAAATTCATTATTGTTCCCTATGGAAAAGTAATAGTGAAAACTTGTATTTCCCACACCTCCAGCCATTTCATTTTGCTGGAGGAGTAATCACTATTTTCCAGCAATTTATTCAGTAATATGTATATAGAGTTTTTAAATAAATTTTAATGGTTTAATTTTGTAAATTGTTTGATTGTCTTTTAAATAACTTTTATATTTATACTTTTATTGATGTTTTTGCATTGTTACCTGTATTCTTTTTTACATGTTGTAAACTGCCTTGATTCCTGTTATTAGGAAGAAGATGGAACATAAATTAATAAAATAAATAAAAATAAATGTTTGAAAATGTTGACTCCACCCCCCACCTAGAGATAGATTTGTTTGCTAAGCAGTGTCAGCTGAATTGTGCATGAGAAATTAGTGAAGGCTGTAAAGTCGCTGCATGCAAACCACAGCATCTGGAAAGGTGCTTACATACTGCTTCTAAAGCCAGTTGCTTAACTTGCAGAAACATGTGTTTGATGCTGTAGTAGCTGTTCTTACAATAGACACTTTTCCTATGAGTGCCGACACCTTAATTTTGCTTATCAGCATTGTTAAATTAAAAAAGGACTTAAGCTTTTTTTAAAAAGAGAGAAATTCAGTTGCATGCCTTTTTTTGGGAGAAAGATTAAAGAAACAAAATAAAATTCTAACTAGAAAAACATAAATGCCAAAAATCTGACAGAAAGGTCTGAACAGATAAGGTCAGAGTTAGAACGATATTTAAAAAGAGTTAAATTGCCTAAAGGGAGTATCTTAAGAAAATGGGGAATCCCTTTGGTTGTGCAGTACTAAAAAAAAGAATTAGGTCTGTATAGTGTAAGGCATCCTTCCCTAACCTGATACACTCACCAAATCTTTGGACTATCATTCTCAGCCAGCATGGCAAATAATCACAGTCTTCCCTGCTATCTTGAGGTATATTGTACATCCAGAGGATGTTAGGATGCAGAAGGCCAGTGGAAGAGTCTAAGAGTGAGGTAAACTACCATGATGCGTAGGTAGTAATGAGTGCTGGATAATAACAGTGGAGAAGCTCATTTGAGGTTTAAATGTGACTTTATAAGAAGCTGATTAGACCAGCCATCCTTCTAATCCAATAATGTGCACTCTGGTCTTCAGAGCCTTTGGCACGGGCCCTTCCTATCCCTACTACAGAATCTTGTAATCAAATTGTTAGCTACTGAAGCTAGGTCTTCCATTCATGATGGTAGTGGAATCTCGTGTTGTGTGTCTTCAATTCATTTCCAACTTATGGTGACCTAAGGAGAACCTATCATAAGTCTTCTGAGGATGAGAGTGTGTGTGATATGCCTAAGGTCATCCAGTGGTTTTCCACGACCAAGAGAAGAATTGAACCCTGTTCCCCAGCTGTTCTTCCTGTTCACCACTACAACACACTGGCTGTAGTGGAATCTCTTAGTGAGGCATAATCCTTGCAAGAGCTTCTGCTGTACAGTACTAAAAACAAAAGCCTCTTCTCATAGCTTCTCAAAGTCTGGATTTTTTTTTTCTCTACTCAGAGGTTGCCTGTAACAACCCAACCACCATCATTAACTCTATTTTCCACTGTTCATCTTTCTTCTCTCTTACAGTTATTCCTGACTCTCTGCGAGTGACCTCAGAAGCCCAGACTCTAAACAAAGTGCAGCATGACTCTCTGGAGCTGAAGTGTGAGATATCTAAGAGTACTGTACAGCATAGCCACATTTCTGTTGCCTGGTACCGAAGGAAGGGAGATGAACCTGCGGTGGAAGTGATTTCCCTCAGTCGTGATTTTGTGCTGCGTGCAGGAAGTGAGTACATCCAGCGACATGCCAGTGGAGATATCCGCCTGGATAAAATAGGCGAAACCCTGGCCAAGCTTACAATCTACAACCTGCAGTCTTCAGATGGGGGCGAGTTTTACTGTGAAGCAGCTGAGTGGATTCAGGACCCTGATGGCAGTTGGTATGCAATGACCCGCAAGCGCTCAGAGAGCACCATGGTCTATGTGGAAGGAACTGGTTAGTATGACAAGTTTTCTTTTTCTCAACTTCTATTGCCTTTAATATTCTCTATGGGTTTTCTTTTTGTTTGTTTTTTCTTTAGTGGGAGGCCATAGAGAGAAAGGAAAAGGTGCACACTAATCCTCGTTATCTTTAACAGTGATCCCCACTGTCTTTGGAAAGATTTGTTTACAAGGAGGCATTTCATAGAATGAGGAACTTTAAAATTCCTAAGCTTTTCTTGCCTCATATCCTGGAGACTGTGTGAGGACTGACTGTATGACTTCTCCAGAGAATGTGAATGGAACCCTGAAGTCATGTTTATTTTTTAAGCTAGGGAAGTACGAAGTAAACTGCACCAAAACCTTTCTCTCCATTGCAAAATTTATCTGAGGCTTCAACTTTTTGTAGAATATAAAGAGTTAGGCCACTTGATGTGAATTTACACAACCATATTTATATTGGAAAATATCTCCATGTGGCTATTCTTCCTTCTTCGATGGGAAGGTATTTGGAGATCTGTTGAGAAGAGAACTGTTTGTATGAGTAAAAAACAATGGGAAAACCACCTACTGGGCCTCTAGTCACAATGGCTGATAAGTGTACTTGATTACAGTGAAAAAAATTCCATGTTTATTGCTATAGCCACCAGTGTCTGCATGTACATTAGACTGGATGAAAGGCAGATGAGTAACTAGCCTGAAGTGATTTTTTAGGACATTTTTTTGTCAGTTATTTCAGAAATACTATTTCAGGAGTACTGGGCTCCAGAGTCCTGTCTTTACAAATTCCCTTTCTTCTTCCCCTTCCTTTTCTCATTTTTCTTCCATCCTTTCATTTGTTTGCCTCCACTTGTCTTTTCATTCTGTCTGTGTCTGGTCTGCCACTAGCTTTGTCTCTTCCCCCATTATCTTGGAACTGTGGCTTTTCTCTGATGCTTACTTTGAAAAGGAATTCATAATGAGACACTCCATTTGTACATTATTTTTCCTCCTAAATTTTCTTAGAAGCCTCTTGGAGCCTTTTGTCAAGCTGTTACAGAGTGTTACTGTCAGCAGTGAAGATGTGGTTTTACATTTTTTTTTTAAAGTGGCCTCTATTTGGTTAGTAATACCTTGGATGGACACAGCCTACATCAGCTACTCTAACTGGGTGCCTCCGGATGGGTTGGAGTAAAATTGTGAAAACAAAAAGTGCTTGATGGGCACACAACATACCATATTTGCCGGAGTGTAAAACACACCCATTTATAAGACACACCGGTGTATAAGATGCAGCCAATTTTCAAACAGTATTTTTGGGGGGAAAAAGCGAGTTTTCTACACCAGCAAACACAGTAAAATGAATGTAACTAGCATATTGTATGCAACATATTAACAGAAATCCTGCAATATTTTTTTAAAAACAGGTGATAATTGTATTAATGAAAATAAGGTATAAACATAAATAATGTTAGTAAAAGTAAACACCAAATGTGGTGAGCAAAAGTACAACGAAACATAAATAGTAAGTAGAATAGATTACAAATGGACAATGAACAGATGCGATGCAGAACATAAATGAAAAAATAGACAGCAGGCAATCGAAAATATGTAAAACATGAATAAGAAGCTGATAGTAGGCAATCAAAACACAAATTAGAAGTTGCTAGAAGACCATGACAGGAAAGCTAAATAATATCCCTTATCAATGTTTCTTCACAAGTAAAAAACAAATTTCTTGTTGAACAGCTGCCTTAGAAACGTATAATGCCATAGGTGGGAGAGTTGAGATATTATATCCTCAAAAATTTTAAGTACATAAATCTACTGAAGTGCTGACAATCTTGGACTTCAGATTAGCTGATAATCTGTTCTTTTAATATTCATGTTTGGTTGTATTTTTGCTCATCTTGTTTATCTTGTACTTAGTATTTTTATCAGTGTCGTTTATGTTTATGTTACTGTATCCATTCCATGTTTATCAACTGGTTTCTGAAATTATTGTAGGATTTCTTGTCCATGTTGTACAATACAGTACACTCAGTACAATCAGACTATACAGTATCTTACTTTGTTTATCCATATTGCAATTGTCTACCCTTCAAGCACATTCTGTTTTGTTTTTGTTTTTTGACAGCTGTCCTTTTGTGTTATGTGGACTATAATTCCCCCCATTCCCATAGGCTGACTGGTCTGCCTTGGGTGATGGGAATTGTAGCCTTTATACATT
The DNA here is from genome assembly GCA_030412105.1 of Cyclura pinguis. Taxonomy (NCBI): domain Eukaryota; kingdom Metazoa; phylum Chordata; class Lepidosauria; order Squamata; family Iguanidae; genus Cyclura; species Cyclura pinguis. Next base: position 235,045,891 of record CM059601.1, on the reverse strand, counting down.
TGGATAGCACCAGACTGGCAGAGGCTGGCTTAGGTATTTTAGGTGCTAATTACTGTAAAGTAAATTAATTACATAAATTATATATAAAATTTGTATTAAAGTAACAAGAGGAAAATTTTTTTATAAAGCCACAAGTATACTTAGAATAGTCAATGAGTTGCATGATTGCAGAATAAAATTTTATTGGCAGTGAATAGTTGTATGAGGCTGCTGTCTGAGAACTTTTCATTTCAGTTTGAGAAGCAAATGTAGTTGGTTGGGAAAGAATCTAATAGAAATAAGTGATTTGGCAGTACAAGTGTACCAGATCTGGAGGGTATAAATCTGCTTTTGGATGGGTAAAAGCATAAATCAAATTTTCTAACAATTGTAAAATGTATCTTTTTCTGTTTAAAATAAGTACAACTCAGATTTTTTGTTCTGAGATTAAAAGTAACTAAATATTTGGAAGAGATGCACTGTAAGAATTGGACACATTGATGTGTGTGTCCTTTGTCCCTGCAACAGATCATGGTGCCTGGGTATGGTGGCTGGAGTGGGGCTTTCTCATAAATAAAGCATTTATTGTATGCCTTTCTGCGCAGTTTAGCATTTCAATATATTGAACATTTAATGCCCTGTTGTTCCTTCACCTAAAATTAAGGTTGCATCCTTTATTTTTAGTAGCTTACTAATCTTGTTTCATTCTGTTTTGTTGTTGTCTTATGTTGTGCTCCTTTTTGAATGGTGCTGTCCTCTTTATGGCCTTTCAGTCAGTACTCATTCTAGTTTTGGTAGGATTTACTATTTTAAATATATATACATATATATCACAATAGGTCTGTTTCTTGATGCTATATCAGTGGGTGAAATCATATTGGACACTTTACTCATGTCTCAAGTCCAGACTTCTGGAAAGAGTACATTGTTATTTTTTTTAAAAAAAAAGGTGTTACTAAGCTGGTACACACTTCAAAATATTGAATCAAAATATGAAAAGCCAAAATGGAATGATCTTTCCAAGTGGCAATTGCACTTGGCACAGAAACACCACTCTACCTCTCTTGCAGAGAACTGTATATTTAATAAGCAACTATGCCAGATTAATTTGTAGCAAGCACTATTTCTGTCTGTGCTCCGTGCTGTCCCATGTATGATGTTGATAAGACAGGCAAGGGCATAGCATATGGAAAGGGAGATGTGGGAAGGGAAAATTGCTTATGAGTGTGAAAGGTTTCCTTTTCCATGTTCTTATTAGGATTTTCTTGTGTTCAGTGCTGTGACACAGTTGCTTTTGGCGTGTGTGTGCATATATGTGTGTGTATGTTCTGTTCCTCTTAGATATGGACATCAACGTCCGGCTGGAGACAGAGAAAAGAACGTACACAGTGGGTGAACCAGTGGAGTTCAGGTGCATTCTGGAGGTACAGAATGTTGCAAAGAGATACTTTTCCATCTCTTGGGCCTTCAACAGTTCCCTGATTGCTACATTTGGAGCCAATGCTGTGCCAGTCCTCAACAATGAGTTTGCCCAACGTGAAGCTCTGGGACAGCTGAAAGTGGCAAAAGAGAGTGACAGTGTCTATGTCCTAAAAATCTACCGACTCCGCTTGGAAGACAGTGGCAAATACAACTGTCGGGTGACAGAGCGCTTGAAGACAATAACCGGTGAATTTATTGATGGAGAGAGTAAACGGCCAAAGAATACACCCATCACAGTCCTGCCTCTGAGTAAGCAGAGATTTTGTGCACTCCTGTTGATTGTATGGGTTTGTGGGAGGCACCGGGTTCTTCGGGCATGTGGTCAATGCGAGAAAAGAAGCATATGAGTCTGACTGCTCCATGGCTGTTCTTAAACGTAGGCTGCAAACAAACTCAGACTGATCAATCTTCTGTGCCACTTCATTCAAAAAGCTCAAAGTAGTTTTTACCAGTTCAGATCAGATTGTCAACATCATACAAATGAGTAGTGATTAGTGTTCACAAAATACAAACCATTTTTAATACAGCAAGATAAAGTCCTCAAAACCTCAAAAGGGATCTTCTGGTGACGTTATATACATTCATTTAAGGCCTCTGTACAATAAAAGGCTGTGCGTTGCTTTTAGAAGAGCTGGAGACTTCGGGGAGAATCTGAAGCACACTGATCAAGAAGCAAATCAGACTAGTTCCAGTGGGAATTTCTCCTGTATTACTGTACTGGGCTGGTAAGCCAGAGATAGGACTGAATCTTCTACCTCCAACACATGTCTTCAAAGCCTAGTAGTTAGTGGTATACATAACTAGCCACTGAAAGGATTCAGTTCATATTCTTTCAGGTCCTTCTGCAGTTTAAAGTGGTGGGCATCACACTGAATCCAAGGCCATTTCCGCACTACACTCTCATAGCGCGATTATTCCACTTTTAACATACTATGGAATCCTGGGGTTTGCAGTTTAGGGAGGGGCCGGCCCGCTGGCCCCTCCCTAAACTGCAAACCCTTCCATTGGATGTTGAAAGTGGAATGATCGTGCTATAAGAGTGTAGTGCGGAAATGGCCCAAAGCACAGGATCACCTGAGCTGATTTCTGATGCTCTGGATGTCTCCATGTTTTCTATTATAATCAAGTATGAATTACTTTCTCTGACTTTATAAGTCTTTTTTTATTGGATGAACGTTGAAAGCAAAAAGTGGAAGTAGATTGCAAAAATACACAAAAAGAACTAGGTTCCAAAGGATGGAATTTGGTCTGGTTTGAAATAAAGAAAGGTAACACAAGCAAACTGCAGAACTACCAGTTCCCTCTTCTCCACAGTTTCAGCATTTGTTTCCCCTAAGGGGAAATAAGCTTACAAAAAGTAGTGTAAAACACTAAATGATTTCTGATACATTACTTAATTCAGTGATCCTTCCCAAAAGAACCTGGTAAATTTATTCCCTTGTTGAGAGCTAGAGCTATCACAAAATTACAGCCCTTCTGCCTAGAATTTAGATTTATGTGGAACTAAATGACTATGCTGATTAGGTAGTTGTAGCCCTCCTCCCAAAAAAATTTTTTGCAGACTTCTCCTGTTGGAAACTATACTGAGACTCATTGCTGCTGAGTAGAGTAATTTGAGCAGTTGGTTCCAGTCACTCCTTGTTAACTCTCCAGTTGTAAGGATGTTCAGCAAGATCTTTCCAGCTTGGCTTAAAGGGACAGTGAGCTCTTGAAAGACGAAGTAATCCGTATGACATGAGTGAGGACTCTTTGGCCCTCCAGATATTTTGGACTGTAACTCCCTTAACACGTTGGTTGTTTCGTCTGAGGCTTTTGATAGCTGAAGTCTAAAAACATCTGGAGGGCCAGAGTTACCTCTGACTTGAAAGATTTGGAGCACAGAGTGCTAAAGATTGCCACTGTGGGATAAGATTGTATTTGCTATTATGGATTGACATGGTGAAGCTTTGGTCTTAAGACAGACAAAAATGAGGGTTTATCCAGATTGGCTTTATCTTATTGGCCCAGAAGGTTACCTGTATAGCTGACTGTTGCCTTGGTTGCATCTGTATTCTGTATTTAGCATTCTCCCATGTAGAAATGCTAAAAAACAACTGTTCTGAGCTATAGTCCTTTTTTCCCCTCTTGGAATTCATCCCGTCCCAACTTCACAGGACTTAACTTTGCATTAACCAGATTCAGCCCTCTGGTTCGTTTCTACTTTGCCTTGCTCTGTCTTCACACAACTATGTTTTAAAAGGCAATTCATTAGCATTATCTGAACTAGCGTAAAATATATATTCACTGAGCAAAGCAGTAGCTGAAGTTAGAATGCTATGCAAAATTTACATCATTGTTTTTATCCAGTGAAAAGATGAAGTATGCTGCCAAACCATAAATTGATAGCAGTAGGATCCAGCATGGTTTCTAAAACATATTTTCAGGAGATAAGAGTGCATGTGTATAAATATGGGATGTCCCAGCACATCCCATAATAGTAATTAAAACAACAAGGATAAAATTTTAAAAAATAATAAAATGGAAGAGCAATATAGAGCTGGTCCAACTCATACAATATTGAGAAAGATCTTTAAAAAAATGAAGTGGGCTTTTCTTGGTATCAAAAGCACTTAAAGAAAGTGCTCCTTCCTTGTGATGAATGCCATAATTGGAAAGGCCTTGTCTCTGCTACTTTCTCCCACATATCCAAAGGATGGGACAGCGTGAGAAAGGTCTCAGAACAGGAACTCAGCATACAGTCAAATTCAAGTGGGTGTTTTAAAAAAGAACTAGCAGTGGTGGGTGATTTCCACAAAAGAATTCATTGGAGTTTTCTTTCTGCTGTTCTTAATCATTACATTTCATTTAGCCTTTTTGTTTGACTTTTTAAGTATTGCTTACTAAATGTAGAAGTGAAAAGCTTTCTGTAGAAAAATACAGTTTTTTAAACATGTTCATTTGAAAAAATTTTGTAGCTAGCACCCATAGTACCTGAATCTCAAACTTTAGGGCCTTAACATAAACAGTTACCAAAATTTTGAATTATGCGTGGCCATCAGTGAAGTTTAAGGACTGATGGGAGAGTTCAGGCAGTTCTGACCAGGCAGTTCTGACCAACCAGTTCTGATCAACAATCTAGAAGCCACAAAACTAGTTCAAATATTTAGCCTCAGAAGGGCACCTTCTCTGTAGTGACTTCTATATTGTGGAATGACCGTTCCAGAGAGATATGATGGGCACCTGTTGCAGCAGGCCCACTTGTTAGTGAAAACATAGCTAGTCACATGAGCATGATTAGACAGATTTTCTTAAAAGCAGCTTTATTGCTATCTGTTTTAATTGCTCTTACAGTATTGCTCTTGAAGACACTTTGCTGTCTTTTTATGGCTGAACTCTGCCAGCAGTCCTTAAACTATAAATAATACTAATAAATATAAAAACCTCCCTTGACACTTTTCTCCAGACAATTGCCCCTCAAAATTCTCAGGCCTATAGTCCAGCAGGGTGTGGCAAAATGGAACATATTAATGCAGAGATCCTCTTGCAAAATTATTTCTGCCATTGTAGTAGTAGTTTTTGGAACTGACACATTCAGAGAAATTACCTTTTGAGTGTGTCAGTTCACTGCCAGATTATATTTTCTGTTCCCTACATAACCCCCAAGCTTGAACATGTTTGGGAATGTGATATATATGTGAATTGGCCATGGCAACCTTGCCTGTAACCACATATTCACTCCTTTACTGCAGAGACCAATATTTCAGTGGAGGTATCCAACAACGCAACGAGTGTTCTAGAAGGGGAGAGCCTTCGGTTTGGTTGCAGTGTCCGGACAGGGTTTAGACCCCAGAACAGACTCTCTGTCACTTGGCAACTTGTGGACAAGCAGAACCGTCGCAGTGATATTGTGCATCTTGACCGGGATGGCACCCTCCGCCCTGGGCCTGCTTATGTTGAGCGCAGTAGCTATGGTGGGATCCAAATGGAGCAGATACGGCCTGGGTCGTTCACACTAGAAATCTTCAACAGCCTCAAGGCAGATGAGGGCCATTACGAGTGTCGTATCACAGAGTGGACTCGTAGGCTGGATGGGGAGTGGCAGATGATTGGGGAGCGGCATAATGGCTCTACAGTATCCATCACTGCACTGGGTGAGTGTACAGAGTGCTGTTAAATGTATGTGATAATGGGAAGTGTAGGGCCTTTGCATACCCCATAGATATTCCCCATCTTCAGTGAAGATTTGGTAGGAAAGATAGTTTAATACAGTTCAGTGTTTGTTGACTGTGGAGACAGAGGACTCTGTTGACTTTGTATTTCACTTGCACTTCTTTCCTCACATCCGCACATACTTATTTGAAAACTAGGACTCGAGTGAAACTAGCAATCAGAAAAATAGAACTGGTGCTACCCTCTATGCCTTCCCTATCTATCCATCCCACATGTTTCTGGCTAAATGCAACTGTGGGAATCATAGTCTGGTAGCATAATAGCGCACATTGATTAGGCAGAGATTATGGCTCAGTAGCAGACTGCATGCTTTGCGTGCTAACGGTCCCAGGTACAATCTCTTGTATCTCCAGTTAAAAGGATTTTGTAACATCTAGTGTGGAGAAAGATGAAAGGGCATGACTCAGAGCATATTGGAGCCAGACTTTACCTTTGACAGTCTGAGTGGAGTTTTCCTTGCTGGATTTCATCTACAGCAGTTGGTCAACAAGAGGATTTTGCATTGCCAGTTTCCATGACCCCATTTCCAGAGCAGACCACTGGCTCCTGCTGGATATCTTTTTCTGGATCACTTTCCAGTCCTTTCCTAAGGCAACAGGTTGCCTTATCTCTTCTTCTACCTTCTAGTGTAAATGCTTCAAAGGCTTCCCAGCGCTGGTACTCCTTTTATTCTTGTGTTTACTGCAGTGTCTCTACTGCCTGTTTATGCATCTCTGCTGCTAATTATAGCCCCCATGATTTGATGCTTAACAAGATGGTATAAGGTTCCCTTCCAGTACTCCTTCTGCCAACACCCATCATAGCTTTCTGTGTTGAAAAACTATGTAAATTTGGAGATAAAAGATTTCAAACTGAGAGATGCAACTTGTTTGGAAGGTGAAGCTACAATGACCTTCTAGTGGGTGCCCCTTTCCTCTGTTTTTAAGCGCTTGCTAGAATCTCACTTGTTCTTCAAATTCTCACAATCATACTGGCATTTTTTGTTAACGCTTTACAATTTTGTTTCAGATCAAAGTACTCTTAGTCCTGGAAGAGAGCAAAAGTTATCTTAAAAGAAATCTGGAAGCTGTCTTTAGTGGAACATAGCAAGAGATAAAAATGCTTCATACATTGGCTGTGACTTAGTAATTACCTTTGCATAGCTTCTGATAGAACTCCAGAAGAATCATCTACTTGATAAGTTCAGAAACAGCTGATTGACCATTGTCTGGGTTGTATTTTTTTAAGGCAGAGTTGGGCAGCTGCATTGGAGGTCCCTCTCACACCTGTTGTGGATCACTTGATTGTATTGTTTTGCTGAAAATGCTTCCCCAAAGTGACTAGAAGTTCCTTATTTTTCACATTCTGTTTTTTGCAGCTGTTTCAGTACATTTTGGGTTCCAGGCAGGGTTTGGGGATATTTTATGACCAAATCTTGACCCATTTTGTAAAAACATGGAGAAAGGAGATTTAGGGGTTTGGAATGGCTTGAAAAGGACATGAGTACCACAAAAAAAGGTGTCGGGTCTACATGTGGTCCATGGTTCACTTTCCCCACTCCTCTTTTAAGGAATGAAACTGAAAATTAAGGATTTGGCATTTTGCTTATAATTTCACCTCATTGAATTTTGGAGTTTATGAAACTGCCACAAACCAGCTTAGTGGATATCTGGAAACACTAGCAACCTGAAATAGTAGTAAAAGCTGATTTCTTCCATTCCGTTGATGGCCATCCTAACACTGATTATTGCAAGAGTCTTTATCTTTTCTGCCTGGCATTTGGCATTCCATACCGTGAGAGGCAATTACCAGTGCTGTCTGGAGTTCTGGAGAATTTTACTCTGTATGAGATGGTTCCTGAAACTGCTTCTTTTTCTTCCACAAACCATTTCATCTTCTGGAGAAAAAGAAGGGACTTTCTGTGGTGCTTAGCAGAACATGTCACTTTATTTCAGCACCCAGCTTGAGAAGTACCTAGATTTCTTTCTCTTTATGACAAAATTAAAATTGCTGCAATATTATCCCTAGAGAAGCTGAAGTAGGTATCTTGAGCCAACCAGCTTTAAAGCAAAAAATGTTAAAAACAGTAATATGGGTTTTCTGGGAAAATATAGAAATGTACTTTTCCTGTAAAATTTTCCAGTATTCTAAATAATTTCCTGAATTAGCATATTTTTGGTTTAAATGTGATATTGAAACTCATATGTTGTGAGAAATTTTCCATGGAAAAATACAGTATCTGCATTTTTTCTAGAAAATAACCTATCTTGTATCTCTGGTTACAACACATATATCTTCCTGGCATACGCACTGCCGTCCCTTGCCTAGCCAATTTTGGAAATGGGACATAAACATGCTTGCTTCAGAAAATAGGGAGCTGCACAATTGGCTGCTTATTCTGATCCTTGTTTAAAGTTTATCATTTTCTTTCTCTGGCAGCAAGGCAGAGACATGTATTTTCTATTTACTTTATAAGAATATAGGGGTGGATCCAACTAAAGTAAGATGTACTTAGGTCCCAGTGAAATCAACTTTTCCTGTTCACTAACCTTTCACAATAGTACAGCTAGGGCTCAATCCAATCCATTGCAAAACAAAATGAATTGTTTTCTAATGGACACACATTTCTAGTTCATGTTTTTCTTATAATGTGAAAGTGACTTTGTTCCTAAATGCATATTTGTTTGTTTTTTTAATAACTGTAATGTAGGGGTCAGGAGACTCTTATCAAGTGAGAATCAGTAATTGAGAGAGAGTTATGCTCAGGACCTATCTCTGTACTGATTCAACTCGTGTATGTCCCCTGGCCATCAAGGCTGTGGTTAATTTACATTTTTAATAACCCCTGCCACACACACCACACCCCAGCCAACTTCTGAAGTTAAGTGAGGGAGATAGTCTATAGTCAGTTTGCAGGAGGGCCATTGCTGGGTGGGAAGGACTAAAGTTTTCTCTGGGTTTCTCTGTCCCCTCACTATCTTGATCCTTCTTTGTAAGTGTTCAAGATTGTACCTGTTCCCACTACAAATAATGGGTTTGCAAATACTGGCCATGCTGGCTGTGGGATTCCAGAAGTTGTAGTCCAAAAAGTAACTTATCCAAGCTCTGGCTGCCAACCGCAAGAATAAGCAAATAAGTGGCATGCTCATTGTTATTTGTCAAATGTCATTAATTATTCCTGACACAGTCACCCTAGACATGATAGTTTACAGATGGAGAGAATTAACATCTGACCTTAGGATAGTGTTTGCAATCACCTGGAAACGGCTAGAAGCCTCAGCAGTTTATAGAGGCTGAAAAACTTATCTGATACAAGACCCTGCCCATTCCCCAAAGTGTTAGAATCACCAGGGATGGCAGCAAACGATGGATTCTAAAGACAACCAAAATTTGTTTGCTCTTTGAAATAATATCTCATGTAACCCAGAAAGGAAGAGTCTGAGACACTGCTTAAAAATCAGGTTGTACAGTTTGTAAAGCTTAACTCTGTTTATTTCTAGGATACAATAGGTTGGATGTTGTAGTGGAGGGCAGTATGACACAGAGTTAATTTTTAAAAAATACAACTAAAAATGTAATAAGTTTGTAACATTAGTGTAATTGTCACACTAAAACAACAACAAATGAAAACAAGTTTAAAACTATATAGAGATCCATTGATAAGGAAGAGTCTTAGAATGTTGACAGTGTTGCAAGAAACAATTTATTCCCTGAAGAAGTTGAGACTTTGCCATCTTTGGTCAGATACCTAATGATCTACTGAGCAGTGACAATTCATTCATCTGACCAGAAAAGGGACCAAAATTTTCATCTGGCACATTGTAAAACTTGACTTCCAGTTCCCAAGTGAAGCTCTGTGTGTGTTTGTGTTTATGTACTTAGAGAGAAGTCTTTAGGAAGCAATTAGCTGTGAACTTTCCAAGTTCACTGTTCCCTAAGGAGACTGGTGTCCATATTCCTCAGTACCAAAACAAAAGCATTCAGGAGTTGTGTCTAAAGCAGGGGAGGTCAGAGGCTACATTATATACAAATTCCACTCTAAGTGTAGTGAGAGAGGCAGAATGCTGACTCTTTGCCCTCCCTTGGTCTCTTCCTCTTCTCCTGTATAATCATTAAACACATTTCAAAAAGGCTTTAATCCCAAAGATTGACCTGTTTTTCCTGTAATTACATGGGCCAGAGCTCTACCATCGTGACGTCCTTTGATGATTAGAAGCCCTGAGCCCCTTACTGTAAGTGTGCAGAGATCGCTGTAGTGGCTCTGGGATGAGGCTGGCAGGCGAAAGCTAATCTGCTTGTTGCAATTAATGTCCCAGCTGCTTGGCATTGTTAATTAAAACCTTCTAGCCTTTTGTTCAAGAGGTAGAGTCTTTCTGAACAACGCAACCAACTACTTTAACATTGGGCCAGGAGTGCTAGACAAATCTGGCCTATAAGCACATAGAAGGGTAGAACAGCATACAGTTCTGAGTAGCTTTATGATATGTTTTCCGGCAGGGAGATCATGCAGCTTTTACAGTGTCTGCAGTCTCATATTGTAATCCCAAGAGCTGCATTCACAGTTTCATAGAATCCATCTACATGTGTTCCACATCATAGTTTGTTGTGAACAAACACTAACAAGCAGCAACACCAACACTGGGTGTATATTTGTGGTACAAGCATTTCTTGAGTTAGAAGGTATTTTATAACTAACAAGGCAAGGACGGTCCTTATTCCATTTACATTTCAGCAGACTCAAAGCTCTTGGGAGCAAAAGGTACCATAGGCTAGCAGTCTACCTGAAAAGAAGGGAATAGGTTCCTTCTCTCTCTCTCTCTCTCTCAACTTTTTTTTGAGGGGGAGAGGGGCTAATGAGTTAGTTCTGCTTCTGAGGATGAACTGCTTCCCAAGAGCATAGCTTCCTGCTCTCAGCCAACATGAATGGTTTTACAGGGTGCTTTACTTGTAAGCTCTTCATTGTAGTACAGGCTTCACCGTCACCACCACTGCCATCATGTTTATTTACTACTATAAGAAATATAAACAAATAGATACAGCAAACACAAACAGAATCACAAATACATTTTATATTATGTCTACATTAGCATGCTGGAAAGGACATTGCAATTAAATTCCTCAAAATATATGACCACCTGTTTATTTCATAAATAAGTTATCATAAAGATGTACACATTTGGCTAATAAACTCTTTCTTCATTAATCAGTCTAAATCACTGGTATAACAGTAGTGACTGTATCTGTTACAGCAACGGTTCTTAACCTGGAGTCTGGAGAGCCCTGGAGGTCTGTGAAGCCCTGCTGCTGGACACCAACAGCAGCAGCAACAAGGGTGTACCAGTGAGGGGGCTGCGGGTGCTGAAACTGCTCCCTCATTTGCAAATGAGGGAGTAGTTTGGACGCACGTGCACATACCTCCACTACTGCGTCCCTGACAAAAGAGAAACAGCAGCAGGTGTCTGTGTGCACCCACACTATGGCTCTGGAGACCATGGCTTGAATCCCCATTCAGACATGGAAACCCACCGGGTTACCTCAGTCAAGTCACATTCTGTCAGGCTCAGAGAAAGGCAAAGGCAACAAATCTTGCTAAGAAAACCCTCATGATAGGTTTGCTTTAGGATTGCCATAAGTCAGTTTTCAAAAAGAGACATGATGTCTAGAAAGAACCTCACCCTGTCAGCGGCACTTTGTTGCGGTGAGCCTTCAGGTCACTTATGGCAGCCCTAAAGTGAACCTATCACAGGTTTTTGGCAAGGTTTGTTCAGAGGGAGGCTGTTTTTACCTTCCTTTGAGGCTGAGAGAATGTGACTTGCCCAAGGTCACCCAGTGTCTGAGTGGGGATTTGAATCCTAGTCTCCAGAAACCATTAATAAATAAACATTTGGATATTTAAATTAACATCTGAATATTTCTAAATTTAAATCTTGAATTAAGTCTTGGATGTCTCCAGTAACAAACTATATTTACAGAGGATTCCCAGTAGAGAAAAAGTTAAAAACCATTGCATTACAGAATTTAAACTAAAAACAACCAGAATAGCTACACCCCCAGAATCGTCACACAAACTATTGGTTGTAACTGCAAGCTGACTGTATTCCATATTTTGGGAGTGGCATAGGACAAATCTATCTCATACTTGCCCACAAAGTGGGCCTCTGTGTGTGGCAGTTTCCTCTGAAGAGGATCCTGCAGATTTTTATAACTGGGCAATATATAACAATCTTAAAGTTTAAAACTAACTGTTGTATTGAGCCTAGAAAATTATTGGAAACCAGTATATATTCTTTGATATCAAAATAATACCAAAGTGACACAAAAATATTAGCAACTTAGCTGCTATGTTTTATACCATTTGAAATTTCCAAATGTTCTTCAAGGGTAGCTCTACATAGGAGACATTGCAGTAGTTGGAATAACATGTGAAAATCGTGCATGTGAACAACACATGGGTGACTATTGCGAAATCAAACATTCTCAGAGAGGTTTGGAAATAGTGGACTAAAAATAATCGTGCACTGCTGCCACCTGAAAATCCAGGTACAAGATAGTGTCTGGGAGAGTATCAGGGAGTATGTCTAAGCTACTAACCTGCTCTTCCTTACTTGATTGGTAGATGAACCATCATACTTGAACAATGGACAAAAGCAAGGTAGTAAAAAGGAAGATTTTGAGGTATTTTTGCCATCTGATTTGTCCAAAATGAAATTCTACAAAAGACTTTGAAGTGGGTCAGTGGACTTTTGAAGCCGGTGGCTACATGCCTGCCTTCAGTTTTATTTCATTTGTTTAATTTTATTTTTATTCCACTTTTCTGTCAACATGGGACCCAAGGCAGGTCACAGCACAGATTAAAACAAAGCATGGCTAAGATGCAGTGATTGTTGGAGGGGAGGATAAAAACAATTAAATAAACTAGTCTTATTAAAAACTAAATCAAAACAATTTAAAAGTGTTTAAAACATAACAGAATAAAAGCACAGCACACAAAGCCCATTAAAAGACTTTTCCACAACAACTGGTTAATCACTGAAAACCAGTATATTTCTTGGTATATATCTGTAAGTGAATAAATAAATAATGGGGTTGTTTTGTAGAATTTTAGGGCCCAGTTTTGTCCATCCTGTTTCATCTGTGCATTTAAGTCATTTGTCCAATTTATTATGTTCACTGGTCCAATTTTGCAATTAGGAAACAATCTTCTTACTCTAGCTACATGGATTAGTTTAAGTTGTCAACATCTTCTCTTTCTGTGTCTTTTTCTTTTTGTGTATGGCAGATGCTGGCTTTGCAGTTACAGCCATCTCCCGCACCCCTGGAGTGACCTACAATGAATCATTTGATTTACAATGCATCATCAAGCCACATTACCCATCATGGGTTCCAGTGTCTGTGACATGGCGTTTTCAACCAGCTGGCAGCACGGAATTTCATGACCTGGTTACTTTCACTCGTGATGGAGGTGTTCAGTGGGGTGATAGGTACACTGGGTTCCGTACCCGAACAGCCATTGAGAAATCAGAATCCAGCAATAACGTGCGCCTGAGCATCAGTAGGGCTAGTGACACAGAAGCAGGCAAATACCAGTGTGTGGCAGAGCTGTGGCGGAAGAACTACAACAGCAGCTGGACGCGGCTAGCAGATAGAACCTCTAATCTGCTGGAGATCAGAGTCTTACGGCCTGGTAAGTGTCCTATTGAGAGTATTGGCAAAAGACTGTCTGGTGAAGGGATTTCAGTTGGAATGCCTGTTGTTTTTTAGAGTACGAAATTACTCTGTCTCTCCCTGTCTTTTTCTTTCTTTTTTTTTTGGTAAGGTTCGTATTTATAGATCTTTCGAGACGGGGGCTGTAAGAAGGTACAGTCTTGATTTTCTTGTCTTGACTTTATGGTACAGGTTCTTGTTTTGTAAAGGGGTAAACACCGCTCAAGCAACATGTTTTTCAAACTCATTAAGGTTCTTGGTGGTGGATGTAGTGGTTGTGTTCCTTCAAGTTGTTTCCAACTTATGGAGACTCTAACATGATCCTGTCATGGGTTTTTCTTGGCAAGATTTGTTCAGAAGAGGTTTGCCTTTTCCTTCGTCTGAGGCTGAGTGAGTGTAACTTGCCCAAGTTCACCCAGTGGGTTTCCTGGTCTCCAGAGTTATAGTCCAGCTCTCAGACAAGTACACCACACTTGGTACGGAGGGATAATTCCATTGATAGTACTTACTCCCTTCCCTATGATACAAACAGGTGAATAAGTGAATGAGTGTATGTTTATGTGTGTGTAAGAGATTGAGAGTGAAAGTGAAATTGCAGAAAGAGAGAGTACATATAAGGGTGAGGAGTCTATTCACAAAGCAATCAAAAAAATAAGCTCTCACAAGCTTTGACGTCTTACAGTCAGTCCTGCAACATTAAGTCGTTATTACTCTCCAACCAGATGCATGGCATGGAGGGGAATACGGGTATGAAATCTTGCTACAAACCCAGGTATCAACTTCATCCCCACATTTCTCTGGATACAACATCACATGTGCTTATGTCACCCAAAACTTTAGAAGAACATTTACGTGCTCATCCTCTAATAGCATATGTGTCATTATCTGTCAACTGTGCTCCCCTGTGCTCTGCGTTGGACAAAGAGGACAGTATCTGTGCAAAAGAATAAATGGACATAAATCTGGTACTAGAAATGGCAACACCCCCAAACAGTGAAAGAACAGTTCAGTCTCTCTGGACAGGCAATCACTGTCCTTCAGGTAGCTGTTTTGGAACAAAAATATTTCAAAGAAAGAATGGAAAGAGAAATAAAAACATATGCCAACCTGTTCGTAGAAATATGACAAGGGATAATGGTTTACTGGCATATTGCATACATTAATATGCCAATTCTCATCAAATGCATGGCAGGGGGTTGGACCCAATGGCTCTGGTGGTCTCTTCCAGCTATGTAGTTCTATTCTATATTCACAGCCAAAGAATCCTCCTCAGACAAGTATCTGACTTCATTGGAACTAACTTCCACAATGCATCGCTTTGACTTCTCATGACTAACAGGCCAGCTGCTTAACAGATCTGTATCATGTTTCACAACTCTTGGAAGGTTTATGGTAATGTCACAATTTGTTTGTATAGCATTAGTCTGTGATCCCAACCCCAGAACTGGAGGTACAAGACCCATGCAAAAGTGGAAAATCACAAATATCAAAATGTGTGTGTGCCTATGGGAAGGGGGTCAAGGCACGGTGGGGAGAACGAGCACCCAGGGTCCAAACAGTTCAGAGAAACGAGAGGGTAAAGGGATGGTTCACCTTAGGTCACCATATTTGTCTTGCCCATCTCTTTCCTTGCATGTGGGGTGGCATTAGGAGAGGGTTTCTGGTATTGAGAAATTGGGCTGCAAGCCATCCTTAGCTGGCCGGATAGCAGCTGGTAAAGGAAGAGGAGGTCCAGAGGCAGGGTTTTAAAGGGCTATACAGCTGAATCAGGACTGCTGAAAGGGAAGGTTTCTCCAGAAAAGAAGTACCTGAAGTGCATGGGCAGGGGTTGAAGAAACTTGCAAATAATCAAATCTGTGAAAGTCAAATGCACAAAGATGGAGGGCTGACTGTACTCCTATTAATGCAGCCTAGAATCACATTGGCCTTTTCAACTCCCATATTACACTGCTGACTAGATCTCCTAGATCACTTTCACATGTACTGTGGTCAAGCCAAGTGTCACTCATCCTATATCTGTGCATTTCATTTTCTCTGCCTAAGTGTAGTATCTTGCATTTCTCCCTGTTGAAAGTTAATTTTGTTAGTTTTGTTCCACCTATCTAATATCTTAAGATCACTTTGAATTCCAGTCCTCTCCTCTGGGGTATTACCTATCCCTCCTAATTTGGTATCGTCTACAAATTTGATAAGCATGCCCTCTATCCAAGTCATTGATAGATGTTGAATAGCATTGGGCCCAGAACAGAACTCTGTGGCACATCACAAGTCACTTTTCTCCAGGATGAAGAGGAACCGTTGGTGAGTACTCACTGTCAATCAACCAATTCCAAATCCACCTAACAGTACGTTATCTAGCCCACATTTTACTAGTTTGTTTGCAAGAATATCATGGGTGACCTTGTCAGAGGCCTTACCAAAGTCAAGATACACTTTGTCCACAGCATTACCTTCATCTACCAAGTTAGTAACTCCGTTAAAAAAGAGAGAGAGATACAATTAGTCTGGCATGACTTTTTTTTAAGAAACCCATGTTGACTTTTAGTAATCACAGCATTCCTTTCTAAGTGCATACTACCTGTTTAATAATCTGCTCTGGAATCTTTCCTGATATTGATGTTAGGCTGGCTGGGCAGTTATTACAGCCAACTAGGAGGTAATTGTTTGGGTCCTTCCCCCCCCCCCCTTTTTGAGAATGGGGACAGTATTTACCCTCCTCCAGTCTTCTGGGACTTCTCCCATTCTCCAGGAATTCTCAAGGATTATTGCTAGGGGTTCTGGGATTACTTCTGCCACTTCTCTTATGATTCTTGGGTGTAGTTCATCTGGTCCTGGAGAACTGAATTCATTTAGAGTAGCCAGGTATTCCTGTACTGCCTCTTTACTTATTCTGTGCTGCATTTCCCAGATTGCATCATCTGCTCCATTTTCCCCAAGTTGAGCACTGTTTTCCTTTCTGGAGAAGACCAAGGCAAAGAAGGTGTTCGGAAGTTTGTTTGTTTGTTTGTTTCCCTGTCCCCTGTTAGAATTTTGCCATCTTCTCCTGCAGTGGCCCTCCCATTTTCTTGTTCTTCCTTTTGATATGGACATAACCAAAAAAGTTTTTTTTATTGTTTTTAACCTGTCCAGCAAGCCTGAGACTGGTACATGTATCTAGAACATGTCGTTTTTATCCTTTAGTTGTATTTATGGTTTTATTTATCAAAATGCTTTTCTTTTGCATTTCTTGAATATAGAATCTCTTGCTGCTTCCTGACTTCTGATTATGTAGCACATGCAGGAGTGTTGGTAAAGCATTGGAAGGACAAACATTACATAAATAAATTTGTCATTAAGGACAATGAAGGGCTATAAAAAGCAAGTAGAAGTTCCTTCTTCATATCTCAGCATCAACAGCTGGTTATGGATAGTAGTAATTGGATAAAATTCCTTTGGAATTTGATAATGTGGCCCCCAAGACTCCCACAGTTGCCAAACTCTACTGTATTGTTGTCACTGTAGTTTAGTGTTACATCCAAATGAGATTTCTGTCTCAAACAAGAGGAACAAGAGCCAGTGTGGTATAGTCATTTGAGCATTGGACTCTGAACCTAGGAGACCATGATTCGATTCCCTACTCAGTCATGGACCCACTGGGTGCCCTTGGGCACATCACACACTCTCAGTCCCAGAAAATCTTGTGATGGGTTCACCTTAGGGTTGACGTAAGTTGGAAACTACTTGAAGGCACACAACAACAATGGGAATATAACAGCGAAGAAAGTGCTTCTTGTTTCACATGGATTCACAAGAAAATCCCCTATGAAATGTAACAGCAGTCTTCACCAGACACCAAAGTATTTAACATTGCTATTGTTAACCTCAAGTGAGTTTGCTGCACTTGTCTGAGCTCCCCAAATAGTGTTTAGTTTGGCATGCAGCACAATGTGTCCTGAAATATCCTGCAGAAGGGCAAATTAAGTGATTCAAGCCAGAGATGTAAAAGCTACTTCAGACAAAACCCATTCCCTACACGGATGTGTGAGAAAACATTAAATGCAGCAAATTACATGAGGTTTTGCATTTTCTCCTATGCAAAATAGTCTGTGCATGGGGAACTTGTATGTCTAACGCAGGCTTTCTAGTTCTTCTAAGTTTACAGAAAAGAGAGACAGTAACATTTTTGTATGAAGGAAGTCAGTCAGAACAACTATTTCCCCTCATCATTTAAGTACAAAACGAAAGAAACAAGGGTTATCTCAAGGTAGGAACATTCCTTATCAGTATGCATACATCGCATGCTTCTATCCTTGGTCCTTTCCAAACCTTAATGCAACTCATGTTTGAAGGCTTAAGTGCACTAACGCAGAGAAGATCTGTAGCAATCTGATACAGGCACAAATCATCCAACCGAATTCCTTGCCAGGGGTCATACTTAAATATCTCAACTCAGTAGTCTGCTGCACAGCCATCTGTCATGTGCTCAGTCCGTGAAGTGAGTCTACCGTCCTTGTCTGAGCCCCTCAGACATGTTTGCTTTAGCATGCAGCACTGGTCATGTCCTGAAATGTCTTGCAGTAGGATGAGGTTATCAATAAAGAGTAAACAAGAATAGAAGTGCATCTGCTCACAAATCCTTATTTATCTCTTAACCTAACTCCCATCCCAAATCTATCAGTCTGCTAGAAATCATCTGTTCTTATCTTCAACTCCTTCAAGCATTTATAAAGGAGGAGTACTTCTGAGATGGCCAGAATTGATGTATCTAACTTGCATACTAAAAATAAAATTCCATCATGAGGAATCTGCCTAACTTGCAAACCAGACATTCTAACTGGGATGAATTCTGCTTCCTCTTGTTTGAGTCAGAAATCTCATTTCGACATAACACTAGACTCCAGTGGCAACAATACAACGCAGTTGGATAACTGTGGGAGTCGTAAGGGGCCATGTTAGCTTTCCAGGAGAACTTGGAGGGCAGAATACCCTACTGTACCCCTGCCAGAAAAAAAAAATCAAAACAAATTTTCCACTATATGCTCTCTAGAACAGCAGTTCTCAACCTTTGACCTGCCAGATGTTTTGGACTTCATCTCCCAGAATTCGTGACCACTGTCTATGCTAGCTCAAGCTTCTGGGAGATGAAGTCCAAAACATCTGGAGGACCAAAGGTTAAGAACCACTGCTCTAGAAGGTGTGGGGCTCTTCCACCATGTTTCTCCTCTGCTGTTGTCATTTTGGGTCCATGAGAGACCTTCTTAGCAACAGGAAGTCACTTCCTGTTTACAATCTGTTTTTAAAAAGAGTCTCTCCTTGGTCTAAAATGTCCTAAGAAGGGCCAAAAATGTGGTGAAAATGTTCCCATGACTCCAGAGGGCAGTTGGGGATAGTTTTGTGATTCCTGAAAGGCCCTGTGGGCTTCATGCCGCCCATGACGTGCACTTTGTCCACCTGCATTAGAGAGTCATCAATTTGTCCATCACCTCTCCTCCAACATGTTTACAAGATCAGAAGTTTTCAATTCTGTGTTTAACCAACCATTGTTATACATTAGAAACCAATCATAAAGTATGTCAGAACCCAGCCAAATTACAGTTGAGCCTCAACTATGCTTTACAACAGAAAGTGAGCAACTATGATACTTTAGATGTTCTTGGTATACATCTTCTTTCAGCATACAGCAAAGTTAGGGAAGAAAAGAGTTGCAGTCCAAAGACCAAGGCGGCACTGCTTGATTCAGAGAAATAATACAACTTCAATCTATAGATTATGAAGCTGATTTGTTTCATTAAACCCCAGTCAAGACTGAGAACTGTAATGATAAACTAAGCAACTAACTGAAAAAGAAAGTTAAAGATATCATGAAGAAAAGGAAAAAAAAGAAGATAACTGTTAGTTGGGTACTCATGAATTCTAATACTGTGATTGCATTTTTGGAGTTCCTGAAGGATCAAAACGTGGACTTGGGATGCTATTGTAGACTGCCACATCTCCATGGCTATACATACCAGGTAGTTGCTATGAAATACTTTATTTGATAGTAAAATCATTTGTTGTATTGAAGACGTGAAGGTGAGGACAATAAATCTCCTCTTCACTTGAATGCTTCCCTTGCTAAGCCTGTTTCAACTCTTGAAGCAGAGAGACCAGGAGTGCAGCTACAGAGGCAGAATGAGTGCATTATGAAACAGGTTTGATTCCCGCCGGCCCCTCCATCACTTTGGACTGAGAGCTTGAGAGTTCTTTGCCTTTTGTCAGCTAATCTGTATGTTTGGAGGTTCCTCTCATCCCAACTCGTGATTGGTGGTATTATCCAAACAGGCAGCTTTTAGTATCAGCACTCCAGTCAAACACTCTTAAGTATTGAAAACTCAGAGTCTTTAACATGGGAGAATGAGCAGGCTCCCTATTACTCTTTTATTCTGCTTTATTAATATAAAACATTGTAAATATGCATATATGCACTCCCCTTGGGGAAGAAAATAGACTTTTCATTGTGAAGGCACATAGTTTGTAATTTACATTATGTTACATGTAAGACATCATACATCTTATATCCTATTAGTGTTTTCAATAGATTGTTTTCATATCTTAACCAGCTTTCACTAAAAGATAGCTGAATAGTCTAACACTTGTAAGGAAGTGAACTTTTATATGTCTTCTGTGTGTCAAACACACAGGCATTGTAGTTCATTTCAGCATCCTACATGTGTAACAAATATATTATTCTATTGTTATATGCTATGGTAGGTAAGGATTACATAGTCACTGTAGCCAATTATATTGATAGTTAGAGAAGAGGTTCTCTTATCAGCCTTAGCAGCATTTTACACATACTTGCTAGCCAGGAATAGCATTATCAGCATAGGAGCTATCAAAGACAGCTGCGCTGGAGACTGTATAAACAACCTGACTTTTGGGCCTCAAGAGCTCCAGCCTCTATCTGTCCAATCAGAGACAGATATAACTGACCTCCATTACTGTCAACAATTATATTCCCCTCCATTGGCAGTGTTACGGTCCACCCATCTTGGCTGTCTGCCAACAGATGATAGCGTCAACTGGCATCCGCCATCATATGTACCATATTTGCTGGCGTATAGGACGCACCCCATTTATACACTGGCAAATAAACCAGTGTATAATATGCACCCCATTTTCAAACAGTATTTTTCAGGGGAAAAAGTGAGTCTTATATGCCAGCAAATACAGTATGTAATCATTTCATACAAACTCAATATACCTGTTTTAATTGTTTCATTATATGCTGGTCATTTGCTTAATATTTCTTCATTCGACTGTTTCCTTCTTATCTCATTATTTTAAATTGAACGGCTTTATGTCCAAAACTAGCTGATAAGCCTACAATCTTAATAACGTGTACAACACAGAAACATCATACTTTAAACCAGTTTTTCTCAACCTTCTTACCCTGGAGGAACCCTTGAAATAATTTTCAGGTCTCAAGGAACCTCTGCATAAATGTTACTATACCTATAGCTCAAAAAGGGGAGGAGGTTCAATCACAATCTCTTTTGGAAGCCTGAACAACCTGTGATGAAATCCTAGAGTCCCAGAAAGCCATGATTGAGAAACCCTGCTTGAAGCAGACACATTTATTTCTTTAACAGTCAGGCTTCAGGAGTGTAAATTTTGAAAAATATATATCGAAATTAGCACTCAGCCTGTAATAATTGCCCCCCCCAAGAAGTATACTCCCCAAAATGAAATTTTCTTTCAGTCCCCAAATCTTTCACACTACATAGAGAGAGATACTGAAAATTGCTCAGACTTAAGACTTTTCTGTTTCTTGTGTTTATATTCTCTTGGTAACTCTACCTGCCCTTTTTCCTTGGATGCCTAAACTCTATTTCTGTATTAGGCATTTTCTTTGGATCCCCAAACTGAAATTTTAAGTTACTGCAGTGCTAGAAATCTGGGGAGTGAAGGACAATTGGCAAGTCAAATCAAATTGAAAAATGGCTAAAAGTGGTATTTAATGTATCACTAAAATTAGCCCTTGTGTGAAAGTTATGGACTGTAGTTAATGCAAAGACAGTTTAGCCTATAAAGCCCGGGAAACTATGGGCCAGTGAACAGGCATATATTGAGTGAAACTGTAGTAAAGAGCAGAGTGGCTGGATGCTGTGGGTTAGGAAAGGGGAGATGCTCTCAAGAGAGTCCTCAGACTTGTGACTCAGAAAGCAATTTTATGTTCCAAGCTGGCTTAGCTCTTGGGCCGATTAATTTAAGAACTTCTGCAGGTCTGCTGTGTACTGTACCTAGTGGTTGCTACCTGAAGGTACTTGATCCATATCTATCCTGCTGTCCTACTGTTGGGATGCCCTCCATATTATAGTAATGGGATATGTAGCCTAATGTAAGGTAGCAGCTTGCTTGAAACAAAAGTCTAGGAACCAGAGACCGTTACATAAACAAAAGCTAGGAATGCACTGATAAGACCTGCCAGGTTCTCACTGCTTCAAGGTCTCTTGCATGAGGGAGGAGGAAGGATGGGAATGTTATGCTCTAGCTTTTGCATTTGAACTTTAGTTCTCTCATTGAAGTCTTGTACGATGTATCGCACTCCAAATAAATAGTTTTTATGCACTGTACTATTTGTGTGTGTGAATTCAGTTCCTGACACCTACAGTATTCATTCCAAGCTGCTGTAACTGTGCTCAAAATAATTTGGAAAAAAAAATGAGGTGAATAGATATAGAAAAGGCAACCGACTATAATGGTGGGACCAGTAACCTCTCTTTCAAGTCTGTGCCCAGATTTCTAATTGACAGTGGTGGGAACGGGGTGGATGGGAGGAGGTTGATAAGGACCACAGTTCCTATCTGGATCCCCAGATGGCCTAAGAATGGTTATTTTGTGAGAGGCAATTTGAAGATCCATTCCAGGTCAGGACAGTCAAATGAATCAATACTGAACTGGATCCAGCTTGTCAGCCGGTGAAAGAATATACAGTCATCTCTCCACATTTGCACAGAACCTCCGTGAAAGTGAAAAAACCGTGAATAGGCCCTCCCAAACCATGTTTAACACACACAAAAAATATGATCACCATATTCAACCCACCATGGATTCCTTTGAAGCAGCAGGGTTCCTCCACAAGGCAGAAGTGGGTGGCTGATGGGGCTTACTGCCACTTTCCCTGCTGCCCCATACCATTTTTAATAGACACTTACAAGCCTCATTCACAGTTTCTCAGTCTCATGAGGCTTGCAGTCCCTATTAAAATTGGCATAGGGAGGCAGCAGAGGTGACAGCAAATAATCAGTGAATAATCAAATCCGCAAAAGTGAAACCTGCAGATGCGGAGGGCCAGTTGTATACATTTCTGTAGCACAGCATCTATAGTTTGCTTGAGAAGCATCATATATGTATTTTTGTTAAAGGTTTTGTGCTTTCTACCACAATGCAGCCTCTATAGACGTTGTAGATATTATTCATTTGTCTTCATAGTATCTGAGCTGGCTCCAGAGTGAAATTCAATGCTGCTTTGGATAGCATTGTGTCAGAGTTACTGGTGATTGTTAAAGGGTCAGTATCAAACTGAGCTGTGGCTGAAAGGTCAGTTATGAGGAAAGATGTTGATGGAACGCAGCCAGTTGTGCTACTGTGGAAGCCTTAGCTATTGTATCTGCTGTTACTGCAAAAGAGCCTTGATGATTTGTTTCTATTCACTCACTTAGCAAAAGACTGGCAAGACTCCCTAATAGGTCTGTCTTCAAGAAGAACACACACATGAATACCCACAAGAAAAGCACAGTCCTTAGAGTTGTAGGCACAATGGAAAAGGAAGAAAGAGCACCTTGAGGTATGGCAGGTCAAACTCAGCTAAAATAAACTGAAAATGTAATGTCAGAATAACAATAACAGAGAGAAACATTTTTTTCCCCTAATAATGGGAGAAAAACCCTTGTGAGTATTGTTACAAGACAAACAGAGCTGAATGGGAAGTTGGGAGCCAAATCTTGAGCATGAGGGTGAGTGTGGTCAATACACTGGAATGCTAGCTTAATTCTAGAAAGTTCTGTGTGGATGCAGAACCTGTATGTGTGGCTGCATAGTCAACGTAGTTATACATAAGCAGCTGGTTTTATGTCAAGCTATTTCTTTGATGGGAAACTGTACTTTCGTAATACCCCAGCCAACATAACCATTAGCTGTAGTCCTGTTGTTGTTGTTGTTGTTGTTTCTAAAGTCATGCAAATAGGGCTACTGGGAAACTGGTAGCTGTCTCCTGATAACAGCAGTCACGGGATAAAATACACTTTGTGCCCAAGCATTGCCATCGCCTGCTGCATTTCTTAGTAGCCCAGATGCTTGTCTTCTGTCAGCTTTCTCCTCTCGTAGCCCTGCCTAGTCTGCCAATGTCCTTGCATGATACTGTTCTGCCCAAGAGCATTCTTCATGTTTGTGAGTACAGGGTCAAGTTCTATCCATAATGATATGCAAAAGCGTTCTGCTTTATTCAGCAAGGAACTAGTGCATCAAAGGAGTGGAATAAACATTAAGCAAGGAAGGCTCAGTGATTGAGAACCTCTGTGCTTGGTACAGCTGAGAGAGTTAGAATTGTTGTGGCTGGAGGGGCTGTCTGAAATGGCAGGGTCATTTTAGTCCATGCTCCTTTTTTTGTTTGTTACAAGAGTGCCTACTTTCTTTAAAGGGTTTGATCAGCTTATATTAATCAAAAGGCAGCTTTGATAGAGATGACATACAATTTTCATAGTATTATTTAATAGAATTGTGAGTCAGAGGGAGCAAAAAAGTTTCCACTGGATCAAACACAAACTATCCACTTCCTTCAGTTCAGCCTCTCTTGTTTAGGTAACTACATGCCATGGCTGTGCTAAGAGATAGCTGAATGCCAGGAATTCCATGTCCCTGACCTCAGCTGAATGAGAGAAGACACTTCTAGTGGTGGGAAGACATTTCTTTGAAGGATATCAGAGGATAGACAGTCCTTACTTTTCAGTTAATTCTTTCATAGAAGGAAGGGCCAGTTTGCTGAATGAGGCTCCTCCTGAGGGAGGTCAACTCCCCTCTTCATTTGCCCTACCCTACCTTACAGCCAGTTAACTGAGCCCCAG
Source organism: Cyclura pinguis (assembly GCA_030412105.1). Lineage (NCBI taxonomy): Eukaryota > Metazoa > Chordata > Lepidosauria > Squamata > Iguanidae > Cyclura > Cyclura pinguis. Next base: position 235,021,454 of record CM059601.1, on the reverse strand, counting down.
CAAAGCTTCATAAGATTCTGCTGAAAAAAATTATTTTAAAACCATCTGGTTATTTTAAGTGTTCTTTATCTGTTTTAGTTAGACTTCTTTCCAGTGGCATATCTAGGCTCAACAGCACCTAGGGCAAGTGAGGAAGTTGCGTTCCTAGGTGCTGCTTCTCCTGCTGGCGTCACCCTGGGCCAAGGAAGACCCCGGTGAAGGCATCGGGGTGGCGGTGGGAGGCCAGGCCTGGGTGGGAGGGCTGCTGCTGCCAGGAAGGACACCAGAGGGGAAGCGGGTGGGAGGGCTGTTGCTGCTGCTGCCACCTCTGCTGCCTCTGCACTGGGCCAGGAAGGACCCCGGTGGGGGCAGAGGTGGACCAGGTCCAGGCGTGAGGGCTGCTGCTGCCACTGCCTCTGTACCGGGCCAGGAAGGACCCCGGTGAGGGCAGAAGCGGGGACGGCAGTGGGCCAGGCCCAGACAGGAGGGTGAGGGTTGGCTTTTTTGTCACCCCCCCAGTGTTGACTCCCATGGCACGTGTTCTAGTTGCCCCACCCTAGATTTGCCTCTCCTTCTTTCTTGTTTCTTTCTCCCTGCTAAGGGAGGATCAGCAGGCAGGGTCATGAGAGGTTTGTGTCTATAATCTGCAATGAGAGAGACTGCATGGAGATGCTGAGGGTCCACCTAGCCCTTCCTTCTGGACCTAGTAAAAGCCTCAGCAGTTTTGGAGCCAAAGGGCTCACATAATGATTCCTTTCTTTTGTTTCTGCAGGAGCCTCTGAGAAAGAGGAGAAAGCCTACAGCTACAGAGATGGCTTTGTGGCTGGACACAGGAGGTACTGACAGTGCCAAAAGTGCAAGCAAGCATTTTGCCTCCCTCCAGCCAGGAGGTTCTAGCCACAAGAGAGAAACCAGCAGCTACTACCAGTGGAGCTCTGGCAGACCCTTTTTATTTATTTATTTAGGCCAGACCTTGCCATAGAGGAGGAAGAATGAAACATAATGTAAAAAATAGATTTGCACTCTGTAACGAAAAAGAAGGAGAAGCCTAAATGGATTACAGATGGCAGTTAAGGACAGATAAGAAGCAAAAATAAAAGATGACAAAAATAAAGTCAGAACCCTGAATACAGTTGTTCAACAACTTGTGTGCAGGACAAGGAGTGCTACAATAATAATGCAGAGAAATAGATGGTGACAACCAAAAAAAAAGGGGGGGAACAAGAGACCTCTTCCACAAGATCTGAGAAATCAAAGGGAAATTTAAACCAAGAGTAGAGATCCTCTGTGACCCAGCAGGGGAACACATTATATGATCAAGTAGAAGTAGATGCAGTTATGAAAACAATACATGGAAGAACTATATAAAACAGATGAAAGGTCAATATTCAAGAAAGAACCAAGTGAAAGCTGTACTCAGAGCACTTGGGAGAAATAAATCACCAGAAACAGATGGCATACCAGTAGAACTTCAAACTATAGAGACATAATGTACTCTAGTTCTAACTAAAATCTGTCAACAAAAACGAAAAACAAAAGAATAGCCCACAGATTGGAAATGCTCAATATATATTTCGGTTCCCCCAAAATGTGACACCTGTGATTGCAATAACCATAGGACCATGGCCTTAATTTCCTGTGCAATTAAAGTCTTGCTAAAATTCTACAACAAAGACTTTTATCATATATGGAGCGAAAAATGGTAGATGTCCAAGTTGGAGTGAGAAAAGGAAGAGGCACTAGGAATCATATTGCAAATGCGCATTGGCTAATGGAGTGCACCAAAGAGTTTTTTTAAAAAATTAGCCTATGCTTTATAGAATATAACAAAGCCTTTGATTTGTAGATCATGAGAAAGTGTGGATTGCTATTAAAGAAATGAGTGTGCCACAATATTTGATTGCCCTGATGCATAACCTGTTTTCAGGAAAAGAGGCTATTGCTAAGACGGAATACAGAGAAATGGAATGGTTTCCAGTTGGCAAGGGGTTCAGGCAAGACTGCATTTATCTCCTTGACTTTTTAACTTGTATTCTGAACATATGTGTAAAACATGATTAGACTTGGAGGAAGGAGGCATGAAAATTGGAGGAAGGAGCATCAATTTAAGATATGCAGATAACACCACCCAACTAGTAGAAAATAATAAAGACTTGGAATGATTACTGAAAAAAGTCAAGGCAGAAAGTGTAAAGGCATGTTTACAGTTGAGCATTAAGAAAACAAAAATAATGACTACAGATGATTTACATAATCTTAAAGCAGTGTATAAAGATATTGAAATATTTCAAGATTTTCCATACTTTGGCTCAATCATTAATCAGGTGTGAGTGACCAGAAAGCTATCTCATTACAGAGGAGCTAGATAGCTGACAAGTAAACAAGACTAAGTTCATATTATTTGAAGAATCCTAGTAGGTAGGTCCTTCCTGTGGGTACTAAGAACTAAACCTGGGACCTTTTCCAGGTTTACTTTTTCTATCAGTGAGATTTATTACTGCCTACACACCATGGCCTTCTAAATGACAAGCTTGATGCAAATTGATTGATCGATTTCACTGTTTTTCATTAGGGAAACAGACAAATGAAATGTGTTTCCAAGACTGTAAGTTGTAGATTGCATCCATGATTTACAAAAAGTGATTGAGTTGTCTAAATTGTGCATGCAGCATTCTTACCTATCTTATTGGAAAGTTCTTGAAAAATGTCATTCTGGTTCAGTTGCCTGAAACTCTTTAGTTTAACTTTTACAATATAATTTTATAGAGAGATGGCTACAGTCTACACACCACAGTTGGGGTGCACATATCTACATTCTGAACAGCAGTTTTAACAAATCTTGACTCCTAATGAGCAATCTGCAAAGTTAAATAAGTAGATTTCTTTATAGGATGACTTCTTCAAATAGAGTTTAATTAAATGTTTTCTGCCAGCACCATTTATTTTGAAGGCTTTTTGATGAGCCATTGATGAAAATAGATCAGTTTGTGATTTTTGCCCTTTTGAAATAGCTCCTTGATGCAAGCTCTATTTTCTGTTTTTCATATCTCCACATTCTAATTCACCAGTGATCACTGAGGCATACATGTTTTCTGACGGCAGATGAATCTTGCACTGGAATCCTTCTTCCATAGTCTTTTTATTTATGTGTGCTTCAAATTTTGACATGTTGTGAAGGCTTCCATTTTTAACCTGTTTTTTAAAAGAAAAAGTTGTGGGTGTTCTTTCTCATTTCCAGTTTTGCATTTTTAGAGCTGCAATCAGTCATGCAGAATTAAGCCTGTTCTTCTCAAAATGGGGTTAACAAGAAATCACCTTGCTTATTTTTAAATATGAAATTCAGTGAAAGTTTGAACGTAGTTATTGAACTAGCTCGTTGTCTTAAGAAATATGTGGCCTCCTCGCTCTTATATGAAGGAAGGTGTGCATCTACCAGTTGTATGGAACAGATTCCAGTGTATCAGCCCTGAGAATGCACTGCTTTTGTGTTTTAAGAATGGTTGCTTGAGTGTTCCACATTTCTAATCATAGCATGCCTTAGAGTCCAGGTAGCTTAATGGTCTTCCTAACCATTTGGCTTCTCACCACTCTGCCATTGTTATGTCACCAGTGGATTGGAGTTCAGGTATCAGCACAATTCCAGAAGCTAGGACACATGAATAGGCAGGCTACCTGCATGTTTAGCAGAATGGATCAGTAAGTACAGTCGGCCTTCCTCAAGCACAATCTCAACATGTGCAAATTTGTACTTACACAAGGTGTTGCATCCCTATACATAAACTGGTGGTGGTGGCTGTGCATGTGCACACATCACCACCATTAGATATTGTGTGACACGAGCATTCAGTTTCTTCTTTTACATGAGGAGTTCCTAGAATGAAGCCATCACATATACAGAATACCCACTGTATATAAAGGCAGAATATGAAGCATGAGGAATTTAAAACATAAAGAAGTGTGACATAGGCATTTAGATGAAATGGTGAACATATGATACTTTGCTGATGTTTATTCTCTCTCTGACACATGCATACGTACATACACACCACACATTTCAGCAGTGTTAGCAGCTATTCATTAACGCTTCCCATTCACATTTTTTGTCCATGAGAACAGATTCAATCCCTGAAGATGTGAATCAGCAGTATGAAAATAACAGGTCTTTCCTCCAACCTGGAACAGTTATCTTTCCTGCATTGGGAGGCAGAAGATCATTTATTTGTTTTAGACGTTTGTATACTGCTTTTTTTGCCAATTCAAGTGGTTTACACTGTTATACATGCACAAAGAGAAAGAGAAAGAGAGATCACAACAGTTACGCATATGAGAGAACTTTAATTCCTCACTTAAAAGACTTGATAAAATAGGAAGGTTCTGCAATGTCTTTTTGGAAAGACAACAGTATTGAAGCCTTCCTGGTCTTTTCTGGGAAGAGATTCCAGATTTTTCTGAAGGCTTATCTGCCTTCCAAAACCTGCCACGTGGTGATAAAGAACAGTGAGTCAGACTAGTTCAATTGCCAACTTGTGTTCCCCCCCCAGAATTTCAGATTCTGGTGGTTGTAGTCGAAAGCGTAACTTTTCCTCGATCTGCTCATTTCTGATAATCAACACTCAAGCACATGCAGTGCATCTTGATCTTCATGAGGCAGACAAAACTTAATGAGAGTCTTAATTATAACTTTTGATAGCTTTTCCATCCCAAGTTGGAATGGTAAAGGCTGCTGCCATCAAAAATTCAAGTGGATTAATTAATCTCTATCTACTCTGCAATGAAAGAGGGGCATAGATAAAATACATCAGTGGAGAAATAGGTTTTGTGAGAACAATTGCTTCAAGTAGGATAAATGAGAAGGGTTTTTCTTTAAAGGGTGACATATAAATATATTGATCGTTTGGATCCAAGAGTACAGCTGGTTAGTATGTATGGGATGGGGCAATGTTTTGCCAAGCATGCAGCAGTGCTACTGTTTGGCAGAACACGAAATTGTTTGGAAGACAAGTGCTTCTTTCATTAAGGATCTCCCCTTACGGAGCAGGGGTTATAGCTTATTTCTCCTTGTGGGGAAGCAAAAGTAGAAGGAGGAGAAACATAGAGTCACTGGCCCATATTCTATATTGCCTGCTTAGGTATGTATGCATAACTAACTTCTCCTTAGTATGCCTAACTAACTAACTGAGCCCTCTCCCCTACACCCCTGCTTGATCAGACAGTAGCCACACTGATGAATGGAGGTGTTACCCCAATGACAGACCCCATCCCAGAGAATATAAATTTGATATCAAATATGTCCACCATGCCAAGGAGGTTGCTCGAGTGGGTACGCAGACAAAGAGATCGAACGACCAAAACTAGGTCAGGCAAGAAAAATCCCTAGTCATGTTTCTCCTAGGAGACCTCAGGCTAAACACGTCTGCATGGACAAAGGGTCCCCAGCTGAAAACAGCCAACTTGAGAGGATTATTGGGTTTTCCCCAGGTTGAGCAACTCCGACTTTAGAAAAGCCCTGCACGGCCAGGCCCATCTGCATAAACCAGTCATGCAAACTACCAAGTTGCTATTGTGCAGCATTTCTCCCCCTATTTTGGCCATTGTTCTTCCCGGGAGAGGAAGAGGTACGTTCTGCCCTGTAAGTAGTCCCAGTTTTTGAGGGTCTCTTCAGAGAACTCCCCGCCACGCTAGCAGACTGGCACTGTTAGTTGAGTGATCCCCTCAGCCACTTCTCGTCGCTGAGCTCCATTCTTCTCCGCACTTCCCAGACTGAAGACTTCAGGATAGGTGCAGTAACACCGCCTTTACACCCTCTCTGCTGAATCCCCTATCAATTTTCACCCTTTTCCTTTGTCAGTAGGCCTTGTGTATGTTGAGTGAGTGAGTGCGTTGGTGCATGAGAATACGTTTATTAATAAAATCCAGTTATTGGTACGATTGTCTGGCTTTTTGCTTGGTCTGACCCCGTAAAAACTGAGTAAAAGATTCTGCTGGGTTACCCTGCCTCTCGTTTTGCCATTGCCAGTGCTCCGCTAATTTCCCCAAACTTTTGCATCTTGGAGCGAATCACGGTGTTCCCCAAGGGATCGGCAGAAGTCAGGGTAACAGAGGTCTCTTCAGCTGGTGATCAGGGGAGCAAGATGACATTTCCACCTCCCTACCACCAAACAAGAGAGCCAGCACGGTGTAGTGATTTGAGCATTGGACTATGACACTGGAGACCAAGGTTTGATTCCCCACTCAGCTGTAGGAGCCGACTAGGTGATCTTGGGTGTGTCACACACTCTCTGCCCCCAGAAAATCCCATGATAGGTTCACCTTAGGGTTGCAATAAATCAGAAGCAACTTGAAAGTATGCAACAGCCACCACCATTGACAAGTGAGACTGTGACAAAGAATTGAGACAGGAGTTCTGATTCTGATTGTCACAGCCTCACTTGGCAGGAGGCCAATGGAAACATCATCCTCCTGCACCCCAATTGCCAGCTGAATATACCTGCATCTCTCTGTGTGTCTGCTGCCTGGCACAGTAGGTTTGGGTGAGCATTTTCGGTCATGGCAATACTGCCATGATTGTGACTGTGTACTGTTGGTGAATATCGAGCAGTTACGGACTGTAACTCTAGGTTACAGATTTATAATTGCAATTCAGAATGCCGGCAATTGTTCTGAGTTCCCCAGGAAGGAGTTAATGTTGTCATATTTACCAAGAAATGATTCTCCCATCTCCTCCCTAGGAATTCAATCATGTTGGCCTGCTTTCAGGCAATAATTCACTGTTACTGGAACACTACAGTGAAGTGACAAGTTAATAACAGCACTAATAATAGTAGCAGAGCCTAATGTTGTTTCCCTTCCTCATACTCTCATTGCACTATCCAGCCGCCCATGTTGCCTAATGCAATTTCTAGCATTGTTAATCCAGTTTGGAGTAGGAATTTTATTCTGTGAAAGGGAAGCTGTGCTTGTAAGAGCCGTCCTGTCATCTGCCTCAGGGATGTGGCCACATGATTTGTAGCTCTGTCTTTGATTGTAATTATATTATTCTTTATTTGTCCTTCATTCTCCAAGAGAATAAATTAGCCTAATTGTGAACTCTTCCTTCCTCCTCCTTTGCCACAATCCTTTGTAGAAGGGCTTGCCACCAGTAGGACTCCTGCCTGTTTTCCTATTTAATTATTCCCAAACAGCACCCTCTTTGCCAAATACATCTGCCAATGCCTTTAAAAAAACAATGACAACAGCGACAAAACAAACCCTAAACAAAACCAAAACACCTTTGTGTCAGTTCATAAACTGGTAAGTGATTTCTCAAAGTAGATTGCAGTGTGGGGATGCGCACATACATTAATTGGTATGACAGTGGAAAGTCTCCAACATTATTGCATATTTTTTAAAAATCATTACCTGCCTTGTTTGGGCATGACTTCTCAAGCAGAGAAGGTACAATAATCTTTTCTTTGGATGTTGGCAACTGATTTTGTGGGAATATGAGTCCCAGTATGAATCGACAACAAAACAAGGACAAGACATGTGATGCTATTGATTGGAAGGCGCTTCTGTGTCTGAAAGCACGTAGTGTCTGAAAGCCCATGGAAACTTAGTTTTTATTGTACATTTTCAAATACCTTTCGGATGTTACAAACCAGTAATGGAAATCCGTGGCTTCTTTATCATGTAGTTGTATATAATGAAGATTAAGTAGACTACACGTGTGTATATGTGAGTGTATACATAATGCACACTTCTGCACATACATGCGCCTAATTTCCTGCAGTTCATGAGAGCCTCTCTCTGCTTTTTACTGTTGCTTATCCAATTGCCCTTCCTTCTTTTACATCAAAAAGGCCAAATTCTGTCAGAGGCTCCAGAAACTAGGGCAAGCACTGAGAAACTTCGTAATATTTCATAAGTTCTCTCCAGGAGAAGTCTGTCTTTGAAGATTGCTAGCCTCTGGGGAGGAGTGCCTTCAAAGTGGGACAGAGCAGCCTCTGTCTTCCTTCCCTGCTTAAATGAGTGGGACCTCCTGGGATTCTGCTAGTTTTTGGCACTGCTCTGTCTACACATCAGCATTCCAACTTTCACAGCTCTACTGTAGTTTTTGAGCAGTTCCTCCTCCCCTCCTAAGTTTTGCCAAGGGAGTCTTCAGCTAGGTTACTTATACTGATTGACTGAATGATAGGGAATCAGCCAGCATATACAGTTTTCTTCTTTATCTTGTGAGAGCTTATAGAAGAGTTAAAGGAAAAAGCATTGATCAGCTGATCTATGCATGTCACTTCACACAGATCCAGTTGTTTTATCTGACTGACTGGTGTGCTTGCGTTTTGTATGGCGGAAGCTGAGATCATCTGCACCTTGAGTAGGGAGTTGTATAGGGTTCCTTCCCTGCCTGCATGGTTGATAGTCACCACGTAGCACCTATTATAGTTTGTGCAACCTCATTGTTGACTTCCCATTGTTTGTTCATATAGCCCTTCACAAAACTTTGAAAAGTTACTTTTTTTGATTACTGCTCACAGAATCTTCCAGTGACCATACTGGCTGACAGTTTCTAGGACTTGTAGTAAAAAAAAAAAAACTTTTCCTAAACTTTGACTCTTCTTAATGCAGATAGAGAGAGAGCGGGCATAGTGTGGTGGCTTGAATGGAGACCAGAATTCAAATCCCTGCTTAGCCACTGGGTGACCTTGAGCAAGTCATATTTTCTCAGTCTCAGAGGGAGGCAAAGGTAAACCTCCTTGGCAAACAAATCTTGCCAAGAAACCCCCGTGATAAATTCACCTTAGGGTTCCAATATGTCAAAAATGACTCAAAGGCACACAAGAATAAATGCATATATAAACATGTTTTGGAATTTAGAATTGAGTGAAATACCTGTCTAAAGCTTTGCAGATGGATAAAAGCATGGAGAGAGTAAAGGAAAGAAATGACCTGCCACCCAAAATTACTCAATAAGCAAGTAAAATAGGACTATTTGTAGTAATAGAAAGGAATGAATGGAGGGATTTGGTTGTGTATTTGGAATATATAAGTTCAGATCTGAACTAGTGATGGACCTGATAGGTACCCCCTAGGCAAATCATAAAATTCTTCATCTTTACCTTTTTTAAAAAAGTGATCAATAGAGTCCTGCTCTACTTCTTTATTGTGGCCTAGAGGTGACCTTGAATTCTAGAAGATTGTGCCAGTGGAATGCAGCCTTTGCCAGATTCTACCAGTGTAGCAAGGGTTTCAAGTGCAGGCCTGGGATCGGACTGCTTGTCTGTCATCCAGTTACCAATTTAGGTAAATATAAAGAGGGTCATCAAGAGAAAGTGTGCTGCAGGAGGATAAATTCATTCCCAGGTGATAAATAGCAATTTTCAACACAACAGTGGTGTAGGATATTTGACAGTTGATAGAAGTAACTTTTGCAACTATGGAGTCACAGCTCTTCAAGGTAATCATAAAGAGGGATGATAAGTGCTTATCTTTCAAGTTTATTGTAGTATTGAACACCATCAGTGCACATTTCTAAATAATAATTTTGTGAGGTGGCTCTATAAAGACTGCACAACATACTTTGTTTAGATGACAGTTCTGATGGTGTGAAGCCCACCAACATTAAAGAGACATTTGTCAGTGACAGAAACTTTGTGAGAAATTAGAAATATGCTTTGACCACTGCTGTATTTCTTCAAGAACAAAAATATGTGTGAGTAGATAGGACAAAACATGTGGAAAATTTCCAGTAGATAATTCCTTTCTGCTTGCCCAGTTCATCAGTTGTTTCCAATAAGGTCATGGGTTTTCTGTATTTGTGTGCTGAAAAATAGTGGCTGCATTTGCCCTAGGGCTAAGTAAACAGTGATTGGTAGAATTCTGAAGCTGGAGGCTAATCTTAAATCATGATTTGGCTTGTTATGCTTTGTCAGGATTAAGCAACCTTGCTCTTTGAACCAGATGTAATTCAATGGTGCAATAGCTAGTGGCATTAGTAGCCTAGCAATGCTTTCCCGGGTGTGACTTGTGCCTTTTGTTGTTCTGTTATTATTTGCCCTTAAGTTGACTTTGACTTACAGAAACCCTACAAAGGAGAGTCCTCCATGGACCCAGTCATCAACAACACTTGAGGCTTCCTTGATTGAATTAATACATCTATAATGTGGTCTTTTCTTGTTGCCCTCTACTTTGTTAGACATTATCATCTTTTCCAATAAGTTGTGTCATCTCCTGATACATCCAAATTATGATAGCCTCAGTTTAGTCTTTTTGTTTTCTAGTTGATTTGTTCTCAAACTGATTTATTTTTCTGTTAGCAATCCATGGTATCTGTCTCCTCCATATCAGATTTCATGAGAGTTGATTTCTTCCTGTCAGATTTTTTCGCTGCCCAGCTTTTACACTGTATATAGAAATTGCAGGTGTTATGGCATAGATGATCCTGCCTTTGATATTTAAAAGTGTATATTCACATTTGTGGATCTTAACTAGTTCCTTCATAGCTATCTTTCCAAGTCTTAAGTCTTCTCCTGATTTCTTGACTGTAGTCTCCATTTTGATTTATGAGTGAGTCAAGGTATAAAAAATCTAACTATTTTAGTGTCTTCATCATCCACCTTTAAGTTATAATTCTGCTGTGGTCATTATTTTTTTTTTTAATATTCAACTCTAATCCTATTTCTATATTTTCATAATGTTCATCAGTATATTGGCCATCTGGTGAAATCCACATATACAGTTATCCATTTTCATTGCTTGAAGAATACTTTGGCAACAAACACATTGTTAGCTTCACAAACTGGTCAGTTGCTCTCCTTCATTTCTTGATCCTAGATCAAGTTCTCCTGTAGTATGTTCTGTGCTCCTTGCTTTTGCACTCAAGTTGCCTATTATTACCAAAATGTTTTTTCAGTGTGTGATCCACATCCTCCTAGATGCCAGTGTGGAATCTTTTAATTTTTTCCTTGTCTGCCTCGGCGGTAGGAGCATAAACCAGGATTAATATTGTCTTAGATATGGACTCTTATTGTTATTACTGTACAGTCATCCCTCCACATTCACTAGGGTTAGGGGAGCAGGACCCTTGTGAAAGTGAAAAAAACGTGAATAACTCAAGGCCCTCCCAAACCATATTTAACACACAAAAAAGTATGATCACCATATTCAACCCACCAGGGATTCCTTTGAGGCATCAGAGTTCCTTCACAAGGCAGAAGTGGGGGGCAGGTGGGGCTTACTGCCACCTCCACTGTTGCCCCACACCGTTTTTAATAGGGACTTACTAGCCTCTTTTGCAGTTTTTCACTCTCACGAGGCTTTCAATCCCTATTAAAAATGGCATAGGGCAACAGCAGAGAGGACAGCAAATAATCCATGAATAAATCAAATCCACAGAAGCGAAACTCGCAAATGTGGAGGGCTGACTTTTACATTGTATCCCCTAACTGCTTTTGCTACACTAGAGATGTAAAATTTCTGGAAATTTTGAAGCCATCGAAAAAACAATTTTTTGCCAGTTTTTTTTCCCAGAAAAAAATGGAAATTTTTCGAAAAATTGAAAAAATGCAACATTAGCACTTTTTACAGATTGAAAGTCACTCTGTTACTTTAAGAACATAAAATATGACTATGTACAATTTGATTTGGCATAAAATTATCACAATTGGTATATTAAAAATACAGTGTATTCAACTAATTGCTATAAACAGATTTTAATTTTCTTTTAAAAATTTTATTTGTAACAAATGGAGCAACAGTCTCCTGAACTATACGGAACCTCTTTGGTTTTGCTAGTTTATGTGGAGCAGGCAAAAAAAAAATTTAAAGAAAACAAAACAAAAGAAACCATCAACATTAGCAACAAAGAAAATTATTTATATTTCCTCTCCACAGTATCAAATAGACATAAAGTACCCATTCCCATAAAAAGAATTGAGGGAGGGGGAAGTGTGTGGAAGGGCAGAGGGAGAGACTAAGATACAATAAATGGGCATGAAATTTAATCAGACTCATCTTCTGAGCTATAGTTATCTGTTTCAGTCTCTGCTTCTGCTTCATGTTTGTCATCATCATCACGGTTATCATGGACTTCTAAAAACCGAAGGTTTACCCAGATTGAAACAAACTTCTCTATCCTTTCACATGTCAGTTTATTTCTTGATGTAGTGTGAGTGTTTCCAAACATAGACCAGATTCTTTTACATGCTGCAGAAGATTTTCTTCCTTTTTCCAATTTTTCCAATTTTTTGGAAAAAACAAAAAAGCCTTCAGGAAAAAAAAAATGGGAAAAACCCATGGGTTTTTTTCTGAATTTTTCCAGTTTTTTTCCAGGCCTTCACATCTCTACATATCACCTCATTACTAATGCCATCCTGTTTCTTCTTTGATTGCCATTTTCAGAGTAAAACACTGTGTAATTGTCTGATTGAAAATGTCCATTCCTGTCCACCTTAGCTTACTCAAAACAAGTATGTCCGTGTCTGTGCATTCCATTTCTTGTTTTATGGTTTTTAACTTTCCCTGATTCGTGCTTCTCATATTCCATGTTCCTAATACATGCGTTTTGCAGCGTTGGACTTTCTTTCACCTTTGCACATGTCAAGAACTGAACATCCTTTTGGCTTGAGTCCAGTTATATCATTAGACAAGTATACTACTTGTTGCATCATTAGAGAAATTCACTAATAAGTTAGCTTAAGCTATCATGACGTAGAGGGGTACTTTAACACGTGCGTACTTGCTATTGATGTAGGATGTTCTTGAAGCCAATAGATTATTCCATGCTTAGAATGAATAATTGTTTGAATGTGCATGTGTGCACATGTGCAGACACACACCAGCAAGTGCTTAAGTAGCAAATTATACCAGGCTTCCAGAATATACATTCTCTCTTCCAAGAAGCTGTGCTAACACCGTGATACCATGATGTATTTTGTGTCAGTGCAAATATTACCTCCTGGAATCTTGGAATTTTTTTACTGTAATTATTATTATTATTAATTAATTATTAATTATTATTAAATAATTACTGTTAGATTTTTTAAAGTTCAAAGGCAGAGTGGGGAAGCAGAGCTGTGCATGTAGTCAGCTTCTGTGCAGTGCAGGTAATACAGTGTAGATGTGTTTTTGGGCATTACTACTATAACAGAAAATGTGATATCAGAGGCAGAAATAACATGGGAAGAATAGAGATAGCTTTCTCTGTTCTTTCCATGTAAAAAAGAAGAGCAATTAAATGTGTTTCAGCAAATGTTTTATTTAAATTACCAGTATGCATATATGAACTATAGTAACCAGCTCACATAAGCCTTGCATAAATAAGCAAAAACAATTCTGAACTTTCCAAAGACTATTTGACATCTCTAAAATCCATCCCTGGATGATATTTTCTTTCATCACCCTCTTCTTTTCTTATGATTTCTATTTCTTCTTATGGCCAAACTTTATAGATTTATGCTTTTTTTTAAAATAATTTTATTAAGTTTCACAAATAAAAAAAATCATCTCAAATTGTACTTTTACATGTAATGTTTTTGTTCTTCCACTCTGATCTAGTTTTCATTTTCTAGATATCTACTCACATATAAAAAATTATGCCTCACAATTCCATGTTCATCTTACGTGTTAGATCTTGCATTTCTCTCATCAACTCCTGTTATGTTACAGTTATTCCTCTTTAATTTACCATAATTCAGACATTTTCACTTGGCAGTTCCCAGCAATTACCCATTACAATTTGCCATTCTGCTTTTATCTGATCGTCCAATTTCCCCTTTAATCTTTGTGAAACAATATCCGCATTTCTATTCTCAATAAATGCCCCCCACCATTGTTCAATTGTGGGTATTTGCTGAGACTTCCACAATTTGGCATAGTCAGTTCGCGCTGTCGTTATCATGTACAATATTAATCTCCAATGCCTCTTAATATTAGTATTCTCAAGAACATTTGTCATGTTTATAGATTTATGCTTTTTTAAGGAGGGGAGCAGATGGGGCAAGCTTATCTGTTCTCCCCCTTTCTCTCTGTTTTGAGTTCACACATGCTCACTAAAGGTATGTGGAGGCACCTTCTGTTTGCCTTGCCTGTTGTAGGCAGGCAAACACAGCTACAGTAAGAATTGGCTCGAGCAGAATCCCACTCTTTCCAGCTCAAAATTTATTGCACTGTTGACTCTAGACACCCTGTTGCAACCTGACTCAGAAAGCGTCTGTTTTTCCAGCCTTCCATCACCATGTTCCCAAAGTCATGCTGTTAACGAACTTCAGCTAAATGGGAGACAAGAAGGAAAAGTCGAGGATAGAAAGGAACGAAAAGACTTTGTTAAAAGGGGCTTCTTTGTCAGGAGTTTTGTTAATTGAGGTAGGCTTGTATATAACATGGCTTAGAACTTGTGGCTCCAAATGATATGCACAGAGCTTGGAAAAGTTAAATTTTGATATAACGCCCAGAATCCTTCTGCTAGCATGGTTACTGGAACACAATGCTGGAGGTGGGTTCTGGGAGCTGTAGTTCAGAAAGGTCAGTTCTCCAAGCTTCTAGCACTGAGTTAAGTCTAAAATGTAACTTTTACAAGATCTGGATCTTTAGAATTGTTATCATTATGAAGCTGGAAAAGAGAAAAGCAGAGCCACTGAGCAGCTCTATAATGGCTGGAAAAGGGAAAACAGCTTTGCAGTATAAGTGGTGAGACTGGGAAATGACTTTATAAATCAAGGTCAGTTCCCAAGATTTCTGCAGCCTTTGACAAGGATAAGAACACAGAACTCCTTGAGTTGGAAGGGTGGAGCTATCCCCTGCCTTGTTTGCAAGGTTGTTTTTAATGGTTTCAATTCCTCTGGCCTTAGAGCATTGGTGGCTGTATTCAGAGCAACCTTCACCTGAGCCTTGCTGCGTGAGGCCACGTAGCGGTGCAAAGCAAATGGGCTAGCTTCGTCTATCAACTGCCATCATGGTTTGGCACAAATTGAGAATTGCGGGTGCCGGCTTTTAACACCACAGAGAGAGAGAGAAGAAGAGTGCCGTATCAAGATAACACATACACATATATATACAAATACACACATATATACAAATATTTCTGCCATTTCCCCCATCTTATAATTCCATAGAGCTCAGGGGAAATTAATTGAGATATTTTGTTAATCCAAGGATATTATTTTAGAAATTTAAGATGACCATAAACTACACACAACATACAGAGTCTGTTTTACCTTACTTACCACAGGGTCTGGACATATTTTAGAATTGTTAAAAACTGTTTTGTGCCGCAAGGTGCAATTGCGGTATATTCCCAGCCCCAAAAGGGGGATAGGGCAGATCATGTGTTATGTGCACACATCTGTGAATAAACACAACTCCTGTACTCTGTGTGTGTGTGTGTGTGAGAGAGAGAGAGAGAGAGAGAGAGAGAGGTTGAGAGAGAGAGACTTTATTAACAGATATAGGCTATCCATCTAACATATACAGTTACTATAGCAACTGAGGTTTCCTTAGCAACAGTGCCAGAAAATAATCCGGTACCAATTAAAAATAAACTGTTAGCAAGTGGTGGGGGGCGTCAGTGGGATGAATAGAATTGCAGTGAATCGACTTCCCTCCCTTATTGCATTTTCCTCCCAAAGATTCCAGGCACTGGAGAGATATGAAATAACCTTTTCCCTCCTTGGAACCAGCCAGCAAGGTGTGCTGGGGTCAGGTTGCCCCTTCTTGGTGGCTGAGGTTATTCTCCTAAAATTAATAAGGTAGAAAGTATCCACTCAGCAGTACAAGAATAAGCCTCCCTATTAAAACAAGCTCCCTAGAGGGAAGAGATGAGGTTTCTTTTTCTCTGTGTGTCATGTCATTGCCTAGCACAGCTATCTAGTCTTTATTAGCATACTGATTAAAGCCAGTGGCAATATAGGCTCCAGGGGAACTTCTTAATGTGTTGCCAGGATGCATAAACCTTGTGTGCTGTATTAGAATCGCAGAATCCTATAGTTATGAAAGCTGCCTTTTTCCTCTCTTCAGGGGCAGGGGTCTTTTGTTTGTAAAGTTTCTATTCTTTCCAAATCTTCCTATATGACAGCTTAAGCAAGGGTTAAAAAATTAAGGACTTTGGAAGCTTGCGAGGGATGCCTTCCAATGTGTTAAAAAATCTTCAGGAATGCAGACAAGGGGGTACATGGATTGCTCAATGTTAATTCAGTGTTTTGCCTTGGGTTACAATATTGTGAAATCCCAGGACTGGAATTCCATGGGGCTATGCCATTAGAAAGAAAACTGTTGCCATTTTTGCAATGGCTCTCACTCTAAAGAGCATTTTAGAAACAGATGTAAGTTGGGTAGCTGGTTTGTGTTGTCTGTTGTATTGCTACAGTAGGTGGTATTGCAATCTTGAAAACTGGAAGTAGTAATGGAAAATAGTTTATAAAATTGATTGGTATAGTCTAGGTATTTGCTTGGAGATAATTGTACAGGTGTCTGTAATTTTCTTCATTATACTCTGAAATGTGTATGTCACTGTTAAATGTATTAAGAGTACTTGTTTACATGATCAATAATCTGGGAATGATAATCAGTCAGCCAGAGTTTTATTTGCTTACACAGTCAAGGCATTATCAAAGCCTGAAGGAAGTTGAAAAAAAGGCAGGGAGTTCCAATGAATACAGAATTCAGTTAACTCACTTCTTGTCATAAAAAAATACAGATAGATAGATGGGTATCAATATAGATGTTGTATCTTCAACAAAAGATCTATATTGATATCAACATATATATGTATGTATATATTTGTTATGATAAGAAGTGAGTACTTGCTGTAAATGTAAGATTTTCTACTTAGGCAAGCCTGGGTGTGTAAGTCTAAACAAATCTGTTTTCTTTCTTTTTCTTGGTGCCTATTCATAAGAGAGTCAGCACAGAAATAAGAAGACTAAATGCGGCAGGTAGTTTTCAGTTACGAGAGTCCAAAGCCACAACTGACAACCTGAGTGTTAGAAAGATGGAAATGGAAATGGAAATGGGTTTGAAGACTCATCTGTATGCATGTGATGGAAAAACGAGGTAGCAGTGGAGTTCAAGGATATGACACTTGGTAGGCTTAATTGGAAGTAGGGCTAGGAGAAAGAGACAGGGTTTCATAATAGAAAAATAGATAAATATAAATAGATATACATGCCGCTTATGTAAAACCACAGTACTATTGATACAATTTAAGTATTCCCATATAGTGTGTAGATTGGCTGTGTTAACCAACCGTGACACATGTAGACAATACACTAAGTTCTCAGTAAAAATAAACTAACTGATTCCTGTGTCACCTTTTCATTTTCTCTGCTGCTTTAACATTTCCATCCTATTCTCTCCAGTGACAAAATTGCAGGTCAGCAAATCAAAACGAAGCATCACCCTTGTGGAGAATGGACCCATCCCCCTGAACTGCTCTGTGAAGTCTCAGACAAGCCCAGACTCCCACTTTGCCGTTCTGTGGTATGTCCACAAATTGACTGACACGGATGGGAGGCTCATCCTGAAGACCACCCATAGCTCTGTGTTTGAGTACGGGACCTACGCTGAGGAGGAAGGCCTGAAGGGAAGACTGCAGTTTGAGAGGTCGTTGTCCGGTGGGCTCTTCAGCCTCACCGTCCAGAGGGCCCAGGTCAGCGACAGTGGCAGCTATTACTGCCATGTGGAGGAGTGGCTGCTAAACCCCAACCACGCCTGGTATAAGCTGGCTGAAGAAGTTTCTGGCCGGACTGAAGTCACTGTCAAGTTGCCAGGTACACTGCCATATGGCCCGTGTGGGCAAAATATGAAGAAAAGGGTAGGGATGTCTCTAAAGGGAAAGTTCCCACCAAGATCCTCTCTTCTCATGCAGCACATTCTTGCTCTGGAATTGAATCTGTTTTCTCAATGCCCTTCATTCTACCTTAAATCTAAATGCTCTGTTGCTGATTAAACACTTTGCCTCTTCCACCTCACTGTCCTTATCAAACTGTAAAACAAAATGTAGACTGTCACTCATCATATTTGTTTATCTAAGGTCTATTGGATGCTTGCTGTAAAAACACATATATATAGAAGCTTCACTCCAGACCTATTTCTTTATTTTTGTTTGTTTGTTTTTTAGTACCACACTGGAAATCCAGGTCTAGTAGATCAGGAGTGTTCACATATTACTTTCAGGGTCAGAGCAATGTGCTGCTCTATAATAACTGCTGGAGAACATGAATGAGGGGCACTTGCACTCACATTCTTCTTGTGGGGAACTGGTTGCCCACTGGAAAAACAGCATGCTGGACTAAATAGGCTTTTGGTGTGATTCAGCATGGTGTCCTTAAGCAGCAGTTGTGTTCTCAAGCGATTCTTTCACTAACATCACAGGCATTTTCCATATGTTTGGACTCCCACAACCAGGCTACATCCAGGATTTCCTGTTTCCACCACACAGAAGTATATGATAGCAGGCTGGGTGGCTGGGAGACTGCAGTTCATAAGGAAAACCTATCAAACCTCCAATAATGTTTTCATTTGTAACTGCAGGAGTCTAGAGTTTCATAGTCCAGTTGTTCTCCTGAAAAGTGCTTTTGGCTGCTGTTATTAAATAATAAACCTTTGCGTGGGCTACTTGAGCAAGGAGATGTGCTCCTTTTCTTATGTGCTCAAAGAGTCTTTGATAAAAGGAAAGTGAATCTTATTAGGCCCCTGAGGCAGTATCTCTTGGTGAATGACTTGATGAGAAGGTATCTTGTTCATTTGGAAAAGATCTATGCCAAATTCCTCTTTCCTCTGCTTGCCCCTTTTGTATACTCCAGCTTTACTTGCTACCTGGTTTCTGACATGGACGTGTAGCCCTGGTTTCTGTGCTCATGTGCTTAGCCCTGTCAACGAAGAGGAAACATCACTGGCTAAAGACCATTTGTTTCCTAGACAAGAAGAGTAAATAAGAGAGCATTGAACAAATCAATGAACTGCCCATCAGCAAGTAGAGAGGCAAAAGAAAGATAATGTCTATTATAGCACAGCAAATGGGGAGTTTGTCAATTCCCCCCAGCCATACATTGCTCCAGGAAAACAAAGAACTTTAAAAAATTACCTTTTTAGATGACAACTCCCAGAGATTCTCAGTCAGAGGATGCTGGAAGTTGTTGGCCAGTGAATTCTAGGAGTTGTTGTGGAAAAAAAGGAATGTTTCCCAGCTCTGGAAAAGTGAGTAGCTATATAAATATAAATTTATCCTTGACAAAAATAGAGGAAAAGGCATATACATATTCTGTTGTACTTCTTCCTGTATGTTTCAGCACAGTTGGGAAAGAAAAAGACCCACAAGTTTGACATAGGAGAGGAAAAAAGAAGGAAGGGTTGCCGACTTTTTTACCTTTGAGAAAGAATTATTTTGTTCAACAATACTGAAGCACAAGGGAGGACCTCCCAAAAGGCACCCTGTGAACCTCCAGGGGACATAATGTGTGGGTTTCTGTGCATGCTATACAACTCTCAAGAATACAAGAACCAAAACCTGGCCAGTAGCTGTGCCATAGTTTGTTCAGAGTTTCAGGCAGCATGAGTTGGTATTCCATGTGTAGAGAAGTTCCTTATGTTTTCCTCTTCATTCTTTAAACCTTGGTGCTACAGAAACAGAATAGATGCAGTGGATCAGAATAGTTAGAACCATGTTTTGCAGGAAATTACACTGGCGTCTGGTTAGCATTGTAGATAAAACTCAATTAGTACAAATTATTATTTAGTTTTACTTAGAATTTCTATCCTGCTTTCCCTCTTGCAACAAATGTCTTTGCAACAGCTAACATCATTTGGTAAATATCATCAAAAGCAATAACAATAGGCCACATAATTAAATAATAAATTAACATAATACTAAACTAACAGATCTCCATGCAGCTGCTCTGGAGGGAAGTTATGTCCTGTTAATGCCAGCTGTAAGGGAAGTTCATAATCCCTGGTGAGAGCCTGCTGCTGCTCCAAGTAGTCTGGTTTGTACATTTGCAATCCCTAAATCTTATTAGTGGATGTTGTGTCTGCTGCAGCCTCCCTGCATCCCCCCCATATCCACTGTGTAAGTTCCCACATTGCCTGTAGTGTATTTTCCATTGATTGTACACAAGAAAATGCCTGCCTGTTTTTTAGCTTCCACAGTCAAACTAACAATGAACAAAACACAAAGGAACTCAGTTGCTTCACTTCAGTCCTTGTTGTTATTGTTAACTGTCATCAAGTCAATTTCAACTAATGGCAACATTATGAATGACAGATCTCCAAGTCACCGTCTCTTCAGCTGCCCAGCTCAGGTCTTGTGGATTCAGGGACACGTCTTCCTGGATTGAGTCTATCCATCTGTAATGCGGTCTTCTTCTTTTCCTGTTGCCTTCTACCTTCCCAAGCATTATTGTCTTTTCTAATGAGTCATGTTTTCTCATGATGTGGCCAAAGTATGACAGCTTCAGGCTTGATTTGCTCTGTTTAGCAGTCTAGGGTATCTGTATAACTTTCCTCCAGCAGCACACTTCGAAGGAGCTGATTTTCTTCCTATCAATTTTCCTCTGTCCAGCTTTCACACCATACATAGAAATTGGAAATACAATGTCATGGACAATCCTAACTTTAGTTATTCAGTGATATGTATTTACACTCCGGGATCTTGTTCAGCCTTTGACCAGCTTAAGTAGATCCATTCAGTCAATGGAAAATACTTACATATTTATTTGCTAAGCTCCATTAATTCAGGGGGATCTAATCTAGTTGGGATAATAATTGCATTTGAGCCAATGACCCTCCCCAGGAGTGATATTTTTGAAAAACTTTAGATGGCACAGTGAAAAGTAAATGTAATACACCTCAAACCTAAAACTGTTCAGAAAACAAAGAAAGGTAGCTGTTTGGTCCCCTTCTGTTGCTAAATGATATTGTTTTCTTGTTCTTCCTTCCACCTTCCCCAGATAATCTCTTGGAAGTGAACCAGAGCCAGAAGAACCTGACAATCCTAGAGAATGAATGGGTGACGTTGGAATGTCTTGTCACCAACCGGAGCAGCCCCACTTCACAATTATCGGTGGAATGGTATGTCTGGAAATCTGGCCACCCAGAGAAAGAAGCCTTGGTCAAGCTGACACGCCAGGCAACGCTGCTGTATGGAGAGCCAGTAGCAGTGAATGACCTGAAGAGCAGAATGCGTTTTGAAAGCCCCTCTCCAGGCCTATACCTGCTCACTATTCAGAACATGACTGTGCAGGACAGTGGGACCTATGATTGTCGGGTGGAGGAGTGGTTACTGGATCCCACAAATAGATGGTACAAACGAGCAGCAGAGCTGTCTGGGCTGACAACAATTACGGTGAAGCAGCCAGGTAAAGTGTTGACATATCTTTGAACCACCAGTAGGTGAGAGGGAAGAGGGTGTAGGGAGAAAGGTTCAGTTACTGATTATTGCAGGTTAACCTTTTTGGATTAGAAACTAAAATAGTTAGAATTGTCACCTAAAGTATACAGTTGCCATTAAGTAACAATCAGTTATCTAGCTGTCAAATCAGCATCTGGGCTGAAAAAAAGTATCTCTCCCTCTAGATCATAGCACTGTAGTTTAGCTGCTATAGCTGGACTACTGGAATCATAGAATCGTAGAGTAGGAAGAGACCACAGGGGCCATCCTGCCCAATTCCCTGCTATGCAGGAACACACATCAAAGCATTCCCAACAGATGGCCACCCAGCCTCTGCTTAAAAACCTCCAAAGAAGGAAACTCCACCACACTCCGAGGCAGCACATTCCACTGCCGGACAGCTCTGTCAGGAAGTTCTTCCTGAGGTTCAGGTGGAATCTCCTTTCCTGCAACTTCAATCCATTGCTCCTTGTTCTAGTCTCTAGAGCAGCGGAAGACAAGCCCACTCCCTTCTCGACATGACATCCCTTCAAATATTTAAACATGGCTATCATCTTTTCTGTAGACTAAACATATCCAGCTCCCTAAGCCGTTCCTCACAGGGCATGGCTTCCAGACCCTTCACCATTTTGGTCGCCCTCCTCTGGACACGTTCCAGCTTGTCGATATCCTTCTTGAATTGAGGTGCCCAGAACTGGACACAGTATTCCAAATGAGGCCTAACCAATGCAGAATAGAGTGGTACCATTACCTCCCTTGATCTAGACACCATACTCCTATTGATGCAACTAAGAATCATTTTCGCTTTCTTGGCTGCCGCATCACACTGCTGACTCATGTTCAGCTTGTGATCTACCAAGACTCCTAGATCCCATTCACACATACTGCTATCCAGCCACATGTCCCCCATCCTATATTTGTGCATTCCATTTTTTTTGCCTAAGTGTAGGGCCTTACATTTCTCTCCATTCATTTTGTTAGCTTTGGCCCAGCTCTCCAATTTGCCAAGGCTATTTTGAATTGGTGCTGTAATTTGAGTATTAATCTGTAGCCAGCAGTTACTCATTACGAGCAAGCTAAAGTGAGAAAGCGACAGTATATTCTCACAAGTGAGCACCTGCAACAGAATTTTGCTGGGGAGGGGAGGCTTTGAAGGCAAAGACTAAGTCAGCTGTAAATCAGCCCAGTTAAGGACTTCAAAGCACCATCTTCTGAGGTGGGAAAGTCTCCTACCTGAAAAGGAGCAGCTGTGTCTCTGTCCTTTTTCTCTGCTCCTTCTCCTTTGCTTATCATTTGTGTGATTGTACACATGCCCAGTCATTATCTTTTTTCCCTGGGTTGTATGTGAGCTTTTTCAATTTTATGTAGTTCTCACCAATCTCAAAATTCCCCTAGGCATGCTGATCTCCCTCATGCATTTGGTGATGCAGTTTTTAGCCATTTAAAGTACTGATACTTGCCACTGAAGGTGGAAGATGGTCCTCAACATCTTGCCTTCATTTTTCAGAGTTGTTTCCTCACAACATGTCTTAGGTAGCTAAGCTGCTGGGATGGAGCATGTTTCCATCTCAAAGAATGACATTTATTGCTTTGAAACCTTCCTCAGTGTCGCTCCACTAGAATTTTGGAATTTGCTGTCTTTTCCTCAGTACACATGAGCAATCTGTCTCTTTCCCACTTTCCAGGGCTATACATCCGCAATGAAAAGTTCACAAAAGTTTCTTTGCGGGGGAGGGCTAAAACTTCCAGATTATGGGAAATGTAAACTGGAAAAGTAATTTTGCAAACTTAGGCCTGACCCAGAAGTTATTCAGTAGCAAATGAAGCCTTGACATGTTTGGAAATAAAGTTATCTCATTTTGATTTGAGGGTTAGGCTTATATCTTTCTTTTAATAAACTGTCATTGGCTTGTTGTGATCATGCAGATAATTGCCTAATTTGGAGGCTTCCTTGGATGTTCAGGTTAAAGATTTCATCTCAGAATGTACAAGAAGTGCAAAACAGAGAGAATGGGTGGCTCTAAAAGAGATCAAACAACTGGTGAGACCTCTGTATGGAAAATCTGACAGTGAACTACTTAACAACCTTGTTCTTCATGATGGAAACATTTTAAAATAGATAAAATGAAAATAGAAGATTTTTAAGAGCTAGGAAAATATGTGGCCTTTGAAGTAGCTTAAATTAAAGCTGCACACATCTCAGTGATGGCTTGTGACTTGTAGCAGGAATGAAAGGGTGAAATTTGGCCTGTGAAGTACCTTTTAAATCAGAGCATCCACTCTTAGGTGCCTCATGAGCCTCCAGTGTGCTTCAGGAAAATTTATGCCTGTGAAATATCCATAATATAGTTATAGTGAAATATCCATAATATAGTAAATATCTGCAGACTGAATAGGATTTGGCAGGGCTATAATCCTTATGGACAGTATTTGCACTCTGAAGAACAAACCAACTCCCAGGAGAATGTGAAAATCTTATCCCTGACATCTTTGCGAGAGAAACTTCTTTTTGACCGTTCTGTCTGAAGAAAAAAGATCTAAGATCTCTGGGGGAAGATTGCCTCCAGGCAATAATAATTGTGAATGCTGCACACATTACAGCTAAGCTTCCAGGTTCTTCTTTTGGGCTAAAATTTTCTTCTTTTGGGCTAAAATGGCCTCTTAGGAGCATCAAGATAGATGAAGCAGACTAATCAGAAGTGGAAATCTTATAGCTGCTTCTGAGCTGCGTGGAATAGGTAGGGCGATAGATAATTAATTTGTTTTTTTTAAAAAACAAGAACAAGCTTTTAACTCACGAACAAGGTTGAAAAATAATGAGTACCATTATACTTCAGTAGTCCTTTGTCCTGATCATTTAGTTCTGTGAATTCTTCCCTTATTCAAAAAGCATGCTTTGGGACTGTTAACCACATTTGCCAACTTTCAGGTCAGTTGAATGGGAGACTAGCCTGAAGAGAGAAAAAGACTCAGCCTTTTAATTTGCAGTTGAATGCATTCTTAATTATGCAGCAAATGTTTTTGTTTTCTAGTAAGTTCAGCGTGGGTGAATGTTACAAGATTCCTAAGAAAGATTTATCTTTTTTCCTTGGAGCAAATAATACCAGTATGCCATTTTACTCTGTTTTGCATGCACTACACAGTTCTTGCTGTCTTAGACATAAGCAAATTGATGTCTTCCAAATATTTTGGATTAAAACTTCCATAATCCTTTGCCCTTAATCATGCAGGGTTGCGGCTCATGGGAGTCATGTTCCAAAACATCATCACCTTGGGCTGGTGGGCTTGTAGCCTTGGGTTTGTTTACCCCTGTTTGTAGCTATTACATTTGCTTGGCAGAATTCAACATGTGGTTGAGCACATCTACACCAGGACTTTTCAGTTTGGTCTTCCAGATGTTTGAAGCTTCAACTCCCAGAATCTATGGCCATTGATCATAATGGCTGTGGCTTTGTGAACTGAACTCCAAAATGGTGGGAGAACCAAATTTAAAGTGTTACTGGTCTAGAACATATTTTTACTGTGTTTTGGTTGCAGTTCATACGTCATAGGAAATGATCATTTCTGCTCTCTGTAGTCTCATCCCACAGTGTTTTAGCAATGATGAGCCAGAGGTTACATGGGTGGGGCTATGTGGGAAGTAGCCATTTTGTCTGCAACCTGGTCAGGATTCTCCTTCATTAAATGCTAACCAAGGTGTGGGTTGGTGGCGATCTTGTCCTTGCTTTGAGGTGCCTCAGGAGAATCTCCAGGTTACACTGCAAGACTGCATGAATAAACAAATTGTTCTTGAAGTGCCAAACAGGCCTGATTAAATTCTTGTCAGCAGTGAGTATCTTGATTGGGAATAAGCTTGCTAATTCATCGCACTTTGTTCCAAACAATGTAATAAAAGAACCTTCATGATATTGCCCCATGGGTTTAAGACTGTTCTCAAGTCTTTGGATTTTCCTCTCAATCTCTTGATATTCTAAATATTTTCAGTGTATTTGTACAGCCCACTCTTTTTAATTCTTGTCTGATCTCCTGACCCAAAGACAAGAAGGAACCCTGGCAGGCACACTTTGTTTTCTACTAGTCACATTTCAGGAAGCTTTCTTTGTTTCATATATTTTTATTAAAACACTAGTCTTTCAAAGGGAAGCCTGGCTATGGCTTTATGTTTGTGTCTTGAAAGAAGCGAACCAATCTTTGTCCATGTTTCCAAAATCACAGATGCCTCATTGCAAGTGGACACGACAGTGGCCAACATCACAATATCAGAGCAGGGCCATTTCCATTTGGATTGCAACATCCTGTCACTCTCCAGTCAGGAGTCCCGCTTGGCAGTGACATGGTTCAACGTGAAGACAAAAGAGAGAGGTGGGCAGGCTGGTCGCAAGGATGGAGAAGAGCGAGAGACTTTGTTGAAAGTAGGACAGGACTTTGTCTTCAGCCGAGAAACCAACCCTTGGGAAGGCAGGCTACGTTTTCAGAGGCTCTCACCAACTTTGTATCGACTGACCGTGTTACAAGCAGGTCCTGCAGATACTGGGAACTATTCGTGCCGGGTGGAAGAGTGGTTGCCTGGTCCCCGGGGCATGTGGTACAAACTGGCTGAAGACGATTCTGGCCCTACAGCAGTTTATGTGCAGGACACAGGTGAGGTGATGGTGACCTTTCTTTGGGGCACATGAGTGGGGGTTGTAATGGTCCAGTGGTAATACAATGTAAGAGCATGTTGAGCAGAGCTTGGAAAAGTTCCCTGGAGGGACTAAGGCTTCTAGAATCCCCCAGCCAGCATGGCAAGCAGCTGAAGGATTTTGGCAAATCATTTGTACAAGTAACTTTTCTAAGCTGAGATTTTGTTGAGAGTGCTAAAGCAGCTGAACTATTCCCAGGATATTATCTAATGGATCATAAGCTAGAACATACTGTAAGAGAAGCCCATACACACGGTTATATTCTGACAGAACCCATTCTTTCCAACAGTAGGACTGAAAAGGCTGGAATTGACCTGTATCTTCTTTCTCATTCCAAAAAGATATCCCTGTGATGCCACTGTCTCTTGCCAAACCCCCCCAGCAGTTACTTCAACTTCCACCAATCTGTTTAGTTTGACCACAAGTTACCTATGCTGTGTTATGTGCAATTGCTATGGAAGCAGAAGAAACAGGAAACTTCTAGTAAAACCTGGTGTAAAGAAGAGACAGAGTCTCAGGATGAGGGCAGAATATTTTTTGGAATAAAACTTGTTCTTCATACATCTTGGGATTTTGTCTCTCTTTTGCATCAGTTGTTGGTATGGTCCATTATCACCTGATCTCTTCTAACCTGACAAGTGGCACTTGCACATAGAGTACAGCAGCACATAGAATAGCCTCAACTGTGCCATTGCAGGTGGTAACCTATAAGCAAGGCTTAGGTTTTCTGTGAAACACTTGAAGGAAGTTTGTATTGTGATGAAAAAGAGAAATGGAATATCTCGGGTTTTTTAGCCACCATTACTCCTGCTACATTCATAAAGGAGGACAGCCTTTGGTCAGGGTAGTTAAGCAGTGAGGGTTGAGGACTCCCACGAAGACAAAAGCAGCAATCCTCTCCCCCTGAATATACTGGACTAAACTTCCCCTAAGTCTCAGTCAGTATAGCCAGTGGTTAGGTATTGTAATTCAAACTGTCTGGAGTGTGCTAGATTGCCTACTGCTTTGGAGCACAGTCATGCTCACAGCATATGATTTTAACCATGATATCCAGGGACTTACAGTTCTTGCTCAGAACACCCCAGCTATGATGAGTAGCAACCTTTGTTCAGAGACCAAGTTTGGTTTTTTAACAAATCTGGAGTAAGAGAGCAAATAAAAAAGGCGAGGAGAAGAATCCATTTTATAAAGAAGAGATCTAAACATTCATTTCCACTTGAGTGTCATTTTGAAGCCCTCAGAGAAGGCCAGCCAAAGATATTTCTGTTCTCTGAAACGGAACGGATTTTTTTTCTTGTTTTTTTTTTTAAAAATCCAATATAAAGACCATCCAGTTACAGGGCAATAATCAAGAAAACAACTCTGAAGCCTCAAACCAGCAAAAAGTAAAAATATGAATTAAATTTAAAAAGAGTAGGAAAGAAAGCTCCAAATTTAAAATACCTAGCCAGAAAGAGTGCCAAAAGGTAGAGGTGCTTCTTTTGCAAAGTTATGAAAATAAACAGAATAATGTGCAACTCTTCCTTCTGGCTTTAGCAGCTGCCCATTGTACTATCACAGGGTTGTCCCTAGCTGGACATGGACAGTGGCTGCCTTGTTTAAGTGGATCCCTAGGCTAAACATAGTATAGTGGTTTGAGCATTGGACTAGGTCTCTGGAGACCAGGGTTTAGTTCCCCACTCGGCCTTGGAAACCCACTGGGTGACCTTGGGGGCATCATACACTCTTAGCCCCAGAAAACGCCATGATAGGTTCACCATAGAGCTGTCTTAAATTGGAAATTACTTGAAGACACACAACAACAAAGCTAATGTACACAGGAACTGGAGTATGTGACCCTGAACATTTATCTGTCTCCCTTCTGACCCTTTTTTACAGGTTCCTCTCTACAGTCTGTCATCTGCTCCAATGATTCTCTTTTCTACTTTGTGTTCTTTTATCCCTTCCCTATCTTTGGCATCCTCATCATCACCATCCTGCTAGTGCGTTTCAAAAGCAGAAACTCCAGCAAGAACTCGGAAGGCAAGAATGGGGCCCCCTTGCTCTGGATCAAAGAGCCACATCTAAACTACTCACCCACTTGCCTGGAGCCCCCTGTTCTCAGCATCCACCCGGGGACTATAGATTAAAAGCAAGAGAGATCTAAATGGAGGTAATGATGCACCTGGAACCCAAAGGAAGTGTGTTTTGTTGTCCTTTGTATTCAGCATCTGTACTTTGAATCCCAGCTCAGTTCCACAGTGGGGTTCTTCTCACCTTTTGAGACTCGAGGAACTTAAGCACCCCAAAATGCCTGTGAAGACCCAACAAATTGCTGAGGGGGATAAAAGGTCCATGTTGTTCACTGTATATAGTGGATTTTCTTATTGGGTCCCTCACCACCCATTGGTTCTCTTCATTTGCCCTTTGGACTGTAATTCTGTTACTCAAAGGTGTATTCTTGTATTATGCTGAGGACAATCCCCAGAGTATGCTGATTTTGATGGGGCTCCCGTTGTGCCAAAAGTGGGGCACATGTCAGTTTGAATAATCTTGTTTTTGATCAGTTGAGCTTGGCTTGATAATTGTTGGTACTAGCATGGATCAGAAAGAATTGGACCGCTTGCCTCTTGGTTTGAAGAAAATAGAACCAGAATCACTCTTTGCCAAGCATAAAGTGATGACATTTTTGGCGAAGTCCATAACCAGCCCTCAGCTTCCAGCTGTTTCACCTTTTGAGGACTGGCAAATACAAAAAAGGTTGGCTTTGCTATTGGCCTCGTGGCTAAATTGTCTGAGCCTATGACAGTCTGGCAAAAGGCCTGTATGGGTCAATGAGGCAGGAATTTCTAGCCTTGATGCCCCAATGTATTATTGCTTCCTATACAGTTCTGTTTACCTAGAACAGCATATGGTTGCCCTCTTGAGTTTTATTAAACCGTACTGCCATCCTTTTTAGAGACTGCAGGTTCAAAAACTTGAGCACCTGATTCTAAGAATATTTGGTTTGACCAAAGTCATGATTTAGGAAGTGGGGAAAAGACCACCTTGTTGAGTTGGGCCTAGCTTCGTAAGGATATAGGAACACAGGACAGAGAAAGCGTGGATGTACCAACTTTTGTTTCCTACTCATTTCATGTTTGGTTGCACTAACTGTGCAAAGGAACTGACATTCCAGGCAAGAGAGCATCTGACTGTTTTCCCTTGCCTCCTGTTACATGAGTGTGCTGTTTTGTTACTTCAAGCTTTATTCTCCAGGTGCAGCACCCTTCAGTTTTACCTATTTCGCCCCCATTCCCCACAGCCCTGCAAACACCACAATAAGTGGGCACGTTGGGGCCAAAATGGCTGTTCTTTCTGTGAAAGACATGGTGTTACTGAAATTGGGGCTCAGTTCAGGGCGAGTGCCTAGTTTCCACCAAAGGAAGCCAACTGCTCCTCTCCTCTCCTGCTACACAGGCAATGCTTGTTATAACTGATGGACCAGCTCTTTATACCCCCAATTCTTAGCTGCTGGCAAAGAGAAATGTATTTTCTAGAAATTGCTGTTTGTTGTCTTCCTAAAAGTCTTCCCGGCACAGATTGTCATTTCCTTTTTCATAAAATGGCTGAATGATGCCAGCCATACATGCCAGCGTATTCTGCTGCCTGTACAGGAGGGGGTGGGCAGCAAGTGGACTTGGCCAGTTGCAGTAGAGCAGGCTCTTTCTGAAGAGTAAAAACTTGGTTATCTTGGTAGATTTTCCCCTGTTGGAGCACTCTGTGGTGATAAAACACATTACCTTAATCAATGGTGCTTTATAAGTGGCAAAAATCCATGCAGAGGCTGTTTTGTTTTGTTAATCTATATGCTCTGCCAGGAGAAGGATGTGCATGTTCAACTCATTCACTCTAGGGCTCAATTCATTGTATTTACCCAGGCTTTAAGGTTTTAAAAAGCAACTCCTTTCCTCATAAAGGAGGATTTTGTAGCATTCCAATAAAGCATCCAGAATGTACCCTGGACCAAATCTGCCTCTGCCAGCTATTATTCCTAGATTTTTTAAAAAAACAAAAACTGTGTGTCTGTGAAATTTGAGGATATGTACACCTTCATCTTCCTGCCTGCCTGTGCACTGTATTTAGAAGGAAACAAATGGGAATGAAGATCTAAACAAAGAGGGGGGGGGCGCCTTCTAGCTTGTCTCTATTGTTTTATAAATGGTAAATGTCCTGTACATACATTGCTGTGGGGAAAGAGCTGTAACTCAGTTCAGCTGTTAAAAAAGAAAATTAGTTGGCAGGACAATTCCTTGCCTAAAGGACATAGCTCTTTCTTTTTGCATTGGAAATCTGTTCAACTGACCTAGTAGCATCAGTGCTTGTCTACATAACCAATGATCCTTCCCCTTTCCTTTCCAAGTTCCTTCTATCTATGGAAAGCTGTCCCACAGCGACCTCCAGTGGCTAGTATTTCCAGTTGCTGCATATGGATTCTTGGAAAACAGACAGATGTCTACCAAAACTAGTAAATAAGAATGGGAGTATTGTTCCTTAAGCAGCATTGATCATATGGATTACTTTTCAAATTACTTGTCCTGTTGTGCTGCCAAGCTGCTGTTCAGTTTGAGCCAGCATTTCTTTTTTTAAAAGATGGACATTGCCTGTAAGAAGCTTTAACAGAGGTTTTTGGACAACTCTTTTCCTTACCCAGAAAAATGCGAACAAGCTACATTTGCATGTAAGAAGACAGTTTTTTAAATTATTATTATTATTATTAAAAAGAACTTTGTACCATGTTGCACTAAATGTTTTATAGAATCATAGAAATGTAGAGTTGGAAGAGACCACACACCAGTCCAACCCCTTGCCATGCAGGAACACCCTCAAAGCACTCCCAACAGATGGCCATCCAGCCTCTGCTTAAAAACCTCCAAAGGAGACTCCACCACACTCCGAGGCAGCATATTCCACTGCCGGACAGCCCTGACTGTCAGGAAGTTCTTCCTGAGGTTCAGGTGGAATCTTATACAACACACACAAGAGCTGTAGTAAATTGTGTTGAAATTGTGACTTAATGATGCTGTGCTGTTGGCTTTGAAGTCCCCCTCCCATACCCATACACATTGATGTGACCCAGCCAGCAGCAGAAGATTCCCTACTAGGGCTGTGATGTCAGATTGTATGTGCAACTGAGCAAACCCTGGGGCTCTTGCTGTACACTTGGCACACAGGCAGCATGTGGGAGTGATTACAATCAAAGTGTGAATGAACAGCTGTTGCAGGCATTGCCTGTGCCAGCCCTTGGACAAATGCCTGCTCCCAAGCACTGCCAAGTGGTCTGAGATGAACCACCTGTAGTACAAGTACATTTCACTGGCTATTTCCTGAATTGGGCTGAATGCTAAGGTCCCACAGCTTTTCCTCAGATTAGAAGCTCTAGAAAGTATTGGAAGAATTGCTTTCCCTTAAACAGGAGTGGGAATCGTGCAGCCCTCCGAATACTGTTGGACTACAACTCCCAATGTTGCTCACCAATGACTAGGGCTGCTGGGAATTGCAGTCCAACGACATCTAGATGGACGTGATTCTCTGACATAAACCAAGGGGAGGTGACGCGTAGCCTTCCAGCTGAACACTTGACTGCACTCTTTTACTTTAACTCCCAGAATGCCTCACCATTGGGTTATGCTTGCAGTTGCAGTCCAGCATATTTGGAAGAATGCAATTTGTTCATCCCTGACCTAAATAATGCATATATGGTGGCCCATCCACTTTCACAAGGGTTAGGGACACTGAACCCTCATGAAAGTGGAAACCACAAATAACTCCCCTCTCCCATTCCCTTGCCTTTTGCACACCAGGGTCAAAGGAATGAGAATGGGAGCTCCAGAGGGTAGAAGGAAGGCATACATGCATGTTGCTTTCCTCCCCCTGCCATTTCCTTGCCTTTTGTCTGGACATTTGCCCTCCTTCTCCACGCCCAGCAAAATCCAAGGGAGTGAGAAAAGGAGGAGGAAGGCACATGTCTCACAAATGATCAAATTTGTTTAGGTGAAACCTGCAAATGTTGAGAGAGGATTGTAAGTGTGTGCTGTGTGATCTCTTATACATGGTTTGAGAAGGGACAACTGTATAGTTAGCAATTTTTCCAAAGCTTGGGAAAAGTTCCTTTTTGGACCAGAATCCTCTAGTATAACAAAACTTTTTTTCGAACTTCTGGGCTAGTCTTCAATTTTTACTGAGGAGGAAATTTCTCCTTGCTGGCCAGATGCCCTAAAAGCCTCCCTCGTATCAAGTCAATCCTAGTAGTTTACTTCCAACCCACAGACCTCTAAGGAGCGCGAACTAGAAAAGCTGGAATGATTGGAAATTCTACTATGATTTTAAGGATACAGATTACAGTATAAAACTGTTCCAAATGCGGTTCTTACTGGTGAGCATGAAATCAAAGATGACAAGTATGTGAATGAGGAGGTGGTTAACAACTAAGGTTTAAAATGGTTTAGCAAATTAGCAGTCAACAAAACAAAATAAATAGTAATTACAAACCAAAGCCAGCAAAAAAAATGGTATTTCCACTTCAACTTTGTTAAAATGCTGGTAACATTCAAGTAATTACTCAAATTCTCTATGTTACATGTTTTGGATTTTGTCTTAGAGTCATTCTTGGAAGTTAACATTCTGGGACCAAGATTAAATGTTCTGAGAAATCCTCAGGAATATCATCAAGAAGAACCTTTGGCTTTCATTCTCATTTTGGGTTAAAACCCTATGTGGGAGATCCATGCTCATCTAACAGCCATTCTTACTGAGATGAAATTCTGCATCTCTGCTACTGGATATTTTTTTGCTCACTTAAACTGCAGTCCTATCTGGGAATATCTTATCTGGGAATAAATGTTATTCCAGTCTTCGTAGACATGTATATGATTGTGCCATTGGAGTGAAATTTTATATCCAGTTACCTTGGACGAAATGCAAGTAACATATGTGGATTTACCTCCAAATACTCCTGAACAAGGTCGCACTAACAGACTGAACAAAGTTTACACAAATGCTTAAGCTAAAATTAAAGCTAGAATAGCTGAAATTTAGCCTGGCCTACCATTTGTATCAGGAATGCTAGGTCCCTCAGACACTGGATTGTTAATTCTCATCGCTTTTTACCACTGGTCATACTGGGGAGATGGGAGCTGCAAGCCAAAAATATCTGGAGGGCCAAAGGTTTCCCACTTTTGGCCTATTATAAGATGTGGACTGAAAAGGCACAGTATGAGGCCACTAGAGTATTACCTTGCAAGACGTTACTCATGGATCTTTGCATCCAGTTCTAAGACCTATAAATGTTCCTGAAATACTCCACAGGCCTAAATACCCTAAAGGAACCAGATCCTGCCTGATTTTGTAAGCTAACCAGCATCAGCTCTGGTTAATACTTGGATAGGAAACCATCAATGGATACCAAGTGCTATAGATAATATTTCAGAGAAAGAAACTGTCAAAAACACTTTTGAGTATTCCTTGCTTAAGAAACCCCTATGAAATGCATGTAGTCACCATATATAAACAGCTGACCTGAAGGCCTGTGTGCGCATGTGCGTGCACACACACTTGACGTGTTGAGTCAAAGCAGGTCAACTGTCTGGCTATGATGCTGCTAAGAGGGCTGACTCACTGTGACAGCAGAGCAGATACAAGACGAAAGAAGAGAAACAAGTCAACATAGCTGTCAGCTATACTACCACCAAGGAGTTCCCAGCCTTCTTTTCTTTTTTGATCTCGCAGACTTTTGCAATTGTTTGGGTAGGGTCAGTAGTAACTAGCACAAAATTGGCACTAACCAATTTGTTTTTTTTTTTTGTTTTTTGTTTTTTGTAAAGATGTAGCCTCCTGCCTTGTTTTGCCCACAAAGAGGGATTTAGAAAATGGGAAGCAGAATGGTTTGGTTTGGAGGTGAGGGATTGGTTCCCAGACTGCAACCATGCCTGGTATATAGGAACCTGAAATTCCACACTCATGACCTGTTAAGCTGAATGAGCTTACAGAACTCTACAAGATGGGGAGTGTTGATATGGCAAAATGAACATAATTACAGCAACATGGAGGTACTAGAAGTAGAAGGAACAAGAATGCAGCTTACTACTTGAAAAACACTAGTAGCAGTACCACTTTGGGTCTAGTGCTGGGTATGGATTTATACATTTCAGTGCATTCCAACAAAGATCTGAGCAAAGCATTTGTAACCTGTAAGGGATAGGCCTTGACAGTGAGAGCACATCTTTGTGTCAAAACTCTGTTACAACACCAAACCATAAAAAGGCATGAACATTCTGGCAAAACATGTTTCATGGAAAAATTTAAAACTGAAGCCCACAAATAGTTGTGCGGGGGGGGGGGTATCAGTGTTTTCCTCAAGTTAATGTTGGCATATCACCCATATTTACAACATCAGTTCAGAGCTTTTCAGCATATTACTGACACACAGTAGAATGGAATTAACTGACATTCTTATTTCCTTAACCATTTGGAGCAATATGCAGTGTTACTGAGCAGGTGGTAACCACCTGATTCCGGCTGAGGGAATGACTTCCAACAAGTGACAGTGGTAGTGGGGAATCCCCTTCCCTTCTGCAGTCCAACCCATGCTCTCAAGATCTGGAACAGATTCCGGGAAGTGGCAGAAGGCTCCAAAGGAGAAGAGGACAAAGCCTTCTTGGCATAAGCAGACATCCACTCTTTTTAAGATACCAGATTTCAACTGCTGTTAGCAAGTTAAGTAATTACATTGAATATTTATGGACTAAGTCTTTTGCTGCAGTTCAATTTCTGCCTTATGCCACTGTATTCAGAGCTTGGAAAGTTATGTTTTTTGGATTGCAACCCCCAGAACCCCCCTTCATTCATAGCCAGTGTAACTTCCAAGACACCAGCAGAGCTTCTTAACAAATTATTTGTAAGTTCAACTCATTCCTCCCACCCTAAAGTGTCACTTCAGTGTTCTGCAATCAAGCTAAGGTGATAAAGTTCCCTAGCTACTTTCTCCAATCGGTCGCGGTATTCAATTTCCTTATAGTTACTTGCACAGACCCCTTTGAAGCCATGCATTGCCCCCCACCAGCAGGCAGCAATGACTGCAGTAGAATCACTGTCCCCACCATGGAAGAAGCCTCTATGAGCCAGCTCAGTCCAGCTGGTAGCGCCAAGGAAGGCATCATAAGCAATCATTGGAGCATCATGCCCACTGCTGCCTCCCCAGCCAGAGAAACTCAAAGATTTATAAAATTCATCTCTCTCTTTCACACCATAAATCTCAGGGAAGGACGGAGGGGACTTTCCATCTGAAATGCCTCTGGTTTCCAGGTACTTGTTCCACTGGTTTTCAAAGTAACTCCTAGAAAACAAAAAAAGAAAATCAAGATTTCTTTCAAGATCCTAAATCAGAAAAGAATAGGCAGAATAGAGGCAAGAGGCTTTCATTTGCACATCTAGGACCTTGCATTAAATATGACTGGAATATGCATTTAATGTGAAGAACAGACCAAACATGCACAAACACTTCTAAGCTCTGGGATATAAAAGGGGTTGGTATCTTTGGTTAGTATCCACAAGTTAGTGTCAACATGCCTGCAAAAATCAGCAGTTGCTCTCTCTGCTGCAGACTGTATTTTTGGATCTCAGTGTTTCCAACCTTGGGGGTAGTAGGCATTGTCCATTATCCTCTCTGCTATTCAAATGCTACTTCTCAGCACATTACACACTGTGTAGGTGTTTAACTTTGTGGCTGTATCTATTTTAATATAAGGTATAGTATTCTCAAAACAGGAATGGGCAGTTTCAAGAGTCTGGGATCCAGTTTCTCCACCACAGATAAATTACAGGCTGCATCTTAACTTTTTTTCCCCTCAAAAATGGACATGACTGGGATTTCACTTCTGGTTTAAAAAGCCCCATCCCCCAAAGCACATACAGGACAAAGGCTTCTGCCTGCCTTCTTTTAGAGAACAGCCACCCGTGGAGACTTTCAGGAATAGGGTGTTCTCTTTTTTTTTTTAAGATTATTATTTTTCCTGCTAGGTGGAAAATTCCTCTATCACCTCAAATGCTCACCAGTGCTGCAGGTTCTTCTCCACAAAGGAAGCTGACTTCTGGATATAGGCTTTTGCTTTCGGTAGCACATCCATTAGCCCTTTCCCCCATTCATGGGTTGGCTTGCGGTTCACAGCATAAGATGTGAAGAGAGCAGAAGCTAGAGATCCAAGATATCCAGTAGGATGGTAGTGAGTCATTCGTCCACTTTCTATACTGACCGCAATCAAAGTTTCCAGCTGTTCCGGGTGACGAAATCTCAGTCCAATGCACATTGAGCGCATGGCTGCTCCACACCCTCCTCCTCTTTCATTGAAGTTGGATAACCAACTAGATGGGTTGTCTGGATCCAGATTCAGTGCATATGTCATGCAGGTATCTCCTATGACAAATGAAAGAGGATGGAACATTATACAAGACCACTAAATGTTCTTTTCAGGCTTAAATTGACCCTGAAGTTAAGTTTTCTCAAGTGCATGTGCACTTAGCTCAATCATACCTCACCAGTTTTTCCACTGACCAAATAATGCATTCTTACAAGTTCCTAATCCCACTTTTTTTCTTGACAACCAGTGACTAAAAATCATAATATTCCTTGTATTCCATTATCTTCAGCAAAAACACAGCAAGCAGACATATATCAGCTAGCAAAACATTAAAAGCACATCAAGAAACAGCAATAAACATACATACCTAAAACATAAGCAATGTAATAAAAGACTCCAGCCTGCACGTACACAACAGACGTTTTATATGTCCTATAAAGGGTTTTTTTTAACTTACTGCCAGAAAGCTAGTGACGAAGGCTCCCACCCAAGGAACTTCCAGATGCCTTGGTACCACATGGAAACATTCCTGTTATGAAGAACCTCTTGTCACACTGCATAAAATGAGATACACTGAAGTAACACCTCTGAAGTACGCCCCAATGAGTGGGTGGGTAAGCATGGGGTGAGACAGTTCTACTGGCTCAGGGGCAGCCCTGCCACTGAGGCAAGTACTTCAGGCAGAAGATACTGGAGGGGGGAGGAGCAGTAATCTCCAACTGTTCCAACCATTCTCTCTCTTGCAGGACTGATCTGAGTGCCACATGGTCTGTCCTGAGCCCTCCAAACACAGGTATGTAAACCACAGGCACGTGGCCAATTTTAAGCATGTGCATGCAATGGCCCTTTACATGTGGCAGACTGTTCACAAGTACACCATTGCACACTCATTTCACACTCCTTTTTGAAAAGAATGGGCAAATTCAGAGAAGCTAATTCTATATTAGGGTGCAGCTTTATTAATTAAATAAATTGTTTTGGTTCCTACACTTGGGTCCCCAGTGTTGTTGGACTTCAGCTCCTAGAAGCCCCTGCCAGCATGGCCAATGATCAGGGTTTCTGGAAATACATAGTTCATCACCACCCAGGAAACCATATGGTAGAAATCACTTAACTAAATTAACTCTTTAAACAGTTGATTGCAGCCATTGGTGGCAGAGAGATAAACAATGAGGAAGGATACTGCCTTTGATTATTCCTTTTGGGCTTGAGAAATCCAGCTAGTTGCCTCTGCAAAAAGAAAGCATGAGATGATGGGTCCATGATCTGGACCAGGAGAACTCTCTCTGGTATTCCTAAATTCCCTCATCATATGGCCATCTTTAAAGTGGCCTTGGCCCAGCTGGAGTTTCTAAACACTATCTGGTTGTCTCTTTCAATTAAGATAATCAAGATGCACCATGAGAAAGCTGTTTCAGTATGTAAATATTGGTCAGGGGGAGCACTATAAGGCAAGTGCATTGTATTCTTCTGAGTTTTTCACATACATATTCTGCTCTACAGGATTTTCCACGTTCATTTACACCTCCTAGTTCACAGGCCTAATCTGCATATGCAAGTGAAAATACATTCTTAGAGTGTAATTCTACACATACATAATGAGAACTAAGTTCCACAGTGCTCACTGGGGTTTCTTCACACTGTATAAGAAAGCAGCCTTAATCAGTGTGATGATTCAACACAGCCTTCCCCTAGCTATACTACTTCTGACTTGCAATTTTGCAACCTTGTATCTTCCCATTTGGTTGCTGCTGTTACTGATACAGTAATCCCTGCTTATCCATGGGGGATACCTTCCAAGACTCTGTGGATGCTTGAAACCACGGATAGCACTGAACCTTACAGCTAGAGGACTGCTTCCCGTGATGCAGGAAGCTAGAGGACTACTTCCAGCAGGTAGGCAAGGTGCCAGCGGCAGGACCTGGAGCAGGCCATGTGGGTGTTTTGTGTCCTGGACAGCAGAGGATGAATCAGGGTTTGGTATCCTGTATGGTAGTTCAAAACATTCCCTCTGCCAGCTCCCAGTAGGAGTTACAAGATTCCAGGTTGACCGTGGGTAACAAACTTCAGAAAGTGATACTGCAGATAAGAGGGGTCTACTACATTTTCAGGAAGGCCTGTAGCTCATGATAACATGTGCTCTGCATGCAAAAGGCATTAGGTTCAATTACTTGCTTTCTCCTGGTAGAGTAGGGAAAGGCTCCATTGTCAGATTCTGGAGAATTGCTGCTACCTGTTAGTACAAGCCAGCCTTTCCCTACGTACTTCCCTCCAGAAATAACAGACTACACAAATATACCTCAGTTGATGATGCCTCTGACAATGAAGACTTTTTGGAAAAAAAAGTGAGCTTTTTTTTTTTTATGGCTGCCAGCATCCCTCTCTTTTCCACCTCATCCACTGTGAGTGCCTGCTTATACCAGGAGGCAAGGTAAACTTCAGCTACCTCCAGAATCCCTTACCAAGCATGTACGAGCAGCAAAACAGAAGAGAAAGTAGCCTGGCTTGCCAACTACCTCCAGCATCTTTAAAAAAACATAGATTAAGAAATCTGGCAATCAAATTGGAAATCATAAGAAAAGTGGAGGCTGGAGGGGAAAAAAGGTAATCTCTACATACATTTTGAAATAAGCCTTCAAATTGTCTCTAGAAGGTTCAAAAAAGTTTTTGTTTACTTAGGCAAGGCTTACCTGACTTTTTTTTATTTTTTTTATTTTAAATTTCCATATTGTTTGTTTGGAATAAAAAGTCTGCTGAAACAGACTTTCTATGTTATTTCTGTCTCTGATACCAAATTTTCTGTAAAAGCAGTAATGCCCTGGAATACCTGTACTCATTAACAGTGGTATATCTGTAATTCCTACCATCTCCAGAGTGTTTATAAATTACAGGATTTACAGTTCAAGATATCTAAAGATTATCAAATTGGGAAGGGAATACTGGGTTAGACTGCTCACTGGTTTTACTTAGTAGAAGGCAGCCTCTTATGTTCCAGTTTAAAAGCTTCCCAAACAGATATGCAGAGTGGAACTCCAATCCTAACATCCCTAAGTCATGTGGCCATTGTGCTCATCCCTACAGCACAACCCATGGATTCATATATTTTGGAAAGATGACCACAGGCGACAAGATCTGAGTGACTGTCCTTAGATAAGTGCACAAACTTCATCCAGCTTTATACAATACTTTGTTTCTAGAACGCTACCTGCGCTTCTGAGTCTGTTCTACGCCGTACCACCACCAGTAAAGAGGGCTGATATCCAGATTTGTGTCAGAATACCCAAATGTGAAAACACACACTTGTACATGTACATACATAAATACACAGTACAGTGACCCAAAGAACAGTTGTAAGGCTATTTCTTCTGGGAAATTTAGACACTTAAGTACAATATGTACTCAAGCTTCAGTTAGATTCCATATATTCATTCAATAATCTGAATATAACTAAACCTTAGTTACAGGCCATCATTCTCATCAATGTACTTAGACTGAGAATAGCAAATGAAGATTCCATTGAATTAACTACTGCACTGAAACTGGAAAAGGGGGTTCCCCAATTTACACAACATACCCTTGACCTTAGTCTCACACTACAATATGTCACATTTTCCACTCCGCACCTGTGTGCAGTTTCTTTGAAACAAATTTCTTTTAAAAAAAAATAACAAACTTTTTCTCTCTTGACAGCAATAGCGTTCATATGTTGTCTTTTCTAACCCCTACTCCCACCACATTTTTTGCATCCTTATTACCTTGTTAAACCTGCAAGAAAGAGGTAACATAATAGGAAGTGTAAGTACATGAGTCAGACCCCTTTCTATACTGGAGTCCATTAGCACAGTTCAGGCACTGTTGTCCTGAAGGTGCTGGAAGTAGCAGTAAATGCACCTCTACTCCAATGTTCTCACAAATTTTAAGATTACTACTAGGAACCAGGAAGAAAGACATGGTGTTTTTCCCATATCAGAGGTATTATGCCTCCCAATACCAGTTGCTGTGGGAGGATGTTCTTCTGCTCAGGTTCTGCCTTTGGGCTTCAAAGAAGGCATCTGTCAGTGACTGTGGGAAACAACATGCTATATTAAGCAGGCATTTGATATGATTCACCATGTATCTTTTGTTTTCTTTTCCTAGGAACAGGAAGCTGGGGTACTTGAAGGAGCATTTCAGAAGTTAGAGAAAGACTAAATTCTGTTATAGCTTGTTCTATCTGTTTTTTTAATCCATCACTTCCTTATTGCATTGAAGGCAAATGCAGTGTTGTGTACTGTATACTAAATGAACAGGTTGTCCCACAACTGGGCTTCCCTTCACTCTTCACCCCCTCACCCAGATTTCAAGGGGTTATAAAGAGATTCCCATTCTACTGACAAACAGACCAGTAACAAATTACTTTTAAAAGAATTCAGTGGTATATGTCAAGTGAAGAGGAGAGCGTCCAGCACTAAATTGCAGAATGGTTGCCAGAGCAGTGACATGTTGTTTGGTCTGAAAGCTCTTCTGAGAATTGGGAAAGTTAGAGGGATTCTCCCATCCTGGAGGGGAAATCCCTCTCATTTCAGAATCTCAGATTTACAAAGCACCCCAGGGTTGCAGAAAGCTTCCACTGTGAACAGCATGTAATAACCACACCCATGAAAAATCATAAGGCAGTTGTGTGTCAGCAAATCCACAAAGTTTTCAGGGGAAGGACCAGAAGTCAGAAGTAGAGCACATGTTTTAAATGCAGAAGATTCAAAGGTTCACATATATCTCCAGGTACAGGTGAGAAAGACCCCTGTCCAAAAAATCCTTAAGAAACCTTTAAGAGTCACTGACGGTCAGTGAACATGTAGCCCACTCTTAAGCATGTTCCTTCCCAAATGTTCCAAAAAGTTGGCTATTTTTTTCTATAAGATGTCTTAACAAGATATGTACATCATGGGGGAAAAAACAAAGAGAGTCAAAAGCACAGACCAGCTGATGCACTAGCAGAGGATGGAAGAGTTACTTCTGGGGTTAATATTCCCAGAACTTTCAAGCCAACATGGCCAATCTTTAAAAACAGTAGGTACTGATGAAATAAGAGAATTCATCTCTTTAGCATCAAGCTGATCAGAACACTCCAAGATACCCAAGTGAGCACAGGTGACAATTCCACAGACAACCAGCAAGTGTGGAAGGAAGCAATACATGTGGCCCTATGACGGCGCTATTGGAGTAACTGGAATCATGAACTGTTCAGTGGGATGGATCCAAATATACTGACACTTGGAAGAGACCTACTGAAATCAGTGAGACTTCACTTAGTCCTAATTGAAGTCTTTATAATTTCAGTGGGTCCATTTCAGTATAAGCAAAGCTGGATCCAAACCACTGTTTGCAAGACAGACCAGTAAACCAAATATAGCTGGATTTTATCTTCTTCATACAGCATAATATTCCTTTGCAGAACATATGGTACAACTTTACATGGAAAGATTCAGCAATTTTATTTTTGAATAAAGGCCTCCACTGAATTCCATTTTGAGCTGCTTATCATCTTTGACACACTTGGCACTTACGTTGTTGAAAAGTTCAACATTCATAGATCTCTAGAAAAAATATGTACATAATCAACTCATTCCTCCTTCCCAAATGTTCTGTTCTAGATACTAAAGATGTTATCCAGTCATACATGTAACCACAAGGAGGACACAGAGAAGGGGAAAGGAAAGCGGGGAGAAATGCATCCACACCTTAATTTGAAGGGGTTACTCAGCCTTGGAATAGAACAAAATAAAAACCACAGACTTCCCTGCTCTGAGCCAGGAACAATCTACTATGAAATGAGAAATACAGGCATGGACATCCTACCCTAAACCAGAGGTGGGCAAACTGTGGCCCACCAGAGGACTCTATCATCCCTAAATAAAGGAAGCCACTGCCCATGCTGATTAAGGCTGAGGACAATTGGAATCCAAACCTAGAAATGACGAAATACACCCATCATTTACAGAGATATGCAAGTCTTACCCGAACAAAAAGGTGGCCAGACAGAGGGCCCTACAGAATTGGGCATACATCCTGTGAGGACTTATTGAAGTGTGGTGGGGATCTTATACATGGTACTGTTTTCTGGGAAAGCTGGTAAGCCAGAATTTTCTCTACTTGAGATGGCGATTAAGGAAAAGGTAGTTTTCAACTGAATCAGAAGACAGGAAAGATTCCATAATCCACACTGACTGCTGTCTAGATAAATGATAAGACAAATTAGTGTAACAGATTTGAGTGCAGCCATAGGAGACTGAAGCCCAAATCTTACTTCTATAATGAAGAAACCTTCTCATTTCTCAGCCTAACCTAACTTACAGGGTGGGTCTAAGCTTCAAATGAGATATTACAGTGTAATCTCAAGATATACACTGAGCTCTTGTAAAAGTGCAAGGATGGTGTAGGTGAGGAAGCACTAAAGGCATAATTCCTCCTACTCTTTCTTATTTCTAGTACAGTGTTCCCCAGCCTGGTGCCTTTTAGATGTGTTAGAATGTGTTAGATGTGTTACAACTCCTAATACCTAATTCTGATGGTGCCTGGTATAACAGGAGTTGTACTCCAACTCACCTTAAAGCGGAGCTAGTTAATGCCTTTCTCTGTTTAAAATGGGACGTGATCCTTCACCTGATTTTTTATTTTAGTAAAATATTTCTACCCTGCTTATCAAAAGCATATACCCTCCCTACATCAAAAGAATTCAGTTGATGCAACTGCCATCAGCCCTGATGACCACAAACAGTAGGGAGGGATGATGACTTTTACAGTCCAACAACATCATTTGGAGGTCCATGAGTTTCCCGCCTATGATTTATTGAGGTGTAATTGGGGAAAAGCCTCTTAGTAGAGGTTTCACCTTAAGAGTGAGACCTAACTTGTCCACAGCAGATATTGGACAGTCTTGCAAATAGAGCCTTAGTCAAGATGGCTGTGGTATTCTGGAAGTTACAATGCAAAAATAATGGTTTTTCCCACAACTGCATTAGAAAGATTACCTGGAGCTCGTCCATTCATGTCATCCATGCAGTCCCTGTAGTTTGTGGCAATGAGTTTATACAGGTACGTTAAATCCGAGCTGTCTCCAGCTGCTGCCAAAGCTTCTGCAGTAGCCAAGTGCATGACAGTATCATCACTGACTTTCCAACCTGCCACGTCGAGTTTACTCACGCCACCTATTTTGGCCACCTCTTCATGAATCTTCTCACCACTGCACTGGAACTCCCATTTTGCATTACAAAAGCCCAGGGCATCTCCAGCTGCACTCAGCACCATGGCAGCCACGTAGTTCTCTAGCAAACCCGAACACATGATCTGAACCTTCCCAAGAAAAACAGAATAAAATCAGTAAAGGCTCTAATTAATAGCGGGTTGCAACTATAATATGATGGAACTGATGCATAGGCATTTCAATCTATGATGCCACAAATTTCAATGGTTTTGTTAAATATATCACCAGTGACTGCTAGTCACTGGAGATCAGTCTCCTAATTGTTATGTGCACTCATTATAACATGAGAACACCACAGATATATTATTGTAAGGATTTTATCAGCACCCACTCACATAACCAAGCACATGTAAGGAGAGCAGGTTGAGGTCCCACCACTAGACACATATACACTCATTTGTATTTCTGCATCCCAAGTGTATCAATGCACACTTATACACATGGTCAGGAACTTTGCAAAAAAGCACAGCCATAAATCATGGGTACATACACTGTTCATAGTTATAGCAGATATGCCAAACAAAAAAAAACAACTGTGCATAATCAAGAACAAAACTGAATGTTATTTCCCCACTACCTCTATGCACGGTTGATTGCGTAAACAGCACTGTGTATATAACCAAACTACCACCTAAGAATGAACACAGGAAATAAGTATTTAACAGACTATAAAAACAGTTATGTCTGTCTATAATTGGTACAAAAAAGTCTCTTCCTTCTCCAATGTTGAAAAGAGATGCATGAAACATTTTTTAAAGGTAAAATGAACGTGATCAAAAATAGATGAAAGTAAGAGGATGCTGCACTACAATTAGAGCATAGAAAATTATGTTTCCAGACTCTAACTCCAAGAATTCCATGGCCAGAAAGGTGTTGGACATGCTGACTGGTATATTCTGAGTGTCCAAAGTAATAACATTCCTGCGTTCAGATTTTGATGCACGTCAGTGCTTTTCAGGCTATCTGATGTGGGCAATCAGAAATTAGTTTCCCAATGTGTCCCAATGATTTGTACCCGCTATATTTGCAGGACTGTATTCTCCCCTATGAACCAGTTTGGGCCTT
Organism: Cyclura pinguis; assembly: GCA_030412105.1. NCBI lineage: Eukaryota > Metazoa > Chordata > Lepidosauria > Squamata > Iguanidae > Cyclura > Cyclura pinguis. Next base: position 234,976,757 of record CM059601.1, on the reverse strand, counting down.
GAGATCTGCTGAAGGGGCCCCTCTCTCTATCCCACCACCCTCCCAGGTACACCTGGTAGGAACATAGGAGAGCGTCTTCACAGTGGTTGCCCCCAGGCTAATGCAACTCCCTTCCCAGAGAAGTCAGACTGGCACCCTCCCTACTATGCTTCCGTAATCTGATAAAGACATTTTTATTTAGACAGGCATTTGATGTATGATTATATGTGGCCTGTCTAATAGAAATATGCTGGGTATTGTGTTTTGATTAATAACTCAGTTTTAATTATATATTCTATCTTTGTTTTAATCCTTTCAATTGTTTAATTATGTTTTAACTTTTGTATTTTATGCGTTTTGACTATTTTTTTAAAATCTGTAAGCTGCTTTGAGTCCCAACCTGGGAAAAACGCAGGGTGTGGGGGGGGGGGGAGCTGTTTTTTTCCTTTCCTGTTAGATTGCCAGAGACTGGCAGTTAGTGGCCTCAGGGACCAGCACCAATCCAAGGACCGTGACTGAGTAGCACTGACATGCAACCAATGCACAGTAAAATACTGAGCAAAGAGCTCAACAAGGTCACAAAACTAGCTGTATAGTACAGGCCTATACAAAAGCAGAACTGGATGCTGTGATCTCACTTCCTCTTATGCCAGCTTGCAGATTAACTTTATTTTCTACATTATTTGAAGTGTTCTGTGAACAGAAGGTCTATAGAAGACCTAATGCCATCAGTGACTGCTGCTATTATTATTTAAATCAGTGTATATGGCATTTAAAGAACAAAAGCAAAAAACAGAGTTCTCTAAAGGACTTTACAAAATCACCTTCAAAAAATCAACAGAAGAAGGAGATAAGACTATTGCAATGTACTCTACATTGGGTTGCCCTTGAAAATTTAGAGGTAGAACTAGTGGAAACTTTTAATGTTGGACTTTAAAAATCACATAACACTGATGTCTTCACCAATTCAAGGCACTGATTCTGAACTACAAAGTCTAAATGATTTGAGGCCATAGTATCTGAAAGACTCTCTCTCACTTATGGGCCTGCCTAGAATTTGAGATCCTCAGCAGAGGTCCAGTGACATGTCACACCATCCCTAAAGGCTAGTGAAAGTTTGTGATAGGATCTGTTCCATAACGGGGTTCCCTCCCAAGGGAAGTCAAGCTGGACCCATCAGCAACAGGCAGAAAAGACTGCATTTTTTTTTAATGGCCTTCAGTCCTTAAACCCAGAGGTGGCTTTTTTAGCTCTTTTATTTGCATAGTTTATAAAAATATTTTTAAGAAATTAGTTTTTGTCTATTTTTAAATAATGGTTCTAATCTATTTTATCTCTCTATATTTAATGTTTTAAATAATACTTTTATCTGTGGTACATTGCCACAGGGCCTTGGTGCACTAAGAAGTAATAAACAAATACTTAAATGAGTTATATTAAAATAAATGGTTGAATATTTGTCAGTGTAACTACCACTATAGATAGATGTGATAAACCACTAATATGATAAGCCACTAATGTGAAATAGTAAGTTACTAAAGAAAAACACATTTCTGTTGCTAATATTATTTACTGTATGTATGTGTGTATAGTATGTGAGTGTGTGAGTGTTTACAGGCATAATACCTGGTGGGATTGCATGTTCCTGGGAGGCACGAAGCTATGCTGACAGCAACAAGGCTGTTGGTAGGGTCTTCCATGTCAGATAGGCTTTTGCTAAGAAGCCAAACTAAATGTACCAAACAGCTTCTGGGCAGCAGCAGTAATGGAGGGATGTGGGGGTGACACTGGTGGAGGAGCTCTCAGAGACAATGACAGAGACACCATGGCTAACACTGTTTAGTACTACACAGAGGGAGCTCTGGTAAATCTACTTTTGAAGATATTTTATCAGGAAAACCCTATGATGAGGCAATCCAAAATGAAACAAGAGATAATCCCAGAAGATGACACTCCCAGGTTGGAAGGCAAACTACTAGCGTACAGCAGAGGACAACAATGAGTAGTGCTGTGGCTAATGACGCAACTGGACTCAAGCTGAAAAGATGTTCAGCTGTTGACACGCACAGAGGTAAAAGAAAGGTCCAAAGCTGAACAACAAGTATTACAGGAATATAAAATGCAAGAAGCATGTATCAGGGGACGCTAAATGGATTGAATATACCGTATTTGCCGGCGTATAAGAAGCACTTTTTTCCTAAAAAATGCCTTCTGAAAATGGGGTGCATCTTAAGCACCAGTAAATATGCGTAACTCCTACCGCGGCCTAAATGCATAGGAAAGGTGGCAGGGAAGCGAAAGGAGTGCTGAGGAGAAGGGTCAGGATTTGCATCTTTATGGATCCTGTTGCATTCTATCCCACTCACAGAACTCTCTAAATGCACTTAGTAAACTGATTCTTTAACTATAAACCACTCTGTCATTTCATCTGAGGAAGTGGATTCACATCCAGAAAAGCTCACACAATACTAAAATAAATAATTCTCAAAGGTACTGCTAGATTTCTTCCACTCCTCTTTCTCCTCCTTTTTTATAGTGCAGCAGACTAGCACAGCTACTTTGAAAACTGCTCCAAAGAACTGACTTAGAGTGGGACTTGAAAATGGAAAAAATATCAACAACAGCTCCTTTAAGAGAAGAAGAGCCCATTTTGCTGCACCTCCTTCCTCATTCCTCCCATTCACCCCTTGTGGCAGGGTCTTTGCCCTGGAGCCAACCACCCATGGGGAGGGGGAGAGTAAGGAATTGCCTATGCTGCAGCATAGGGCATTTTCCCAGTGCCTGCCCTCCACAGTTGGTTGGCTCCAGCTCAGCTAAGGCATTCGAACAGAGCCTGGGAGCAGAGACAGAGGAGATGGTGGGAGAGGATGCATGAGGTGAGGTACCTGCAAAGACCTGTTGGTTTCCATTTGTAGCAGGGAAGGAGTAGGATGGAAGTTTGCTTTCTTCCCTCTGGAGCCTGAAGAGAAAGGAGAGGAGGGGGAGGTTCAGTTTCTGCCAGAGGCGCTGCTTGCTCCTTTTCCTCCTTGCAGGATTGGGGCTGTTGCACCTGTTTTCTGCCCCTACACTGATGTAGTTCATACCCTCTTCCCAGTTGGAATACTTATATTTCCTTATAATTCTCACATTTCTTCCCTCCACATTTTGCTGGTCATGTCATTCCTGCTGGTTATGAATTCACTCCATTTCCCATAGATCTACATCCTTTCCAGCCATGTCTCTCCTAATGGAAAATGCACTAGTAACATGAGGAAAGCCTCCATGCCATATGTAGTGAAACATCACCCCTGCCACCTTGCTAGGGAGGTGGAAGAAGAAAATGGGGCAAGAAGAAGGGGGGCTAAAAAGAAAAGGAGCAGCCTCCTGGCCCTTAGAGCCCCCTCTTTTCGCTGCCTTCCCACTCCTTTTCTGCACAGGGCTCAGCAGCTCCTGTCTTCACTCCCTCTTCCCAGTTGCTATTAAGTGCCTGCAACTCAACTCCAGTTTATGACGGAGTTTTCAAAGCAAGATTTGTCCAGAGGGGGGTTTGCCATGGCTTGCCTCTGAGGCTGAGAGAATGGGAATTGCCCAAGGGGAATCCTCTAAAGGAAAAGAGGGAAAGGGGGAATTCTCATGTGAGTGCTCCTTCCCCGCACCACCTTTCTTAAGCATTTTGCTTCAGCGGGGAGTTCTCCCCACCCAGGCAAAATGGAAAGGGGAGAACCTCACTTGACCCCTCCTTTCACCCCCCCCCATGCATTTTGCCTCAGTTGGGTATTAAAAAATTTTTTCCTAAAAAATAAGGTCTGAAAATGTGCGTCTTATATGCCGATGTGTTTAATATGCTGGCAAATATGGTACCTTGCAATATTTGGGTTAACAAGCTAAACTGTACAGGAATGGGACATTTTGAGTCAGATAACACAGTGTTTTACTGAGGAAATGAACACCTAAAAAAAATGAATAGCATTTATAGTTAGGAGAGATGTAGCAAAAGCAGTCAAATGATACAATGCAAATATAGAAATCAAACAGCCTACATAAGCAGCAGAAAAAAAAAAGATTGTGGGAAAAATTGACCTAGGATCCGGAAATGAAGCAAGAGAACAACTAATTCAATTTTGCAAGGCCAACAGTTTGTTCACTGTAAACATATTCTTCAAGCAACTACAGAGATGACTGTATACATGAGCATCAACTGATGGCCACTATAAAAATCAAATAGACTACATAATTGGAAGCAAAAGATGGAAAAGTTCTATTCTCTCTGCAGAAACAAGTCCAGGAACAGATTGTGGCATAGACCATGAACTACTAATATGAAAATTAAGAGTAAAGCTAAAGAAGAACACTATACCAACTATCATGCCAAAAATACAACCTGAGGAACATCCCCATAGAATTTAAAGATAATGTAAGAAACAGATTTGCACTATTAAGCCTACTTGATCTTCAGCATGTTGTCAATGAAATAGTTCAAGTTTTTCCCTACCTTGGCTCAGTCATTAACCAGAACAGAAACTGAAGTCAAGAAATCAGAAGTAAACTGGGACTTGGAAGGGCAGCTATGAAGGAACCAAACAAGATTCTGAAGTTGACTTGAATACTAAAGTTAGTATTGTCCATGCCATTGTATTTCCAATTTCTGTAACTAGTTGTGAAAGCTGGAGAGTAAAGAAAACTGACAGGAAAAAAAAAAACAACTCATCTGAAAAGGAGTGTCAGAAAAGAGTTCTATTCATACCGTGGACTGCTGAAAAAGTTTAAAAGAGGGGGCTAAAGCAAAGCAAGCAGTGTGCACTTAATAAATGATAGCGTGAATGTTTTTGTAGGCTTTCATATGCATTGGCAAATGAGAAAAAAAGGCTGTGAATGGCTTTAAGGTGATATTTGCTTTATAGCAGTGCTGTGGGACCTAATCCACTGTATTAGCAAGGTATGCCTGTATATGGTATTAGAAATGCCAGTGGTGTGGCATTTTTGTGATACAGACATCACATCGCATTTACATCAAAAGCAGAATAATTTATGACCATAGTTAGCTGTCCAGAGCATGAAATGTTACACATGTGCATGTGCACAGCCAATGAAAATAAAATTTCTAAGAACTGCATAACATGCAGCAACTCATATACAACTGGATAGCCAAAGTTTTTGTTTTGTTTAAACAAAGGGCATCAAGGTTATACAGTTTCTTCCACAGCTGTGTCCCTGACTTCAGAGGGGTTTCTCTTGGACTACTCTAAATTATAGGACCCTTGACTTGCAATCCAGTGTTGCAATAGTGGGCACGCCCCTTTACCCAATTAGCTAAAAGAAATGTCAGTAACCTGTCTGTTTAAAAAAAAAATCTGACAGATTTATGTAATAATGCCTCTGATCTGGCATCTCATTTCTGTCCCTATTCCGAGAAGAAAGATCTCCCTTCCAACTGGCCCGATTCCCAAGTGTGGGAGATTGGACAACTGCCCACGCAAAACGGGTAAGAGGTTTGGTTATGAGTAAGTTGAGGATTAAGTCCTCTGTGCTTGGGACTTTGCCCTTGTCGATTAAAAAATAAAAGCTCAATTCCAACTTCGATTCACGCCGAAAAAGCTGATCCCTGCGCCAGCTCCCGGAGCGGTTCGGAGGGCTGCTCCTCAGCGGGTAAGTGCGATGGACTCACAGACACGAACAGGGCTCTAGTAGGCTTAAATACCCTAAAGGCGCCAGATCACGTCTGATCTGGGGAGATAAGCAGAGGCCAGCCCTGGTTAGTACTTGGATGGGAGATCGGCAGGGTATATTGCAGAAGCAGCAACTGGGATAGCCACCTCTGAGTATTCCTTGCCTAGGAAAACCCTACGAACTCCATGCGACTCGGAGGCACAGTTCCTCTAACAGCTCTCGTTAACACGGCCTGTCTCCTTCCCCGCCTCTCCCTGCAGAGGCGGCAGCGCCGCCCGCCCTCCATTGAGACTCCATTCCCCACACTGGTCGGACGTGCTTCCCAACAGAACAGGCGCACGGCTGAGACTGAGAAGTTTCTTTTTAAACGCGCCCTCGCCGTCTCCACCCCCGGCCCGCCCGGCCCACTCCGCAACCCCGATAAAAGGAAAGGATCAGTTCCCCAGTAAACCCGACGGCTTCTCCTCGAGACTGCCCTGCGGGGCGATATTCCCTATGTTCTCGGGTGCAAGGCCCTCAGGACTCGGCGGGGTTGACCGCGGGGAAAAGACGCGGAGGCTCGGGACCTTCGTCGGGCGGGCCCTCTCCCTCCACCCACCTTCACACGAAGCGACAGAAATGCGGGGGGTGGGACCGAGGGCCGCCGTCGTTGGGGGGCCTCACAGACCGCGAGGCGGGGGGGGCAGAGCGGGCAGCCGGAGATACTTGCCGTTTTCCCAGTTTTGTCAGTGGCGGGCGAGGCTGAAAGGTCGGTCGGAAAGTCCCTTCAGAGCGTAGAGAAAAGTGAAACGGGAAGCGCCGGCAGCGCCGGGCCAGGCCCGCCGGGGAGGAGGGGGCGCCGCGCGGCTCCTCAGGGCGCCGCCTCCCCCGTAGAGGAGAACGAGGACCGGGCAGGAAGGAGGGCGGGCTGCCGCGCGAGGGCTTAACGGCCCCGTAGCCAAGGCGGTAGTTTTGGGGGGAGGGCAGCGCTGAGCGGGAACGCTTCCTTACGGTCTTTCCGAGCCACACGGGAAGCACAAAAGCGGGGCGAGAGCGGCAGGGTTGGGTTCCCTATACTTACTAATCTGGAAGTGGCGGCCCCCATTGGTTTGCTTGCCAGTCCGCAGGGACGGGATGGTGCCACGAGGAGGAGGAGGACGACGACGGAGGGTTTATTCTTAAACTCAACCGGCGTTGTCGCCCCCGGTCTGCCTGGGGCTATATTAAAATGCGAGGGAAATTGCAAGAAGTTCCCACGCGCAACACAGCGCGGAGAGCCGTGAGTCAAGCGGGGGCTGCGAGAACAGCCGGAAGCCGAAAATGCTGCCTCAGTGGCAACTCAACACGGCCCGCTTTTACACCTGTTTATTTGCTTGATTTTATACCCTGCTTTTTTTTCCCCGGAGCTAGGACCCCTGGCGGCTCCCGAGATGGAAAGAAAAACCCGTTAAGTTTTGTTATTAAAACAGAATTAAAGGCATTTTATTAAAGGACGACTAAATTAAAAGGGTGTCAATTAAAAGGGTTAATTTGAAAATAAGTACATCACCCATTTGTTGTACGCCGGGTCCTTCGCAAGCAGCCAACCGGGGAATGAATACATTATATATGTTCAGATATGTCTTGGAAAGTGATTTCCAGAGCAAATGGGGTGTCAATATGGGCCGCCATACATTGTCGTAGTGATGTTACTCCATTTTTTAACATCCTGTGGAATTCTGGGGTTTGTAGTTTACTGGGGCAAAAGAGCTCCTTGGCTGAGAATTCTAAATACTTCTCCCTATACTGCAAACGCCAGGATTCCACAGGATGCTGAAAAGTGGAATAATAGCACTATAACAGTGTAGTGTGGAAAGGTCCAATATTTCTACAGCAAACCCAATCTTTTTGATGTTTGCTCAGAAGTCCTATATCATATTCAATGGGACTTTGATAAAGTGTGCATTGCAGCTTTAGGCTGTGTCAGGGACCGGGCTGGGGGAGCCTAGGACGCTCCAAATATTGTTGGACACCAGTTCTTATGAGCCCCATTGGTGAAGGATCTTGGGAATAGTAGCTGATCAAAAAGTGGAGGACCACAGGTTTGCAGTGATGAGGTATGGCCTGAAAAGTAATAGCCTAATTGTATCTTAGCAGCTGATATAATAGAGAGATACAATAATCCTGGAGGTAACACAGAAATGTTTTGCCTAGAAGCCACTGAAAGCTTCTCTTGACTTATGTGAGCTTCCGTGGCCCTTTATGAGCCATGGCTATCATGGCTGCATCTTCTTATGTTATTTATCTTTAGACTTTTCAACTGAGGTGGGACTCAAGGAAACTTCCAGAAATTAAAACAGATAAATATAGGTAAAAACAAAAGGAAAGAAATAAAAGGCATACAGCACAGTAATAAAAACACTTTCATTACAAAACTGTCATTTCCCAAATATATAGAATGGTAGAACTGTAGAGCTGGAAGAGACCACAACAGCCATCAAGTCCAACACCCTGCCGTGCAGGAACACACACTCAAAGCACCCCCAGGAAATGGCCATCCAGCCTCTGTTTAAAAGCCTCCAAAGAAGGTAACCACTGCACTGCGAGGCAGCATATTCCACTGTTGAATGGCCCTTACCCTCAGGAAGTTCTTCCTGATCTTTAGGTGAAATCTCTTTTCCTGTATTTTGAATCTATTGCTCTGTGTCCTAGTCTCTGGAGCAGAGACTGTCAGAAGAAGAGTACTCACTCAATGAAAGGACAAGGAGAGGGTCAGTCTACCCTACATGCTACTCCCCATTCACCAGCCATCTAATCTTGTGAAAGAGGGATGCCTAGATAAGGGCCTCAGGGCAGGGGGAGTAGTATTTTGAACTGATTTGGTAGCTAATTGCCAACCAATGTATACAGAAGGTGTTCAGCTAGATTCTGCGCCAGATGCAACTTCTACACACTCCTATGAGAGCAGTACTCTGCAGAAAGCAAGCTGTGTCACTAAGCAAGCCAAAGGTACTTAAATGTCCAGGTGCTCGTTGTTACTTTAAAAAAGAAATAGTGGCTTCATGTTGGAATTCAGATGTTGTCAACTGACAATCTTCCAGGAGCCTTGGACTACAATTTCTGTCATCCCCACACAGGAAGGTTCCTTGGAGGAAGAGCAGGTTTCAGATACAACTAATATGGATTCACACGGTATCTGAAATATCATCAGCCACTCCATGAAGTATATCAATATTTGAATGTCCTTGAGCATGTATGTACCTGTTAGCTCCTGGAATGCATACGTCCCCAATGAACATATGGCTGATGTAAGAATGTGAAAACAAGAAAGTGCCCCTTTCTGAGAATGCCAGAAAAGCAAATACGAGCATCTAGTGCAGTGCCAAAAATTCAGACATACAGCTATAAACTGTGTTCCAAGCACCCTGTAAATATCCTAAGAGAAAGAGAGCTGTACACCCACTGACAGTTGTATTTTTAATTAGTTACCTCTTTGATCTCAAGTATAGGGTTGTCATATTCTTCTTCTTCAAATCTAAGGTGATAGCCAGTGGGGTGTAACGGTTTGAGCGTTGGATTAGGACTCTGGGAACCAGAGTTCAAATTCCCACTCAGACATGGAAGCCCAGTGGGTGACCCTGGGTAAGTCACACTTACTTAATACCAGAGAAAAGCAAAGGCAAATTTCCTCTGAACAAAGCTTGCCAAGAAAACCCTGTGATATGTTTGTCTTAGGGTCACCATAACTCAGAAATGACTTGAAGGCACACAACAGCAAAACATGCATGTTATAGAAATTATTCAGTTGTACAAATTATTATAATTTGTGTTCTAATTATGTAAATTCAATTCATAGATTGTTGCAGGGGTTTTTTTCTTCTATTTATGTTTCAACCTTTGGACTGTTTACACAGTTAACAACTATAAGGGAATATTTTCTCTTTCACTCATCTGTCTTTTGTCAATTTAAGCTTAATATTTCTTAAATCATAGAATAATAGAGTTGGAAGAAACCACAAGGGCCATCCAGTCCAATCCCCTGTTATGCAGGAACACACAATCAAAGCATTCCCAACAGATGGCCATCCAGACTCTATTTAAAAACCTCCAAAGAAGGAAACTCCACCACACTCCAAGGCAGCATATTCCATTGCCAGACAGCTCTGATTGTCAGGAAGTTCTTCCTGCAGTTCAGGTGGAATGTCTTTTCCTGTAGTTTGAATCCATTGCTCCTTGTCCTGGTTTCTGGAGCAGTGGAAAACAAGCTTGTTCCCTCTTCAATATGACATCCTTTCAAATATTTAAATATGGCTATCATGTCCTTTCTTAACCTTCTCTTCTGCAAACTAAACACATCTAGCTTCCTAAGCTGCTCCTCACAGGGCACAGCTTGAGACTCTCCACCATTTTGGTCACCCTCCATAATACATAATACTCTACTTCTCTTACCTATTTTGTAGTAGAAAATATATCCATATATCCAGTAATTCCAGTTATTCTAACCAGTATTTCCAGTTATTCTAACCTGTGTGTGTATGTGCCTTCAAGTAGCCTGTAGACTTACAGTGATCCTATGAGTTTCATCAGGTTATGCAAGATATACTCACAAGTGGTTTTGCCAGTCCTTTCCTCTGAAATATAGCCTACAGAACCTGATATTTGTTGGCTGTCTCCCATCCACGTACTAACCAGGGCAGACCCTATTTAGCTTCCAAGATCAGATGAGATCTTGTGCCTTTATGATATTTAGGCTACTGATCTATAATTGCACCACATCTTATACAAATTTTTTATTGCATGCTCATAAAGGGTTTCCTCTTCCTTTTCCCCACTTTGTTGTTGTTGTTGTCCTCCTCCTCCCTCTCCTCCTCTTCCTCCTCCTTTCCCCCACCCCCACTTCCATATGGATTTCATATTCTTTTAACATAAAGTTTGAAGTAGAAACTCAGTGGCTAAATTACAGTTTTTAATCTTAGTACACTATACCAGATGATCTGGAAAATGAGCAGAAATCTGATCAATGGATCAATATTGCATTGTCATTAATTTTTGTTAAAAGTTTTAGGCAAAAGATTAACTTCTCAACTGGGATTAAGAACTGTTAGAAAGTGTAAATAGGTCTTCCAGAGTCTTTGTGGGAATTAGAACAATTAAGAAAGGAATTAGACTTGAAAGACACATGCCAAGAAGCAAAACCACTAGTTCTTAACAGACTTGCTATGCTTTTCTTGGGGAGAAAAAAGGAACAAAGCTAACAAGCCTAACAATGTAACATAGGGGTGGAGTGATAGTGAATATATTCTCCCATGATGCAGACAGACGAAAGCTGTGATGACTTCCTTTAAATATATGGGTGATTACTATAACTTTTAACTTTTTACAAAAGGCTACGTTAGCAAAAAAAAAAAAAAATCAAATCACAAAAACTGCCTTTCATTCTTGACCTTCATGCTTTTGAGAGATCCAAAGGCACACTACAAATCAATGCAAAGAAAACTGAAAACATTTAAAATTCAACCCCTAATCCTTATTTTAAATGTCATACTTTCATGTTGTGGTTAAACCAGATAAACTTAAAAATCACAGTATTCTAAATATATTGTTCTGTGTCTTCAAGCTGTTTTGACTTATGGCAACCATAAGGCAAGTCTATCACAGGTTGTTGTTGTTGTTTTTTTGAGAGGGACTGGCAATATGTGATGTGCCCACAGTCACCCAGTGGGTTTCCATGACTGAGTGGGGAATCAAAACTCTGGCCTCCAAGGTCATAGTCCAACGCTCAAACCATAGATAGATAGATAGATAGATAGGCAGGCAGGCAGGCAGGCAGGCAGACCAAATTTACACACACATACTCTCACACACAAAGAATTAAACCCTAAACAAGAAGAATTCTAAAAACATGACTTCCAAAATCATTGCTAAAAGTTAGTCATACAAATGCTCAAAACAAATACCACTTGTATCAGGCAGATACTAATTTTGTGAAGAATGATGTCCAACAGTAAAGGAGCTATGAGAGAAGAGTTAAAGGAATAATCCTTCTATTTAATAATTAACAAAGTCCTGTTCACCAATATTAAAAAGGGCAGCTATTTGGAGTGAGATGCTATTCTCCAAGAGAACTTGTTAAGAGATCAGTATCTGTCTGACAAAGGCTGTCATTTGTCTGATTTATAACTTTTTACCAGCTTGAGAAGGGCTGTCTAAAACTTTGACATGAAGAATGAGTGAATGGGTGAACCTGTTCTTAGTCACACAGAGCATAGTCAAGAAAAAATGTATATATACGAGTCTCCAAGTCACCATATGACAAAATAAATCTGCAGAGGCTACCATTAATCACATTTTGAAAGTATTTTAAAATTTAAAATTACAGTAGTATAAATGTAGCTTTGCAAGATGTTGTGCCAAACAGATTGACAGGGTTTTATAGGTATGACATAAAATACATAGAAAAAAAAATCTCATTGGCAGTTTAAAGCTTTCCATTGTTCCTTATCTGTTGCTCCCCTATGCTAGTACCTACAGAGCTTTCTGTTGCAATACGTGTGCATTACATTGTGTATTTTCCATGCATCTTCTCTTGAGATTCCAGTAGCATTGTATTTCCCATAAAACTGAGTATTTTCTACCTAGATTTAAAAATCCCCCTCCCCAACTTCAGTACAAACAGTACTACCATGATTGCATAATGGGATCACCAATTTGGTTATTTTCTCTGGTATTCCCTGGTTGCACAGAAAAGGTCAGCAAAGTAGATTATGAAACAACTACTTCCTCTTTTTGTATTCATGGTCCATATTTTGCATTTTGGAGAAGCAGGAAGTGCTGGTAAATGTCACAAGAGGAACAGATACAGGTAGATAATTTTACTAACAAGCTAGTTTCAACAAACACCAATAACAATAAAATCCTGAAACCCTATGATTTTCAAAAAGACAGATTGAAACATTACTATAAGACCTGAGTGAAGATGATGTGACATAACATTCTTTAAAATTGTAGCTCTGATACCGTTTTTTGGGGAGGTTGGTTGGGTTGGGTTTGGTTTGGTTTGTTTTTTTGTGTGTTTTGTGTGTTCAGGTAAGCCATGCCTAAGTAAACAAAAACTTTCTTGAACCTTATAGAATCACAGAATCATAGAAACATAGAGTTGAAAGAGACCACAATGGCCATCGAGTCCAACCCTCTGCCATGCAGGAACAAACACTCAAAGCACCCCCAGGAAATGACCATCCAGCCTCTGCTTAAAAACCTCCAAAGAAGATGACTCCACCACACTCAAAGCAGCATATTCCACTGTCAAATGTCTCTTAATGTCAGGAAGTTCTTCTTGATGTTTAGTTGAAATCTTTTTTCTTGTATTTTGAGTCCATTGCTCTGTGTCCTAGTCTCTGGAGCAACAGAATACAAGCTTGCTCCATCTTCAAGATGATATTCCATCAGATATTTAAATATGGCTATCATATCACCTCTTAACCTTCCTTTCATCAGAATAAACATACCTAGCTCCCTAAGCTGCTTCTTGTAGGGCATAGTTTCCAGACCCTTCACCATTTGGTTGCCCTCCTCTGTTCTGATATACCTTAAGAAGTAATTTCATCTTGGCATATGGACGCTAGCAATTGAATTTAGGAAACTGGAGTGAAGAGAGGGCACTGGTCAGAGGGAGCAGGAGTTGGATGCATAAGGGAGCAAGGACAGAAGACCTCTGAAAACAATATTGTTGAAGATTTTAATGAATTGTAAGTCATTGTATATAACAGCAAACTACGCAAATAAAAAGAATCTCTGGAATTTCTGTGCCACAGAATAGAAGGAGGGAGTTCTTCTTTTTTTATGTATTTAGCATTTTGGCACAAAATAACATAAACACAAACTAACATTTTAAAATGGACTAAAATTAAAACACAATACTAAAACAGTAAATTAAAAACATTAAACATTAACACTAACTTACTAACTAGACAGTAACCTACTAAGCCTACCAAAACACAGAAGGGCTCTGATCCGCAAAATAAAGTGTAATGAGAGAAAAAAGATAAAAGAAGAAAGAAACAATATTAACCTACCATTACAGATCCAACTAAACAATCTTTCTAGAATTACTAGTAACCACAGGCACATATTACTGCACTGTTAGATTTCTCATTGCTCAGAAGGTCCATAAATGGTTTCGAGTCTTTCAATAACTCTTCAGCTGGTATATACTTTAAAACTCACCTACATTTGGCCATTTGGGATAACTCAGCATCTGTAACAATCCATTCTTTCATCATCAGTGCTTTGGTCCATTTCCAGGTTTAAACAAACAATATTTGTACAGCTGTTACCGTATAACAAAGAAGTAGTCCATCTTTACTAGCTAATTCCTTATCCATAATACCTAACAAAAACATTTCTGGTGAATCCACCTTACAAAATCCACCTTTAATTTTTTTTTTTTTTGAATTAACATACAGTATGTCCCTTGTATCTTTGGGGTATATATTTATGGACTTACCATGGATAACGAAAAACATAGATAATAGCAAACACTATTTTTTTCCCATGAGATGAGCAATGTAGATATTGAAATGAATACGCAGCTTGGAGAGGAGGCCCTGAAACTTTATAGAACTTTAGAATCTAAGAGAAAGAAGGCTTTGTAGCCGATATTTGCAGTCCAAAGCCAGTGCACAACTGATAAAAACATAAAAAATTAACAGCAATGTATGGTCAAAAGACAGACCACATTTCAGTAAAATTGTGTATACCAGTCAAGCAAATATGGGTAACGTACTCTATAAATTTTAGAACAATAACATTTCAGCTTCTTACAATTCTGCCACATATGGAAAAAGGATCCTCCCTTGCCTTGACATTGTCAACAATGATTTCAAACATTCCTGGATTTTTTGACAGTTTATTTAGTGTTAGATACCATTTTGAGCACACCTTATCATATGCATCTTGATAGATATCCTCTGTCTTTGATTCAAAAGACATTTATACACTTTTTTGATTCCTTAATCATCTTTACACAACTCTAGATAGAATTCAAAATTCTCTCCAAATTCTATGGTAAGATCTCTGTTATGGTTAACTCTATCTTTAAATTACATATAAGCAAACCAATTAAGATCTTTGCTTTCCTTAAGAAGCATCTCCGTTGGTTTAAACTTCCTATTAACTTGTTCAAAATACAAGAGATCAAAATAATGCAGCCATCTTTATTTCTTACCCCATTCTTTCCTGAAAAAGCTTCCTGTAGTGTGGCAGCTAATATTTTCTTAGGAAAAAGTGTCTGCTTATTTTTATACCACACTCATAAAAGAGCCTTTGTGATTCAGTGATTTTTAAATTCAGTGTGAACCTTACTTTTATTATACCAAAGCTAATCATGCCATCCAAATTTTAAATCATGACTTTCAAGTTGCAAGAGTCTCTCATTTCTTAAGAATTATTCATTCCTGAAAGCATATGAAACAACAAGCTTATTAATATAATTTAATATTGGGCACTCCCAGACCACTCCTTGCTTTAGCATTATGCAGGTTTACGTTTTTTTCTGTAGTTTCTTGTTTTCCATGCAAATCCAGAAATTTCTTTCTGCCATTGTACAAAGGGAATTCCATTTCTTATGCCAGAGATCATCTGGAAGCAAAATAAAAATCTGGGCAAAACATTTGCTTTTATTACTGCAATTCTTCCAGGAGGGATACATTTAATTTTCCCAACTTTTCTAAGTCTTTTTTTAATTTCTTTGCAAAATTTTTCCTGGTTATTTTGAAAGAGTATATTATTATTCTTTGCAATTGTAACTCCCAGATATTTACTCCCCTTTATTCCACTTTAAAGAGAGAAAGAGCAGTTAATTCATTTTCTTCATCAGAAGTCACATTTTCGGTCAACAGTTTTCTTTTATCACATTTCACTAGAAGGAGGGAGTACTTCTGTAACCCTTGCAATTCCACGAAATCTACTCCTTTTTGTGTGTGGCTGGTGCCGTTTTGGCTATGCAAGTTTCCTCATACAGTAACTGAAGGGAACTACATGTAAAGGGAACTATAGAGACCAAACCTTTCAGATGATTAGAGAATCTTAGAAGGGACCACAAGGGACATCTAATCCAACTGTTAGAGTACTTTTATTCCACTTCCAACATCCTGTGGAATTCTGGGGTTTGTAGTTTACTGAGGTCAGAGAGCTCTCTGGCTGAGAATTCTAAATGCCCCTCCTAAACTGCAAAGCCCAGGATTCCATACAATGTTCAGAGTGGAATTATAACAGTGTAGCGGAAAGGCCCTATGTCCTGCTATGGAAGAATCCACAACTAAAGTGGCCCTGAAGGATGCTCATCCAACCTCTGTTTAAAGAACTCCAAAGAGAAAAAGTCTACCACCCTGTGAGGCTATTCCACTGCTGAACAGCTATTACAGGAAAAAAGCTTATTTCTAATGTTTAGGTAAAATGTCTTTTCTTATAATTTAAATCCATTGCTCCATGTAGTCTCTGGAGCAGCAGTAACAAGCTGGCTCCATTACATCCCTTCAAAGACAGCTATCATATCACCTCTCTGTTTTCTCTTCTTCATGCTAAACATAGTAAGTCATTCCCTCATAAGGCTTAGTTTTCAGACCTTTGATCATTCTGGTTGCTCTTTTCTGGACACATTCCAGTTTGTCAGTGTCCTTCTTGATCTGTGGTGCCCAGACCTGGACACAGTATTCCATGTGAGATCTGACCAAAGCAGAACAGAGTGGCTTTGCTATTTCCCTTGATTTGGATACAGTGCGCCTAGAATTGCATTGGTTCTTTTTTGCCACCACATCACACTGTTGACTCATGTGCAGCTTAAGATGATACTATTTCCTTTTCAAGTTTAGATTGGTCTCTTAATTAGAAAGCTGCTGCTTACAGTTGTCTGTTGCCGCTGTGCTCTGTTGTTGTTGAAAAGACTTTTATCTTCCTGCTGCTACTACTTATTTTGGTTTTTGTATTTATTAATTGTTTTTAATTGGTAAGATTATTTCTTTTAATTTTTATTCTGTGAGTAGGCAGAAAGATTGTTTAACTGAGAAAGGAAGAGTAAGATTCTCCTCCTCCTTAGTTTAAGAAGATTGGTAGTTTTTACTAATATTTCAAAACAAACAATAAAGCTTTCCTAACATTTTTCCTAGTACTGATGTAAACAAAGGCTTCCTTAGAATGATGTGTAATTTTCCGAATAGCTTTTGTTTTCCATAGTTTGATTTATAAAAAATAAAAATAAAAAACTGTTCTACATGTTTCTGATGCTTTCTCATCTTCCTCTTTTTTTAATTACTGTTCTTAAACTGCATACTTCCCTTTTCAAGCAAAAATGCATACAAACTTCTTTTAAAAATAAATAAAAAATAAAATAAACCTTAACATTTGGAGCTAGTCCTTTTGACTTTTTAAAGTTATGTCAGAGGTTACCCAGACTTTTTGAGAAAGTTAACAACCCACCTGAATCTCCAGAATTACCCATCCCATTTGGCTGAGGCCAGGAAAAAAAAATCAAAAGCTTTTCACAGTAACCCTGATATTATTTTTGGTTGTTGTATGCTGTCCCAAACCCTACTCTCTGAGTACTAAAACGGCAGGTCTATTATTGAGATAAGAGTGGGGAAAAGATGAAGGAAGCAGTCCTACTCTTATTTACTTGACAATAAGCTCCACTTACTTCTGAGTAGACAGTTTGCTTTTCGCTGAGTCTGCCCTCTCCTCTGCTGAATTAAATGAGTGCAAACTACTTCTGCAAGAGCCAGGGCAATGTAATGTTTTGAAAGTTGGACTATAGCTCCGGAGACAGGGGTTTGAATCTGCACTCAGCCATTGAAACCGACTGGATGACCTTGGGCAAGTCATACCCTCTCAGCCTCAAAGACAAACCCTTCTGAACAAATTTTGCCAGGAAGACCTGTGACATGCTTCACTTAGGGTCCCCATATGTCAGGAACTATTTGGACAAACTACTTCTGCACTTTGAACTCAGATTGCAGCAACTGAGGACAAAGAGAAAAGGTGGGAAGAGGAGAGAGAAATTGGGACATTTTAATATCAACTGAAAAAGTAAGCAGGACTGTGCCTGTCAAATCAGGATGGTTGGAAGGTATGCTGCTAATACTGTATGTAAGGGTACACTGCAATTGGGAGGCCCACAGTTGAACTCCCTGATCACCTGCATCTCCTATGTATGTTTCCATTCTTCTAGATGAGATTTTCTTTTCAGTATCTGCAGGCAGCTGGACACATGGTTTTATTTTCTTGGGGTGGGGGAGCTAGCAACATGGCTGTATGTCTTTCTCTTTGCGCAGAATCCCTTCATTTATGAAGAAGCTGCAGGAATGTAAGATCCCATAATGTCTAGTGGGATTTATGGAAGCCAATCAGTAAAGAAGTTTATCCTCTACTCTCCAGAAGTTCATGGAAAAACTGGCATTAGTTTCCAGTTGGCATGGGCCAGCTGAATCCTCAAGATTCCCAAATCCGAACCCCTGTGCCAAAATTGGCAAACCTTATCTTTCGAATCCGGCAACCAAATAGATTGTTGGAGACCAGGATGCCTGAAAACCTGGGAGACCAGGACTCCTGAAAGCCTGGGAAACCGGAATGCCTGAAAACCTGGGAGATCAGGCATACAAGGAAAGATAGTAAATAGGTGAGTTTTTCCCTTAAAGTAATAATGGCTTTTGCTAACAATTTCAGAAATTACAGCTGGGGTTGTATTCTAAGATATTCAAATTGAACATTTCATATTGAAGGTCAGTACCTGACTGGAATCTACAGGCTTGAGATTTTAAGGACAGCTGAAACATTTCTTTGCAGAGCTCCCTTGCAAACCTCTTTCAGACACAATTCTGGGGTTTGGAGTTTTACAAGGGGTCACAGCCTTCTCTGCCAAAGTCTGCTGGTACGTCATCATACTACAAACCCCAGGATGCCAGAAGGAGCTATGCAAAGAAAAGCCAGTTTTGACCTGGATTACCTCTCTACTGTAGTATGTGGCCCTGTTTACACAAGCAGGAAAATGTGGGATTACTCCACATTTAATCCATAAAAAGGGCCTTCATGACATTTTCAATCTGGGGAGATCCCAAGGCAAAACTGACAATTGCCCTGGCCAGATCTCTTCAGAGGGAGGTTTGCTTTTGCTAAGGCTGAGAGAGTGTGTCTTGCCCAAGATTATCCTTCTTTCCGTTGCGTTTTAAACTCTTTTTTAAAAAAGGATTTGAAAGATTCAAGATTTGTGAGATTCATGGATTCTCAGAACCTTCCAGGGATTTGGATCCGGATTCGGATTCGGAAAATTCTAGATTTGTCCCATCCCTAGTTTCCAGCAACAGGAATCAATATCTAAAGAGCATTCATTACATATCTATTACCCAGTTGATATAACCATGTGCAACACTGCCATAAATTATTATAAATAGGATTCCTCTGCCCTTTCAGGGCTCTCTTTTACACAGTGCCTGTGTAAAAGAGAGCCAGGCTTCTTTCAGACTCTAGTACTTGAATTTAAGATTGCTGTAAGTAAGACATGGGAGTCATGTGGCCCTCAAGGAGTTACTGGACTACAGCTCCAGAGTTCATCCCCATTGGCTGTGCTGGCTAGGGCTTCTGGGACTTGCAATCTAACAACATCTAGAGGGCCAGATGATCCAACAATACCATCTCTACCTGTGTTGTAAGCAGAGGTATCAGTGTGGATGTTCTGAGCTAGGACGGTCTGATAAAGTATGAGAGAGTCAGAAAATTGTATTTGTTCCTTAAAAAATCACAGGGAACCTGGATCTTTTCTGGAGTGCTAAAGCTGTGGATCCTTACTTTTTGCTTAGCCTATGTCTGCATATATAAATAAAGGCTATATCTCAGAAACACTGTTAAGTCTCCAGCAACATCCTTCTATGAAAACTGAATTATGAACAGTCAGTACTGGAGTCTGGGCTGCACACAGGTACCAGTACCAGTATTACTGAGGTGAGTATAACAGTCCTAAAGAAAGAGAATTAAAGAAGCCAAACAAATCCTCTAATTTTTGCAAGCAGAGTTTGGGGGTAAAGTTTCCAATTCATAGTTAGTGAAACAATGCTCAGATACCACCTAAGCAATCTTTCCCAGCCTGGAGAGACAACAAATTAAAAGAAACAGGTTTGTCAGTACTGGATGAGACTGAGGAGAAAACTAAACATTCCTGAGATTAGATATCACCCAGCCAGAGCAAACTATAAAAAGGACACCACCCTGCCACAAAAGCCAGTATGTCCCTTGGGGATTCCCAGTTCTGAAAAACAAACCAAACTTGCCCATCTGACTCGTGGGCATGTTGTGGAAATGTTGTGTATGTGGACATCAGGAAATATCAGGTGTTCTGGGCTACATTTCAGAGAAAGTCAATGGCAAACCACCTCTGTGTATTTTTTGCCTAAGAAGTCCCTATGAAATTCATGGGATCACTATAAGCTGATAGGCAACTTGAAGACACATACCTATCGCTGCATGCATGCACGGAGAGAGGGAGGGAGGGAGAGATTTGTGATGTTGCCTCCCATATATTTAGTGACTTTTCATGATTAACTACATCCTTCTGAGATACAGAACAAGCTTGTCATAAGTGCTCTTTGTTTGGTGTTTTGTTTATATACTGACACAGTTCTCGTCCTGTCTGAATTAGCTATCTTCTTTTAAGTATACCATTACATTTAGCAGCCATTCAAGGTAATGTTCTAAATCCAGCCAACTCAAATCCAGTACACTGTTGTCTTTAACTGAAGAAGGCACAAGCTGAAGTCTATTATTCATTTATGACGTTCTGTTTTTCAATCATTATATGAAATTTGTATTTGTAATTCTGTTTGGCACACGGACTTTTATTCTCAGTATTGTAAAGCATAATTCACACCAATGGCAGTAGATTAAAAAACAACAACCTATGACTCCAAATAAGATTTTTTTTTTTTTTAAAAAAAAGAATATTTACAGCTACATAGAATGTCTTGATTTAACTGTGACAGGTTATTCCTTTTCAGCAAATGGAATTTTGCCAGCATATAGAAAGAGAAACTCTTACTTATATGAGATGTAAGCTTACCTGATAGTCTACTGGTAAAAGAAAAAAGAATGTAAAACAACAATAATGATCAATTTAAAAACCTAACACAAGAATATAGATCAGGATGGCAGGGCTACATTTAGTAAGTCAGCCCAACATTTAGTCACTGTTTCTTTTTTAAAGATCGTTTTGAGAAAGTTCCTTAAGGATCTTGCTGCTCTATTCTTAACCCAGTTAGCTTCTCTGCTGTTTCTTCAGTGAAATGGAAAGTGTCATAATGCTGGGAACAGGATGAAAGTCTGAATTTTTTAAGGGTCGGAAAAGGGAAGTTGTGAGGGCGGTGACGCTTGATTTGTCTTAAGCTCCTGTAGCTCTTTTTTGCTGTACAATCACAGGTTAAGAATGAACAACTGGTGGAGCTTTGTGGTCATTGACTGATGAGGATTAGTGCTCACTGAAGGAAGAAACATCTGTTTGGAATACAAGTCACTCGTCTCAGGTTTCTGCTTATCGTAAGTTGACTGAAAAGGACTTTCTTGCTTCCTTTTCTTCATTTGCTGGCTTTTACTGCAGATTGAGTAGATAGCTTGTTTCTCATGACACTGAGAAGGATGAGGAGGTAAATACTTACAGTGTTTGTTTGTTTTCCTTCTGAAGCTTTGCTTCTTGTCCTTTTCAACTGAATAGAAGGCTGGTTATGCCAAGAAATAACAAGGCTACTGGGACAGGAAAACTGGCATGGCAAGAAATAACCCTGTGGCAACATTTTGTATAGTCCAAATAGATACCAGAAGAGGAGCACTGCATATCTCTTTTGCCTTGTGCCTGCTTTTCCTTCCTCCATCTTCAGTTTGCTGACATTGCACATAAGGACTTTAAATGCCTTAAGCGTGAAAGGGCGCCCTCAGATTCCTTGGGCTAACCACTTGTCATAAAGCAGGATCATCTGGAAGCCTTCAGCAGAAGTGACTCTACAATGTCTTCTATTAATTTGTTCCAGTTAGGAGCTTGAAACTTTGAGGCTCCCATACCCACCCCGGTCTTTTAATCAAATCTGCCCTGATATTTTATTGTTATTGGATTCAATATGTAATTGTTCTTCCTTTTGTTCTGAAGCTTTATTCACATGTTTAGAAGCTACTGACAAGTCTTCTTTGTTTATTCTATCTTAAGTCTTTTAGCTTTTCCTATACGCCTTTCCTTTTAGATCCCTTATTATCCTTCCAATTGCAAATCTTCCAGTTTGTTGATAATTTGTCCTGGTGAAATGGTAACTGAAAATAGCTCTCCTCCTACAAACACACTGTTTCTTTACCATATTGTTGGCGTCTTGTATCCAAAGCTATTGTTATAACAATGTTTTGCCACGCACAGCATCACACTGTTCACTCATGCTAATTTTTAAATCACCTAAATCCATCTTGGAAATTTAGGTTGTTATTACCTAAATCCATCTTTGAAATTTTGTCTTTTATCTCTTGAGTTCCCACTGACTACTGTTTGTGTATCTGTTATTTTTTCTCCTTCCAAAAATAGTTGGTGTTTCCTGCTTTCTGCTTCTTTCAATTACATATTTCATTAGTGTTATAGTGTTCTTTAATGTGATGTAATGAATGTTCAGAGGGTAACAGGAAGCTTTACATACCTGTGTTTCAGTGCCAGGGGGGCCTTGCATTGAAGCACAACATTTACAAGATTAATAAATAAAATATGAGGAGGGTTGCAGAATATGTCAGACTGCAATATTATTCTCTGTTAGTTTAGATAAATCATTTTTACTGTTGTTTCCTGTAACTTATTGGTATTTTGCTGCTTTTATCCAGGCAGTGAAAAGAAATGGTGAAGACAGAACAAATGTTTTCCAGATCTACTCTAATGGTGTTTCTATGGCTTAGCTTTTTTGTGCTTCAGTCTGATAGTTCAGGTAAGTGCAATAATTCAATGTGCTTTCATTATAATACATAACTATTCCTTGACCTTCTTTGCTTACTTCTAGTAAATGCTGTCACTTTGTAAAAAGTGGCTAATGCTGCAACTGCTACTGCACTGAATGTTGTTTGAATCTCATCTTTGCTGTGAATTGGCTAATGAACATGACTAGTGACTAGCCATGAACTAGCTAAAGGCATTAACCTAACTATTTATTGTCACCTTCTGTTTGTAATATAGAAGTGGGATGGAATGGGTTGGATGGCATCTGTTTTAAGACCACTTAGCTTATATAAATTTAATTTGATTTACACACATGCGCGCGCGCACACACACACACACACACACATATATATAAAAACAAGATGCTTCTTGAGCTTTCAAAGTGATATGTACAATAGTCATGAAATGGAAAATATAAACAATGCATAAAATCAAGATGCAATACTGTTATAATATAATATAATATAATATAATAATAAATATAATATAATTTAATATACTTTAATGTAAAGTGTGTCTCTCTCATCTGTTGATTATGCTATTCCCATTCACGTGCTTTATTTGATCTTGTAATTGTTGTGTTATCACCAGGTGCATTATCTAATGAGACAAAAATAAAGACCATAGTAAAGTTTTGGAACTTCTATGTCAACTAGTCTGTGTATTTCCCAAACAAATATTTCAGATTAGAGACAGGTGCTCTAAGCATACACATTTGTGAACTAGTTTCGATCAAACTTTATACCTGGGTTACTATCCTGACCATTCCCATGCAAGTTCAGCACAGATTGTCAAATTTGGACCTTTTTTTTTCCCTGAAAATGTCTCATAATGGTTCGTTTTGCATGGAATTTGGCATAAAAAAAAAAGGGATTGTAAGTGCTACCAGTCAAACTTTTGTTTCATTCAAGTAGTAAATGAAATCATCAACATCAACCCAAGTAATTTTCTTAATTATCTATGAACACATGGTAGACTCAACTACATTGGGAAGGCATGCACCTAAAAGTAAGGATTGTCAAAGCATGACCAATATTAGAGCATTTCTCACAGTGAACACTGCCATACTAAATGGCTTGCTCTGAACGGATGTGGAATGGACCTCAGGAGTGTGGTATAGGAAGGCTCTTCAAAGGAAGGAGATGGTATCTTATCTGCTTTGATAAGTAGACCCCAGGTTGTATGGAATTTTGTATAGATGTTTATATAAACCTTAGACATGGCGTACTACTAATTAGTTTGAATGGCTGTCGATCTTCTAACATCAATATACAGCTTGTCATTAAAACCAGCCTCATTACCAGAGAACTAGAAAGCAGCACATGTAATAATGATCTGTTTAAAAAAAAGAGGCTTCAAGGAATTTCAGACCAATTAGCTTAACATTTTGTTCTACTAAATTGTTAAAAGGACTGTTGGAGATAAAATTATCAAGCACATAGAAACTCATCTAGCTGAGGAAAAATCAGCATGGTTTCTACAAAGGGAAATCCCACCTCGGCGAAGTTTTGAAAAAATTTTGATAGCGTCTGTGAACATGTGGATAAGATAATCTGGCTATTGTATTTTTAGATCATGGTGCATTTTTGTGCTTCACCAAGAAGTGAACTTAGCAATAATGGAATAATATAGGCACCCATAAAGATCTGTATTGGGGCTGGAGTCAGGGTGATTGATAAAGTTGTAGCATTTGTAGATTATACTCACTTATTCAGGATGGTGAAAACCCAGACAGATTGCAAACAGCTTCAAGACAGTTATCTCCAAACATGGTAAACAGGACAAAAAGGAAAAGGCTTCATGTGCATGTAAATTACTGTATTTGCTGGTATATAAGACTCATTTTCCCCTGAAAAATACTATTTGAAAATGGGGTGTGTCTTATATGCTGGCAAATAGTACTGTATTTACCAGTGTGTATAAATGGGGTGCATCTTATACAAGGGTACATCTTATATGCTGGCAAATATGGGTAACACACATAGGGGAATGCTAACTTCACATATACATTGATGGAGTAATGGATTAGGAAAGATGTAATCCTTGTGTCATTGCAATAACTTGTGGGTCTCTATTCTAACTATGTCCATAGTTTTATAGTCACAGACCTTCAGGTGGGCCCAAAAGACTGGTCTGCTTATTTGTTGTTGCATGCCTTCAAATCATTACCAACTTAAAGTGGTTCGTGGGGTTTTCTTGGCAAGATTTATTCAGAAGAGGTTTGCCATTGCTTTCCTGTGAAGCTAAGATAGTGTGACTTGGCCAAGGTCACCCAGTGGGTTTTCATGGCAGAATAGAGAATCAAACCCCGGTTTCCCAAAGCTGTAGTCTAGCCCTCAAACCACTATGCCACACTGACACTCAGTCTACTATAATCCTATAATTGACCCAGGATTTTGATTTGATCATTGTTTTTATTGTTCCTATTGTGTGTATGTATGTGTGTGTGCGTGTATACATGTATGTGTGTGTGTGTGTGTGTGTGTTTATATACGCTAATATTAGGTTTTGTTTTACGCTACCACAGGAAGAGTTAGCCTAAAAGGCAGCTTATGAATCTTTTAAGTAAATAGATATAATAAATAGTCCACCTTAAACATGAACTCACTATGTAGTAGTTGTGAAAATGACCAGTTCTTTTCTAGGGATGAATAAGAAAGAAATTGAAAATAAAACTGCCAGTATCCTGTCACCGAGCTCCTGTCATGTCATACTTAGAGTACCAGAGAAGGACTTTGGTGGTACAGGCTCTAGTCCTTGCCGAGCTGTGAACCTTGGGCCAGTCACTGTCTCTTAATTCTGATCTGCCTCACGAGATTTTCATGATGCTAAATTGGGCAAGAAGAGAGCCATGTGTGCCCCCTTGAGCTCACAGAAAGAAAGGCAGGATATAACTGTAGCAAACATGCAGGTGTATGACCTTCAAGTTACTTGTCAACTTATGGCAACCCCATGAATTTCGTAGGGTTTTCTTAGACAAGGAATATTCTGAGGTGGTTTGCCAATTCCTCATTATCAGTGGCAGGGGATGAATATCTCATAGCTCAAGTGCTGGATTTTTCCTCTGCATCCCGATGCTGTGCCATGCTCTGTTGTGGATGCTGAGGTGACAGTGAGGTAGATATCAGGAAAGGGTGTTCTGTGGGGTGCTCAGCCACCTGTAGCATTCAGATTTCTGAAAGGTAATTATTTTAGTTGCTTTTGATACACGGGGATGTAAAAAGCTACTTTTTAGAAATTGTAACTAAAACAGCAACTAACTGTTGTGAGTTCCTGGAACTATATGTGTAACTCTTCACTTTTAAAAGTTACTTTTTAAGCTCTGCCTCCCCACCTTGTCTCTCACCTTCTCTCTCCCTTGTTCTTTCCTTAACTCTATATGATTCTGCTTTTTCTGATTGCTGCTTTCCCTTTCTCTGGTTACTAGATGTTGTATCCATGTTGTCATGGCTGCAGTTGTATCCACAATATACCATGGAGCAAGTTCCATTGAACACAGTGGAATTTGCTTATGAATTAGAGTGATTCACACTGAGTTGCATACTTCTGAAATTAGTTGAATGTGCCAGTTGCTAAGATAGTCAACCAAAAGAAAAAGGAAAAAGAGGCAAGGGGAAAGAGGTAGTTTAGAGAAGTGTTAACTGATGTTAAGATGAAGAACAATTGAAGCTGGTTCTCTGGTTAGCCCAAAGATCTGGGAGCTGAGAGCAAATATGTCCCAAAAGATAAATTGTTAATCTTGGACCTTGGAGAGCTATCTTCAAATCCCAATTCACTGAATAGCCTTAAGCAAATTGCTTTCATTTAATTGCTGTAATTTTTCAGAATGGTTCACTGTTCTATCATGTCTTCCTTGGTGGAACATTAAGAACTTCCTTCACTAGCTTCTTATGAAGATAAATGATTTGTAACTTCTTCATATCCTGGCAGTGCAATGAAAATTAATTTAATAATAATAAGTTTTTTAAGGCTCTGAGTATGGAGAAATTATTTTTTTCATTACCATCAGCTTACTTTTCTTCTATTGATGAAGTAAGAGATCTAAGAAGGTTTCCCACGTTGTTGTTCTAATAAGGAAAAGGAGTTCTAACTCTAATTAATATCTGCATAATGGAGAGATTCTGAAGGCAAATGTAGACAACCTCTTGCCACAGGAGTGGCTTTTGGGCAGGTCTTCATGACAAAAGCTATCACAACGCAGAATGAACAAGAGAATCATCAAATGCAGCAGAGTTAGTTCACCATATGTTGAAGTGGCAAGTGTTACCATTTAAAGAAAGGATAAAATTATCTAATGGCATATTATGGCACACCAAGTCATAATTTAAGATGTCATTCATGGCGCTGATAGTGACCTGGCTATTTCTATCTTTTTGCCAAGTTGTGAGGATAGGTTTATGTTATTACTCCACCTGATCAGAAATCCTGGGAAGCAGTGTTTCTTGACACAGACATGGCTCCCAAAAAGAATTCTAAGTAATGAAGCGGCAAGTGAGCTTCTGGACTAAAAAATGGAACACTTCTGTCCCACATTACATTTTCTCTTTTTTTCTCAAACAGAAATCTGTTGGTTTGTATTATCACAAGTACAACTGTCTTGTCTTTCTAATTCTGACAGGGTACAGTTTTTAGGATGAGCATTTAGCTGCCTTTGCCCTCTCTTAATGCTGTGAGCACCTCACAACTTAACGGGATATATCAAGTGAGCAGCTCAACTAATGGTCATATGCAGCATTATGATTCTTATATTGGTATTCTGGGGAATGAAAAGGTCAAACTTTTGCTGTGATATAGGTTTTGCACATTCTGTGCATTTTGAAAAAGCTCTGTTTTCCCCTTTTCTGAAAGGACATAACTTATGCATGTATGCACGTACACATAACTTTGTAATGTGAAAAGAAAATTGACTCAGACAACAAACAGGTCTGGGGAAATTCTCAAGGTTGACCAAATAAATACATAAAAAATGTTTTTGTATTTAAGAGGAAAAAAGATTAAGCAAATGAACACCTAAAGGCTGAATAATATTATTCAATAATAATAACGATAATAATAATAATACCTTATATTGTATTATATTCTAATGTTAATAATAATGCTAATCTATTCAATTAGTATTCAGTAATCTGTTCTTCCAGATCTAGTCATAAGGTGACAAACTTCTATAACGTTCTTTAACAAAGAGCAGAGAGAGGGAAGGAGAACAATCACCCAGGTGAGTGAGGTAAAGGAAAATACACTTGCACGGATAAAAAAGAAGCAAGAGCACATTGGAGAAAGCACTTAGCTACATGGGTGAAAGAGAACACTGGGACAGATGGGTGTGTGATGGAAAACAAAGACAACCCGAGTCAGTGGAGGGGTGGATGAGCAGAGCAAAAAAGAAGCTATGTGACTGGGAGGGGAGAGTACTAGGATAGGGGTTACAGAGTTCCTAACCATTGAAAAGCTGGCTACATCTGTGAATATTTCATTAATAATTAATCAACCTGTACAAAAATACACTGATGCTATTTACAAATGAAAGAAAGGATTACCAGCTATAGCATTTGGTTTAGAATTTCAAAGATTCCAAAAGTCTCCCATTCTATTTGGAATGTATTCTATTTATACTTGTTTTATCTTGCTGTATATAGACTGACTGTGCAATAAGACATTTCTCAATACCAAAGTAAGAGAGAGAGAGATATTTTATTTTTTGATGAAGCTATGAGGCCTCTTAGACTTCACATGTCATTCCAGCCATGCCTGATTTGCATATGTCCCCCTTCCCCCAGGAGCTGCCTTTAGCACATCTAGTTTGACTGCTGAAGTTAGTAATGGTTTGAAAGTTTACATACAGGACCAGCTTCTCCAGATATTTTGGCGTACAACTCCAATAACTCCACTCAGCATACTCCAACCAAACGTTGTGGATCTGAAGGACTAAATTTCCCCCACTCCTGGCCTTTCATATGGGATCAGGAAAAACAGCACATTGCATCTTTTGGATTCACCAGGCCTTTGAGTTTCCAACGACATGGTCACATCTGGTATTAGAAGAGTGTAGGGAAGAAGGCCATGTTTACCAAGCACCTGAGCAATACCCTACTAGCAAGCTGTTGCCATCTGGATTGGTCACAATTGTTGTGGACCTGAACTACCTGAAATCTGGGACCAAAGAGGTCTCTGGCTGAGAATTCTAAATGCCCCTCACTAAACTGTAAACCCCAGGATTTCATAGGATGCTGAAAGTGGGATAATAGCACTATAACAGTGTAGTGCATAAATGGCCTTAAATGTTGCACCGTGAATTGGAAGTGACAATACACCTTGGAGAACAGGTGGGGTTCCTATCGGCCCTACTTTATAGTCTTCTATTTGATAAGTTGTCAGAGGATAGTCCTTTCTTTGAAGGCAGTTTCTATTTGAAGGGCTGTCTGATTTGATCTTGTTTAAAGATAAGAAATGGAGAGCAACAAAGGGTTCTGGACTTTGTGACCACAATAGGAAACCACAAAAAGGGTTTGCTGAGCTCTCTGTAAAGGAACTCAGTTGTGCTGCTCCTTTTATTATGAAGCAGTGCTAACATTTCCAGGAAGTAGTCATATTAGTCTTTTTCAGCCAAAGAACAAAGGGTCCTGTGGGATCTTAAAGTCTAATAAGTTTTATCTTGTATATGTCTTTGTGGATTCCAACCCAATGTGAGAAAAATTGTTGCTATTACTAAAAACAGTTGCATGCTGAAAACAACCCCTTTACACTAGCCACACACTACAACATAGCCAGTCTGATTGTCTTTACCACATGCAAGCAGACAAGACATGTGACCTGAACTACACTCAAGAAATGATTGTGATGATAGCAGCCTTTCTCAATCACAACAAAGTTGACCTGACATTACATCATCAGTGGTCATGAGGTTTTGATAACTGTGGCCATATGCCTAGGGTTTGCATGTTGATTCTACTATTACTATGACTGTTGTGTGATTCTTCTTAAATCTTACAATAGCAGAGAATAAAGCAGATGAGGTCTGGAGTGACTGACTGACTCTATCCTTTCTGTGACAAACTAAGAGCTTGAAGAAGTTAGACTTTAACTCCCAGAAACTCCTAACCAGCATGGGCAGCCATTCTGTCTGGGGGTTTGAAATGTTTTTCCAAATTGTGCTTTAAACATCTAAACATATCCAAAAACCTTGAAGTAGCTGGGGTTTACAGATGCATGCACATAGAGATTCATATCCTTCAACATTTTACAACTGTAAATGTTTGTAAATTCCCAATTCTTGTACTAAGGCTCAATGTACAAACCTCCCTGCCCCTACTATTAAACTTTGCTGAAGTCTCTCCTGTCTGGTTAATTTTGTATTAATATATAATGCAATCACCTCTCTTCTACCAATTTTAAAGCTAGAAGAGTATTTGAATAAGACCATGGTTGCTGTTTCCGTGGCAATAAAGGGAGTATCCCAAAACATGATCTCTGACTCCATGGGATTCCCCTAATTTTCTCAGGAAATTCCTCAGTTTCTTCATCTCAGTCCAGAGTCACTCTCTGCTTTTCAGAAACTAATTTTAAATTTTTCTATACCACTTTAATACCCTACTTTACATTCATTACTTCGTTCATTGCTCAGTCAACTCAGTCATCCTGCATTAAACTTATTCGAAAGATACCAAATTTCTATTGAACTCCATATTTATGAATGTGGGAAGTTACACAGAAAATCTAGCATAGTGATATTTTTCATTTAAAAAGAGAGCATCTCTCAAAAAAATCAGGTAATTAATTAAAGGGAGGCCAATTTGTCGGATCAGAATGTAGACAGTCTATGTTAATCATAGTAATAGAAGCTGAAGTAAAATTACTGTCAGAGACTAGAACAGATACACAGAAGTCTAAGATGGCACCAGAGTGTTTATGAAACCTGCCAAGGCCAGGGTGCTGTAAAAAGTAGGGGAATGCTCCATGAAACGTCCAAGTCTTGCCTCACTGAGACAGATCAAAAGAAGCAGGAACCTGGCAAACAAAATGTGCTGTCAAGGAGCCTAGGGCTGGGAACCGTTAGCAGAGTTCCAAATCGGAGCAATCTCCTCAAATTCTAGTCTCTAGGTAGTGTTTCTTAATCCAACCAAAAACTGTTTTGATTTGTAATACAGATGTGAACATGATTTTAAAATAGCTCTTTATGGCCTGTCTCCTGCATGGTTCAACTATTTTATCTACCTAAAAGGGCATAGTAAGTGGCTCCCAAAATCCTTCCCCTCTGTATCTGATGACATGGAGGCTGACTGTTTATTTCTGGTGCCTTCTTATTTTGCTTCTGCAATGTACCATATAGATAGGCTATACTGATCATCAGGATTCTTCATAATAATGAATGCGAGTTCCACAAAAACATACTTTAAAATGCTGCTTATTCTTTAAGGTAAGGATTTAGCAAACTGCTTTATACCAACTCAGACAATTAACCCATTTAGTTTGGTATTGTTTACACTGATTGGCAATGATTCTTCAGAATTTGAGAGAGGAATATTCCCCTTTCTGTTTGAACATACCCAGTGTTTAAGTTAGGTCTTTCAGCATGCAAAACATGTGTGTATATTACCAGCGATCTGTAATTTCTCCCCAAATGTGAGAAAGGTGTCATTTTGAAGCCTACAAGCATCTCACTTCCCTACCCCAGAGCATTTAAATTAAAAACCTAGCATAAAATATAACTTTTCTTTTTATATGCATTGACGTAACAGTATTCTGCATTCATTTGGTGTATGATTATTCTAATCGCCTTATTTAAAAGGTATCACAGCTTGGCTCTACTGTTAGGCAGAGTGATGCAGTTGTGAGGAAATGGCAGCAAGTTATTAGTTAATTACATTGTTTTTTGTGTTATTGTTTGTTTGTTTCTACTTCCAGAGGTGGGGTGAGCTGCCTCTATGGTTTTGGTATTTGGTAAAATAACCTGGCTAGCGTTGAACATATCCCTTGAGTAAGGCTTGGTTCACAGGGGCTGCCATTTGCTGCTCTGGCTCAAACAACAGAATGTCTTAGTTCAGCCCTGAAAGGCACCAGGAAGAAAGCTTGAACTCCTAGAATGGCATGAAATACACTTAAAAAAAAAAAGGGTTCAGCTTTTTTGCCCTTCTGAATAGGATCTTAAATCTCTGTGTAATAAGTGTTTTCGCCAAGAATGTTGAATCTGGAATTGAAGGTTCATACAAAACCAAGCTACTTTCAGCTGTAGGCTGGGCTTCTGCTTTTTTTTCTCTTATGCTTTTAAATATCACATGTTTACTGCTCTCAGGGGATTCCCTGACTGATAATTAGACATCAGCCATGATGAGTAATATATATTATTGCCTCCCCTGGGAATGCTACAAGACATGAAGTGTTGTCAGCTATACCCTTTCCTTTCCTTTCACTTTATAACATCGTAAATGGAGGGTGTGAGGAAACAATTGACACTTTCAGTGCTGTACAATGGAGAAATAAAAGAAAAAGAAATAACATGTTAAGGTCATTGGGACACACTGGCAGGAGTGGGGAACAGAATGATATCGTCCAGATTAGCAAGTGGGTCTTTATTCTGCTAGTTTATTTATAAGAATTTTACTGTTTTACACCCAAACTTTTTTGAAATAATTGCCCACCCCTTTGGTTCATATTGGCCCAAAAGCAACATATATTTTAAAATAGATTAAAAAAATAGATTTAATTTAATGTTTAAAATCTACCCATCCTCCTCATGATGAACTGTTCTTGACTTTCAAAAGAACTCAGTCAAACAAGTGGAGGTTAGGTCTTTCAGTGACTATTAGCCTAATCCATAGATGGTATATCTCTGACCAGTGATCGTCTGGAAAACAATCAGGGCAGAATCCTACTTTTCCACTTTCTGTAATGCCTGTTGAGTGGTAAATGCATTTTCTGAAACATAATAACAAACTTTTCTAATTTGGCCTTGAAGTAGACTTAATAGACCTTCTTTCTTTCTGTAACGATGTTCTGCACAGGCTGACTGGTATGAGAAAAAGGGAACAAGACTCTCTATCCCCCCACCAAAATGTGTGTTTCTCACATGGGGGAAATTATCCTCTGTATTTCATAGTTGCTACCCGGTATTGGTGGTGTAGCAGATGCTTCCCACGCATGCACCACATTCCAGTTTTCATTTTTGCTTTGAGCAAATCACATGAAGTAATTTAATTTGCCGAATTTCTGCGGCCAGCATAATTCCCCTTGTCCAGAGGGTGTAAGCATGTTCAGGTTACTTACAGTTTCATGGGAATACAAATGTGTAGGTGTGACATATTTTAGCAAAAATTTCCCGTGTCTGAGTGCACACTTACGGGTGCCTTGCCCAAGAGGTTTTGGTTCTCTTTTTCTGGACGCAAGAGTGATTAGCCTAAACCACAAAGGACCTTTGGCAAGACACAATGAGTTCTCTCTCTGACGTAGTGACACCCACCATCTTCCTTTGTTGGTTTCCTTTATTGGTACAGTTACAGTTGGTGAAACCACTCCCTTGGGATTCTGTGGAATAAGAACCCACCCAGAGAGGTGGGAGGTGTTTTTGTAAGAATTGCATGGGGTCATGTGGATTCCAGGCAGGACACCAGGGACCCGTCACACTACAAGACTTTACAGCATTATAGCACCATGATTCCACTTTAACTGCCATGTTTCCATCCAGTGGAATCCTGGGATTTGCAGTTTAGGGAAGTAGAGTTAGAATTCCCAGCCAAAGTTCTCTAGTGCCTCAACAAACTTTAGATCCCATGATTCCGCAGAATGTGGCCATGGCAGTTAAAATGGAATCATAGTGTTTTAACTGCAAGGTGTGAAAGGTTCCCAGGTCAGTTACTGAGTTTGCTGATTCAGCTGGGGACTTCTCAGAGGCGAATGTGCACTGATTATCTCATCAGTGTTTCAGCTCTCTACATATTACATCCTCCACAAAATCTACTGGTTCACGAAAAACAATCTTCAACTATGCAAGCCAAAGGCAGACTCTGGAATTTGGAATCGGTGACCACAGGAAAAAGAGGACATAGGTCCTATAGTTTAACAGTTGTGCAGAGGAGGGAATTTCAAAAGGACAGGAGACCTATCTTTTTGTTCCGTGGACACTCTATTTTTATGGCACCAGCTACAGGGTGGATACTTTGGACAGGAATCCTGCAGGGGGAGGTTCTAATCTCCTTGTGACAATCCAAAGTCTAGGTGGATCTTGTTCTATTTTCTCCTGAAGGGACTCTCTTTCACCACACTATTACTTGCATGGCAAAAGTGAGGACCAGCCACAGAATCTGTTCTATGTAATATAGGCCCCATTTATTAACTATTCTAACAATAATAGTGATTAGTATTGTCCACCTGTTTCACACAGAAACTTGTAGTAGGATATACTTGTTAATTGTTGAATATTGTGACTGGTCTAGGTGTTGCTGAAGGAGGTTGTTCCCTGTGTGTGTTTTTTGTAAGTGTTGATCTCATGTGTTTTGAGTGGTGACTTATATATATATATTAAAATGTGGATAAAAAAATCTCACTGTTACTGTTGGAATATAAAGCCAGTAGAGAAAGGAAAAAGTGGGAGTGAAGGAACAAACACAGAAGCAAAAAATCCTTGCTCTCGTCTATGATTCTCTGGAATGGGTCCTGCTAGCATTGCCACAAGACTTGAAGCCATGACGCCTCCTCTCTCTCTCCAAGAGTTTGTCAAGTTTGTCATGTTCCATGGGCAGAGAAGAATAGACAGAAAGCAGCACAGCAAAAGAGGTTTCTCTGGCCTGGTGTCCTCCAGCTGTATCAGACAGTAGCTTTCGTCATCCCCAGCTAACATGGCTGAGGTTAGGGAAAGCTGATTTAGATCCATATGACCAAGTTGGGGCAAGCCCTTGTAATGGACTGTCCTTTCCCTTTCCTCTTCTTTCACACACAAAGAAGTGAGTGAAAGCTTCCCACTTTAACATCTGACTAAACAGAGGGATACAAATGACAACCCCATGCATGTTTTGAAATGCCCCATACTTCCTCAGACACTGCAAGAATAAACTCCTGTTCAGGTTCTTAAGCAATGTATGAGGCAGGTTCTGCCAGAGTTCAACTTCTTAAAGGTGAGGTAATTCTCAAGCTATTGAAAATACACTTTATTGCAGGTGTTTCAGAATTCAGGAAAAATTTAATTGGGCAATGAACTTTTTACCAGGATTGGTTAATCCTGACTTGAGGTGGTGGAATTCTTACCACAGGCAACAAAGAGTCTTGTGATAAAGTGGGCTGAAGTTCACAAACATTTATGTAAAATAAAACTTTTTAGTTTTTAAGGCAGGGCTTTCCAATGGTGTGCCAGGACACATTAATGTGTCGCCTGAAGTGTGTAGATGTGTCGCCTACACTCTTGGAAATGTATGTTATTATTTATAAATCATATATTTTTAAAAATATGTGAAAGGTTTTCATGAGATATGTTGCGTCCCCATGCATTTTGTGTTACAATTTATGTATGTGTATGTCT
Organism: Cyclura pinguis; assembly: GCA_030412105.1. Taxonomy (NCBI): domain Eukaryota; kingdom Metazoa; phylum Chordata; class Lepidosauria; order Squamata; family Iguanidae; genus Cyclura; species Cyclura pinguis. The sequence goes on along the minus strand of CM059601.1, from coordinate 234,941,676 downwards.
CTCTTATAAAGGGTTAGCTTAACCTCCAGTTTGCTAGTAAAAATGAAATTACTGTGTTGCGAAATGATGCATGTCTAAAATAGTGTGTCGCCATCATGAAAAGTTTGGAAAGCTCTGGCCTAAGATGCACCAAGATTGTTGGTTTTAATGCAGTTCCCTGTAGCAACTGTTGGTTGACAAAAATTGTAGGTTTATTTTGAAAAAAGTCCAACTACATTGACTAAATAATGGCTTAAATCCTGCTGATAGCCCTGACTAGAGTAGATCCTTTGAATCATTGCAAATTACTTATGTGTTTATCATATTAAACAATGGTTTGAATGGGTCCATTTTAGTTCAGAGTAAGCAACAGAATGCCAGCCAGTCTCCTAACTAGTAACTTGGAGCTTCAAATCAGAGTCCTGTTAGCATTTTATTATGTGGTTGCTGGTGATAATCTTACTATAAATCCACATTCTATATCAGTGGTGGGGAACAAATGGCCTAAAATTCATCTTAACATCATTAATATGGCCAAGGGTAAGGGACTGTTGAGGAAGATGTAGACCAAAACATCTGGAGGGAAAAAATGTATTTAATCTTGCCCTGCAAATACAACACTGGATGCCTTTTATTGACAATAATCCCTTTCTATTTACACTGGAACACATCATTTTCAGGTAGAATATAAAGGCACAACAGCCGTTCCTTATTTTAAGAATAAAGTTTTAGGGAAAACAAGACCTAATCGACACAGAAGGAACTATGCCAGATAATAACTAGTTGATAGTCAGCATCCAGGAAATATTCACCAATGGTTGCTCCTCACCTTGGGCAGAAGTGATGAGTGGGATCCCTAAGAGTTCTATCTCTCCTGGGCCCAGGGTTGTTTGATATCTTTATAAATTACTTAGAGGATGGAATAGAAGACACCTTTACCAAATTTGCAGATGACACCAAATCAGGGGGACAAGCTAATATCCCAGAGGACAGGAACAGAATTCAAAGTGGCCTTGACATATTGGAAGGCTCAGCCAAAACAAAATTCAACAGGGCTAAATGTAAGGTACTACATCTAGACAAGAAAAATTAAATGCACCAATATAGAATGGATGACACCTGGCTTGAAAGCAGTACATGTGAAAAGGATCTGGGGTCTCAGTAGACCACAATGTAAACATGACTCAAGAGTATGATGCAGCAGTCAAAAAAGTCTATGTAATTCTGGGTTACATATACAAGAATACAGTGCCCAATTCCAGGGAAGTAGTAGTCTCACTCTGTTCTGCTTTAGTCAAACCTAACCTCACATACCATGTCGAGTTCTGGCACCACAATTCGAGAGGGCTATCGATAAACTGAAACAGGTCCAGAGAAGATCAATCAAGATGACTAATGGCCTGGAAACCAAACCTTATGATAAATGACTTAGGGAGCCAGATATGTTTAGCTTGGTGAAGACTAAGAAGTGACATGATGGCTATCTTTAAATAATTGAAGGGATGTCATGTAGAAGAAGGAGCAAGTTGGATTTCTGCTGCTCCAGAGACTGGAACACAAACCAGTGGATTCAAGTTACAAGAAAAAAGGATTCTACCTGAACTTTAGGAAGAATTTTTTTATGTAAGAGCTGTTCTACCATGGAATAGACTGCCTCAGAGGGTGATGGACTTGCCGTCTTTCAAGGTCATTAAACAGATGTTGGATAGGCATCTTTCAAAAGCACTTCAGTTGTGTATTCCTGCATGTCAGGGGGTGGACTGGGTGGTCCATATGTTCCCTTCAAACTCTATGATTTTATGTTTCTATTCTAGGATGATATGTAGACACCAGGATAAGGAGAAGAGGCAAACTAACATGGGACAATACAATCAAGGGATATGACCAGTTTGATGTTTTCATCTGAAATCTTTATTATTTGTGTCTCTTAGGCCCTTTTCGCAGGACATTGTTGTCCCGCTATAGGGTTAGGAGAAGGATGGGACTGCTGCAATGGTTACACATGATGTTGTGGTCCCGTTCTGCTCCCATCCCCATGCAGTGCAATCACAGAGTAAATCATTGATGGGTTTTCCCCATGAATGACCTGCAATCATGCCGCCATCCCACACTCACCTGATGTGTGGAGGGTTCGAAAGTGCAATGGCTGTGTTTCCTGCCCAGCGCAGCCTGGGAAAGTACCTGGCTGCACTGCAGCCGGAAGAGGCAGGGCCATCGCACTTTCTAGGTCACAGAGCCAGCCGGTGCAGAGGGAAGCACTCCTGTCACACTCCCCTCCCAGCAGAGCTGCTGCTCGGATCCCCATGGATGCTGCCAGGAAGAGGTAAGGTACGAAAAGGGCCTTAGTCAAACCCAGTGCTGCTATCACTTGCATTTCCTAATACCATTTGATCCTGCTTCATTTTTTCAGTTAAACTAGAACTTCTCATGTTAAAAAAAAACCTAACTGACTTGAGGAAACACAGGCAGCATGTTCTTCCTTGCCTGTTCCTTATAGACCCAGCCTGTTCTTACCTCACGTCCCACATCAACACTGTAGCTCCTTGCTTTGTTCTCTATTATCATGCCCATGCCTTTGCCTTGGTATCAGGGGCTTTGGTATTAGACCATCCCACATGTTCACCAAATGATCTGTCCTCTCAAAATCTGTCTGAGATTAGCTGTCAACAAATTTCTTGGCTGTGTAACTTATCTACCTAAACTTTTGTTTATGTAAATTGTTGCATTGTCAAGATGTCTGGATGTTTTCTATTCCTAATTCTTTGTTTAGATTAGTGGCAGGCACAAGTATTCAATATATGCCCTAACACAGCATTATAGCGCTAATTCCATTCTCTTTATTGCTGGTAGAAATGAGAATGAAAACCTGCAGCTTGAGAGGATATTGTTGGAAAACCTGTGAAAGGAAGGAGGCACCCACAGTGAGGATGCCACGGAGACACATCTCCTCCAAGAGCCAAAAGATATTGCATCACACAAACAGACAGGGGAAATCACAGCAAAAACATCCCAGAAGGGTTTTTTAAATGATCCAACTGTTATTATTATTATTAATATCGGGGAGGGGGTTGTATGTATAGTTTGAAAAACCACAAAAGAGTCACTGGAAGTTGCAAAACAATTACAACAACAATAAAAAAACCTGGAGACATTGTTTACATCATAGGAGTTCCCTATAAGAACTTACTAGATCCTGAATTCTAGACAGCCCCTTAGGCTGTTACCCACATCAAAACCACAGTTTTACTCACAATATGAAGCAATGCATCCCTCAACTCCAGTAACAGTTTTATCTTACTATATCTAAATTAGAGGTGAGGGAGGGTTTTTTGGCAAAAGTATTCCCCCACTTACAGACCATGTGGTATAATAGTTTTGAACATTGGGTTTGACTCTGGGAGCCAGGGTTTGAATCCCTGCTCAGCCATGGAAATTTACTGGGTTACCTGTGCAGGTACACTCTCTCAGCCTCAGAAGAAGGCAAAAGCAAACCCTTCTGAACAAATCTTGGCAAGAAAACCCCATGATAGTGTCGCCTTATAGTCACTACAAGTCAGAAACTGACTTGAAGGCATACAACAACACAACAAAAACTGTGTTTGTGTATTTTTTTTCAGTGTTCCTCCTCAGGAACTACAGTTACAGTTCTCACTCTACCCTCTCCTTCACTCTTCAACGCCTGTTCAGAATGAAGGTAGTGTGATGAAAGCAGCATGGTCATCATTATGAATTGACTTTGTTTGCCATTTTTGCAATGTCATCACATAACGAAATGCGGTTTACTGTGGTGATGCTGTGATATTATTATGCTCCTCCATTTAACATCTAGGATAATGAAGTAAGAAAGGATAAGCCTAAAAAATGTGACATTGAGTGGGGAGTGAAAAGAGGAAATACTGTGGCCAGGAGCTGGCATAAACACCAGCAAAGGAAGATATGTTTGTAGGAGCATTGGAGGATATTTCAGACCAGCTCAGAGCCCTTATCTCACTCCAGAATGCTCTGGGAGAACATTCAGTGTGCCAGTCCCAATAAGGCTATGGAATTCATTACAGCACTAACTCCTTCAGATGTCAGGCATAAGCTTTGGAGGCACTTTTTTTAGAACCCCTGTAAAGTTGTAATCCCCTGAAGAAGACCACAAGAATATTTTCAGGGCAAAAATATGCTGGGCTGTTTTCAAGAATGAAACGTTTCTTTTCTACATCTTGAGACTTTGTCTCTTTTTTACACCCCATCTATAGATAACCTTGTTCCATTTTATTCTTATGACACAGCGATGGTCAATATATGTTAAATGTTTGGATTTTCCTTGTCTCTCTCCCTGCTTCCCCAAAAGTATTATTCCAAAGGAGACGTGTGAGAAAATATTTCAAAAGTAAGCATTTGTGTCATTAGATATTTGTCTTTATGCTGCCCTCATCCCTTTCTTCTTAGGCATTGTGACCATAAAAGCCAACGTAGGAGAAGAAGCCAAGCTTCCTTGCAGCTCCAATATATTTGTAAGCACGTCCCTGGAGTCTTATTTTATCTACTGGCAAAAACCAGTAGAAACAGGAGAACAAGATCTTATTGTGATAGCTTACGCCAAGGGGAAAGAAGAAACAAACAGAAGCGAACCTTACTGGAATAGGACAAAGATGAATGCACAGACTCTTACACTTTCAATCTTTCCTGTGAAAGTATCAGACGAGGGCAAATATAGGTGCCTAATCATAAAGGATACAACACATGAGGTCGTTGTCAACTTATCCGTGGTGGGTAAGTGCCTATTGACACAGTATCTGAAATAACAACAGCAGCACTTAAGTTCTGAATCCTATTAATTTGTTTTAACCACAGTTCAAATCGTTCTTATTTACAGATTCCTTTATATTTAGACATGTTCTGGTCAACTTGCAAAACAGAATGTTTAGAAATCTGAGCTGCCAAGCAACATGATGGAATGAGCAGCTAATGCTGAATTCATGTGCTTCCATTTTTAAATTGAATGAATGAATATATTTTCTCTTTCTTTCCTGCCATCCCTGTCTCTTTCTTTAACATTCTCCATATTAAGTTATGTGAATTATTTAACCCCCCAACACCCATTACTTACATGTTATTTCCTTGAATTTAGAGACATGTTTAAAAGCAGATAAAAATGTAGCACACAATTTGAAAGAACCAAAAAAAAATTAATGAAAACCAGACAGAATATAATATTATACCATCCCTGTTGGGGAATTGAGAGATTTTTGGTAATGAGCCTCTCAATCAGCAGAGTATCTTAGTAATTGCACAAAAACGGAAGTTGAACAGATTACCAGTCCCACTTTTATCGCTCCACCCCAAACACACTTAACCTAGCTCAAAATAAACACAAAAAACAATTTGGTTAAAAATATAAAAGAATTTACTTACAAAATCTTGTGCACAGTCTACACAGGTTCAATTCTTGAAAAAGGTAGGAAGAAAATTAAGCACTCACATGCTTGCTGAAAATAATCCCTGTTAGGAGATCTCAGGGCATGCTTTTTGGACAAAAGGCGAAGACAAAAGGAAGGAGTAAATGGCAAGAGAACCTTTTTAAGTCCAAAGAATGTGTACGTGCTGGAGGAAGAGGTGTTGACCAAAACAAACAGGAAGTTTTCTCTAGGCTATCTCTCTATGCCTACAATAAACATGCAAACAAACCAGTTAATTAAGCATGCAAAGGTTGCCACTCCCAACAATCCCTGCATTAGGACTGGGCTATTTGTTTGTGAAAGTTCTGGGCACAGTTCTACATTCGTGAGGGCAATCAGAGAGAATGTCTTTGCATTTGCTCTTCTCATTCATTTACAGCAAATGGATTCAGTGATTCAGAAGATTTTTCTTTTTTCAGTCTACCTTACATTTTATGACTCCATGTATGATGGTTTGTTGAATGCCTGAAGCCCAGAAGTTAGACCACGTGACACCTATTATCCAAAGCCATCCTCCCATACAACAGACTCACTCCTTTTCCATCCAAAAAGTTATTAACATCTCTGTCTCATCAGTTTGAAAGTGCAGTGCATCACTGAAGAGTTGGAAATTTGATTTGTTAAAGTGCTATTATTCCATTTTCAACATCCTGTGCAATTCTGGAGTTTGTAGTTTACTGAGGCCAAAGAATTCTTTGGCTGAAAATTCTCAGTGCCCTTCCCTAAACTGCAAACCGCAGGATTCCACAGGATGTTGAAGGTGGAATAATAGCATTATAACAGTGTAGGGTGGAAACGGCTTAAGTGAAGTAATACTAATAATTCACAGACACTAATATGTGTAGCCCTAAAACCAGTTGTCTCATCCCAACTAGAGCAGATCCAATGAACAAAATGCTGCATGGTACATCAATACTTATGGAAATCAATTGATTTAGTTGGTCTATTGTAGTTAAAACTAGCCATTGCATTTAGAACCTTAAACTATGGATAGTTGGGTTTTACATTATACAGTGCCATCATGAGGGATATGTGGAAAATTCTGTAACTTACAGCCAGCTCAAAATAGATTATGAATTTAGACCATTTCCACACTAGACTGTTATAGCACTATTATTCCACTTTCAATATCCTATGGAATCCTGGGGTTTACCATTTAGGGAGTGGCCCCTAAGGGAAGGGGAGAAGTGGTTCATATTAAGAGATATTTAAAAGCCCTTTAGCCTAACACAGTGGTGGTCTAAACCCCTGATCTCCCATTAAAGCTGAATTTTTCACAAGGAGAGGCATTAGGTTGTGCAAGCCCTAAGGCAAGGGTGGGTAAAGAACATTTGGACAGTGGTGGGCTTTTTAAAAACCTGAGGACCTTACACTGTACACAGTTACAGTACAAGGGTTCCACTTAACTACCACAGTTCCATTTTATGGAATCCTGAGAACAGCAGTTTTGGGGGGGTATTTAGAATTCATAGGCAGAGAGCTCTGGTGCCTCACCAAATAAAAGCCCCTGGGTTCCATAAGACGCTGTCATTACATTAAAGTGGAATCATAGTGCTATAACAGAATAGTATGAAGTGCCCCCAAGAGTGAACTCCAGCCACTTCTTATCTTGGGAGAGAGAAAAGACATCTCACTAGGACAATAGGAGGATTAAAAAAGAATCCTGGCAAAATTATCCGCCATGGCCTATAGAGGGTGGTGCATGGCCCAAAGAGGTTTACTTTTCCAGTAATCAGTTAATAATTATTTTTTAAATGGGAATATGGGGCACACTTAGCTTTTCTAGGCCTAGGGTGCAGGCAGAAGTGTGGCCTGTGCAGATTGGCAGGAGCAAAAGCTCCTCCTTCCTCAGGAAGTTGCCTACCCCTGCTTTAAGGAATCCCTCGGTAATCATGTTGACCACTTCCTACCTTAGAATATAGATTACAATCCTTAGGAAACACCTTCATGAGTGAATTTCATAGAAACAAATAGGATTTGCTGAAGATCATATTTTTGTCCCTGTGCACAAATCATTAAATTCAGTGGAAGGGAAACAGTTCTTATGCTCATTGTTGTTAACATTGCTTGATATCTTACCAAACAAGCATTATCTCATGTTGGCTTTACTTTTCTTTCTCTCTCTCTCTCTCCTGCCAGCTAATTTTAGTAAGCCTGTCATATCTCCTAAGACAACGTTTAATGCCTGTGGCGAAATTCAGTTGACACTAACGTGTTCTTCTCATGGAGGATATCCAGAACCTCAGATGCTTGGATACATCAATAATACGAAAGTGAAATGGGATGCTAATTTGACAGTTGACAACCAAACTGAACTTTTTAATGTTACCGGACAAATGCAGCTCAATGTGACAGAAAATATCTCTGTCCAGTGTTTAGTTATGTATGCAGACTTCCAGGAATCTTCCACCTTCACCATGCGTAGGTTCCTTCACTTTTATGTAGACACAGTTTTAATTCACTTGCAAAAAGGCAATTTGCTTGCTTCCATCTTGCCCATGTCAGCCTCTCAGGCCCCTGAAAAAGCTACACAGAGGGCCCTGCTGAATAGAATGAGCTGTGGTGTGTGGTGCAGAGAAATCTCCCAATATTCAGAGGCTCCATCTGGAAGAGGACCCTTTGTGTTCATAGCACACAGGTCCTAAATCCAAACTACTGAAATCGTTGGGGACTTGAGCTAGTGCAGATTAGCAACTCTTTGTCTTTCAAACCATTTATTATTAGAAATTCCTATTTCCTATAAAATTAAAATTACTTGGTTAGATAATGAGACATTTCTCTGCTCCGTGGATTCCTTCTTCTAGTAGTATCAAAAATGCTAGCAAAATGTAGCAGGCAAAACAAATGAGAAACAAAATGAGCTATTGTGTGACATTAATTTGGATATTCCTCTTTTGTTGCATAGATACATAACAGATACTCACCTACTTCAGCTTGGTATGTGCTGTCCATTTGTGTGCTAGCTTGTTCTTTTATTATATTTTTAGTCCAATGACTAATTGGGCAGATGATGAAAGAATGAAAACATTATGCTAAAAATGGCAATGATAATATTGTGGCCATTTGTGCACAAACGGTTCAGAGCAAAGGATATACTAAAGATGAACAGTGCTTCTCGAAGAGTAGATTGGCCGTATTTTTCTACATGGAGCCAGGTTTCAGGTTTCAAAAAGAGAAAGCCTACTTTCTGTGCATATATTGATTCTATTTCTGGGAGCAAGACATGTTGAAATGCCTACAAGTCTATCCGGAAGTAGGTTACCATGAGTTCAGTGGGGCTCACTTGCAAGTCAGCAAGTATAGACTTGCAGCCTCAGGATATTCTGGGGATTTTGAGATCTTCACTGTGGGCCTGAATGATTTAGTAATTTTTTTCAACTCTGTCATTTTAGCTAAACCAAAGGAGTGTCCATTGCCTCCTTCACTATCACAAGAGATCATTATTGTTTCCTCGGTGATCCTCATTCTTCTTGTAGCTGTGCTGACAATAGTCCTTCTACGATATTGTAAGTATGGTTGCCAATGTAACCAGCCAATGTGCTGCTGAGAGCTATTGTGATGTAGCAATCAGAGTGTAATTCTGAACAAAACTAATTTCAAATCCCCATTTTGTCATGAGCCTCATCAGATGACCTTGGACTAGCCACTATTTCTCTCACACATACTCTTCCTCTTTAACATCGCTATCTCTCATACTAATATGGCTCACAGATTGTAAGAATGAATTGCAGGAGTGCTGTAGCAACCACCTTGTGCTTTTGGAGGGAAGGATGGGGTATAAATATGTGTGGAGTTTGCATCTCCCAGCAGCATGACATCTGTCAGCAGCCCCAAAATCTCTTCTGTAGGACTGAAGAACTTCACGTACAAAATGTTGGAGGTAACGCATAATAAACACATTTTCAGATTTTCAGAAGCCATTGAACCTCTGTAAGGTAAATAGTCAAACTGTTTTTTTTTTGCTGCATTTTACTACTTCCAATATCCTTAGATATTTCTATATAGATTATGCAGAGCTTAGGAATGTTTCAAACTTGAGAACTTATTCAAAGCGCAGAACAGTTACTTTTTTTGAACCGCAACTCCCAGAATCCCACAGCTAACACAGCCACTGGACTTACAGGCTAAAAAGCAGTGTTACAGTCACACCATGAAAGTAATAAAGTTATTGCTTATTGAATCGGAGTCTTAAATGTGACATAGTTATAACTTAGTTTTTGGGTAATGGAATTAATTCCAAGCAGCTAGCTCTTTGTAAGTAGTTATTTCCATACAATAGCCATCTTTCCTTTTTGGATGCTTTCACTACTTATGAGAATACAAACTTTTCCCCTAAGATAGTAGGAAGCTGGTTTCGCTCTAGTGTCTATAGGGCCAGCTATGTAGCAAGGGAGCATGAAGCCACAAACTGTCTAGAATATCTGCTCCCTTCTTCTAGGAACTCTTCAACTTCCCTATCCCATGTACTGTAAAGTAAAAAAATCCCCTATCACCAACATGCAACTTTGAAAATAAGAGCTGCCTCTTAGAGTGAGGACAGTGAATTTATTCCTTCTTTATTGCAACTATGAGTTGCAAATACCTCCAATGATATTATCCTTTTCACTGTGTCAACTACCATCTATGCCTCGCCTGGTACCTTCAAATTCCCCCTTTGGTAATGAGAATTAGCAGCGTGATTTAGAATTTGTACTATAGACAATATAGTCTCTTCTTTGAAAGACCAATGTACTTAGAATGGTAATTTCAACTGCCACTACAGAAGCAAACCACAGCAAAAGATTTTCTTCTTGTTCACATCAGTTTTGTTTTTTAAAAAATCAGAGTCCTCAATGGTTTATTTAAATATATACAACCTGTTCAGTGACTACATAGATATACTACAGTAGTGCTGTCTAAAATTAGAGAGTGGGGAGGAATCTTACGGGCTTGTAGATGCATTTTAACTGGAAGTCCTAGCACTCCTCATCAATTTTTATGGTGGCCACGGCCACTGCACACTGCAGTCCAACAACAGGCAGGAGGGCTGTGTGCTTCCCTTCGCTGCATCACAGTCTGTGGGAGGAGAGGACAGCAAAAACTTATAGTGACTTTTCCTCATCTTCCTATACCTAAACTCTCTTAAATTCATTCCAATCTGAAAGGCTCAAAATCTTCAGCTAATGTGGAACTCAGCTAATCATAGGCAGCATGTTATAGAGGTGCATTAGTACAAGCCCTGCATTGGTTTCTAAGTAGTTTTTGGGCTCAAATCAAATTGCTAGTTAGCATTTACAAAGCTTTAGAGCAGAGCTTTCAAAGCTGACACTTTAGAGTGTTGGCTGCCGTTTGTAGGCACGTCACGCGAACCTAACAGGCACGTCACGCGAACCTCTCCTGCCGCCACCGTGGGCCAGTCTCCGGTGGAGGGGCCACCTCTTCTGTCACTGCCCCTGCTGACCCAGGCCAAGGAAGACCTCGGTGAGGGAGGTGGCAGTGGGCCAGGCTCGGGTGGAGGGGCAGCCGCCACTTACTGAGTTACTTACTTAATTACTGTGTTGTAAAATGATGCATGTCTAAAAAGTGTGTCACCAACATGAAAAGTTTAGAAAGCTCTGCTTTAGAGGATCTTGGTCTATAGAAGTGTGAGAATATGTTGGCTGGCATCCTGTTAGTGAGTTATATGTGCCTAGCCCCCCTTTTTTGGACAGGACACAGAAGGCTATTCACTTGCCCTTATGCACCATCCCAAACCCTTCCACTATGCGGTAGCTGCAAAGCCCCAGGAGGGACCCCTGCTGCTGTTGCTTATTGGTGGGGAAAGGAAGGAGAGGGAGGCTATGAAGATCAAGCTGCTCTGAGCTCCCAAGGGAAAGAGAAAGCAACTGCACTCCATTTCAGGGCATACCCTCATTTCTCTCCCCATCCACCACTGCTGACTCAGCTGAAACCAGTTGCTGCTTTGTGGTCTGAATTGCTTCTCCTCCTTCCATCCTGGTATGCAACAGCAGCAGGGGCTCCCCTGGGCTTGATAGCTGCTGGATGGCAGAGGGATGCAGAATTGTACATGTAGAGCTATGCAGATGGAAGATCTTGGCTTTTATGCCATAGGAACTTTCCAGAGTTTTAAAATCTCTTGACAGTGTTGCTGCGGGTGCTGTTTTTTTTTCCTGCTGTTTATCATGGTCTGTGATGCCCTGAGTAGAGTTTTTACTTCAGTGACAGAGATTTTTTCATGTTTCATCTTGAAGGTGTGTTTCAATTTTGATATATTAGAAAAGATGAAAGATAACTTATCTAAAGTAATCCTGATACAGATGAAGAAGAAAAAAAGATGAATGGGAGGAAGAGGTGGCCAGAGAAGACAGTTATTCAGAATCTCTTTCTCTCTCTCTATCTCTCTTTCTGTATGAGTAAGTGAGAGAGAGGGAAAACGAGTGACATGGCTACATCTGTCAGGTGCGCATGAGGAAATTGAACAGGCACATAAATAGGAGTAGGAGTAAGCAGTAGTAATGAAGCTGCCCAGATTGGGAGTCTTAGGGCTTTATCGCAGCAGCATGTTATCTTGTAGCAATCGCATAGTTTAAACAAACAGAGGCATACCAGTATGGAAACAATCACTTTCACATCTTCTCTCCAAGAATGCTAAGAGGCCACTTTGGTAATTCATGTTCCTGCAGTCTCTTGCACCACCTCACTGACCCCACATTCTTACCTGTGTCTGCTCTATGTAGCACATGTGTGCTGTTTATTTTTTCTTTCTCTTTTTCCCCGCAATAGTACAGTTTTAATTCCACTAACCTTATTTATTTTTGTATTTCTTTTGCTGTAATGGTATAATTGCTGCATGCTGGTACCTGCCACAGCAGTGCAATTGCACGATTGTGGCAAAAATAGACAAACAAACATATACCAGGGAATAGAATAAAAGCAATGTTGTTCCTTTTTTGTTTTGTTTTTGCCACAATTGTACTATTTCCATTCCGGTACCTATTTTGTTGTTGTTGTTGTTCTTCTTCTTCCTATTATTATTATTGTTATTGTTATTGGTATTTGCAACATTATGGTGACTGCCACAGCAGTACAATTGCAGTGAATATTGGAACTGCAACAGAAGGGAATGATCTCACCAAGAAGCAATAGTTGAAAAGCGGCAATATTGGAACCATTAATGGGTTTTTCCCATCAGTGAAAAGATGTGATCCAATAATGAATGAAATGCAATGCAACAATGTGAGAATCACAGTGTCATGTGATAAAGAAAGATCAAACACAGAACTAAGCCAATGCAATTGTGCAACAAACATATTGTGTGTTAAAGCCCTCAGAGGAAATGAGAGCTGGTATAGGTGAAGTAAGACTGTTTCCAAAAACAGGATAATGTAGATTGTTTCAAAATGAAACAACAAAATGGAGCTGAACTGGAACAAAAAGAGAGGCCTTCCACTCACCTTCTGAATAACTTAGTCATTCCCCCAACCTCTCCGTATCTTCTCAACAAGAATTATTTGCTTTTTTCTCCCCATCAACCATTTTTATTTGCCAACTCCAGAATGCTAAGAGCTTAGAAATGTTCCTTTTTGCACTACAAATCCCAGATTCCCCCATGTTGCCTGGGGGATCCTGGGAGTTGTAGTTCAAAAAGTAATGGCCAAGATCTTGCATCAGGAGACATATATGTGTTGTTTGGCTACCTCTCTGTACCTATATCTCCAAATTCTATTCCCCAAACCACCTTGTAAACGCCACAGCCCCAGTGTGGCCATTTCCCTATTGCTGGAAAATGAGAAGAGTAGTATAGATATGTCCAGAGATTGATGGGGGTGCTTGGGATGTCTCTGCAGAGGATGTCCTTGCAGCATGTCCAACCACAGGGAAGTAGTTGGGTGCATCCCTGCCGATCCCCTCGGGCTCCAACAACATGGAAATATCTATGGAAAGTGGATGTTGCATTGCTTACAAGGAGGGTTGGGGGCAGCAGTAACAATTTCATATTCATGAGCTCTGCTTAGTCATGATTTTGACACTGTTGCCACAATTGCCACTCACCCCCTCCAATCTACTTGACTGAGCATCAGCTGCATGGAGAGAAGGAGTTCCATTCAGCCAACAATCAAAGCATGGCTGACAGATGTTTTTGTCTGGTTTGGAAGGGCTGGGCCATTCTTTAGTTAAGTAGTTAGTTAAATATAAGCTGATACAGAATTTTGGCCCTCATTGGTAAAGACTGTGTCTCCTGCTCTGGTGAACTGACTGATATTTTTCCTTACACTAGCCTGCAAGTGTATGAGGTCCACCCCCGCTAGCAGTTCTTTCCAGCCAGTGACAACAATTGACTTAACTCCACAACAGCAACTCAATGGGAAATCAGAAGCAGGATCTTTTTGACCACACAGGCCTCAGGAGGTAGGTTTGGTTTCTGTCAAATGCTGGGTCTTCCTCCCCCTGCCTCTCTCTCTGGCCATTTCCGCACAAGGAGAAGGAATCGCTCTGTGCCAGTACTTACCGGATGTTCTGGGCACGGACCAACACAGACTGTCCCTTAAGCCCTTCCACAGGGCTCCTCGTCTCGTCCAGGGTGAATCAGAGCAGTGCGAGGTCTTAGATCCGCACTGCTCCAGCTTCCAAAATGGCAGCTTGCGGTTGTTCGTGGGTCCCAACTAACCGCGAAGCTCGCCATGCCTAAAGCCCGCCCTCCACAGATCGCAGGCTTGCATTGGTGTGACCCTGCGAATCTGCACAAGGGAGCAGGTACGCAATGGCGCGCTTCGAAAAATTAAAGAACGGTTTTCTACAGTTCTTTAAAAAGCGCGCTGGAGGACCAGTTGGGGGTGTTTCAGAGCAGACTGAGGTGCGGATCTGAGGTAAGTAGTCCGGACCTAGTCCACTCCGAGGTGCAGACAACCTCCGTGAGAGGATGCACTGCGCCGTTTTAATTCCCTCGTGCGGAAACGGCCTCTCTCTCTCTCTCTCTCTCTCTCTCTGTGTGTGTGTGTGTGTCTACCTTGAAGTCACCTGTCCACTTATGGTGACCCCATGAATTTCATAGAGTTTTCTTAGGCAAGGAATATGCAGAGATGGTTTTTCCAGTTTTTTCCTCTGAAATATAGCCTACAGTATGTGGTGTTCATTAGTGGTCTGCCATTCAAGTACTAACCAGGGCTGATCCTGCTTAGATTCCAAGATTGGATGGGAACTGGTGCCTTTAGGATATTTAGGTATATGCCTCACTCCTCTTGCTAAGCCTCACTAGATTCCAACCATAGAATCAAATGCTGAATGGTTAATCATAATTTATGTGGATCACATAGATACCCTAACTGAGACTAGCAGTTGGATTTAAGATACTTACACAGACACAGAAAAAGCTAGTGTGATGTAGCAGTTTGAGTGCTGGATTAGGACTTCAGGAGACCAGGGTCTGAATTACCACTTAGCCACAGAAAACTACTGAGTGACCTTGAGCAAGTCACACACAGCCTCAGAGGGAGGCAAGGCAACCCCCACCCTCTCTGAACAAATATTGCCAAGAAAACCCCATGATAGGTTTGCCATAGGGTTGCCCTAAATTAGAAATGACTTGAGGGTATACCACCACCATAACCATCACCAACTACCACACACACATACACACACACAAACACACACATGCACAAGCATATATATTTTCATTTATTTATTCCCAAAAAGGATCACAGAACTGTGTGTAATATGTTCTTCCAGCTTTCCAAATCGCTAGTTGTGGAGATTGGAAGGAAAAATAAAATACTGGTTTATGAAATGAGAAATGTTCCAATAAAATAACTTAAGCTAAAGAAGGAGTGGGGGTTGCCTCCCTCCACAACCCTACTAAACAAAACTGAGTACTCTGTTTGGGAAGCGGAATTCTGGCAGGAATATTCCTTGCAGAATATATTTGCTAGCTTGGACAATTCCAGTCAACAAGAAGTAAGGAACAAGTTCTTGTTCTATCATCAAAATATTTGTTTCTCTTTCTATGTAGAGAAGATCAGCTTTGAATGTCAATAAGTACAACTGAGATCACCTCCTGATAACTTACTAACCCAACTTGTGGTCATCCTACCATTTGAGTCCATTAACATTACCCATTTCATTTTGTAAATAATCTACCAAAGGTTTCTATCTTGTAAGAAACTTTCTATTCTTTTCGTTTTCTAGCATATGAGTGAGTTTATCCATTTCTGCTAGTTCTATTAATTTTTTTAACTACTCCTCCTCTGTTGGGATAGAAGTTTTCTTCCAGTGCCTTGCAAACACAGTTGTCGCCGCTACTAACAATGCCATATCAATCGTCCGTAAGTGTTTTCCTGTTTTTTATCTGCTAGGTCGGGGATGCCCAAGGGAAAAAAAGTTGGTTTTAACTCTATTGCAATCCCAAGAATCCTTTGCATTAGTTAGCTTTTATCATGAACCAAAAAATTTTTTTTATAATCATTTTATTCAAAATTCACATATAAAACAAACAATTGTGTCAGCTTAATTGAAATATTTCTGATCTTCCACACTGATCTAGATTTCATTATCAAGATTTCTTAACATGCTTAAAATATTGTACAACATTTTACTGCTAATATTACTTGTTGATTCTTGCATTTCAATCTCCACATTCCCGCTTCATGATATATATCCTGTAGCCCCCTCATAATTTATCTTAAATCATGAATTACAGATTCTCATCTGATAGAACCCAGCAATTACCCGTTACAATTTGCAATTCTTTTTGTATCTCATCCTCTGATTTCCCTTTTAATCTCTGAGAGACCATATCGGCATTTTTGTTTTCAATAAGTGTACCCCACCATTGTTCTATTGTGGGTGTTTGCTGAGTTTTCCACAACTTTGCATATTCAATACGAGCTGTTGTTATCATATACAGTAATATTCTCCAATACTTCTTTATACCAGTACCTTCTAATATATCAGTCATATTTAAATCATGAACCAAAATTTTTTAGCTCTGTTGCACCCCACCATTGGTGAAAAAAGGTCCCCACCTCTCTTTCACACTTCCAGCATCTATTATTAGCATTATTAAACATTTTAGCTATTCTGACTGGTGATAAATACCACCTATACAGTATTTTTAGTGCATTCTCCTGCAAGATGTATTACCTCATGAACTTAGTATTATTTCTCCATAACGTTTTCCTCTAAGTAGAGATTGTGTCCGGCATCTCTCGCCCATTTTACCATATAATCCTTAACAGTTTCATCTGCTAGTTCATAGTAATTTGTAGAGCCTGGAGAGCAAGTGTTTGAATGAAGGGAGACCAGAGAATTTGAAGGCATTCTTAGAAGCCTTCAAATTCTCTGGTCTCCCTTCATTCATATCTTTTTTGAATCTTTCTTTTATCTGCATGAGAGGGAACCACTGCATTTTGATTCCTATCTCATTTAACTGAGATTGATCCCATCTTCTTAGCTGGTCTCCATCTTTGTATATCAAATCTTTATAAGTGACCCAATCATCATGCCTCCTTAAACTACTGATAGATAAAGCTTCTGCTGGTGATATCCAAGATGGTAATTTCGGGCACAACACAAACTTGTATTTAACCGAAGTTCTATATAGGGGTTTTCGGATAACATGATTTTTAAATATCTTTTGAACTTCAGCTTTCCCATACTATAGATAGGCATGCTATCTCAAATAAAGGTCATGCTGTCCTAATGTTAAAAGTATTCTATCTTCCAATAACACTCATGGTTATATCCAAACAAGACAGGCCACAGCACAGTATAAACCTCGAAAAGCGAACCCTCCTCTTTCCTGAGAATCTATCATAGACTTTAGTTTGACTCTGGGTTTCTTGTCATTCCACAGGAATTTAACTAGGTCTTTGTTACAGTCATCAAGCCATTTTTTAGAAATCTGGACCAGTATCATTTGTAGTAAAAATAACATTCTTGGGAGGATGCTCATTTTTATTAAAGCAATCCTTCCCAACAAGGAAAGGTCCAAATGTTTCCATCTTTCCAATTTGATTTGAGTTTGTTGCCAGGCAGGTAGATAGTTATATAGTTATTTTGAAACAGTTGGTTATTGTTATTCGAAACAGAAATACCTAAGTATTTGACTTTGTTAACACATTGGAATCCAGATAGTTCTTGCAATCGGGTCTTTTCATGATTCTTAATATTTTTAGTTATAATTTTAGTTTTTGATTTACTGACTGTTAACCCTGCCTGCCAATTGACCAAATAAGTTGAGCATTCTATTACTTCTTGGAAATTGTAGTATCGGGTCTTCCAAAAAAAAGAACTACGTTGTATGCATAAGCTTTTAATTTGTGCTCTTCTTTTCCAATTTTGATACCCCTAATGTCTTCCTCTTGCCAAATGTTCCTAAGAAGAACTTTCAGCACCAATACAAAAAACAGTGGGGAAATGGGCAACCTTGTCTGGTACTTTTCTCTATATGAATTTATTTCGTTAGGTCCAAATTGATTATCAAACGTGCTGTTTGCTGAGAGTAAATAAGCTTTATCCACGTTATAAATGTTTGGCTGAATTTCATTTCCTCTAATAATTTTATGATGAAATTCCATCTAACACTATCAAATGCCTTCTCCTCATCAAGAAAAAGTAGTGCATGGATGTTTTGACGATAGAAAGGAACGACGATAGTGAATTTTTCTTTTGAAATTGTGAAATGATAGCTCGTTATATTGGATAATTTTATAAGAACTTTATGTAACAAAATTGTTAATCTTTATTGAAATGGTTCTTATTCTAAATTTGTTCTTTGGGAAAGAAATTTATTATTGAAAGTGGTTAGGGGTTGAACAACATAAACTATTTTATGGTCTCAGTTAAGGAGAAATTATGTTAAGAAAATTAAAATAGAGAGAGCTTATATATTTTTCAAGTGATATATATTATTTTTACTCAAGACTTCATTCGTTTTTTGGAAATGTCATTACAACTCCTAGGCAGTTTCTTTTCACATAATGAAACAGAAGGGTGTAATAAAGGAATGATATATTAGAAACTGTTCTCTTTTCAGTGGGGAAAGCCCCTTGGTTGTTTCTGTTAGATTGTTAGATTTGTTAGATTTATGTTGTTTGTTCTATAGTAATATTGGAAGTAAATAGGGGATGATTGTTAACAAGGATCATTGATCCTGTATGTTTGTATAAACATATGCGTATAATATTTGTATGGTATGGATTATGTTCGTGTGTTGTGTTTTTTAGTAAAAAAATCAATAAAAAGTATTTTAAAAAAAGAAGGAACACCTGAGCAGCTTTCTCAGCTAATGAGCACCTAGCCAGGTGTTTAGAACAATCAGATTGCTTGGGGGGGGGGGGGATCTGTGTCTCTGAGTATATTTGAATAATACAAGAAAAGCCACCACCACCACCCCCTTTAAAATATGATACTCACTCATATCCAAGTAACAATTAGAGTACACGAGCTAGGATATCAATCAGACTGCACCAGCTCTCAGAGGTTTTTGTTATCAGAGAACAAAAAACTGGCACTTGAGTATCCTTAGCCACTTCTGGGTTTAGCAGTGACTTTCCAACGAGTTATCAATGCAGAAAATAAAAATTGCCATGCTGGATCAAATCCAAGATCCACTTATTACAGAGTCCTTGCTCCAGCTGTGGTCAACTAGATGCTTTTGGAAACTCACAGGTGAGGCAGAATGGAGAGATGGCCATCACTAGTTGATTAGTTCCTGAAATCTGGTAATCATGGGGAGTCTGCCTCTGAATATGAAAACTCCACTTTTAGTTACTATGGCCAATAGGCATTGATCAAGCTGTTCTGTGTAAGTCTATCACTGTTGTGTGGTTGAGGAGTTAGGGTGGCATCCATAGTTGTGGTTATCAGTTTTGTTGCAATAAGTTCAGTGAGTTGTAAAGTCAAAGGCTTTCACGGTAGGAATCCATAGGTTGTTGTAGGTTTTCCGGGCTTTGAGGCCATGTTTTATTAATATTTTCTCCTGACATTTCACCTGCATCTGCTGGGATCTTCAGAGGATTTGGTGGCATGGAAGTATACTCTGTCTCACTTCCATGCCACCAGATCCTCTGAAGATGCCAGCCACAGATGCAGGCGAAACGTCAGGAGAAAATACTAATAGAACACAGCCTCAAAGCCCAGAAAACCACAACAACCTATCGTTCAGTGAACTTTTGTTGAAAGTGATTATAAAGCTTCAAATGCATGCGTGTGTGCGTGCACGCACGCACATGCACACACACACACGCAGTCATTCATTCAGAGGTGATCAAGTTGACCATGAAACAAAATACAAAAATACACTGTACTTTTCCTAAATAAGGGGCTTGTACAGTCTCACGCAGAAGAAAGATGGCCTAGATCTCAAAGGAAGTGGTGATTCTGCTAATGTGTATGAAGTTCTAAGAGTAAGAGAAACAAAACTGTATTTCTTTCTCAGCTCCTTTTGTTACACAAGGGATAGGAACCCTCTGCATGCAGCCTGGAAGGGTTTCCCATCCATGTGGCACCAAACAACTTCTCATCTTATCTCTGATCAACTTTTCATCTTATCTCTAAGTTTTCTAAACCTTAACAGCCTGCATAGCACTGAGCTGTGCTCTACAGGCATGAAAACTGCTGCGTGGAATTGGACTCTGTAGTGCACATAGGCTTGCAAGATTGGATCTAGGATGGGGGCTCCTATAACATCAATCCTTAACAGATCTTGGAGCAGGATGAGATACCATAAAGCTCTGTCAAGAGAGACAAAGGAATCTGTCCTCCTTAATTTTCCAAGCTCCATCTTTCAGCCCCAGCTGTCCCCTCACAACATGACTATTGCCTCAGTAGTGGACAGCAAAGAGAGGATGGCAGAGGAGTCCCTGGTTCTGTAATTGCTGAAGAATAGAGTTGGGTGCTCTTCTGCTCACCACCACTGTCCACCAATGAGACAACAGCCATGCAAACAAACCATACAATGAGGCAACAGTTGGAGTTTGGAAGGTGAGGGAGGACAGCTCCCTCTCTATGGACCTTTATCTCCTGCTTCAAGATTTGTTAAAGATTAAGATTAATGGGAATCCTGTCCCAGATCCAGCCTGCAAACTTTAAGTGCAGGCCTGGAAGTTGTTGCACTGGGCCTTGCTCTTGAATAGGTTTGCCTAGATTTGAATGATGCTCTGCTTGAATGGGGGTGAAGTGGCAACAGTGGTAAAAATTACTACTTGCTCTACCCATGTTGCTTTGGCCCCATCCTGTGCCTTTAGTTGCCCACTTCTGGAATGCAGCCTCTTCATACCCTTCCAAAATTGGAATTTAGCTCTCAAGATGAAATAAGTTCCCACTCTTCCCTTCTTAGCAGATCAGATCTACCTTATATGCCACTGGAATGAAGTGAAGAAGTGCCCAGTTATTCCCTTCTGTTGTGATACAAGGACCACTATTAGAGAAACAAAGAGGCAACGCATTGGTCTCCCCTGCCGTTCACTGCACTTTCTCCCATTCCCTTCAGAAGTTTCCACCTCAAACTTGTGGAGATTTGTTGGCTCAGTACAGGGCTGCCTGAAAGGGCAGGGGCGGGGGGGGGGGAGACATTTTCTTGTGCTAGTGGAATTCTACTTGTTGAGTCTCACCTGAAGTCCCAAGGTGGTAGAATTCACAGTGTCAAGTCACACCACAGATGCTGAGTCACATTTTGGATGATAGCTTTTATATTATGGAGATCTTTATTGCACAGAAGCTTTCAGGAGTGACATTTCCCCACCTGTTGCTTGAAGTAGTACAGCCCTCTCTGCCCTCTGTTTTCTACCACCTTATATTGCCCACTGTTGCACATATAGAGAGAAGTCATGAAGAAAGTCTGTGACAGCCTTTTTGCATTTATTTATTTATTTTTATGTTCACAGATCTCTTCTCCAAGCTTCAGCCTTTGCTCTGCAGACTTGTTTGCTGACAGAATCTCATTTTCAGCTAGACAAAGATTGTTGGGGGAGAATCTTCCTACCAGGAATTTAATGGTGATTGTAAGCCATGAGCAAAACTGCGTGAACTTTCTCTTCATGTACAGTGTGAAGAAATAATGAAGCTGACAATGCAGCATGGTACTTTTGATTCTACTGTCTGCAGGGATTGCTCCTGGAGAGTCAACAGTTAACAAACCATTACTGAACTAGCCTTAATTCTCACTGCAGTAAAGACTTCAGTAAGGCATAAGTTTAGTACAATAAAGAGATGCTCTCACGACTCGTTAACTATTCCACACAGTTGGCAGCTGTAGAATAGAAGATAACTGGGTGAGTTCTGATATTGGATAAAGCATGTCCAACGAATATTATTGCCTGCTATGTAGGGAAAGAGTTGTTCTGTTTTGGAAACTCTATTTAAATGCAGCTTTGCACATTTAATCCCTCCCATCTCTTCATTCTATTTAGGGCACCAACATAAGAATTTAAACCTTACAGCTGTATAATCATGTTGCCATTGTAGCTGTAGGATAGTTCTTGGAAAGGGACAGATGTAAGGATAACATATACTCCTTCCTCATTGGCCACGTTAATATTTTGTATATAGGTTTGCTAATACTCCAATAAGCTTTAATAGTATTCATAAGCTTTAATGACAGGGTTATATGTATGTCTTTGTGTAGGATTTCAGTGAGCTTAAAGTATTATTGACTTTGAACCACATGCAAAAGTTTTATGCCACATTCTGTTCTCAAGTTTAGTGTTGTAATAGTACAGCAGCTAGGACTGGGCCTGGAAGATGAATTCCACTTCCTAAAAGCTAGCACTGACATGTAGGTGGTTAGGTACTTTCATTAGTTTTACTTTTAAATTACATAATTTTTTTTACAGCAAAGGAGGGCAAAAGCAAATTCCCTAGTCATGATGGTGCTATGGTTTAATAAAATGCAAGACTGCATATGCTCAAAATATTGGCATTTTATCATTCCCAAATACATTTGTTTGGGTACAGGATAGCAGAAGTGAATTTCATCCCCACCCCTAAATAGTCATGATGGTGCTTTTACTGAGTTTAGAATTCAAAATCTTTATATTTTATCAGGATTAGCAGAGTGTTATTTTGGTCTAGTATTCCAGGAATATAGAAAGTTATGGAAAGTATGGAATGGCAGGTTTTAAAACAGAAATTTTGTATTTTTGTACTTCACTACTGAAATTACACACGAGCCTAAATCTGCTTGGTCAACTAGTATAAACCCATTGAATTAATTACTCAATGGTAAATCAGAATTTATGTAAATTCAATCGTTTCAGTGGGTTTACTCTAATTGGGATGAACAACTGTATTTAGGCAAAGACCATTTAAAGTCTCTTCACTCCTACCAATGCCATTAAGGCTAGTCTAAAATTTCCCAGCAGCACAATTAAGGTGATCTCAAGATACTTTAGACAAGGCTTTCTGTTTCCATGTGATGTCACTGTAACCATCGGTATTTTACTGCCCAGTAAGTCATTTACTTGTCTTTGTATCAACAGTTTCAAAAATATTATTATGAAAAACCCAGATTAAAAGTTTTGTAGATCCATTCTCATCATGAGACACAAAATAAATATTTTTAAAAATCACTGTGATGTATTTTGTCACTCCATATCCCATTGACTCCAGAGAATAGAACCAGGAGTTATCTGTGTTCTTCCTCTAATTCACTTGGTTAATTATGGAAATTAAGAGACTGGATAAGCAATCATATACACATCACCATTCTTCCTTGGTTCAACAGAACCAGTGAGCTGCTGACGAAAGTACACAGTATAACCACAATTATCTAACAGACCTTTGACTTCTATATGTGATTTCTTTTTGCAAAAAAATGTCCAGAGGAAAGCCACCCTTCCACATTATACCTTTTATGTGCTTATCAGTTAACACAGATTGTAATTTGAGGTAAGAGACTCTTCCAATAAGTCATACTTTTCCCCTCAAAGGCATTATGGGAACTGAATTTCATCAAAAATGTTTGAAGCAGCCCAAAGTTTTCCTGCAAACATTCTAAATTATGTATTCCTCTTATGAACAAAATGTATTCTAACATCTTATCTCTCATTTTCACATTATCCTTCTTGACTACTGTATATTAAACTGCATTCAACGAAAAGCTGTAATTATGCTGAGACAGAAATATACTTAATTAGCTTCTTCTAGCAAATCTTCTTACAAATGTATGTCTTCAGCCTAAGGCAAAGGAGGTTATGTTTTATATCTTTTTTGGACTTATAGAAAATGTAAGAAACATGTATGCCTTTCACATTTTGCAGTAAAATATATGCAAGTACTCTGCATAATACCTCTGCCCAAGTAATAAGTGAACTGCTTTCAATTTAACATTTTTATTTTGGATTAACATTTTCTTCCTTAATTGTATTAAGCATTGCCTTTTATTCTCATTTTCCTGTGTATAAAAAACAGTGAATTAGGGCAGCTGAGACATGAAGAATTGCTTAGAAATTCAGTAAGCACAATACTCTATGGACCAATTCATACGAACTGTCATTGTGGTTTGCAGCTTCCCTTCATTCCTTTTCTCCCTAGCCATATTTTTGGCAAATGGAACATTCACCATGTACACAAAGCTCAATTTTGCACACAAAAAGGAAACCGTTTCTCGTCAATAATTCTGAGGAAAGAATCTATCAATAGAATGGTAGGTGGCAATAGCCAGGGAGGGGGAGCACATGTACAGTTGGCCCTCCATGTTTACTAGGGTTAGGGGCACAAGACCCCCACAAAAGCGGAACAACCACAAATACCAAAATGTGTGTCTCTGTGGGAAGGGGGTAGAGGCTTGGTGGGAAGAGTGGGCACCCAGGTTCCAAACCAGGTCAAGGAAAGGAGAGGAAAAGGGGGTGGGGTTGGCATGGTGGCCCTGCATTTCCTCTCTGTTGCCCATCTCCTTCCTTGGGTGGGAGGTGGCATCATTAAAGGGTTTGTGGTGCTGAAAAATTGGGCTGTGAGCCATTCTTAGCTGGCCAGGCAGCAGTTGGTGGAGGAGAAAGAGGACCAGAGGTGAGTTTTTAAAGGGCTATGCACCCTGACTGGAGCCAAGAGGGGAAGGTTTCCCTGGCAAAGAAGCACAGGGGTTAGAAAAATTTGCAAATTATGAAAAACCATAAAAGTGAAATCCATAAATGTGGAGAGCTGTCTATATACTGATATATATATATATATACATATATACAGTATATATACTAAGAATTTCTTGTTGGAACTTAACAGGTCTGAGTGGTAAGCAAGTGGATGAAACACTGCCTAGAAACCCCCTATGCTGTTTTTGGTGCCATTAATGACCTTTTTTAAAAAAATTACAGAATAGCTATCAGCTACAAACGGGTAGGCCTATATGCTTCTCAGCAGCAAATATTTTATCAGAATACTTGCAGACAGTGGCATTCCATTGTGAACAGCAGGGACCTAGTGTCCTGCAAACAGCTTCTAATGCCATGGTTGATATCCTGGACACATCCCTGGACTTACCTATCCATTAATTTATGGACATATAAATCTTCATATTGTTCCAAGCGTCCTTGTGATGCCTAGTATCTCTCCAGTATCTGAACCCTACTTCTCTATATAAAAAAATCATGTTAAAAATGTTGTATCAATTTAAAAAGTGAGTTTGTATGTAATACACATTAAGAAGAAAGGGAAATTACACAGATTTGCAGAAGTTGCCCTGCTGTTGCTGTGCGCCTTCTGACCTAAGGTGACTCTATAATGGGGTTCTTTTGGCGGAATTTGTTCAAAGGGTTTGCCCTTGCCTTTCTCTGAGGCTAAGAATGTGACTTACCCAAGGTCACCTAGTGGGTTTCCATGGCTGAATGGGGATTCAAACCCTGGTGTCCCAGTGTTCTAGTGCAACACTCAAGCCATTACACCACAATGGCTATCAAGCTGTCCTACTGACTGTATTTAAATTACTGTGCTATAAAGTCTGGATTTCTTTGGACAGTGTTTACTTAGCCAGAATTATATGTTTTATGAGAAAAAAACTATGCCAGGTACTTGTAAGTTACATTATTTTATTGACTCTGCTCTGAAACTTCAAATGATGATTTTCACAGTCTTTTATTCTTTCAGAAAAAAAGATCCACTTCTGATGACCTCTTCCACTCTTACAGTTCACCTTTGTCAAAGAACATTTCAGTACTTTTCTGTGGGATTTATTTCATCTTGCGTGTCCACAGAAGCTTCTCTCCTATCCAGGAAAATTCAGATACTCATCCTCTGAAGATAAATTTCCAGTTCTGCTAGATTATCTGCTAGTTTATCTGACCAAACGAAGGAGCTCTTCTTTTGATTTTTTTTTCTGGGCAGTAGAGAACAAGAAAGACTTTAGCATAAGCTCCCTTGATACAATTTGATGGAATTCAGTGTCCAGCACTAAGACAGTTGATGTCCCCTCATGATTCAGGATTTCGGGAGAAATTTTGTAATCCTTGCATACTTCCAGCACTTCTCTCCCCAGCTCCTTCTTGAAAGGCATCATCTTTTTCTCCTGAAATGTTCTCCATGATTGTAACATTGGTCCCCCTGAAGCAAGGAAAAAGGTTGAAATTTTTGGAAAATATAATAACAATTAAAAAAAACACCTCTTGTTTCAGATTCCTTATATGACTTAACACTGAAGATGAAAACAATCCTCTGACATATCAGTCTCAGAAAGAGACAATTCCTTCATATAGTTCTCAAAATGAAGAGTACTTTTTGTTCAAAGAAGTCCAGTTTTCAGTTCCCTGGATGGCACACAGGAGCAATCCACAAACATCTGGGTTATCCTCTGTGTGCCAGCAGATGACGCAGGAGTCCAAAATCCCAAGTCCTTTTCTGTTATGACTGCTGACTCCTCTCCCTTCACATCAGTTTTTTAATTTCCTGACTAGCCAGCAGGATGTATTTTTCCCTTCACACATATCTACAGTTTAAGCAGTTTAATAATGGACCACACACAAAAGAGAAGAAATGCACAAGATGAGGAACCAGTTAATATTGATGTGTCTCTGCCATTTGAAAAGAAAAGAAAGCAAGGCATCGAAGCTGCAATGAAAGAAATAGCTCTGCTGACTACTTCCCAACAGATCACACACACACACACACACACACACACAGTAATATAGGTTGAAACGTGAATGTGCATATAAGATACACATAGCACTCCAAAATTATCCCTATCTATTCATTTGATGAACCAGGCCCTGCAAAAGATTTAAAGTATTATAGAACTACTTTTTTGCTTTTTGGAGGCGGCCTGCACTTCACTTGAGCAGATTGTTATAACTACAAAGAACAGCCCCAGAGATACCAGCTCTCACAGATCTTGGAGTGAGCTCAGAATGCATCTAGTGCAAATTTTCTTCATCTCTTTAACATGCAATCATTTGTCATGTGGCTGCAAGAGGCCCCTGGTGGATCAGGCCAGCATTCTATTCCCACAGTGGGCATTCAGTTGCTTATGGAAAGCCTGGAAGCTGGACGTGAGCACAACAGCAGCCTCTTGATGCTACCACAGCAAGTAGTATAAGACAGCCATACTGCTTCTGATTCTGGAGACTGCATATAGACATGACTAGCGGCCATTGATAGCTTTTTCCTCAACTGACTTCAGCAAATGTCTGAGAAATATTGAAACCAGAAAAGTCATTTTAAAACCAAACAAAAGAAAATGTAGGGTCTACATCCAGAACATAGCATCACATCACTAGACAAAAGGCAAAGAGATGGAGACTGAAATGTCTCTTTCCTTTCTGTTAAATAGATGCATAATAGTTCAGCGCCAGCACTAACAAAATGGAACAGCACTAGTTCCTTACCATTCTGCCAGCTTTTGTTCATATAGCTCCTTTTGCTTTCGTTTCCTTCTCTCCAGCAAGGTTTCACCAGCAAGATTTTGCAGTATCACCAGTAACCCTCCTGCAGGGACACTGTAAGAAGATGCCACAGGAAGTAAATGCAGCCATAAGGAACATTTTTAAAAGCACCAGCAATTCTGAATTAGGAGAGGGTCAGTCACATAGCATTGCACTACTCCTTGCATCTTCCCCAATCCATTCCCATTTTAAAAAAGAAGTTGCAAGATATGGCTCATTTCCATAGCAAACCATACTCTACACCAAATATTCACCCTCCCAGTATCATTCATCACTTAACATACTTCAGAACTATCAAAGCAATACCAGCAGAACAAAGTGTCCTGATCTGGAAATAGAATCCACCATGCTTCACTCCAATTTTCTGTTCTCACCATCAGAGAATCTGATTCTCTGTTGACATATCATCCTTGGTACACCAGGGCTCTTTAGACATACAAGTCTAAAGAGAAAAGAGAAAGAAAACCAGGACATTTCCTGCAGTTTCCACCTTATGAAGTCTGTGTGCTCCCTAGCCTCAACACACACAACACAGACGCATTTAGCATCTGAATCTTGCTGGTTTCAGTAAACTCTGTTTATGGGAGTTCACATTTTCTTCAGGAAGTGGCCCCCTGTGAAGGTTTCTCACACTATTTCAAGAATGTTTGGGTAGTGGAGAGCACTGGAAGCTGGCAGGCAGGTGACTGGGGCAGTGGTAGGCTGGGGGGGGGGTGGAGGGGCACGCACTGCAGGTCAGACTTGATCCCCTGCTGTACATAACCACTGCTAAAAATTTACCCAGTAACTTGAAAGGAAGTGTGGTGGTTTGAATACTGAACTAGGACAAGGGTTTTAACCCTTGCTAAGCAGTGAAAGCTCACTGTGTGACCTTGTGTGACCTTGAGCCAGATACAGTCTATCAGTCTGAGAGGAAGGCAATGGCAAACCTCATCTGAACAAATCTTCCCAAGAAAACCCTATGATGGGGTTTTCATAAGTTGGAGTTGATTTGAAGGCACATAATAACAATGAATATTTAATAGCACCAACAGCATGTTAGACCAATGAGCTAACTGATAACAAAAGGATATCCAGAGCTTGGGAAAGTTCCTTTTTTGGACCACAGTTCCCAGAGCCCACAACCAATATGGCTATGCTGGCTAGGGGATTCTGAGAGTTATAGTTTAAAAAAGTAGCTTTTCTAAGGTCTATAATTTGTACATCTTAGCAATTAGAATTGTATTTCTGTCTTAAGAAAATTAGTGGCTCTATCTATTTAAAGACTGATAGAGAGAGAAGGGAAGATCTATTCAAGAAGCAAATATCAAGGTGAAGAGAAAAAAAACACTAAGTCAGAAGGAAAAATAGCTATCATCATCAACTGGAAAAAAAAATAACAAGGACTGGTGTCAAAGTCGAGAAGAAAGTATTCCATAAAATCCCACTGGGTTTCAAAGATTAGCTTTGGTAATCTGAAGGCAACCATTTCTGGTAAAAGATGGTGATTCTGCTTCCTGATGCATCTTTGCATGCATGCACGTGTAAGCAACTTACCCCAACAATGCTCCAAAAATGCTTCCGCCAACCAAACCTCTCAAGCCCAAGTGCATTCTGAACAAGCCTCCTGTACAAGCTAGATACACCAAACAAACCACCATCAGATCATGTAAGGCAACTTGCAAATAGGCTCAAATATAATATGGAGAAATGGCTGTTCTCTCATTCCTTATTCTGTTTAACTGGAAGCAGAAGTAAGCTCTGAATACTGGCTGATAATAAACTGTGAGTGGTTTCAAAAATGTACAGGAATGGGTCTGATTTGGGGATTCTGAAAAAAGGAAAAAAAAACATTGTTCTTCTCCATCTGTTATCAAAAGGAGATTATTTCCCAAAATTCTTACCAAACATACCTAAGACATCAACCATGAAGATGTTGGCATATTGTGGTGCCACACAGCCAGAAGTGTTGGTGGCATATGGTCTAAAGATGCAGGCTTTCCCCACTTATCTGACAGGTTAGATACCAGAGCACTGTCAGAAAATGGAAGTACTTGAAAAGCAAAACCCATGTATACTGCACTGTAGGGAACATGAAGGACATATGTTGGCTCACTTGGGACCAGCTGTGCATGCACTGCTTGCAAAGTCTCTCAGCCAGCTTAGCAACTCCCCCCCCCAGCTCACTTTCCAAGCAGTGCATGCATGCAAGCAGTTCCAAGCAAGCCTTCACAAAAAAGAAAATCTGATCAAAGAGTGAAACCCCCATTGAATTAATGGAACTTGTCCTTAATTTGGAAGTGTCAAGAGAGCAAGGTGTCAGATAACAGGGATTCAAGAGGTAGGAGTTCTAGATCGAGGGAGGTACTGGTACCACTCTACTCTGCTTTGGTTAGACCTCATCTTGAATACTGTGTCCAGTTCTGGGCACCCCAATTCAAGAAGGACATGGTCAAGCTGGAGCAGATCCAGAGGAGGGCAACCAAAATGGTGAAGGGCCTGGAAGCCAAGCCCTATGAGGATAGACTTAGAGAGCTGGGTATGTTCAGTCTGCAGAAGAGAAGGTTAAGAGGGGACATGATAGCTATGTTTAAATATTTGAAGGGATGCCATGTAGAGGAGGGAGAGGGCTTGTTTTCTGCCGCTCCAGAGACCAGGACAAGGAGCAATGGATTCAAGCTGCAGGAAAGGAGATTCCACCTGAACCTCAGGAAGAACTTCCTGACAGTCAGGGCTGTCTGGCAGTGGAATATGCTGCCTCGGAGTGTGGTGGAGTCTCCTTCTTTGGAGGTTTTTAAGCAGAGGCTGGATGGCCATCTGTCGGGAGTGCTTTGAGGGTGTTCCTGCATGGCAGGGGGTTGGACTGGATGGCCCGTGTGGTCTCTTCCAACTCTACATTTCTATGATTCTATGAGTTTCCTGTATTGTCCATATATGCAGAGACAGCAGCTGTGGGTGCTAGTTCATGCCTCTAGATATAGGGACAATATCCTTAGACCATATGCCACCAACACTCCCAGCTATTTGAAGGACGCTACTGACTTCTACAGTCCATCAACAACCTCCCAGAGAACACCATCTTAGCCACTATGAAAGTTGAATCCTTATACATGAACATCCCTCACAAGGATGGACTACAAGTGGTCAGGAACATCATTCCAGACGAGACCATAGCTGACCTAGCCACCAAGGTCTGTCACTTTGTTCACACATACAGCTGCTTCACTTTTGGCAATCATATATCTTCATATTAACAGTATTGCCATGGGTACACAGATGGTACCACAATACGTCAACATCTTCATGGCTTTCTTAACTCCTGCAACCTTAAACCTTTCCTCTACCTGAAGTACACTGATGATATTTTCAAAATGTGAATTCATGGAGAAGACTTACTCAAGAAATTCCACCAGAATTCCAAATAACTTCTGCCCTACCATCAATCTCAGCCTGGAACTATCAGCAGAATAAGTTCACTTTCTGGACACTACCATACGGCTAAACAACAAATATCTAGGCACGACACTAACTGCAAACCCACTGACCACTACATGTACTTACATGCCTCCAGTTTCCACTCTGAACTCACTATCAAACGCACAGTTTACAGCCAAGCCCTCTGATACAATCACATCTGCTCAGACTCAAAAAACAGGGATGCCAAAATCACAGAATTACAACAAGTATTCCTCAAGCTACAGTACCCACCATATGAAGTTTAAAAAAACCCTAGTGGTTACATACAGCTCCCAACCATTCAGATACATCATCAACACACTACAACCTACTCTGGACAATAATGCTGTCCTCTCAAGGGCTCTTTGCAACAGGCCTTTACTTGCCTACAGACAGCCTCCCAATCTCAGACAGCTACTTATCTATAGGAGGACACACAACACAGGTGGGGAAACAGGTATAAGACCTTGTCACAAACCCAGATGACAATGCCCATGTATCTGTTCAGGAAATGTCATTACAGGACCTAATCTCATCACCCACAATATCAGAGATACTTTCATTTGCTTATCCTCAAATATGATATATGCCATCCTCTATCAATAATACTCTTCAGCACTCCAAATTGGGCATATGGGCCAATCTCTGCACCAAAGGATAAATGGACACAAATCAGACATTAGGAATAACAATACACAAAAACCAGTTGCAGAACACTTCAATCTTCCTGTGTGTTCCATCTCAGAGCTCAGAAGAACAGTCCTTGAACAAAAAACAAAACCAAAAACAAAACAAAATAGGAAACTACAAAGGAATGACTGGAAGGAGAAACAGTAGAATTGGAATATATCCACAAACTCCAGTCCATTGACACTGGGCTGAACAGAGAGAATGGTTTTCTGGCACACTACACATATTATAAAACTAGTTAATAACCCAGCCTCAAGAGGGTATTCTTGGCCAGTTTACCATATCTCATTTCTAGTTTCCAGCCAGCATCACACTACATCCCAATAGCACCTCCATCTTGGCTTTAGGCAACATCTTTTCTCCTGCCTTTGTCCCACAATGACCATCAACAAAACTGAACCTGTCACCTCATTACCATGCCTACAATTTTTGCATGTCTATCATTATTCATACATATCACTCACTTATTCATAGCTATAAAAGTTTGTACCTAGGCACTTAACTCCATGCATCTGATGAAGCAGATTTAAGTCTACGAAAGCTTATGATACCAACTTCTTTTTCCCAGTCTCAAAAGTGCTAAAAGATCCCTTTGCAAAGGTATCAAAGTAGATATTTGGATTCTCCCTTTGAAGTTTACAATGATAACTTATGAAAAACAAGTGAAAAGAATACAGAGCGGTGTGTGTGTGTGTGTAAAAATATAATGTCCAGAGTAATCTGTAATAACTCCACTTCCTACTGCTATAATACCCCTGTGTAGGGTAATCAGTGGACAATATACGGAGCATGTAACTTCTATTCTTTTCAGTAAAGCTGAAGCAAGAAGACCAAATGAAGTAAAAGGATATTACACAGTAAGACACGATAAACCATTTCCTTTACTTTATCAGCTATTAGACATTTCTAGAGGATCTGCTATGGACATTTCTATGTCAGAAAAATAAAGCAGCTTAGATCAGCCAGTTTATACTGAAAATTTGAAGTTGGAACAGATTTTTGAAGCATTTCATTCCTACATCCACAAAAATGCTAATCAGAATCCATTTATGTTACACATTAAGCATACAACTGGTTTCTCTCAAGATGAAAGTCATTAAGAAACAAAATCTGATAATTAAGACACAACAGACAACATGTATCTCATCTCCTAGGTTTCTAGTGCTCTATTACTTCATAACAAGGCTGATAGTGCAATCTATTCATTTCTCTTTTGAAATAGGTTCCAATGCACTCTGTGGAGCTTTATGGTCAAGTAAATTGAAATGAGAGTACAGTCTTAATTATTTACTAATCCTCTAATTTCAAAATCCTTTAAGAATCTTTTGCTCATGAACCACTAAAAAACACACAATGTTAACACTGTGACCATAAGCACACAGACTGCGAGGTAAGCTTCTGAAATGAGCAGGACAGTAACAAGAATTCCAAATATTTATTTTAAACAATTATGTATGTTATTAAATAATTTAATATATATTTGAGGTCAACTTGACAATGAAGCAAGCCTCTGGATATCTGAATTCAATCCTCCTTAATCAAAATTTCTGCATCACTAAAAAAGAGAGAGAGTGAAAGAAGAGTCAAAAGAAGTAAAGCCTTACCTCCTGCAATGGCAAAGTGGCTGAGGGCATTTTTGTCACGGTATGTGGTGAGTCCAGTGCTCACTGTGCTGCAGGAGAAGAAGAAAAACAAGGATTAGCCCTTCCTCAAAAAATCTGCTAAAGCGGGGGGGGGGGGGGATTATTTCTGAATATCCAAATACTGGCCTGTTAAATTTTGACTAGAAACCTATGCATCTTCTCATATGGTAAAACATTGCCAGAATATTCAGAATATTTAGAATTCAGAACATCACATTCTATGTTTCTACACGACAGTACTCACACATCAAGTATATTTTAAAGATGCACTTGCCAGTCCATGGCACGCAGGAAAATAAATACATGAACTACACTCTGTAAGTAAGAGTATTTTTTTCTTGTTTTTCATGGATAACATCTACATGGAGAAAACATCACAAACAAAGCAGCCTTTAGTGTGAATAGTGGTTATGCTAGTTACAGAGAGTTAGGGCAACTTCACTTATATAAGATAAGGTTTTAATTATGAATATATGTTTTCAATTTTAAAATATTTATTAAGCTTACAGAAAATGCAAAGAACAAGGACATTACAATAAACAACACTGACACACTGGGAAGATCAAGAGATTGTTAACATGTTTTAACAGATATCTATCAATAGATATTTATTTTTCCTTTCAAATAATGGCATCTTTTCTGAAAGAAGAGCAACTCCAGAAAACCTGAATTTACATACAATATGAATGTGAACCATGTTTCTAAAAGCAATTGGGTAAAAACTCTGACTCATGTACTTTAAAAGTTTAAGAATGCTTCCGGTCGCATGGCGGGCGCGAGCGGCTGCTCGGAAAGAAGCTGCGCAATGGCGCGGCTCCGAGCAGTCACTCGCTGGAATCCAGCCGCTTCTTTTGAGATCCAGAAGCGGCAAAACACCCCTCTGGTATTAGGGGTGCGGAAAGGGTCCGAAGGGGACCCCACAACTGGCGCGTGGATCTACCTGGCTGGGGGAGCGGGAAGCGTCAGGGGATCGAAGGACCTGGACAGAGCCAGCGGGATCGTCGCGTGAGCGGCACAAGTGCCGCCGCCGACTTTTAATTAAGAAATCAAGTTTTTAAGCTGAAAAGAATAAGACAACACAACCTGTTCTGGTCTTCACTTCGCGATTATCACAACAGAGCTGGCTTGCAACGCTGTGCAGGAGCGAAGTAATGGAGGGATCCAGGAATGTGAGTGCTAAATGCTGAGCTTTCATCTTAAAGGGGCGGCTGAATTTAAAGAAAAGGCTAAGAGATATATCTGCTTTCTCACGATGAATGATGCTAATATTGGTAAGAGACTTTTGGTTTCTAATATGGACTTACACTCTAAAATGTCAAATAAATGAGCAGTTGGTATTGCCTTAAAGGAAAAAATTGGAGTTTCTAAAATTTAATACTCTTCATTTGGACACTGAAGTTTTTATAATACGTTATTTTAATATTCTGGTTGAACTGAGACGAGTGGAGTATTGGTTCTTTTGTTATGGATTTTGGACTTTAGAAGAATACCTGGAGAATTCTTTAACTTTTGTTTTGGGACTCGTGTTTCCTGACTTCTATTTGGATTGGGATTGTTGAGACTGCTGAGACTGTTCTTGAAGGTCATTTTAACAAAACATCCTCATTCCCATGGATGAAGCAGCCTGGAATTTAAGCGACTACGAAAATACAATGAATCTTCAGAAACAAACTCCGGGCAGTGAAGTCCAAGAAGGGAGGGGGGAACAAAAGGTGTTGGCACAGGGTTTTAAATACGACAAGTGAATGTATTTCAGCAATGTCAATTAAGCATATGTATGTGATTGATATATTTTTACTTATTTAAATATTGGGATATTGTCAAAGAGTTGAAAGGGGTAATGAGACTCCTAAGTTTGTGATGGAAGGTACTTAAGTAGATACCCTTTTACCCATGGACTGAGCAGCTTGGAATTCAAGCGTCTATAAGAATACAAAAAATCTTCAAGATAATTTCGGGCAGCAAAGTCCAGAATGGGAGGAAAGGGACATTGAGATGGACAAGTTTACGATAGAAGTACTTCAAGCAAATACCCTCACACCTTTGGTTGGAGCAGCCTGGAATTAAAGCGACTTTAAGAATACAGTAAATCTTCAGGAAAATCCGGGCAGCAAAGACTTGGCGGGGAGGGGGTTTGTGAGGGAAAGTATTCAAGTTAAATACCCTCACTCTTTGGGACAGAGCAGCTGGGAGTATTAGCAACCATGAGAATACGGAGAGCTTTCAGATGTATTTCCGGGCTGCAAAGTCCCTGATGAGAGAGGGGAATGGAAAGTGGAGTCAATTACAGGGTTTTGAATTATGTGTGTTAGAACTGTACTTTGGCAATGTCAATTAAGCTTACAAATGATTGATATATCAACTTTTTTTTTGAAAATGAACATTATGATATTGTTGAAGGACAGAAGGGGTTGAATATGACTTAGAGTAGAGGTGGGAAACAAGATATCAAAATATAATGGAATCCAGGGAAAGAAGGTGAGGGACTGTTACAGTAATAATTGCTCAGACTTCCAGATATACATTGATAGACTTTTTCTTTTATAACAGTAATGACTTCAGTTAAGTAATGGAGAGTTGGTAGAAAATATATGAGAAGAAAATGTCGATTTGAGAAAGCAGAATGAAGTGAAAGCTGGGAACTGACAAGATGAAATGACAGTATTTTGAGTGAGTAGTAGAGGGAAATGCTTGTTCAAACAGTTGAGATTATCATTGTATTGTGATTCTAATGTAACATGTAGAGTGATTTGCGAGAAGTGAAGACCAGACCAGAGTGGAAGATCAGAAATAATGCATGTAAAACTACAATTTAAAGAATCTTTTTTTTATTTTGTGAAATTTAATAAAATTATTATAAAAAAAAAAGTTTAAGAATGTTCCCTCAAAACTTAATAAAGAGATAATTTTTTTAAAAAGTTTAAGAATGAACTGTAAACTGTATTTTCATGTTTTCTTGCTACTGGCTACTGGCATGTTTTCTGGCTACTGCAACCAATAATTGATCAGTTCCTTGTGAAAAGTATTCCCCTATGACCCTTTGAATTATGAATTTTACTGGAGAAATGCTAACACAAAGTGTAACTGAATGTCCCACAGCAGTTTTTGAAATAATTTTGAAAAAAAAATTTCAGTTATATGGACTAGGGACCCTCATTACTCCACTACAAAAGGGAGGCTTCAGCTTTATCAATATTTTGTAGTTCTTCAGAATAATATGCCTTTTTTTTTTTTGGCAAAGGTGGAGTAAGGAGGAACTTCTCAGAGCCCGAGCTGAGAAGTTACCCACGACATGTGACAGCTGGTCTGGGGCTCGTTTTTGGACACCCAGGACTAGGATTTTCCCCTTGGCATAGGGGGTGTGAATTTTGGGGTTCTGGAGGACTGTGGTTACCTTCTTCGAGCCTCGGCAAAAGCCGATGTGGGAGAAGAAGAAGATGGAGCGGAGCAGCCATTGCTGCGCATTTGGAGCTAAAGTTTTTTCAGCAAAACCCTGCCGCCAAATTTTATAGAAGACAGGCGATCGTAATAGACAACAAAAGACCATTTTATTTCTACTTAAGAGAATCAGTGCCAAGATGACAATAAATTAATAATATTTAAGGTTTGGAACTGTCAAAGGAAAAAGAAGGAATTTGCCTTTACCTATGGATTGCGATTAAGACTACTTTGTTTTGCGGGAATTTGTGATTCATGGTGGAAGGAGTGTGCCCTGTCGGGATGGTGGAGAAGAAGGAGGAAGCCCAGTGGCAGCTGGCGTGAGATCCGAGCAACTGAGAAGAAAAGAATCAGTACTGAGATAATAAATATGAGATGTTTACAATAATATTTAAAGTTTTGAATTGCTAAGGTGGAAAGAAGGCTACTTTTATTTATGAACTGTGATTTAGATAGACTTGTTTTGGGGCAACTTGCGACTAATATCGGTCTGCGAAGGAGTATGTCTTGCCGGGATGGCGGAGAAGAAGAAAGGATCTGTGTGGCTGCTGGCATAAGATTTGAGCAACTAGTTTATGGATTATTGTTAACTTTGGCTTTTTGGATTAATCCTTTCCAAATTGTGGAAGTTGGAAATAGTAGAAGAACACCCTCTCTTCAGATAGGACATTTTCTTTTTGGAAGGGATTGAATTGACTGAGCAAACTGACAGGCTAAACTGAAGGATAGACTGTGCTGTGGACAGTGTGAGTAATGGCGACGGAAAGAAGACTTTGAAAAAGGACAGATTCAAGCAGAAGGGGAGAGGTGGGACTAAACAATTTAACTTTAGAGACTGGGAATAAAAGAAGAAGTCTTGCTGTAAAGAGGAAGACGACATTGACTGAGTAGCTTTGAGTATTTCAGAGTAATCTTTTCTCCCTATAAATAAATTTGTGGTTGTTAAATTGGATGGAATGCTGAAGCAAGGAGGAAACGGGAAAATTAATTACTGTTTCTATCTTGTTTCCTGAATGTATTTATACTGGATTGTGGGTGTTCAGAAAGTCAAAAATTAAGTAACCAGGAAATCAAAACAAATTATCTGCATATTTTTATAAATAATATATATATGACATATATGAAATACAAGTAGGTATACAAGTAATTAATTAATTGAGTAAAGATTGTGAGTGAACAACTTATCTAATAATAGACTTACTTGATTGATAATTAATAATATATATAATTGAGTTGATAGATATTTATAAGATTATTTAAAATATTCCTGTTAATACGAAATAACCAGTGATATTATCTTTTGTATGAGAGAATCAATGAATTGAAATTATTAGTGAATGAATTAAGAAAGATTGATTGAATAAGGAATTAATTATACTATCTATATACTTAGATATAAGGTATTAGTTGTTGCGTTATATAATTGATATATATAACTAATATTATGATATATACCCTGGTTTAAATATATACAGATAGATAG
The DNA here is from genome assembly GCA_030412105.1 of Cyclura pinguis. NCBI lineage: Eukaryota > Metazoa > Chordata > Lepidosauria > Squamata > Iguanidae > Cyclura > Cyclura pinguis. Next base: position 234,903,722 of record CM059601.1, on the reverse strand, counting down.
ATATATATATAGATAGATATAGATAGATATATTGATTGATATCTAGATATTGATAATCAAATATGATGATATACTGACATTTTTTTTGGATGGAAACAAGGAATCGTACTGACAAGATGGCAAAACAGATTAGAAAGCAGTCAGTGGAATCAGCAGTGAAAACAGACCAATTTCCACTTCTAGAAGAAATAAGGAGGATCAGATCAGATATGACTTAAGAACTGAAGGAATTAAGGGAAGATATAAAAAAAGACTTTAAAGTAGAACTGAAGGATGTGAGAAAATCATTGGACAAGCTTTCAGAAGAGTTAAAGAGTACAGTGGAAAGAGCTGAAACTATGGAAAACAAAGTTAGAAGATTGGAGGATAAAACAGATGAATCTGCAATAGAGAAGGAAAAAGATCTGGATGAAAAAGCACTTTTAGGATTCAAAGTGCACAAGAACTGTGTGAAGATTAGAGGGCTGAAAGAACACAAGAATGAGAATTTGTATGATACTCTTATACCTCCACTTGCTGAATATATGGATATGACAAAACAAATGGAAGCTGAGATTGATAGGGTTTTTAGAATTGGCTCTTCGATGCCGAAAGGAAGAAATGTACCTAGAGATGCGGTGGTGGAATTTTTGAAGAAAAGAACAAGAGATAATTTGATTCAACGAAATATGGAGAAGAGTTTTAAGTTGGGAGAAGATACAGTTTGGATATTTAAGGATATACCTGCAAGATTACTTCAGAAGAGAAGGGAATACAATTTCTTGACCAGCCATTTAAGAAGAAAAGGAATCCCATATAGATGGGGAAAGTTAGAAGGCCTCTCATTTAGATTTAAGGACAAGATAAACTTCATCAATTCTGTGCAGAAGGCAAAAGATTTTATGAACAAAGCTGAAGGAACCTTCCAGAGAGAATTTAGAGAATTTAAAAGGAAAAAAAGAGATAAGAGACAAAGGGAGATGTCTGGGTAGAAGCAGAGGTTACTCGGGAAGATGTGGGAGAAGAAGAGGAGGAAGAAGTAGTAGTCACAGAGGAACAAACAACAACAGAAGAAATTACTAAAAGAATGGAGGAAATTGCATGAGTTGAAGGGTTAGAAGATCTGGAACTGGAAAAGGAAGGAAAAGGAAAGAAGGCTAAGAAAAAGATATAATAAAATATATAAAAGCAACAATAAAAAGAGAAATGGATACAAAAATTCTGTCTTGTAATATAAAAGGGATAAGTATACTTGAAAAGAGGAGGAAGATATTTCATTATTTGGAAAAGAACAAATTCGATGTAATCTGTTTGCAAGAGATAAGGATAAAGAAGGAGAGAATAAAACTCCTACGAAATAATAAACTAGGAAAAGAATTTGCAGCAACAACAGAGAAGGAGGAGAATGGAGTTGTAATATATGTGAATAGTAGAATTGAAGCATGAGAAATCTTTAAAGATGAACAAGGACATTATGTCAGGGTTGAAATCAAGTGGCAAGACCAAAGAATACTCTTGAATTGGAGTCTATGGCTCCCATAATGGAAAAAATAAATTTTATAAAAATTTAGAAGCACAAATTACAGAAGTGGATTGCGATGGAATAATTCTTCTTGGAGATTGGAATGGAGTGATAGATCCTCTGACTGATCGTAAATCCGATAAGTTCACCGAGAAGAATCAGGGGAAACTCCTTAGATAATTCAAGGAGATGATGGAGAACCTACATTTGTTGGATACTTTGTGTTATTTATACAAGAAGGCAGAGGACTTTACATTCTATTCAGATAGGCTTTCATCATTATCAAGACTTGATATGTTTCTAATCTCCACGACGTTATCTAATAATATAAAAGAAATAGAAACTCTTCCAAGGAATTTATCGGATCTTAATGCTGTTCTTTTATATCTGAGAGCCAGGAGAAGAGAATTCACTTGGAGATTAAACGAAAGATTATTGATCGAACAAGACAAACTTTACAAAGATACTTTGCTGAAAAATAAAGGAACTGATATTGGCAATGTTTGGGACACCAGTAAAGCAGTAATTAAGGGCTTTTTTTATACAACAAAATGCAATCTTAAATAGAAAGAGGAATGAAAAAATTCAGAAAATAAATGACCAAATAAAGACTAAGGAAAATGAGCTAAAGTATAAACCTGCCAGCAAAGTTATCCAGAATGAAACACGGATTTTACAGAAACAACTGGATGCTGAATTAGCAACAGAGATAAGCAAAAATTACTCTATTTGAAACAAAAAAACTTAATAAGCTAGGGAAATGGCTGGCCTACAGATTAAAGAAGAAGAAAGAAAAAAGAGTGATTACAAAAATTACAATTGGTGAAAATACCTATACAGATTTAGGGAAAATCAAGAAGGCATTCACTAAGTATTTTTCCAATTTGTACCGAAGTAAAAAGGTTGATTTGGAATATTTGCAACGATATATGGAGAAATTAGAAGTTAAGAAATTAACAGCAGAACAGAGAACAAGTCTCAACCACCCAACTACAATAATGGAAATAGTGGAAGCTATAAAGTCAGCAAAGAAAGGGAAAGCTCCAGACCAGATGTCCATCTGCAACCTATTACAAGGTATTGCAAGATTGACTGCTTTTACCACTTCAGGAAACAATGAGAGATCCCCTTTCTTTAGAGATAGAGCTCCCCTTCTAAGTGCCCCTTTTGTCCATGTAGATCTTACTCACTCACTTTCAAAGACAGTAATTATGAACATAAATATTGACTGTGAGACTCCAACATAGGAAAGCTTACTACTGGATCTTAAATCTTTTGTAGCTAAAAAATACAAAATGATAATAGCACAATCCTAAATATGTTTTCTCAGAAGTCAGCTCCTACAGTGGTCAGTAGTGCTTATTCCTATATTAAGGCGTAAAGGATTATATTCTGTTACAGTTGCATATAGGCACTGATTACAACCCAATAAATAAAATATATTAATAGCTATTGATTAAGGATCCCATATCAAACCTGAAGGAGACTCTGGGTGAATAGCAACAGGTATGTGTGTGATATTTCATATTTTATGCTCATACAATATTATGTTTCTATCTGTTCCTTGAATATTCCCATTTGTTGGTCTGCTATGTTACAAAAGGACCATAAATGTTCTAAGGGAAAAAAGCCAGAGTAATCAAAATATGGACCTTATCCTTATTTAGAAAATGTTTGGGCATATGCTGTTCTGGAGGACAGAAGCAAGGACTCTGTTCACCAGAGATGCTAAAAGTAGCAGAATAAAGAGGCTCACAGACAGTCCTGCTAATATTTAAGCTACCCCATTTTGCTGTTTATATGAGGAATTACTCCAGAACTGCCTTCTATCCTTAATGCATCTGCGGGCTTCCACACCTATTATTTTTCACAGTAAACAACGGGTACTCTTACTTGAATATTGCCACAAAGGCGGCAACTCTCCAGCTCCAACGCCAGCCATAACGGATGAAGCCCCTGATTGCTGCACGATGTGCAGATTGCTGTGGAGAAGATTAAAAAGTACAATTTGTTGGGCTGCAACACAGATTTTTTATGTTCACAGTGACATTCTACATGCTCCATATTAAACATTAATAAGAAAATCAGACATATTAGTAAGATGTCCAAAATCAGCAATGGAAATCATGCAGGCCTTCAGATGTGGTCAAATTCTAGCTCTCAGAAGTCCTAGGCAGCACAGCTAATAATGAGGAACAATGGAAGCTGTAGTTCATATCTCCTGGAAAGCTGCACAGTTCCCATTCCTGGCCTATATAGAGCTAAATATTTTACCTAGAAGCAGCAAACAGCCATCTCGAGCAAGCCCAGAGCCTACTCTTTCACACATTTGCAGGCTTTGCAGAAGCAATTGTATGCATATCCCACCCAAGCTTTTACTGACAGAGGGTGGATTAGACTCCTGCAGAGAACAATTCAGTTGCCTTAAGTTTCACCACAACTAAATATCAGTTCACACACACACACACATACAACTTGTTCTTTCATTAACTGATTGTTCAGTTCTTAACTCAAAAGGCAAGTACGAATACTAATTTCAGTACAAAAACACGTGAAACAACATGAAAGCTCTGACTGTGACACTTGATTTGCCATGGTTCTTTCCCACATGAAAGCCATACAGCAAACTGACTCTATTTAAAAAGACAAAAAAGAGTGGGGAAGGAAAACAGTCTAGAGAACAGATTCACTTCGTGCTCTACTGTGAGATATATTGGTCCATACCACAGCATCCAGACGATTACGGTAAATTTCTCCTTCACTCTGCTCCATATACCGTTTCTTGGCATAAATAAAACCAGGTATGCCTCCATAGATCAAGCCAACAATGCCACCTGAAAAAGTTGCTTTCACTATATTAACAGCTTCTTCTGGGTATCGATTTTGTTCACTGCAAAGGAAAATGCTTTATGAAAATCCAGACTGAGCAGCACAAAGGAATTTCTACCAGCATTAAATAAAGTAACAGTTTCAGTAGTGATGGAGGATGATGGTTAAGGTCACAAAATATTAAGTCTGCAGGGTAAGAAAGTGTTTTTTAGTGACCAGATTGTGAATCTGGGCAATGTTACTTAGGGAAAGAGTAGCAATCAAACTATGCATCATCATCATCATACTAACAAATTGAGAGTGTCACTTCCCTTTCCTGGCCTAGGTTTTGTGAAGTCCATGAAAAGGAAACTGGAAGCTCTGTGTATTTTTTAAATTAACTGTGGTTTAATGCTGTATATCTTTAAAAGCCACACTCACCACATCATGGATGGCAAGGCCCTGATGATCAGCCAGTTTTCCTCCAAACTTTGAAGGCAGAAAGGTGGGTGGGACCCCCTGATGAACTGTCTGATAATCCCTGCATATCACTGTCATCAATTCAAACACTAGAGGGAAGGCTTGGGATTGTCTGACAGCTGTGTGAACAAGTAACCCAAAGTGTAAGGACCAGAAAAGGCAGGCAGAGAAAGCATTAATTACTGAAATCTAAGTTCATGTGCCTTTGAGGAAAGGTGCTCAAGAATAGGTTTCTCTCCAAAGAATCAGGAATGCTTTAAATGCTGTTGACTGAGGGTGTTCTAAGCTCTTCCAGAGAGCAGTGCCAAACAACATATACATCCCTCCTCCACCCAGTTTTCCATCTGAAGATTGTAAACAGTTTTGGACTAAGCTAACTGCATCCAAGAACTGCTAATCTCTCATCTCTAATCTGACAAACTAAAATTAAGCATAGTGATGACATACTAAACCAAACAACTTATAATCATGGTTTATTAAATACGTTTATTTCAATATATCAAAATTAAATAACTACCATTTAGGATTTCATTCAAAACAGATGCTTTCCGTCTCATGACTTCCGCACTTGAAAAGAAAAGGCAGCGCTCCTACTTCAGACACAGTCACGCAATGCTAAATGTAATAGTTAAATGTTAAGTCTGAATTGTGCTTCATCAATCATTCATTCACTTGATTTATATGTCATTTTATTTCCCTAAGCAGGATCCAAAGTGGCCTCCCACAAAGTCGTCTTTTTAAAAAAAGGGGTTTTTGTAACCAATAGCAACTCTTTATTTCAGAAAAAAAATGCATCAAGTGTCTGAAATCAGAGCAGGAATCTTTTATTTCAGGACCTCATGCACAGCAGAAATCTTTTATTTCAGGATCCCACCTGGAACAAATACCTCAACTCCATAATACCTACCACCTCTAGACACTATTTTGACATCTACTCTTAACAAATGTAAAAGTCAAAGATGCCTTTCTATTCACTCTAGACGAGGCAGGCTGAAGAGGAGCTGTGACACCAAAAGGATTTTCTCTTTGGGTCCAGCCCACAGGTTTATTGCAGGCAAAACTTAAGGAGTTTTAATCACACAACCTGCAAATTTAGTCTCCAAGCCCTCTTTCTAGGCCAGACTGGACCCCTGGATAAATGAAATGCAGAGGGGGGAAAAAAAGGGCTGTAGCTATGGCGGGTGAGGTATATTAACCAATAATAATTCTAATTATTATAACCAATAATTCTGCCCCTTCAAATGAAATTTGCCTCCAGTTCCCCAATTCTAACCTTGCACTGAAAATAGTTCACACTGTAATGCCTTACCTTTTTCTATTTTGCATTTCCTTGACAGTTTTTGTGCTCCCTAAAGTGTATTTTTAAGGCCATTTCCACACTAGTCTGTTATATTGCTATTATTCCACTTTCAATATCCTATGGAATCGTGGCATTTGCAGTTTAGGGAGGATCAAAATGTTAATAAAATGAAGTTAAAATGAATAAAATAAAATTAAAATATTAATAAAGCTGAAGCTTCCCTTTTGTGGTGGAGGGACTATAAGTAATGAGAGTCCCTAGTCCATATAGCTGATTTTTTTTTCAAAATTATCTCAGAAACTCCTGTGAGACATTCAGTTACACCCCGTTAGCATTTCTCCAGTAAAACTCTTACTTCAAAGGGTCACAGAGGAATACTTTTCACCAGGAACTTATCAATCCTTGGTTGCAGTAGCCCAAAAAAAAAAAAAACCACATGAAAATACAGCTTACAATTCATTCTTAAACGTTTAAAGTACAGGAATTGGAATTTTTGCGCAATTGCTTTTAGAAACATATTTCACATTTATATTGTACGTAAGTTAAAAGTTTTCTGGAGCTGCTCTTCTTTCAGAAAAAATGCCATTATTTGAAAGGATGTTGAAAGCGGAATAATAGCACTGTAACAGGCTAGTGCAGAAACGGCCTAAACGTTCATCTGAAATTTTAAATTAGTGAAGTTGGAGACTGAAAGAAAATTTCCCGGAGACGGCAGGATTCTTAAGAGAGGGGGGCTGATTTTGCCCCCTCGGTAGCTACACATCTGACAGAGAAACTTCACCTACGACCAGGCGCTCCTACGGGCTACGGGAACAACGAAGAGAGAACTATGAGCAGGCGCTGCTTCAGACGGTATAACTCCACCACCACCGCCCCCCAGCCCGTCACCGGTCCGCCGGTCTCAGGCAGGCAGGCAGGCGAGCGGGCTCGCTCCCACCACTCACTCTCGGCGGAAGAGATCCCGGACTCGCTCCCAGCCCGAGTCCAAAGGCTTCGGCCTGCCCACCAACCGAGGCGTTGGGGAGCCAGGCTCCTCCGCGGCCGGCGCCGGCGCCCGGGCGCCGTTCCCGTCCGCAAAGAGCCGGGGCCGCACGCGCAGCTCCGACTCCTCCGGCGGCCGCTCCATGGCCGAGACGCTGGAGCGCAGGAAAAGACTGTAGCCCCCTTTCGTCGTCTCACCCGCGCCGGAACTAGTCCGAGTAGGCGAGCGCCGCCCTTTCGGCATGGAGGACACATCGCAGCTTCTGCGCTCTTTAAAAAGGCCGTCAGAGCAGGCAGAGGTTCTGTTGTCCGGTTTGGAAATAACGCCGGTGAAAGCGAGCAGGACGGCCTTTCGGGAAGCGTCCCCCTTTCTGTCGGAACGTTGCATGTTTGAAGTTCGCTTCGGGAAGAAGGCCTCTTTGTTGGCATTATGTACCTTCAAGTCGTTTTCGGCTAATGGAACACTAAGGCGAACCTGTCACGGTTCTGGGGGCTGAGAGTGTGTGACGCGGGCAGGATCAAAAGAACCTAGGGCCATTTCCGCACTACAGTGTTATAGTGCCATTATTCCACTTTAAACGTCCTATGGAATCCTGGAACTTGCAGTTTAGGGAGAGGCATTTAGAATTATCAGCCAGAAAGCTCTTTGGCCTCAGTAAACGGACAAACCTCAGAATTCCACAGGATGTTGAAAGTGGAATAATAGCACTATAACAGTGTAGGGCAGGAGATGCCTAAGTATGGTGGTTTTCCTATATGTTAATGGGAGTCCCCCAACTTCTAGCTTTGCCAAGCACAGAGGAAAAAACGTCGAAAAGTGCAATTATTTGTCTGGAGCCAGAACTGGCATTGGCACCAGTGAAGGAGACAGCTACATCATTTGATCCTAGTGCATGCAGTCCCCCTCCCCATAAGTCTATACTGTTACCTTTATTAATATTTTTACAGTTTTGTTTAAATCAAAAGAATCATAGAATCATAGAAATGTAGAGCTGGAAGAGACCACACGGGCCATCCAGTCCAACCCCCTGCCATGCAGGAACACCCTCAAAGCACTCCCAACAGATGGCCATCCAGCCTCTGCTTAAAAACCTCCAAAGAAGGAGACTCCAACACACTCCGAGGCAGCACATTCCACTGCCGGACAGCCCTGACTGTCAGGAAGTTCTTCCTGAGGTTCAGGTGGAATCTCCTTTCCTGCAGCTTGAATCCATTGCTCCTTGTCCTGGTCTCTGGAGCGGCAGAAAACAAGCCCTCTCCCTCCTCCACATGGCATCCCTTCAAATATTTAAACATGGCTATCATGTCCCCTCTTAACTTTCTCTTCTGCAGACTACACATACCCAGCTCTCTAAGTCTATCCTCACAGGGCATGGCTTCCAGGTCTCTCACCATTTTGGTCGCCCTCCTCTGGACCTGCTCCAGCCTGACCATGTCCTTCTTGAATTGGGGTGCCCAGAACTGGACACAGTATTCAAGATGAGGTCTACCCAAAGCAAAGTAGAGTGGTACCACTACCTCCCTTGATCTAGACACCATACTCCTATTGATGCAGCCGAGAATTGCATTGGCTTTCTTGGCTGCCGCATCACACTGCTGACTAATGTTCAGCTTGTGGTCTATTAGGACTCCTAGATCCCTTTCACACGTACTGCCATCCAGCCACGTGTCCCCCATCCTATATTTCTGCATTCCATTTTTTCTACCTACGTGTAGGATCTTACACTTCTCTCTGTTGAATTTCATTTTGTTAGCCTTGGCCCAGCTCTCCAATTTGACCAGGTCAAAGACCAGCCTTTGAAGAGCAGCTCATTCTTTATCCCCAAATTTTGCATTGCTAAATATAACATGAGAGCCAGCTTGGTTGGAATGATTGGAGTGTTGGACTACCACTCTAAAGTGGTAGTTCGATTCCCCACTTGGCCACAGAAACCCAATGGGGGATCTTTGGAGTGTCACATACTTCAGGTATGGTCAGACACCAGGCTTGCAGGACAAACTTGGCCTTTTATTTTATGCAGTTTTAAAAAAGATTTGTTATAAAACCGAGGTCCACTCAGGTACAAAATTCATACACTTAAATGAACAATTCTGGACTCAGGACAGTTTCTCAAGCATCAGAACTGAACAGAGCTGTTCTACAGAAAAATCCACACCTCCTGTCTTTTCTCTTCCTCCCTGTTTTAGCAGTGTCTGTGCAGCTGTTGTTAAACACTTGGCAATCTCTCCAGGTTGGTCTGTCAGGAAATGTCGCCCCACTTTTTTCCAACTCTTGCCAGGGTTGGAACTGTGCAGCCCTCCAGATGTGGTTGGACAACAGCTCCCACTATTCACTATTTGCTGTGCGTGCCTTTATGTATCGCAGCACCTACTTCCTTTGTGGGAAAGTCTCAATTCCCTTGCATGATTTACCCTATCCTAAAGGAAGCTCAGTAGAGCAGGGACAGGGACCACGTGGCCCTCCAGAAATGATGAAAGTACCACAGCCTCTCATGTATCAACACAGTATTTTTTTAAAAATGAAAAACAGCAGCTTTGGTTCCTGGTACTGAGAGAAAGGGAAGATATAAATAGAATATCAACTGATCACCATTAAGCTAAACAAAATGGAAGACTGTGTGCTTGTTAGGGTTACCCCCAAACCCTCAAAAAAACATATGGGGCCAGACCTAAAATAAGGTCTGTCATGGACTACCCCGAGTAGTCTACATGATTGTAGATGAGCACTGAATTTGCCTGAAAATGTCCACCACCCCCAGGAAGAATGCAGTCAAAACCACTTCTTACATGAGCAAAGAGAAGGGCCCTTCATTGTTAAAAGGAAGGGGTTTTTTTATAGGTTAAGGTGACAATGATCTCAAAGCATTCCGCGCATGTGCAAGAATCATTACTTTCTCAAGACCAAAATTCTGATACATGGTTGCTAAAAAAAAGTAACTTCTGGTAAACAATCAATGATGAATCCTTAGTCAGACATGTATTTGTCAGCAGTGAAGTATAAGAAATATTGTTACCAAGAACAACAGAGTGCTGGGAACCGATGCCAAGAACTTAGGCATTTACTTTACCAATTAAGGTCAGCATAATTTTAAGCAGGACAAGGTTTGACAATAGAAACAACATTTAAAGCTGACTGGAATTCAAAATCGAGGAACTCTAGTTAAGCAAATCCAGAGAGACAGAGGCCATTTCTGCACTGGACTGTTATAGTGCTATTATTCCACTTTCAACATCCTATGGAATCTTGGGGTTTGCAGTTTGGAAACCTCAGGATTCCATAGGTTGTTGAAAGTGGAATAATAGCACTATAACAGTCTGGTGTGGAAATTTCCAGAGTTCCTTTAGCCTGGACATTTAAGCAAGCAATAGTCTCTGTCAATTGAACTGTCCAGGACATTGATTCTTTAGCAGCTCTGCAGAGTAGACCAGGGAAAAGCTGGGAAGGCAGTATCTATTTCATCTAAACTCTTTGACTGCTTACATGCTCAGTAGCTGTGTCTAGCTCAGGTGATTTCTAATGCCTTTTGGCAAATATAGACCACTTGTATGTGGAAACCTAGCAGGTTGTTAGGGTTATCTCACTTGTCCTCACTTATGGAGCCAAACTGATCTGGTACTTTGAAAAAGAACACATTACCAAAGTATTGTCCCAGTTTTGGGGAAATGTGCACTTCTACAACCAAATATAAAACCTACATAATGCTGTTTTGGGTATGAATGCACATGTATGAATATGTTTGTATACATTTATAGACTCTACCCTTAAGAGCTCCAGATGCTTTGTACATTACTTCAGTAACCTTTCAAAAATCTTAGAAGGTGGTGGGACACTCTCATTATTTCCGTATTACAAATGTAAGACTGATAAATCCAGATATGCCAAGGGCTATCCTGTGCATTTATGGCTGAGATGATATTCAACTCCCAACATCCACCATCATCCTATTATATGCATTATTACACTAGTTCTCCCAAATAAATAACATTCAAAGGTCATACCTTGCACATCCTTTATAGATATTCTTAGAGCAGTTGGAGTTTAGCCCATTGACTACTACAGGAGTTATTTCCAAGTAAACATGCATAAAGTTCATCTGTTTGTCAGCAGATGGACTATAATGGAAAGGTAAATTCTAGTTGTTGTTAATATACATTCAATTTGTCTTCCATGGTTTGTCCCAAATACAGATTGATATTGGGCAAAAATACCAATAGAGAAACTCAAATATAAAGTTTGTCTTTAGTCTAAAAACAGTCTTACTGTAGAATGCATAATGTATCTGCTCTGAGATAAATCTACTGTTGTCAATGGGACATACTTCAGTATATGTGAATATAGGCTTGGAGACTCTGCAGGCTTCTATAATAGAACGAATGAAAGAGGACACATCTCAACACTGTTGTTTATTCCAGTACTTGGGTAATATCTAGAAGGAGCTATTTTCACATCATTCCTACAAGATGTGTTTGAAGCTGTTGAAAGGTACATGGGCAACTCTGCTATTTGCATCATAGTCTGGAAGCAGACAAACAATTCACATATTAACTTTCGACATCACAGAAAAGGATCTCAAAAAGCCACCTGTTGAATACATAACACAGGTGACTTTTTAAAAAATGATATGCTAGCAACTCTAGGCAGCTACACTTAGCAATATTTCTTCATCAACAGGTGAAGTCTGTAAAAAAAATAGCAATACTGTTCTTATTGAAAAAAAAGAACACTGGACCTGTAAATAGGCCTTTTTGAAAACTTTTGAAACTTTTGAAAAGCAGTCAGAATTGCCTTTTATACAAATGTTTCAATGTATCAAGTCAGATAAAAGACTCATAGCTAGCTATCCCATTCAGCATGCCTTCACCTTAATAAGGCAGAACATTAAAAGAACATAGCGGTGACTCCCCCTCCCCACATTTCAAAACCACTAAACATCAAAACGAAATGAGAGCTATGAGATCCCAATGCAGAAGCAACTGCAAATTTAGCACAGTAGTTGAGAAACAAAGTTACTTTGGAGATGATTAGGACTGCGGATGTTTCTGTGGCTGTCTATCACACATCTCCTTTGCCAGAACATAACATGAATAAAGCCTCAATTAATTTTAGAAACACTCGTGTCAGCCACTTTAAGCATTCATGTTTTAAGTGCACAGCTGTTGTTGGAAGGATGCCTTGGCTGCTTCGGTACAGTGTTACTCATCACGTTCAAAAATAGCTGGCATCATATAACGCATTATGCACAGATGCAGAAATGAAATAAAGGCTCCTCAGGTATACCATAGTTAAGGGTAGTAATAATATTCTTAAAAGACAGATGCTCTGTGCAGCATTTTATGTGAATAAAAGTATGCAACAGACGTGCAAGTGTGTTTAAGTTGGTGCCACTGTTGCCATCATGTCAGCTTCAACTTATGGTGACCCTATAAATGAGAGACTTCCAAAAGCCCTAGATATCCACAGCCCCACTAAGGTCTTGCAAATTCAGGGCTGTGGCTTCCTTGAATGAATCACTCCATCCAAGCAATTGGATGGATTGTTTGGACCCAAACAATTACCACCCAGTCACCTTGTCATCAATACAAGGAAATATTTTACAGCAGATCATTAAATAGGCAGTCTGTAAGCACTTAGAAAGGAATGCTCTGATCACTCAAAGTCAACTTGGGTTTCTCAAAAACAAGTCATGACAAATTAATCTTCTCTCTCTTTTTTGATAGTGTTACAAGCTTGATAGGTAAAGGGAATGCTATGGATACAGTATATCTGGATTTTAATAAGGCCTCTGACAAGTTTCTCCATGATATATTCTTGCAAACAAGCTAGTAAAATCTGGGCTGGACAATGCTACTGTTACATAGGTTTGTAACTGGCTGACCGACCAAACACAAAGCGTGCTCACCAGTGCTTCCTCTTCATCCTGGAGAGAAGTGACTAGTGGGTTGCCACAGAGCTCAGTCCTGGGCCCAGTGCTATTCAACATCTTTATGAATTACATGAGTGATGGCATGCTTATCAAATTTGCAGATGACACCATACTAAGAAGGGCAGCTAATACTCCAGAGGACAGGATCAGAATTAAATATCATAGAATCATGAAGTTGGAAGGCCCACAAGGGCCATCAAGTCCAACCTTAACAGGTTAGAGAGTGGAGCTGTTACCCTGACTTCTGGGGTTCCCCTAGGAGACACCTTGATTTGGTCCAAAAATGCAAAGACTGGGGGAATAGTGAAGCACTAGCTTTGGCAGAACGAGGGGCAGGATAACCCAGCAACACCTTTAACCCAATTGTTACGGGGTCAGACCAAGCAAAAGCCAGCCAATCGTGTCAATAATGAAATTTATTAGCAAATATGTTCCCATGCACAAACGCAGTCACTCACTCACACACACAAGGCCTACTGGGAAGGGAAAGAAGTGAACGTTTATAGGGGATATAGTGGAGAGAGTGTAAGGGCGGTAATACTGCACCTGTCCAGAAGTCTTCAGTCCGGGAAGCAGCAAGAAAATAATAGCTCAGCAAAGAGAAGCGGCTGAGGGGAGCACTCGACTAACAGAATGCAGGTCTGCTAATGTGGTGGGGGAGTTCTCTGAAGAGGGTCTTGAAAAGGGGGACTACTTATAGGGCAGAACGTACCTTGGGGGCAGACCCTTTCCTGGGAAGAACAATGGTTGAAACAGAAGGAGAATACCTCACAACAGCAACTTGATGGCTTGCATGATTGCTTCATGTAAATGGACCTCGCCCTCGGAGGATTTGCAGATGCAAGCATTGCTCAACAGGGGGAAAACCCGGTAATCCCCTCAAGTTGGCTTTGTGGCTGAGGACCCTTTGTTTGTGCGGACATGCCTTGCCTGAGGTCTCCTTGGGAAACGTGACTGGAGATTTTCCTGGCCTTGACCTATGTGGGGTCGCTTGACCTATTTGTCTATGCACCCACCTGGGCAACCTCTCTGGCATATTTTTGATATCAATTTTATATCCCCCTGGGATGGGGTCTGCCAAGTGAGTAACAGGACCAAAACCAACAAGATGAATTTCAACAGGGAGAAATGTAAGGTTCTACACTTGGGCAGAAAAAATGAAATGCACAAGTGTGAGATGGGTGATGCCTAATTTGACCATAGTATATGTGAAAACGATCTAGGAGTCTTAGTAGACCACAAGCTGAACATGAGTAAACAGTGTGATGTGGCAGCTAAGGAAGCCAATATGATTTTAGGCTGCATCAAGGGAAGTAATAGTACCACTTCTGTAAGGCCCCGCTTTGGGGGTCCCCAATATCAGTATGGTTTGGATGGGCACCATACCTAATTGGCATCATATGTAATTGGCAACACATTTTATTGGCTCTAATATCAAATTCAAGCCTGAAAGGTGATAGGTCAAACCGAGTGAGGGAAAGAATTTGACTGTAAATGTGAGAAGCATAGGTCAACTCCAAAATTCCTCCAGGTAAGACTGAGTCATTTGTCAGGCAAATGCACACCATTCCTGTGGATAATAGGCTTAAATAGAAGCTGGAATTTTCCAGGGAATCCAACTGTGAGGAGCCCACCAGGACACTGATTGACAGATATCCATCCCTTGTACACCTGGATTCTTTCATCTGTCCTCACAGCACCCACAATAGACAGCTATTACAACATCCATCATGTCTTTGTTAATTCAAAGCACTAAGCCCATAAACAGGCAAAATACTCATTGTCCACAACAGGTTCCCTTTCTCTTGCATCAGGAACCTTCACAGCCACAAGCCATTTTCAGGGTATAAATACCCCTGATTTGAGGAGGCCCAGTGCAGTCTCTTGAAGATCTACTCGTCACTCTGTCCGTCTGGCTCCTGAATGAGAACTGCCCTGAGGTCCTACCTAAGCCAAAATACATTTCTACTCTTCACTACTCTTCTGGACTGGTAATTATAAATCCCCCCAAATCCCTCAGCCTCTCTATAATTTTTCCTCCCTTTCTCTTTCAGCTAGCTCTTGTGTGAATGTGTGATTGTGTGTATCTTGTGTGCATGCATGAGTGAATTCCCCTCAATAAAATCATTTTATTAGACAATTTTGCTTGGTTTTTGGCTTGGTCTGACCCCACAAAATTTGAGTTTAAAGATCTCGCTAGGTTACCCTGCCTCTTGTAGTGCTACAGCTTGTGCTCTGGCTAATTCCCATTCCCCATTATTTGGAGCACACTGAGGTGTCCCTCATGGGACCCCAGAAATCAGGGTAACACTCTGTTATGCTTTGGTCAGACCTCACTTGGAATACTGTGCCCAGTTCTGGGCACAATTCAAGAATGATATTGACAAGCTCATTTATAGGATGTCCAGAGGAGGGCCACCAAAATGGTTAAAGGTCAGGAAAACCTGCCATATGAGGAGTGGCTTAGGGTTCTGGGGATGTTTAGCCTGCAGAAGAGAAGGCTAAGAGGTAACATGTTTTTGTTTTGTTTTGTTTTTGCTGCTTCAGAGACTAGGACATGAAGCAATGGCTTCAAGCTACTGGAAAAGAGATTCCACCTAAACATTAGGAAGAACTTCCTGATGGTAAGAGCAGTACAACTATGGAATATGCTGCTCCTCCTTTGGAGGTTTTTTTAAACAGAAGAAGGATGCCCATTCGCTGGGAGTGCTTTGATTGCGTATTTCTTCATGGCAAGGAGTTGGACTGGATAGCCATTGTGGTCTCTTCCAACTATGTGATTCTATGGTCTATAATGCGATCTTCCTCTTTTCCTAGCACTTTCTATTTTCCTAAGCGTTATCTTTTCCAAATTGTCCCATATATGTTCAAAATATGATAGCATCAGTTTAGTCATTTTGGTTTCTAGTGAAAATTCAGGCTAGATTTGCTCTAGTACCCATTCATTTGTCTTTTTTGGCTGTCCGTGGTATCTGTAGAACTTTCCTCCAACACATTTCAAAAGAGTTGAATTTACTCCTGTTAGCTTTCTTCACTATCCAACTAATACAACTGTACATTAAAACAGGAAATGTTAGTGTGGATGATCGTACCTTTGGTATTTAAATGATATGTCTTTACATATTGTAATCTTACCTAGTTTCTTCACAGCAGCCTCTGCAAGTCTTAGTCTTCTGATTTCTTTGCTACACTCCCATTTTGACTTATGACTCAGCCAAGCTATGGAAAATCTCCAGCTATTCTGATATATTCATCATCTTTTGCGTAAATCTGTGATCATTTTTCTTTTCATAACATTCAACTGTAACCCTGCTTTTCAACTTTCTTCCCTCACTGTCATGAAGAGTTCTTCCAAGTCTTTCTTATTTTCTGTTTCTAATATGGTTTCATATGAATATCTTCAGTTCTTACTTTCCTTCACCAGATTTTCACACTTACATCTTCTGAGTCTAATCCTGCTTTACATATGATTTGTGGATACATAAATCAAACAGAATGATAAAATGAAGCCTTGACTGATCCCCTTGACAATTGGAAATGATTCTTTTTCTCCATCTTGAGTCCTGATAGTGGCTTCTTGACCAAAGTACAGGTTACACATCAGGAAAATTAAATGTTGTGGTACACCCATTTCTTTTAGAGCAATCCATAAGTTTGCAGAATCTACACAATCAAAGGCTCTGCTATAAACTACAAAGTACAAATGGATTTTCTTCTAACTTTCTTTGGCACTCTACATTAGCCAGTGTATGTCTCCAATATGATCTCTAATGCTTCTTTCTTTCCCAAACCCAGTATAGGCATCTGGCCTTCTCATTCCATATGTGGTAAAAGTTGTTGGTATAAAATCTTGAGCATCATTTCCTTAAATGATAGATTTACATAATGATCCAATGACACCAATCCATGATATCCCATTTGTTGGTGATTGAAATGAATATTGAGTGTTTCTGGTCTCATAGCATTTTGTTTTCTATACTTGTTGGCAATTTTTTGTTAGAATTTGAATGGATTTTGTCTATACAACATGAAACTGCTCTACTGGTGTGCCATCTGCTGATATACTGGACCCAATTTCAGTGGCTGGAGAAGTTATATTTTGCAACGACAGTTCCCAAAATTCTTTAAATAGCATGGCTAGTAGGATTCAGAATAGTCTGGAAAAATAGCTTCTCCATACTCTAATCTATTTGAGCTTTCAGAAATCCCCATGCTTGGAAATTGCTAACTAAACATGAGCACTGTAAAATGGAAGCCATGAATTCATGCAAGATTTGGCTGATTCACATATCACAACAAGCTGTTCTAATTTGAGTCCTGAGGTTAGTCAGTGCTATAAAAAAAAAGATTATACATAATACAATGGATGCAGATGATGGATTATAGCAGAGAAAAGCCTTTATAGTGCTCCATCAATTGTCACAACAGCCACTCACAGTTTGTTTGGTTGTCTGCTATGCAACTAATAGCTTCAGCTATAAACTATAAATACCCAAAAGGCACCCGATCCTGTCTGATCTTGGAAGCTAAGCAAGGTCAAAGAGCCAGCATGGTGTAGAGGTTTGAACTATGACTCTAGAGACCAGGGAAATCCACTGGGTGATCTTAGGCAAAGCTACACTCTCCCAGCCCTCAGGGGAAGGCAATGATAAATCCCCTCTGAACAAATATTGCCAAGAAAACATCATGGTAAGTTCACCCTAGAGTCACCATAAGGTGAAAATGACTTGAAGGCACACAACAACAACAGGCAAAGAGCCCCGATTAGTACTTGGATGGGAGGCCACCAATGCATACCAGGGGCTATAGGCTGTATTTCAGAGGAAAGAAATGGCAAACCACCTCTGAATATTCCTTGCCAAGAAAACCCTATGAAATTCATGGGGTTGCTATAAGTCAACAGGTTACTTGAAAGCACATGTGCGCGCGCGCGCACGCACACACACACATTCACTCACACCACATGTCACCATATCCGCTGAGTAGCTTTAAACTATTCTCCACTGCCCACAAACAAGCCATCCAAGATGTTTTTTTTTTCCCTTAGAGCCACACTTTTTCTGTGATGCAGACTCAAGTCAATTGACTCGGACTCAAGTCAGACTTATGTCACTTCAGTGACTCGATTTGGACTTGACCTGGCAATAAATGATGCAGTGACTCAACTCATGACTTGTGTATTTTTAGAGAAATTTCTTCACTTGGTTCAGTAACACAAGACATTCATTCGGAAACCTTACAACTTTGAACAATACTTCCATATTTTTTTCTTTTGGCCTATTAGTCACGCAACAATCTGTCTCAAGCCCAAACTATGGATATATTTCTCAGAGGGAAACAGCAAGCACATTAGGCAACAGCCTTGAAGAGGAGTTGTGGTCTGCTCAGCAACCTGTTCCTGCTGCATATTGGATGAGCCTTCTGAAACTTTTCCTAAGAGCAGAAGGCAAGACTTGTCCCCAAAGTGCAGAGTGTGTTTCTCAAAGGGGAACAGCAAATGTGTTGAGCAACAGACTCGACGAGGAAGGATCCTGACTTCTAAAAGCTTTTGGATCTTCAGTAATGGGGAGTAAGAAGAATCCTATTCCCCCCTTCCAAAAAAAAAGCCTCCAGCTTCACAAATGTGAAGTTAAGAAGGATCCTATTCCTCTCTTCTGAAGCTGCAGATGGCAACATTGCAAATGTGGAGGGGTGGCTCTACTTAAATTGTTAAAAATGACTTTATTCAATTCTGTCCAGAAATTTTGGAATATAGTTTGGGATATAAATTTGGCTCCCAGACTTGAGATTTGACTGGAAAGTACCTTGCAAGAAATTGAGACTCGACTTGAGACTTGAAGGTAGAGACTTGATACTTGACTTGAGACCTAGAGTAAAAGATTTAAATACATCACTGCCCCTTTTAATCCATACTGAAGATAACACTGGAAGTTGGAACAGCCAAGTTAATTTACAACTGAACTGCCATTTGTCAACTAAGCTTATGGACACATGTACACACATGGAAACATAGTAACTGAAGTTAAAACAACTCTTGGTAATCCTTAACAGCATAAACTTCTATCAGGGTGTGTAAACTACAGTCATCCCTCCACATTCACTAGGATTAGGGGCACAGGACCCCTGTGAAAGTGGGAAAACCATGAATAACTCTAGGTCCTCCTGAACCATATTTAACACACACAAAAAAAGTATGATCACCGTATTCAACTCATCATGGATTCCTTAAGGCATCAGGGTTCCTTTACAAGGCAGAAGTGGGTGGCTGGTGGGGCTTACTGCCATCTCCACTGCTGCCCCACACCATTATTAATAGGGATTTGCAAGCCTCGTTCAGTTTCTCAGTTTCACAAGGCTTACAGTCCCTATTAAAAATGTCATAGGGAGGCAGCAGAGGTGACAGCAAATAATCCCTGGATAATCAAATCCGCAAAAGTGAAACCTGCAAATGTGGAGGGCTGACTGTGGCATGGCAAACTAGGCTAACATAATTTCCAAAAGATCAGTGAAAGGAAAAGGTAAAGGAAATATGGATAAGGTATGAAATATTTTTGTAATGAAGAAGATAAATGTTATTGGTTATGGATTGGTTTTCAGTTATAAGTCTTCTTAATCTTACTATTATGTTTACATAACCTTGTAATCATTCATTCCTTTTCACTTTATTTTTATATTTTCTGTATTTGGATTAAGTTTGTTTTGTTGAAAACTAATAAGAAATACATTTTAAAAAAAAAATTCCAAAAGCAAAAGGGCCAGGCTTGTTGGTTGGAATTAGTATTTTACTTATAAAGGACTGGCAAATTCAGTTTGAAGGCAATATAGAAACTTGTACAATTGTCATTTTTAGAATCTAGAGTTATAACTGCATTTATAGTTTATAATTTTCTTGATGAATTATAACTTTATAAATTATAAATTTCTTGATGAATTATAACTGCCCCCCCAAATATTTAACTGAAATAATTTTTCAAGATTCCACAAGGAATCATACTTCATGTAGCCCTTGAGTTATTATATGGGAAAGCATAATTCAGCATATCTTTCTCTTGAGTAGCAGTTGTTCATCTTTGTTATGCGTTTTTTCAATTGTCCAATATATATATTCAGTGCCTTTATGGTTATTCTTTCGGCCCCACCCCCACAACACATATGAGTAAGAACAAGATACGAAAAGGAACACAGGAGCACTACTAGTTAAAGATATTTAATATTACCACTTAGAGCACAATCCTGTATATGCCTATTCAAATGTTAGTCCCACTGACTTCAGTGAGGCTTACTCCTTGACTTAGGTAGCAGTGCTCAAATCACTAATTAGTGGGACTTAATTTTTGGAAATGTGCATAAGATTGCACTAAGCTCCTTTCTGGACAATGGAAAAGCTAGGTAAGAATGAAAGCCCTGTTCAAAAGAGAAGTGTGTGAGAACATTTCTATAGGGTACCACAATGGTTAAAAGCCCCTCCACATTATAACAGTACACACACATACACACTAGAAGTTCAGAAAGACTATAGGCATACCTTAGCCAACAGAGCTTCTGACAGCGAAGGTCCTTTCTACAAAGTCTTCTCGTATCCATAAAGTACCTATTTTCTTCCTTGTCCTCTGTTCAGCTGGTAGTTTTTTATTATCACCACTAGAAGATGATGAAGAAGGGCTGGAGAAATTCAGACTTTTGCCGCCAGGCTGCAGCAGCATGTCTGCAGTAAACAGTGCAGTAAAGCTCTAGCTGGTAAAGACTGGGATTCTACTCCAGGCAATACTACTATAGCTATATGTACCTGCCTGAACAGCAAAGAAAACAGCAGCTACCTCCAGATTCTCCTTCTGAGCATGAGTGAATATCAAAACAGAAAAAGAGAAAACAAATAAGCCTGCCTTACTTGCTACACCAATAGATCTGTTTAAAGAAAAGGAGGAGGAGGAAAAAAGATCATAAAGCTATATATATTTGGCCATCAAAACAGAAATCACAAGAAAAGTGGAAGCTGACGAAAGAAAAAGCCATCTCTGGATGCATTTTGGAAGCAAGTGGTCTCTAAAAGACTCAGAATATTTTTGTTTACTTACACAAGTGTTACCTCTTTGAGTTTTTCATTCATATGTACATATTGTACTGTTTTGAATAAAAAGTTTGCTAAACGTGTTTTGCTGCTCTTTGTTTTGAATTGTGTTGGAATATATTTTTCTTCTTTCCATGCTATTTCTGCTTCTGGTACCCAATTTTCTGCTAAAGAATAATATCCTTGAACACATCAACTTCATTAACTGAAGTATACTTTACCTTGCATCCAATGATCACTCTACCTGCTCCCTTACTTGGTACAGATACTTTGACAAGTTAGATTATTTGAGGGGAAACCTGTATCCCCTAAAGCACATTTGCATCTTGGCTGTCTTGCACACTTTTCCTAAAACCCTATCCTCATTTTTAAAAAAAAAACAAAAAAATGCCACCCCACCAAAGAACTAAAATAAGGTCACAAATCCTTGAAGTACTATTTACCACCCAGTGTTCTTCCAATAGTGTTCTACCAATAGTACCCTATCTACCTTTATTAGAGTTTGGAAAATTCCTTTTTTCAAAACTGTAACTCCCAGTATCCCTATCCAACATGGCCACTGGCTGGCTAAGAAATTTTGTACATTAAACTCCTTTTTGAACAAGATAAAAGCTAGAAAAGAATGAAGATGTATTGAAAAGTGGAATGCGGTGGGTCATTTGCTTCTTAGCCATGCTGGTTGAGGATACTGGGAGATACAATACAAAAAAAAGGGGGAAAAAAGAGTAGCTGTTCCAAGCTCTGTTTCGGCCCACCCCAGCCTTAGTTCAACTTCTTCTCCTAGCAGGGTGGTATGAAACACACACTTTTGTCTGTTTGCCACAGATAGGACCCAACATGACTTGTGTCTTCTTCCCTTCCAACAGGGCTTTCGAAAGTCTAATTTGTAAGACATGGGTCTCTGGTAACCCCATTATAACAGAAAGGCCATGCTAGTAAGATTTCAAGTTATACAAAAGTCTTGGGTTGGAATGTTTTCAGAGGTAATTTAGCCAGGGTGAGGCATCAGATGGCAGATGCAACACATCCTTCTTTGGCCTGCTGCCCTGAGGTGTGGTCGAGGGGCCTGCCCCACTGCCAGTGTTGAATTCAGCTGCCGATCCAGTCATTTTGACAGTTGCCAGACTGAAAGCTAAGAGAGGGTTTCTATATCTTTTATACCTATGCAGAAAAGGAACTTTCAAGAGGGGTTGCTTATCAGACAACCAGGGTTCCAAGCAACACATGCTGAAATTCCCTCTTCGACACAACCATTATAGGTACAGGAACCCTCTCTAGTTTTTACTCTGGCAACCTGCTCATTTTCTGTATGTGGAATTGAGATGGGGGGAATCCTGATCTTTGCCTCAGGCAGCAAAATATCTTGGACCAGCTTTCGAAGGTTTCAGCATCACAGTAGACAGGCTGGACCAAGATTCAGTACACCTGATCTTTGAGAATGGAAAGACTTGAAACTATGTGTGTGCACACAGTTTTAAAAAACTACTACTAATTAAAAATATGATATAAGCCTATTCTGAGTTCTGTGTAGGTTCTTTTAAGCATCTCAAGAATATTTCATTTTGTACACATTGTAAGACAAACTTCTTGTATGCTGCCATCCTTGGGGGACAGGAAATGAATTTCACCATTTAAAATGGTAAGACCTTGTTGAGTGATGTTTCCAATATATAACTAGATCACTGAGAAACACAACTAGTAGTTGCCAAGCTACAGCCCAGAGTTCAAAAGCTATAGCCCAGAGTTCAATCTCTTTTTTTAAATTCTCATTTTCATCAATTACATCAATTGGAAGAGGCATGCAGAAAACAAAAGGCAAGGAGCACACATTTTATTACATAATGAGAAGAAGAACATCTGCCTACTTTTCAAGTCCTTTTTCACTGCAGCAGGAAAAACTTTCAATTTAAGGATTAATTCAGCTAACAAAACATGTTTTCCCTTTCTGATCCACAAGATCCTCATTTGATGACAACATTTCAGAATACGCTAGATTAATCTTCTTCACTGAAGATAAAACTTAGCCTCTGGGTTAAAAGTCTTGCTTCATTTTTGTAAGAATCATCCTCTCCCTACTCCCCCACTTCACCACCCCCTCAAAGCCACACTGTTTCATTTCCTTGTTTAATTCTTTCACAGATTGGGTCACCTACTCTTCTCTTCGTGTCCGGAAATGTGTCAGACTTTTGGTCTGTGGTTTTGTTTTTTTCTTCTTCACTGCTTAAGAGGCCCATTCAGCAAAGTAATTATCATCTGGGAGAAATTAAATAGTTTTTAGCACCCATTCTATTCCAAGGGTGGGGGAACAAGTGGTCCTCCAGATGCTGCCACTGTAAACTCCCATTCGCTCCAGCCAGCACAGTCAATGAAACAGTCCAACCCCATCCCTGATGTGTATGATGTTGCGCGTAACTGCAGCATTATTAGTGTGCTACAGGTAGTTCTATGTCTAGTCTGAAACAGTAACTTGCACTCTTCTACATTTTCCTTTTTAAAAAACAAACAAACAAAGCTATTCTTCAGTAAACACATACTGGTCTGGTTTTTCTTTAAAATAACCTGGTAGTATCAAAAGGCTAACTTCACACCTGTAAAGAATTGCTTGTCCTCACAGTTTTCAGACCCAAAAGGGTTCAACTTTAACAGACCCTCAAAATGGCCTGAAAGGAAGTAAAGATCTCCTTGTTTCTCCACAGCTCCAAAAATCTACACGGGGCTGGGGGAAGTTCAAGTTAGTTCTCTCATCTATGCTGTCATGAAAGAAGCCAGTTCTCCTTGAAGACTATTGTTAATTGGACATACTCTGCTGTAAAAAAGATCAAAACCAGCTGGGAAAGGGAGATCTGAGGTAAGGATCAATTGCGTATTTTAGTAAGCTATAGGCGGTGCTGTGTTGCACCTGAAGCAGTTTCTTGTTTTGCTGTGTGCCTTAAGTTTCTGACTTATGGCAATCCTATAATAAACCTATCATGGGGTTTTCTTGGCAAGATTGTTTCAGAGAGGGTTTGGTTTTTGCCTTCCTCTGAGGCTAAGACAGAGTTACTCGCCCAAGGTCAATGGATTTCCATGGCTGAGCAGGCATTTGAAATCTGGTCTTCAGAGTCATACTTCAAAGCTCAAACTACTATACCACTCTGGCTCTTGTACTCTTGCTCTATATTGTTTCTTAGACAAATAAACCCATTCTTCAATGGAGAAATGTTGATCTGTCTTCAGGGAGAATGAAGGGAGAAGTAATGGGAAACTCTGCTCAAGACACATGGCTGACCAGTCTAGTAGTACAGCACAAGCTACAAAATTCCACTGCTTGTATTGAGTGCAGGGCAGAATGGCAGAACAGCTAATTAATTTAAAATGAAACAGAAGATAATCCGCTAGATGCTAAGACAAGTCAAAGCTGGATAGACTAGTCAAGCTTGAGTTGTGATACACAAATATGGTTGCGCCCTTGAAGCCACTTAAACCACTTCACATGGTGAGCATTTCGTCAGCAACCTGTTGATGTGGAACGACCTAACACTATCTTTTGTGGAAATGGTATTTGCTTCTTAGCACAGCAAGCATTCTTACTCCTACCCTGCTTCACCTATTTCAGTGACATGAAGCAATATTCCAAGGAGTGTGGCCATGGTCACTTCTCACAAACAGGGGAATGAGGGAGAGAGAGTGAGTGAGAGAGTGTGTGTGTGTGTAAGATGCTGTGACAATTTTATATCTCTTTGCTATTAATAGCAAGTTAAGAGTAACAATTTAGATTGGGAAAGTAGTTAAACCTCATCTTCCATAGTTTCACTTCTGCAGTCTTTAAAGCAGGAATGGTCAAAGCATGGCCTCTTGTACCTTTCAGCTTGAAAAAAATTCTTTTTTTTTTTTTTTACAAAAAAAACCTTTTTGCCTCTAGTTGTCTGGGAGCAAGTCTGCCATGTTTCTGATGCCCCTGGGTCATTTTAGGTGCAGAAAGGCCTTTTTTAAAAAAACAGAAAGTGAACTGTAGGTGACTTCTGGGCCACTCCCTGCTGTAAAAAGGTCTAGAAAGCATTTGGGGACATCTGTCAGCAAAAGCTCCCTTGAATGTTTTTTGTGGGGAAGGGCCATTAGAGATGGAGTCCTCCAAGGTCACACGTGGGGCAAATGTGGCTTTTGTAACTCTCATATTTTGCCCTCCCCAGCTGTGAAGGAACACTGTGGGGCTGCTCATGAGCACAAAGGAAAAAAAAGTAGGAAGGGAAGGTGGACCCTAATCATGAATCACCAATCACATAACGTCTCTTACAAATTGAGAAAGTGGCAAGCATCTATTCCCCCCTCAATCTCAGATTCATTAAAGCTGCAAGCTTATATGCACTTTCTTAGCAACAAATCCAAGAACGCCATCATCCAAATACTTTGAAAAAAGGCAGATGGGAAAATCTATCCCTAACACTGTCTCATATAACACTTTGGGAAACTGAAATAAAACACACCCCAAGAGGTACATGTTACATCTGAATCCGCAAATTATGCCACTGGAATGTGAATTATACCATACTAATTTGTCAATCTACTTTAGTAATATTCTGAATGGTAGGTTCTCAGGCACAGAAGGGTCTTCATCTGACCCAACTGGAGATTCCAGGGACTGAACCTGCCACCATGTGCTTGCAAATAGTGTGCTCTACCACTGGCCTACAGTCTCTCCACAAAGTATGATGTGAATAAATCTTGAACTGATAAAGCAGCACATGTGAGGGAAGAAAGTGGCACTCAAAACCATGGTTTGTTCCCTACAGGCTGAACTGAGTTGGTACATGAACTCTGGAGCTGGAACAGACAATGTGGAAGCATGGTTACCTTTGTGGCCTGTCCAAAAGTTTTCCAGAAATATCTAACAAGTCTTTTTTAAAACACTGGACAAGATGGGACCCTTGGTCCAATCTAGACAGAACATCCTACATTCTTAGACAGACCTATTTACCAACACATTTCTAGAGCTTGGTCAAATTATTTCCTTGGACTATCCATGCTGAGTCAGGGACTCAGGCCATTGCAGTTTTAAAAAGTTATTGCCCAAATTCTGTACTTTTTTTTATTTTGTGCATGCTTTCTGCTGCTGTTTGCTTCATAATCCCTCTCTAGTCCAAACAATTCTTGTAAAGGATAAATTTCATATTATTTCTCTGCACTAGTCAGAAAAGGTACACTGAGTATTTGTAATGAACTAGTGTTCTTAGAGGCACAAGATTAAATGTTCCGTCTTAATAATGAAGGAAATAATTCAGTCACTCTTTCACTAATACAGCCCACACAGTGGGATTAATTTGATAGTAAATAATGAGTCAGCTGAATAACAAGGAATACAAGTTCCTTTTTCAAAAGGGTATTGGAAGAAAAGTAGTATTAGAACAGAGTGGAACTTAAATCCCCACTGACTTCAGGTCTTTTGTATCTTTTTTCTAAAACCAACCATGATTTTTCTTTTTTTAAAAAAGATGAACATTCAGGAGCTGATAAAATAGCTCAACACCATAAAAATAATGATAATATTTTCCCCCACTTCTATGCTGTAGTTTGGCAACACGAAATACTGCCTCACCAATGGAAAAAAAAATGTTCTTCTTTCTATTTCACCACTCCTTCAAGTCCTGGCCTTGAACTGGAAATGGAAGTCTGGTTTTTACAGTTCTGTTTTTGAGTGTTTAGGAGAAATCTCACTGTAGTGCCTCTTCCTTTTAACTTTGTAAGTCAAAGCTTTGGAGTAATCAGTCAGAAGTTTCTGCCAGTAACAAGAGATATCCTCCATTCGCAAGTGGTCTGTGATAAACTGGTGACCCCTAGAGGCAAGACAGACAAGGAAAGGAAGATGTAAAAACTCTGTTTTTCTAATTCATACCTACAGTACAATTGAAAAGCAACTTCATGATTAGAGAGTGCATCATTCTAGAAAGTTGTACTTGCAGCCTTACAAAGCTACAAGTCTCAGGATTATCTGGTGGGGAGACATAAGAGTTAAACTGAAATACAATCCAGGTATGTTTGCAGTGAGAAATACCATCAGAAATCATTTGCAGCAAAAGTAACAAGCAAGTCAATGGCATGTTAGCCATTTTTATAGATATTTGGGGGGAATTTATTGATTATGTGTTAATAAAGGGGAAAGGAAGAAAACCTAATGAACAAACATTACAATTTTGGAAGGGGAATGGAGCTTCTTGAAGGGAATGGAAGTGGTTATATCTCTAATGGTCCTGGTGGTGGGGACAATTAAATTACAATTTAATTGTAATTAAATTATGATTTAATTGTAGAACAGATTAAGTTTAAGAATATACGGTATATAGCGGTTTGTTAGTTTATGTTTATTATGTATTTGGTATTGTGTTATTGTTTTGTAGTGTCATGTATTATGTTGTTTAATTAATTAATAAAAATTATAAAATTATAAAAAATCAATGGCATGTTAAACATTAATAAACGTATTGTGGCATAAGCTCACAGGGCTACCACCAGAGTTTATACATTTGTCCAGTAAACTTCATACTGCCCTCCCCCCCTCCCTTTATGCCACAATTAATTTCTCCTTAAAATGCCACAGTGCAGATCTCTCCTACGTTAGGTTTTAAATCCCAGTTTAAATAGGCCAAAGTTAGGAACAGACATGCAATCCATTTTGTAAGCTGTTTCCATGAAAAGAACATAACAAACTGTTCCCACAATAGCTCTGCTTAAATGATATATAAGCAAGTTATTGATATTGACAGCTGAGTAGTTCTGATAAGAGAGTCAGTGTGATCTAGCAGTTTGGCTGTTGGACTAGCATTCCAGGAGACCAGGGTATAAATCCCTGTTCAGCCATGGAAGCTCACTGATTGACTCTCTCTCAGCCTTAGCGGAAGGCAATGACAAACCCCCCTCTGAACAAATGTTGCCAAGAAAATCCCATTACAGGTTCACCTTATGGTTGCCATTTATACGAAATGACCTGAAGGTTCACAACAACTGTTCTGAAATTCAAGGCCTTTTCATACAATTTAATATGGTGCAAAAGTCATCTGTTACACACATTCATATCTTCATAGCCTTCATATTTTCTTAGTACACAAAACAAACATTGCAACACTTGCCCGGGATGGCATGTTCACTGTTCTTCTAAGTGCTGTGCAGTCTGTGATTATGGGTATCCAGTGCTTATTTTTCATCAAACAACTAGCGACTGGCACAATCATTTTTTTCAAATTCAGAAGTTATCCTCTTTTTAAAACAAGGCTTCTTTTTAAAACTTCAATGCCCATCAGGCCTCCAAGGAGAGGCACTCAAACAGGATGGTACAGCCAAGAAGGCTCTCTCCCACATCTCTTAATGGTGCATTGATCTCAACACTGGGATGGAGAATATCCCCCTTCAGATTTTAGTAACAAACTGGTTACATACAAAATGAGATGCTGCCTCAAGTATCAAGGTCCCAAACAGAATAGGGATTTGAAAATTGATACTATCTACCACTATGAACCTTGACTGAAAGTGAACTGGCATTTTATTGGGTTGTGAGAAATGTGGGGTAATTAACAGAAACATAATTTGATTTGGAGAGGACTCTGTGCAGGAAATTGAACTAATTAAATAATTCCTGATGTTGGAAAATTTGGGAGGTGGTAATATTAATTGAAGAATTTGGAGTAATTTAGATAGGAAATTTGCTGGCTTTCCTCCTGTGCCATGTAAATAAATTCTAGTATTCCCCACCCAAAAATGTACCTCTATATGTATGAATTTGCATTCTTCAGCCTTTAAAGGTTCTGAAAAATGGCATTCTTAAGGGCCTGTATTCTAATTCTTTTAGGTACCCAGCTATACTCCTGCCTATAATTAAAAACACAAAACCTACCGCTTTGAAATTTCTTGGGCTACATCATCATTTTCTTTCACAAACTCCAATAGCTCCCTGAAATGAAATTAGTAAGTTATCACATGGTGCATGAACACACAGATCAGAGGATGGCTAGTCAGTTTCTTGACGCTGCAGGAAGGCTGGACAATTAGGATCAAAATGAGATACACAAGCTTCTTATTTCTGCAGCTCATAAAATATCTGAAGGATTTAGTAACATCCCATTCTTTTCACTGGATCACATGCTGAAGATCCATGATTTCACTGGTGTCAACAGTCTACCCATCCACCAATGGAAACTGAAAATATTCCTTTCCATCATTGTACCAATAGCTGCCATGGCCAATTCAACACTGATGGACATTCTTCTGGTGAGAGCCTCTATGTACTTAGATGGGTTCTCAAACAGCAGATTCACTGTCTGCTATCAGTGCTGTACTTGATAAAAACCACTACATGAGTCTGCATACTGCTGGCATACCCTTTCGGAGACCAGGGTCATCTCCATACCATGGTCAAGTGACAGAACAAGACTCTGTGCAATCCATTAGATCAGTCGTTCTTAACCTTTTTTCTTACCAGGGACCCTGTGTAAATATAATTTGTTGCAGGGGACCCCCTTAACCAGCAGCAACATTTTTAATCCCTTAAATCCAGGATTTCCTTCATTTTGTGGGATAAGTGGCAACCCTATGCAGATCCCCTGTAAAGCCTCTGCAGACTCCCCAGAGGTCCACAGACTACAGGTTAAGAACCACTGCATTAGACCATGGGTCCTTTCATCCTAAACAATTAGAGCAGTATGACTCCATTCTAACTGCCCTGGCAACATCCTATGGAATCCTAGGATTTGCAGTTTAGGGAAGAGCATTTAGAATTCTCAGCTGGGCTGCTCTAGTGACTCCCCAACTACAAACCTCAGGACTCCAAAGGATGAAGCCACAGCAATTACAGTAGACTCATACTGCTGTAGTCATATAGTATGAAAGGACCCCAGGTGAGTTACTGAGTTACTTGAATCAGTTTGGAGACTTCTCAGAGGCCTCAAGATGCCAGATGTGTGCTGATTATCTAATCAGTGTCGCGATTCTGTACATGCTACAGCTACAAAACAAACTGGCTCCTGGGAGGCAAATCTTCAACCCTGCAACCCAAGAATAGTCTCTGGAAGTGACATCCAAGAACTCTAACTGTCTAGTGAAAGGGCAAAGAAGTTAAAGAAAATATTTCATCCATTTAAAATATTTATAGGCCATTGTTTAGGGCACTGGTGCACAACCCACAGCCTGGAGTGCCTAACACCTTACAGCCAAAATCTATTGCTATGAAGAAAGACACCATGTGTACACTTTTATTGCACTAACAGCACATTACTTGGGGTATGTGGCAGGATATAGTTGTTTTTAATAAAAGAACATAGAAATGGACATGCACAGTTAGCAGTTAGTAAGACACTGCAGCTTCCATCTCTCACCTCACATCAGAGAGATCTGATTTGACCGGGATGTAGTGAACCCAAGGTTTTAGCTGAGGGTAGAAGAATTCCTGCCAGTCTTCCCCCACATGAAAAACCAGTGAGCCACACAGGAAAAGATGCTTGAAGCGGAAACTGGCTGCTACACCTCGGAAGTTGAAAAGGTATCTAAATAACAACAATCATCAAGATGCTGTTTTAGAACATTGCTTTGCCTTTGATAATCAGCACATTCCATTCATTGTCAAAATTAATACAGTTCTTCAGAGTACTTTTAGATAATTTCTTTATATAAGCACCAGTTATCATAAAAAGGTCCTTTGGCTACACTTTCACCAAAGGCTCAACCCCCAATCTAGGACACACTTTCTGACCAGATTTCATGACGATTTGATTTCTCTTCTGTCTCTCACTAGGTTTCCACTCAGAATTACACCCTTCCCACACAGTCAACCCTCCTGGCTGACTGAGATACTTTACTCTGCACCTCTCCCTGCTGAGAACTCTCACTGAAGGACTCCAAAAGACAATCAGTGTTCGCTTTTATATATCTTTTCCTCTCAGCCACCAGCAACCCCACCCACACTGGGCTGGGTTTCTCTCCCGAGGAGCTATTCTGGTTGCCTGGCAACCTGTTTTTAGGCTGCTCTGGCATTCTGGATAGCCACACCCCCAGAACTCTGCCACAGAGGGCATACGGAGGATATTTTTATTCTCTTGAAAAACTTCTCATCTCACATGACTAAACTGAACTACTTTTTTTCTGATCAAAAAAACAAGGTAGTTGACTTGTTTCTCCCGGAATCCCCCAGGATAGGCATGTCACCTTGAAACGGATTGTTGAGCCCTCTTGCAATTTTTAACATTAAAAAATAAGCAGCTATAAAATAGTTTTTAAAAAAGTTCTAGGAACCCTTGTGTAGAACAAAAAACATGAAGTGCTGTGTCCCATTATATTAAATGGACTTGAAGTGCATATGCCTGTGGCAATGCAGGTGTGCACACATTGCATCCATTAACTATAATGGGATGCACTGCTTCACACAACCAGGAGGGCCCACTGTGCGTTATTTGCCTGCATTAAATTACAGTTTGTACATAAACTATAAAAGATCATAGAAGCACATTATGCCTCAACTAAAAAGAAAGATCTCTTGAAGAAAGAGAACCCAGTATCAAAAGCAAAACAGTGTTCGCATTTTCCTTCTTGGTTTTAAGTAAACATATAATAATCCTTGTCCCAAGAGAATCCATACAAAAAGCGATACACTGTAAAAGCACATTTATACTAACCCAGGATATATTTCAGATAAAACCCCACTAATGCCTAAACATTTGTAACTACAGAGCAGGTTTATCTTGTTGAAGGAAAGAAAATTACAACATACACTGTCAAAACACAAATGAGGCAGCAGCCAATACATTGCAAAAGACCTGCCAAGTCAAAAAAATCTCTAATTTCTATTCCAGGTGCCTTTTCATTCTTCCCAAGAGACCCTGGAAAACCATTAAATATACTAGTATCTCTGCATCATTGTCTATTTATGGCAATGAAATCTCTCACAGAGACACCCCAGGGAACGTATGAGAGTGCCTTGGGTTCAGTTGCATCAGAGGAACTACAGATATCTGAGAGAAAATAATCATATGAGCTACTTAATATCACTGAGTGGTTCATGGGGGCTATAGTCGTTCTCTGGGATTCCTCAGATGTTCTCCTCAAATTACAATAATTTACAATAAGCCAGACAGATTTTCATATGGGGCGGAGTGGAGAAAAATTTCAGGATTCCACAATATGGTAGATAAAGGGAGATGCGACTTAGTTAGAAAATGAAAGTTACATGTCTCCAACACAACTAGGCACCTCTGCCCAGAAAACAATTCACAGCAAAAATTGTTACAGCTTGTTGTAACAAAAATTGTTACAAAGTCCATGCAAAAGGCACAAGGTGGTTAATAGCAGCATATGTTAAATGGAAACTGAGTCTTAGGATACATAGAAAAAAAAAGGTTTTATTCCACAAAAATTTGGGCTCACCCTCTGTTTCATATCAGGTTCACTGGACGATTCCAGTTCCTTCTCCTCTCGGT
Source organism: Cyclura pinguis (assembly GCA_030412105.1). Classification (NCBI taxonomy): domain Eukaryota; kingdom Metazoa; phylum Chordata; class Lepidosauria; order Squamata; family Iguanidae; genus Cyclura; species Cyclura pinguis. Next base: position 234,871,228 of record CM059601.1, on the reverse strand, counting down.
TAACTCCAGAAGCTTAAGGGTAACAGGCATTAAGCTGGTAGTTCTGGCAAACAACGAGTTGTGGGAAGTCCCTGCCTTTTGATGCCCTGTTATCTGACAACTTGCTCTTTCAACATTTCCAAATTAAGAGCAAGTTCTATTAATTCAACGGGGGTTCCCCTTTCATCAGTTCTTCTTGTCTAGGGAGATCGAAGATGGGTAAAACAGGCACCAAACCAGCTAAAAGACTTTACAAGCAGTGCCCTTCATGCTTCCTACAGTACAGTACATGGGTTCTACTTTTCAACCAATTCCATTTTCTGACAGTGTCTGCATCCCTAACCTGTCAGATAAGTGGGGAAAGTCTTTATAATGGTTTAATCATGCATTATAAACTTTTCAATACCCATTTTAATGTAATCATGAAAGAGTCACAGCAGATTCTACGTGAAAAACACAATCCTATGCATTGCTAACAAGGAGTAAGTTGTTAGTTCACATGGTAACTTAAGTGTTCAGTTTCCAGTTATATCTATATAGGATTACAACCTAAATCAATTACTTACTTGTATTTACAATGGTCTGTCAGTGAAATTTCTTTAGCAGGTGGTTTCCCAAGGGTGTCCTTAAAAAAAAAAGAGAGAGAGAGAGAGAGAGAATGAGAGTATATTTTAGTTCTAAATCATCTTCCTATTGACTACAACCAGCACCACCCAAATAAGGAACATTTTTCTGTAATGAATTGTTTTTTGGTAGGACAAAGTTGAAGTCCCAATCTATACGGAAGCTTAAATAAAAATCAAGAAACACACTGATTCTTCACTTTCTAATGGTGCAATCCTACGTCCATTTTCTTGGAGTAAAATCCCAGTGATCTCATTCAGACATTCAGACTAATTGCAAAGCAAGCATGAAAATATTAAGCTCTACATATTAAGCTCTTTAGTATGTGATTGAAAAAAGGAATCCATTTTGCAGTCTTATGTGTACATGAAGCTTCATACTTCATTCAATTCAGGTAAGACATGTACACAGCCCTGTCCTCATACTTTTCTCATAAACAAGCTACAGCTGCAGACCATTTCCTCAGAATGCAGAGTACTTCTCAGAATAAGAATGGTCAGTTAGAAGCTCTTCATGTTCTCAAGCTTCACAGCAACTACCGTGAATTCCACAGTTGGTGACTATCCCTTCTATACCATGACATGCAGTGTGACAATTCAAAGAGAGAAGTTCCAGATCACTTTCACATCCCCCTAAACAAGATAAATGTTTCCATGTACGTTACAGCCACTAGCAAAGCAGATTGGTAACACAAGCTCTTAACCACAGAGACAGAACTGGCATGCCACAAAATAAGACTCTACCATGACTCCCTTCTAGGGAATTCTGGAATGTGTGGTTTTCATGAGATACTTAAGGTTATTTAGAATTCTCTGCCAGATTGCTCTTCTGCTGTAGTGGGAGCAGGCTGGAGAATTGTAACTACACATCCCACAAGTCCATAGGACAGAACCATAGCAACAGAAATGGCATGACAGTTCTGTAATTCTGCAGTGTAGATACAGCCTTGGAAAATAAGTTTGGGACATTCTCTATTATTAGCATGGGAGATTACACAAGGGAGCCTCTTGATGAAGAACAAGCTAGGTAAATACCAGCCAGTAAGAAATGACACAAACAAACAGAACCAAGCAACTTGACATATTCCCAGTAGAATGCGACCAACCTATGAATACATGTAACGAAGTATGTCCACAAATTAACTGCTCCTTAGAGACAAGCTACTCCTTAAGACAGTGTGACATGTCATATGGTAAAGACTGATTTAGAAGTGACAACAGACATGTAAAAGGCCATATCTTTAAGGGCTACATCAAGACCGTGCCATGCTTAATCAGACTTTTTAGGTTTTATTTATCAGTTCTAGTCCTATCACACATTTCCTTTAGTGTACCCAAGGAATGTACACAGCTGTCTTTATCTACACTTTATTCTCACAACAGTGCTGCAGAACAGGTCAGGCTGAAAGAGAGGGAGACTGTCCCAACCTCACCCAGTGAATTTCATTGCTCACGTGAGATTGGACCTTGGATCTCCCAAGTCCCAATCAAACACTATCACCACTGCATCTTCTCTCAAAGTTGCATGCAAAGGAAGCATTAGCAAAGCAAATCTACCTAGAAGAGAGCCAGCACAGTGTAGTGGTTTGAGCATTGGACTATGTCTCCGGAGATTAGGGCTTGAATCCTTGCTTGGTCATGGAAACTCAATGGGTGACCTTGGGCAAGTCACACATTCTCAGCCTCAGAGAAAGGCAAAGGCAAACCCCTCTGAAGAAATCTTGCCAAGAAAACCCCATGATAGGATCACCTTAGGGTTGCCATACGTCAGAAATGACTTGAAGGCACACAGTAATATATCGTGCTCAAATGCATGTTGCATTTGTGTTTTAATGCTGAACTTGTTGGAACTGACATACTATTTAAATATGCCACAAAGTTGAGCTTCTTTTTTGTATCCAGTGTTCTGTTTACATCGATTTCACAGGAAGGCTAGGGAACATTAAACAGGACAGAACTGTCAATCCCTTTTCAATATATTCCATGGGAATCTTATTCTGTACTAGTGATTGCAATTATAGAACCAGAGCATGTGGAGGAATTACTCCAGGGGAGAGCTTGAAATGTTACTTTTTGGATACTGGTCACAGACACACATATAACCCAGCCAACCATTCTGGGCATTCTGGGAGATGAGATCTAAAAAGTTACTTTTTTCCAAGCTCTGCTTTAGCTTAACAGAATTCTTACTTTTCTGTCTATCAGATGAGAACCTTTGTACTGCTGGTGACAGCCTTTTAATGAATAGTTATATAAGAAAAGGAATATTCTTCAAGAAAAAGGAAACACAGGGTTTAACGGTAGTTACTTTTTCAGACTTCCAAGCTTGGTTTTTAGTGTACTCTGCATCAACTAGTTCTGGATTTTCTCGAGAAAGGAGGACAAGGGGATCCCGTTCTGAACTTGTCCTATCAGAGAAAGCACAGACAAATCTGTTACAAGAATATTGAAGGAAAACTATATGACAAGACAAACAAGAAAGTGAGTCATTTAATGATGTCTCATAGAAAATCAGATGAGAACAATAGTTGACAATGAAACACCAAATCATTTAAAGCACTAGTGGAGGAGGGAGAATGGTAGGAAGGTAAATTGAGGGGACATCATTGTCATTTTAGGACAAGGCAAACATCACTGCCTTTCTTCATCACACCCCAAACAGAACTTTTCCATAGACGGCTTCCCTAGGTGGCTCCTCAGTGGCTTCTCCCAGGCTCTGGAACTCCCTTCCTAAAAAGGTTAGACTGGAGCCTTCCTTATTATCCTTCGGTGGGCAGGTAAAGACTTTTTTTGGCAGGCTTTTGAAAACTGATTGCCCAAGGGAAAAAGGCCTTGCATCCTGTGTTGCATTGTTTATTACTCATTTTCCTTGTAATAGCTATGTTTTAACTGTTTTTTTTAATTTATAGAATAATTATATTTTAAACCTTAGTATGAGGTGAACTTTTAGCTGTATTTGTTTTAACTTTTTTTCAGCATGTCAGTCCCAAACTCAAGAAAGACCGGATATAAGTAACAATGAGGGATTAAGTAGTACAGTTGTCCCTCCACATTTGTGAGGAATGGGGTGCCAGACCCCCGTGAAAGTGGAGAAACCAGAAACATCTCTAGGTCCTCTAGTGTAAACTATATTTAACAAACACACAAAAACAATACAGTCCGCGGATTCAAAACCCACTGTTGATTCAAATGTACATAATACATTTCAATCTGCATTGGGGAGCACACCAGCCCTCCAGTTCTGCCTTCGAGGTGCCAAGGGTCCTTCACAAGGCAGAAGTGGGGAGCTGGTGGGGTCTGCTGCCCCTTCTGCTGCAGCCCTACGCCATTTTTAATAGGGACTTACAAGCCTCACTTCACGTTCAGTCTCTTGCATCTTCTCTCATTCTTGCAAGGCTTGCAGAGTGTCTGCAAATGACAGGTGAGAGTTGTTAAATCCCTATTAAAAATGGGGTAGAACAGCTGTGGAAGCAGCAGCAAATAATCCACAAATAATCAAATCCACAAAAGTCAAACGCACAAATGTGGAAGAATGACTATACACGATATTAGCCTACAGCGTTCTCAGTCTTTAGACTGTAACCACCTGCCCACCAATGCCAAGAATCACCATAATACATGGGAAATTTTAGCACTAGAAACAGCTGTGCTACTAAATTTTTTAAACTATATAACAAATTAAATAAATTAATAACAATTACAAAGTAATAACATGTGTACTAAAAATGGGACAGCAACATCAAAAATAGTATTTGTAACAGAATTAAAACCAACATTTTAATGACAGAAGGTTTGGCATTCTTCTTTCCCTTTCCTCTTATTTATTATTTTATTAATACATTCCCCTTCTCCCAAATCTGTGGCATCTTTCCCCTGTAACCCTGTCCTGCCTGAAAACCAGCTCCACACTATTCTCCATTCTTCCAGAACATGTTTTGGGTGAACATGGGGGCTGAAGTTGGAAGTGTGCTCCCCCTGTGACAAAAATCTACATTTCCACCAGCAGCAGTCCACCATCAGATCCTGTACAGAGCCTAGACCATACATAAAGCACACTGCCATGGGTAGATAGAGTGTTTGACTGAAGAGGCCTTTGATTTAGAAGAAATGTTTTTGGCACATCAAATGCTGTCTTCTAAAGCAAAGCAATGTCCCCATATACTTAGCTAAGGCTACGCACTCATCTGTAATAATCTGGTCTTCTGGATAGCACAGAACAGACATGTCATCCTGTTAAGGCCTCAGGTACAGTACTAACTGCCAGTAGTGACAAGTGTTTAGAAGTGGGATCAACTCACCTGGACCCTCGAAAGAAGGTTTTGGAAATCTTCTTCTTCCAAGGCCATTTTTCCGCAGAGCTAGAAAAATTGAAATTGAAATTGAAGCTGGAAATACTGGTTAGGGCTGCTGCAACTTGACTATCTGGAAGGCCACAGGATTCATGCCATTGGATTAGCTTTTTGCATTACAGTTGGCCCTCCACATTCACCAGGGTTAGGGACACAACATCCCAACCAAAGCTGAAAAACCACAAACATCAAAATGCGCATGTATGCCTGTGGGAAAGTGGCCAAGACATGGTGGGGAGAGTGATCACACAGAATCCAAAGCAGGTCAGGGAATTGGAGAGGAAAAGCAGGTGCGAGGGCAAGGTGGCCTTATACCTCCTCTCTCTTTCCCATCTCTTTCCTCTGGTGTGTGTGTGTGAGGGTACTGGGAGAGAATCTGTAGTTCTGACAAACAGGGCTGTGAGCCATCCTTATCTGGCCAGCCAGCAGCCGGTGGAAGAGGAAAAGGACCAGAGCTGTATTTTAAGGGCAGCACATCCTGATCGCAGCTGGAAGAGGGAAGGTCCTCCTGGAATAGATGCACTTGAAGTGAGTGGGAGGGAGGAGGAGTTGGAGAAACTCACAACTAATCAAATCCATGAGAGTGAAACCCACAAATGCGAAGGTCCGACTGTATTTATTATCTGCTATTTCTCTTTGTTTTCATCGTAACACTGCTATTCTTTAACATAATTCCATTTCATTATTGACTTTGGTATCAGTATTGTATAAATACCTGAAAGGCAGGATACAAATTCTACTTAGCTACCTACATACATAAATAAAAAAATTTCAACATATTACTCAGGATCTACTCCTTCACTGCAGGTGAAGTCATACCAGCTAAACAAGCTCTTCATCACAATGCTAATAGTGCCACCGACTGTTAACAAGCTGTTTTACAATTCTATTTCTTTGTATTCACAGAAATCATAGAATCATAGAAATGTAGAGTTGGAAGAGACCACACGGGCCATCCAGTCCAACCCTCTGCCATGCAGGAACACCCTCAAAGCACTCCCGACAGATGGTCATCCAGCCTCTGCTTAAAAACCTCCAAAGAAGGAGACTCCAACACACTCCGAGGCAGCATGTTCCACTGCCGGACAGCCCTGACTGTGAGGAAGTTCTTCCTGAGGTTCAGGTGGAATCTCCTTTCCTGCAGCTTGAATCCATTGCTCCTTGTTCTGGTCTCTGGAGCAGCAGAAAACAAGCCCTCTCCTTCCTCTACATGGCATCCCTTCGAATATTTAAACATGGCTATCATGTCCCCTCTTAACCTTCTCTTCTGCAGACTACACATACCCAGCTCTCTAAGTCTATCCTCACAGGGCATGGCTTCCAGACCTCTCACCATTTTGGCTGCCCTCCTCTGGACCTGCTCCAGCCTGACCATGGCCTTCTTGAATTGGGGTGCCCAGAACTGGACACAGTATTCAAGAGGAGGTCTAACCAAAGCAGAGTAGAGTGGTACCAGTACCTCCCTCGATCTAGACACCATACTCCTATTGATGCAGCCGAGAACTGCATTGGCTTTCTTGGCTGCCGCATCACACTGCTGACTCATGTTCAGCTTGTGGTCTATTAGGACTCCTAGATCCCTTTCAAACGTACTGCCATCCAGCCACGTGTCCCCCATCCTATATTTCTGCATTCCATTTTTTCTACCTAAGTGTAGGACCTTACACTTCTCTCTGTTGAATTTCATTTTGTTAGCCTTGGCCCAGCTCTCCAATCTATCCAGGTCATTTTGAATTTTGATCCTGTCCTCTGGCGTATTAGCAACCCCTCCCAATTTGGTGTCATCTGCAAATTTGATGAGCATGCCCTCTATTCCTTCATCCAAGTCGTTGATGAAGATATTGAACAGCACTAGGCCCAGGACAGAACCCTGTGGCACCCCGCTAGTCACTTCTCTCCAGGATGAAAAGCAGCCGTTCATGATCACCCTCTGGGTTCGGTCGGTCAACCAATTACAAATCCAACTAACAGTAGCCCTGTCCAGCCCACATTTTACTAGTTTCTTTGCAAGAATGTCATGTGGAACTTTGTCAAAGGCCTTACTGAAATCGAGAAATGCTACATCCACAGCATTCCCTTCATCTATCAAGCTAGTAACTCTATCATAAAAAGAGATAAGATTAGTCTGGCATGACTTAGTTTTGAGAAATCCATGTTGACTTCTCGTGATTACCGCATTGCTTTCTAAGTGATTAGAAACTGACTGCTTAATGATCTGCTCCAGAATCTTTCTGGGTACTGACGTCAGGCTGACTGGGCGATAATTATTTAGGTCCTCTTTTTTTCCCTTCTTGAAGATGGGGACAACATTTGCCCTCTCCCAGTCTGCTGGAACTTCTCCTGTCCTCCAAGATTTCTCAAAGATTATAGCAAGCGGTTCTGAAATGACCTCTGCCAGTTCTTTCAATATCCTAGGATGCAATTCATCTGGCCCTGGAGACTTGAATTCATCCAGTGTGGACAGGTATTCCTGTACCACCTCTCTACCTATTATGTGCCTCATTTCCCCTGCTTCCTCACCTGCTCCCCAACCGCCAGGTTGAGTGCTTGTATCCTTCTGGGAAAAAACTGAGGCAAAGAACGTGTTAAGTAGTTCTGCCTTTTCTCTTCCCCGTTAGTAATTCGCCATCTTCTCTGCGCAGCGACCCTATCCTCTCCTTCTTTTTCCTTTTGCTACGGACATATTTAAAAAAGCCCTTTTTATTGTTTTTGATGTCTCTGGCCAGCCTAAGTTCGTTCTGTGTTTTAGCCTTTCTGACCTTTTCCCTACATCTCCTAGCTACTTGCTTAAATTCTTCTTTGGTGGTTTCCCCCTTCTTCCATTTCCTGTACATGTTTCTCTTAACACTTAGCTCAGCTGAGAGTTCTTTAGTCAACCATTCTGGTTTCTTCAGATGCATGCACTACAGCTGTGTATTCACTTCCATCATCTCTGCAGTTTGAGACAATCAAGAGGAAATCATCAGCTTCTTTCACAGTTGAGGATCAGCATATTTATTTTCATTGCAGCAGGATAAACATTTGAACAAGCGGCTTGTTAAAAGCAAAATTTCAAGCTAATCACCAGGTGCAAAAGAGCCAAACATATTTAGGAAGTCAAATATTTTTCTTTTGAACATTTGGTGCTATATCCAAAAGGGATCCAAATGATGATTTTACACTTTGCACATTAATTACGCATGGCAACAATGTAACATAAATCCAAAAATTAACTTTTCTAATTTGTGGGTGGCCCTGTCTATCACCAACATGCAACTCCCATAGGAATATAGCCTGCAAAGCAAAAGGTCCCCAAATCCTTGCTAAAATTATAAGTATTCTTGCAACACCTTACTGTTCAGTCTTAACAAAATTCTCCCTATCCTCCTGAACCAATTTCTGTACTCATTTTAAACAGGTTGGCCCAAAGAATTAGCCAGCTCAGATGCACGTAGGCCAGCTACACAGCTTAGGTATTTCTGAGGTTGCTGTGATATTGTCTATACTCAACTTCCATTTCACAAAGTACTATTTTTTTCTTAATAAATGTGCTCAGCAGTGAAGAGTTTAGACTCTCCATTGGTTTTATCTACAAGCAACAAACAGTAAGTCTTAGGGACTTCATTTTGAACGAAACATACCTTCTGAGGTCTTGTCTCATTAGGTCCCAACGTCCCAGGCCGGTTGGGTAAATAGGCCAAACAGCTGGCCCCCCTTCCCAAAATGTCCAGGCAGGATACATAATATCGTAGTATTCTGATGTCTTGTAGAAAATGAAAAGAGAGAGGCAGGATAATGCTCAGCTACTCAATACTGTAAGAGATTCAATGAAACAAGGCAGCTGTTGCTCCCATTTAATACAACTGAGGGGATCACAGCTTTTCACTCTCTCACCTTACTGAAGGAAAAGACGGGTACCCTTGGCTTCATGAATTTAGGCACCTGGGGATAGTCTCGCACATTGATTACCATTTCCATATCAGGAAGGTCACCAATGATCTCCAGAATGAAGTGCTCAACTCCACTACATCTGCAGACAAAACACAAAGTATAGCTATAAAGCTTATATATTATGTTAATACATTCTTGTTTTCCCGTGTTATATATTGCATAACTGAATATGTACCAGACTAGAATCTTAACTTCAATGACACTGAGCCTCTTTGAACTTACTTTCACAGAACTACGCAGGCGGAGTGAACTGGGTGAACACAAGAGTCAGAGCTAGAGCTAGCTAGAAATAAAAGTCAGGAAAAACTCGCTTGAGTTTCACACACAGATTAAACATGGGAATGAAGCACAGCAATTCTGGAGGTAGGGTAACAATGTAACAGTGAAGATTTTAGAGCAGGCAGGTAATGTGTTTTCCTCCAGATACTGTTGCACCATAGAATCCATGAACCCTCGCTAACATGCCAATACTAAAGGATGATGTGAGAGGTAGTTCAACAGCCTCTTGAGATCTATCTATTCATCACCCACTTCAGGGTAAGCTCAAGAATCCCCCTTGATCCAGCACGTCTCTAGCCACATCTTTCCATGGATGGTTCTGTTTATCAGACGCACATTGTACAATAAATTTGAACCCACTGACCCAATACCATTAAGACTTTTCTGCCACACAGTTTTTCCTATGTTCTCAAGCCAGTGAATATTTGATTCATTTTTAAAATGAGTTTTTAAACAATTGTATAATGTTGATGGAATATAGCTTAACTAAGTATATGTTTCAAAATGACCAATATTTCTTAATATTTAAAAGTACTACATTAGATTCTGCAAGTTAAAAATAACTTTGTTATTATTACTGTTACCACTGTTATCAAACCTATTTTTCTTCTTTTGCATTGTTTAGGTAATATTTGGATAAATGCATAAAAACTTAAAAATAAATTTGACAGCTGCTTCAGCACTACCCACCCCTGCACAATATGAAGAACCATACAGGTATCTTTATTCAACAACAGTTGGGGAAAGTGAAGCCCCCACAGGCCACATGTGGCCCCAAGGGCGATATTTGTGGCCATTAGGGCCCCCCAAATTGTGCAATTTTAAAAAAAGGCCCCAAATGGCATAAACACACTTGAGGGGTTGTGAGGGGTAGCACTGCCACGCTTTTGTCCCCCTGGGCTCTTTAAACCCCAGAGAAGTCTTTTATTCTCTAACAGGAGGTGATCTAAAAGTTGACTCCAGGTAACTTCCTGTCATAATAAAGTACTCTCCTGAGCCTTAAATATCCCAAGGAGAAGCAAAAACATGGCAAAATTGCCCCCAACCTCCTAGAGGGCATTGGGGGTGCCAAAATAATTAATTTTTTATGCACAAGGGTAATGGAGTGATAGGTGCTGCTCTCCAAGGTCCCGTCGGGAGACAAAGTGATTCCTAACTCAATGCAATGACAGTCTACCTCTGTTATACAATATGGGGATAATAATACTGGCCTACCACCCAGGAAGGATGTAGGTAGTCCAAAAACAGACCAAATCTCCTAAGATGACCTCTAAAAGAAAAATCTTTGGACTAATATCACCTGTTATATTGTTATTCATTACAAAAAGTAGTACCTTATAAACAACATTGTTACTTGTAATACGTTATTTACAAGTTCTATCTTCTCATAAGGACCCTAGGGCACCACATGGTTCTGTCTTCCCCCTCCACTGTATCCTCCTAACAGCCCTGTGAGGTAGGCTAGGATATCTAGTAAACTTTGCAGGTGGCTGATTGTTTGGTCCTTGATGCCATTGAATCTAAAGAGCAGACTACTCTGATGCTATAAAACTTCCAGTATCTCTGCCAAGAAGAACTTACAGTAGAAGAGCAAGACAGAAATGAGACAAGACAAGGGAATAACACAGGTAAGGGATCTTGTGAACACTGCTTTTATACAATGACTACAAATCAGGCTGGGTGCAGCCACAAGCCCCTTCTGACACCCAGACTACTCTTGTTTTAAACAACTCAGCCAGTTATACCTTTCAACTATCCTTGTTCCCCAGAGGCATTTATTCCCAGTTTCATTCAGTTCGTAACCCATATTACCTCCTCACACACTGAAAGTGCAGTGTCAATATTGATTTCTTACAAAAGCCAGTGCAATTGCTACATGGCAGGCAAGATAAGGCCTCCTCACTTTCCTCCTCTTAGATTGGAATGTAGCTCTTTCAAATACTTTCTGCTCAATGACCCAGAGGTTAAGGAGGCAAGGAAGGTTTTCCTGGTTCTTTCTCTTAATGGGATGGAATTTGTATTGCTCTCACCTGGCAGGGAACATGCAGTCATGCTCACGGTACAACTTCTTCTCAATGATCTGGTAGTGCGTCCCAAGCCTTCTACTGATTGCTTCTGACAGCAACTCCTCAGAGATTCCGTCTTGAAATGGAGCCAAATCCTCTTCCCTTACTCTAAGATAAGAGATGTCATTAAACACATTATGGAAAAATCAGTATAACAAAAGTCTAACTTAGGCATTCAGCAAGTGATTTTTGCTTGGATTTTTTTTTTTTTTGATTTTTTGATTTTGCTTTTTTTTGGATTATGAACCACAAAATCTCCTGACTAGCATAGGAATTCGGGGAGTTTTCCAAGCTCTAATTGGGAAAGATCATTATAGGTTCAAGGCCAGCCCTAGCATTAGACAGACCGAGGCAGCAGATCCTGGATGGCTAGTGGGCTAGTCAGTGGCAGCAGTCCCCACCTACCCCAGCTATTTTTCTTCTATCCCCTAGTCATTCTCGTTCTCCTGGGCCAGCAACCTGGGGCGCTTTTACAATACACAATTATAGCACTACGATTTCACTTCAACTGCCATGGTTACATCTTGTGGAATCCTGGGATTGATATTTTGATGAGGCAATGTAGCTCTATGGCTGAGAATTCTACATGACCGTCTCCAAACTGCAAATCCCAGGATTCCACAGAACGTTCCTGCCCAGGCCAAAGCATGGAAAGGATTTCCCCTGCTATTGTGACAAGTTGTTATGCTGGACCTTTCAGGCTGCAAAGTGGCAGCAGCAACACTGGTTTGCATCATATGACCAGAGTAATGCCAGTAAGCCTGGTCAAGAGGAAAGCATGGAAAAGTTACTTTTGGGAACTAAAACACCAAGACTCCCCACTCACCATGGCCAATGGTCAACCTGGCTGGAGGATTTTGTAGTCTTAAAAAAAAAAACAGCTTTTTTATTCTCTGGCACCAAGTCATGCATCCAACTGGCACAATAGCTGTGCATACATTGCTCTGCTTTATGTGATGCACACTGATGTCACTGTTGCTACCACAATGCAGCTTGAATGAGTAGCAAGGAGGCACCAGAGAGAACTGCTCAGCTGCAAGTTGCAGTGGCAGAAAAAGAAAGAGAGCTCAGGACTCATGCATATCATCCTGACACATAGTTTTAGCCTGATATACCAATACAGCCATTGTCTAATTTAACTGCTAGCCCCTTTGTATGGGAGGAGGCAAAGAATGTTTGCTACTTCATGCCCTTTCAATTATATCTGTTAAGCACTGAATTCAGGACCTTTTGTATACAGAAGATGCCTTTAACCCCATTTCCATTCTGCAAATATTAACTGAACTTTGAGAGATGCTGGCTCACTTACTTTTGGTGGCAGAGACAATTTTCCTTCACACACGGCCTATAACTCTTCACAGCCCTGTCAATCTGATCCAAGTATTTTTTCCACTTGGTGTCTAAAACACAAACAGAATTACATTTTAAGCAATCATCATCAAGAGGTACTACTAACAACTGCAAGGGCAAATGTTGGCTGTAGAAGGCTATGCCAGTTAGAAATGCCTACGTGGTATGAGTGGGTCTGCTCAGCCACTGAACTGCTGCAGCTGAAGGTAATATATGGTGAACCCCTTTCACACAAACTGGGTCCGCATTAAGGAGAAGGGCAGGAAATTTTTAACTATTTAATATGGTGCTTTATTTTTAAGGGCAGGGGGAAATTTTCTTCTTTATGTGTCAAACAACCTGGCTGGTTTTAAGTACTGTGTACTCTGACAGGTGTGTGTCTTCTTGTTCCATTTCAGCCAGCAAGATGCCTTGGGTCAGCTTTGTTTCTGGTAATTATAAACAAAAGCAAGAATTAAGAATAAGCATTGCCTCCATTTCTTTGCATTCCAGTACCTTCGAGTACTTTCCAAACACAAGATAGTGTTTCCCTACTGAATCTCTTTTCAGTGAGAGGTATTTTTATGATTTTTGTGACTTTCCAGATGTTTATTAGAAATGTTATAATCAGCTAGTATTTCTGGAATTGCAAAAAAAAAAAGTTAGCACACTAAAGAAATATGAATGTCTACACTTTCAGGATTTATGCGGTGAAACTGGGAACCTTCATTATGTGTTTGGTGAAGGCAAGGGAAAGCCCTCTCAGTGACTGCTCCTAGGTTGTGGACCCCCCCCCCCGCCTCCACTGCAGGGAGGATTGGTTGGCCCCCTCTCTGCCCTCTTTCCATTGGCAAGCAGAAACCTTTTTGTTCAGGCAGGCTTTTGGCTCTTAACTTTGTTGTGGCAGAAGGATATGTAAACAGCATGTACAAAATCACCTCTGAGTATTCCTTGCTCAAGAAAACTCTATGAAACCCATTGGGTCACCATAAATTGACAGACAACTTGAAAGTGTGGGCCTGCACACACATATACACACTATTCTTTTCAGTTTTTACTATGTTTTAAATTTTGTCATGTAACATTTTTAATATAATTCATTATTTAATGGTCCTTAAATTTTGGTACCAAATAAGCTTTAGCTGTACAGGGGCCCCTCCACTTTCGTAAGGGTTCTAGGCACAGAACCCCTGCAAAAGTGGAAAAACTACAAATAACTCCCCCCATGCTCCCATCCCATTTCCTTCTGGGACTCTTCCCTCCCATTCTCTTGCCTTTTGCCCTGGTGCACATGCCCTCTTTCTCCTTGCCCAGGCAAAAAGGGAATGGGGGGGGAACATGTGTGCCCCCCTTCCTTTGCCTTTTGCCTGGGCACGCCTGCCTTCGTTCTCCATGCCCAGACAAAAGAAAAGGGAGCACATGTGCCTCCTCCCCATTCCCTTGCCTTTTGCCCCAGCGTGCATTCTCCACACCTGGGCAAGATGCAAGAGAATTGGACGGAAGGCATGCGTGCCTTCCCCCTTCTCTAGTTTTTTGCCCTAGAGCACATGCCTTCCTTCTCTGCACCCAGGGAAAAGGTAAGGGAATCTGGGGAGGCATGTACACTTGTACTTTCTCTCTCCATGCACAGTGCTCCCCCCTCCCATTCCCTTGCCTTTTGCCTAGATGCAGAGAAGGGACAGTACATGCAAAAGGCAAGGGAATGGGAAGGATAATGGGAGGGAGGGGAAAGGAATGTGTGCACCTCACAAATGATAAAGTTCACAAAGGTCAAACCCACAAATGTGGAGGAAGGACTGTACTTGTTTTTAATTTGATGCGAGCTGCCTTGGGTCTTCTGTGAGGAGAAAAGTGGAACACAAATTGAACAAACAAATAAATAAAACACAGCAACAGCAATGAGAGAAATGATCTTCCCTTTCCTCTCATCTAAAATTCCCCAGGAAATGACAACATAACTCATCATCAAGTAATGAATAAATCTTGCCAAGAAGAATGTACAATAGGGTCACCGTAAGTTGGTGTTTGGGTTTCTGCAAAATATCCACAAAACTCGGAGAGGACAAATAACAACATAATTCAAGCTAAAAAGAACCAAAGTGTACAGTTGCTTAGGAGGAAGAAGAGAGAAGATAGGAGCACCATGAGTTGTACATCTTAATTTGCTTCAGGGGTTCCAGGTTTCACTTTTGTACCTGAGACCTGTGGATCTGCTTGCCTGCAATCTAGTGAGGAAACTGTGTCACAGAAGGACCATTTAAAACCCTGAACAACTTGGCTTCTGTTAAGATGAAGATCAGGGGTACAATTCTAAAACACACATACTAGAGCGTAAGCTCACTTCTAAGTAAACAAGCAAAGAAGTATCCTATAGGAAAGGAAGCTGGGACATAACAATAATGTTGCTGATTTAAACTAGGTCCATTTCTGCACAACACTGTTGTAGTGCTATTATACTACTTTCAACATCCTATGGAATCCTGGGATTTGCAGTTTAGAGAGGGGCATTTAAAATTCTCAACCAGAGAGCTCTTTGGCCTCAGTAAACTACAAACCCCAGAATTTCACAGGATGTTGAAAGTGGAATAATGGCACTATACCAGTGCAGTATGGAAATAGCCTAGTACACCATCTAATCCGTTGCTACTCAAAGTGGTGGTCAACAGACAAGTGTCAGCTGCTGCTCCTGGAAGCGTTTTCTGGAAAGAAACAAAACAGGTATGGCCAATGGGCACAAATACATTGACAGTCCCTGACACGCTGGGAGAAAAAAAATTGCCTGCCTCACACATCAGAGGGCTAATGCCACACTGTGTTTGCTGAAGGCAAGGGAAAGCCTTCTCAGGCTGGTTCCCTCCCTCCTGCAACAACATCTTGCCACAATAATATGTGTGGCCTATGCACAATCCACAAATGTAGATTATACAAATTTGTAACTGGATCACTTGTAAGATTTTTGGTTTTGAGGCTAGCTTATCATTCGACCCTCACTTTAATGTTGCCCTGATTTTTTTTCAAGCAGGAAAAATATAGGTTACTAAAGCAAGGCAAAAAGAAAGAAAGAAATAAACAAAGAAAGAAAGACTTTCGCAGACGGTTCCTCCCTCTCAGCTGCACACACATAGAGCAACAGGTTATTAATTTAAGTTTCATAAATGATCTCCTAATTGTCTGAGGAACAGCAGTACTAACTCTCGGAGCCGACCCTAGCAGGAAGCGCCTGGATAATGCTACAGGGAAGTTCGCAGAAATAGAACTTATGCAAGACAAAGAGGGGACGGAATATACAGGATCTCCGAGGAAGCGGTTTGCAGATCGCGTCCTCGCGAGCTTCTTGGAAGACCCAGTGGTACAGACGGAGGGATTCCATTACGTGCAGACAGGACCACTTCCCGCTCCAAATCAGCATTAGGTCAACCTTACTGATACTCACCTGCCGAGTCAGTCCGCCAACAAAAGACAAACAAAAACAAAGCAGCAACCTGCAGCGGCCCCAGAGATCGCGGCCGATGCCCCATCGTGTCGGCTGCAACCTCGGCGTCCGCGCGCGAACTCTAAAAATCGCCGCCGTTCCTCCAGTTCATTGACAAAAAGGAAAGAGCAGAACTATTCCCCCGGCTCCACCCTCCTCCTTGGCTAAGCGTTACGACGCAAGCGCAAGGATCCCGGGCAGGAATCGTCGCGTTGGTTTATGGGGGTTGTAGTTTATACCTAGCGAATAGTCCTTAACAATGGGCCTGTTGGTTTTCTTTATGGAAATACACATTTTACGTGTCCGCCTCTGCTTTCAACAACATCTCAAGCATCTGGTCTCACCGGCCTGACTCGTGATCGTTTGGGAAAAGGGTTGCAGGAAAAGGAGATCCTGCTTCGGTTCTTGCCCTTCTCGACCGACCAACATAAGCCCCTCCCCAGGGGAATGATAGCACTGGAAGGAGTTCTCAAGGGTTATCTAGTCCCACTCCCTGCCACTGGAGGAATTCACAGGTCGTTCCCGCACTAGACTGTTACAGTGCTATTATTCCACTTTCAACAGCCCATGGAATCCTGGGGTTTGCAGTTTAGGGAGGGGCCTCAAAGGCCCCTCCCTAAACTGCAAACCCCAGGATTCCATGGGCTGTTGAAAGTGGAATAATAGCACTGTAACAGTCTAGTGCGGAAATGGCTACAGCCAAGAACAGGTGGGCTGTGTCCTGCTCACTTCTAGGCAATCCCATGTTCCCAGTTTAACTACACGCCTGCATGTTCCCTTGGGTTCTCTGAAATATTAGTATCCGTAAGCTTGCCAGCTCAACAAGAGCATTGGAACGGTTTTCCAGCGGTAGGACATCAAGCAGCTTCTGCTACCCGGACAAACTGAAATGGCACGCAAGCCGCGGAGGGCACCTCCGTGGCAACGGCGAATTCCAACCCCTCCTGTTCTGGAGAGACCTCCACACTAGATTGTTAAAGTGCTGTTATTCCACTTTCAACCTCCTATAGAATCCTGGGGTTTGCAGTTTAGGGAGGGGCAGTTAAAAGTCTCAGCCAGAGAGCTCTTTGGCCTCAGTAAATTACAAACCCCAAGAATTCCACAGGATGTTGAAAGTGGAATAATAGCACTATAACAGTGTAGTGCGGAAAGGTCCACAGTGCTCCCACCACAATGCTTTGGCACACCACAAAAATTATGGGGCATGGTGAAAGATGAAGCTTAGTGGCATGTAGTGCACCCTGCCATTTTAATTGCTTCTGCTAGAGAATTAGGTGAGAGAACGTGGAGAATTTCAAGACACCACCTTTCCTCAAATTAGGTATCATGCAAGGATCTTGGCTTCCCCACTTTATTGTCACAACTTCCCATTGAGGAAGGACACCTTGGGAAGAAGTAACCGGCCTCTCAACCTTCAACTTGGATTTCCCAAGTCTCAGTCCAGCACTCTAACCACAACACTACTCTTGCTTTCAATTTTATGACAATAATAGCACAGGCAATGCCAGAAAAAGTATGCTCAATTTAATCCTTTTACTGGTAACTTAGTTATTACGTGGGACCCAACACTTGATGGAAAGCTTATCCCCTTCATGCACCTTGAAAAATCAGAGGTCTTGCAAGATTACCTCCTTCTCAGAGGCTGGTGACAAGGGAATGGGCATTTTCAGTTGTGGTTCCCTGGAATGGAATGCTCTCCTC
The DNA here is from genome assembly GCA_030412105.1 of Cyclura pinguis. Lineage (NCBI taxonomy): Eukaryota > Metazoa > Chordata > Lepidosauria > Squamata > Iguanidae > Cyclura > Cyclura pinguis. Next base: position 234,853,500 of record CM059601.1, on the reverse strand, counting down.
AGTGAAGTCCTCTTGACCATAACTTTTTAGCATCAAGTTGAAATGTTTCTCCACTCCTATGGGTAGGTGTGCTTTGAAAGGTTGATTTATAAATATTGACCTGTCCTGTTATTTTCTTTATAATTTTTGCATATTTAATTTTAAGTGTCTTTTGAGTTTCTTAGAAAAGTAAGCTTACGACAACAATAATAATGATAATACAATTTGACAGTAGTAATGCAGAAGAATATTATGTTAAAGATTCACAAGATACATTAAGAAGGAGAAAAAATGCAAAAATGTATATTTACAGTATAAATTGAGAATAAGCATAAATGTAAAGTATGCATAAGAACTTAATTACTGGGATTTTTTAGCTGTTCTGTATAGCCTTCCAAATGTTATGGAATGTCATTCTAAGCAACAAAGTACCCACATAAGAAAAATGTACAGGTGTGTTTAATAGTGTATACCAGGAACAAAAATTGCAGTCACACATCACAGTGCAGTCTTGGCACCATGCTGATTCTTGTGAAACCCTAATGATTGCACCTTTAGAACCACAGGCCTAAGCAACACATACTTCTAAGTAGACATTCTTAAATATTCTACATGTACATAAAAAAGGAAAGCCAAAGCAATACTCCTTTCTAAGTAATCACAGGGTATTATCCAATGCATATTAACCTAAAATTAGTGAATCACTAAATTCATTGGGACTTACTTTTGAATAAGCATGTATTTAATTGGATTGTGTGTATTGACAAGATTTAAGATTTTAGAGTTACAGCCTCTGTTATTTCACTCTCTGTCCTTTATTGTATCCTCATCTTCCTTTGACAGGTTGGGATAATCTTTCCTTATCTCATTTAATTTTCCAAGGTCTTAACTTTCTTGAGGTATCTCTCATCTACCATTGCCATTTTTACCTGAGCAAAATTAATTGGAATATCATAATGTAATGTCCAAAATTATCTCTGTTGAGATTCCACACTGATTTTCAATTATCCTTTTCTTTAGGGGATGAAAGTAGATTCTGTTCCCCTGTCCCTTCATGGAAACATGAGGACTTGTATCGGGAGGTAAGAAGAACTAAAGAAAATAAGTGAACAGCTATGCAAAAATACATAGTAACATCATGAGTCCTGTCAAGACGAGGTCAAAAGCATCTTCAGAATTTGAAGAGTGCCTTCACAAGTAGGAAAAATTCATTCTTCACTCCTATCTGAATAAACTTTAAATAGGAACTAGTCTAGTTGGGGAGAAGTCTCCAACAAAACTTTAAATGAGATGATTCCATGCAAAGGAATATCCTGCCACAGAGAAAACAAGTTGATCAAAGATGAGTCAAGGGAGTTCCCCCATTCCTCTGATCCCAGTCTCCTGTGAAATAACTAATCAACCTTCCATCTGAGATTTTAGTATTTCAGAGTTGAGCTTCCTTCAACTAATCACCCCAGGAGAAAAACTGCCAATAATGGATAATTGAGTTGCATGGGGCTCTATTAAAACTTTTACAAGACAATATTTTTGAGTTCTGTAGTTGCAAATTAGCTGCAATGGGCATTGTTAAGAAGACACAGTTTGCATAAGACATAAACAGTAGGGGGATGTACATTAACTGTATTCTCCAGTGACTGCCAATTGCAGCAAATTCATTTTACTCAGTTCTAGAATTAGAAAAGGAGCCCTGAGCATTCATTAAGAAATGCATTCACACTGCAGATAGGCACATCAAGACAAAACTCCAGAGATATACTTTTCCATTCTGGCATACAAGAATATTCACTTTAAAAAAAAACTTTTCTGTGGGGATGAGGGAGAAAATCAAGCACAGTAAAAACTTGATATAAAACTGATTAATGGGACTAGTACTTGGAAATGATGCTGGTCAGACCTTGTGAGCTTCCCAAAACCTGTTTTTATGGTTTTATTAATGTGATATAAACATTACAAGCATACATTGTTGGAGAAGCAGATGGCTATCTCTGAAACAGTAATACATATGCATAGTTCTAGTATTGATATGGACCTTGTAATATTTGCTAATGAAGTCATAAAACAACTTAATTTTATTCTCCTGAATGCATAATTGTGTGCAGCATTAGTCCGTGGAGCTCAATTATTTCAAGTTAGAAGGATAACCTTTAAAAATCCAAGAAAGAAAATCTCATCAGACATTTTGGAAATAATTGCTTTGCAGAAGTATTCACTTCCCTTTGACTTTCCCCCATTTTGTTGCATTACATCCTGGAACTAAAAGGGATTTAATTGGCAGTTACCACTTGATGTACAGTCAGCCCTCCACATTTGCAGATTTGACTTTCAAGGATTTGATTATTTGTTTCTCTAACCCCTCCCTCTCCCACATCATGGGGCCTTCTTTTCTGGGGGAACTTTCTTTCTCAGTGGCTCTGATCAGGCTGTGCAGCCCTTTAAAAACCTGCCTTTGCTCGTTCTCCTCCTCCTCCTCCTCCTCCACCACCACCACCAGCTGCTACCTGGTCAAACTAAGGATGGCTTACAGCCCATTTCTCAGCACCACAAACCCTCTTCTGATTCCCCTTCCAAGGAAGGAGATGGGTGAGAGAGAGAGGAAGTATAATGCCACCTTGCTGATCCACCCCCTTTCGCTCTCCTTTCCCTGACTGGTTTGGACCTGGGTGCACACTGTCCTCATCCTGCCTTGGGCCCCCTTCCTACAGATACACACATACATTTCGATATCCGCTATTTTCCCACTTTAGTGAGGGCCCTGCACCCCTAACCTATCAAATGTGGAGGGCCAACTATATAAAAGATGCTCAGCATGGTGAAGATGTTAATAGGCTATAAACCCCCACCCTTTGATATGATTTAATTGGCAAAATATATATTAATCGGCATAAATATACATTATACTCTGCTTATGGCTGCATGGCCATGCCAGCTGAGAGGAAAAGCTGGCCATACATGTGCATTGCAAAATAAGGTCAGAGGAGACGCCAAGGTGTAGCCAGGTCATAGTCAGGAAATCATCAGGAAACTCCAGCGATAACGGACTTACAGTTAGCCTCCTAAAACTCAACCTTTAAGAGACAATAGCATCTGAGATATTCCCACAGGATGGCTGATTGTCTTAACTCCTCTTCCTCTGTCCAAGCAAACTTTTTTTTTATCCCCACACCTGTCCGATAATTAAAGAGCTATCAGGACTACCATTAGTCCTTTGTCACCTGATGCTAAGTGCATTAGGTGCGCTTAGCATTAGTCTGTTTCGGACTTCATTGTGCACTCTCTGGACTCCATTGTTTACTTTGCCAGAGAGCCATTAAAACCCTAGCCCTCCAGGCAAAAAATTTTTTTTTGCCAATCAACTTGCAGTACACAAATTGCTGGTTGCCACTCTGCTGCTCCAATCCCATTTGTATACTGTCCTTAGACTCTGCGTCTAAGCCACATCACTTCTTGCTGCTCTTCTGGATTGGTAACTATCACCCACTTCACCCTGAAAACCTCACCATCCAAAACTTTTCTCTCTTTTCCTTCAGTTAACCTTGTGGGATTGTGTGACTGCTTGGATTTTGTATGTGTGATTGCAATTTCCCCAATAAAACAAATAAACTTACTTTTGGATTTCTAGCTAGTTCTTCCCTGCACTAGTACCAGTAGATACAAGTGCAAAAGATCTCATAAAGTTACCCCCACCCTCACAGGCCTCCTCTTTGAGTTAACATTCTCCACCACTTCATAGAGGTGCTTGCATCGCAGGTAAATCCCTGAGTCACCCATGTTTTGGAGTAACAAGGGTACTCAACACTGTGGCACAAAAGTTAAGGAAACAAAAACACATTTAGTTGCATAAGCATTCAACACACACACCCATTGCTGTGACACACCCAAGTCCTGGTGCAATCCACGGCCCTTAGAAGTCACAGAAGTTGTTGAATGGACTTATCTATGTGCAGTTCCAGTGCACCACATGTTCTCACATTAAAGACACCTTTTTCTGGAAGCTCCAGAACCTCTTGGAGAGCATGGCCAAATAACAACAACAATAACAATAATAATTAAAACAAAAAATACTACCCAATCAGAGTACGGTTATTTTTTGGGGAAAAAAATCTCTATTTTTTTCAATGACAAAATGAGGGTTAAAAATGACTTAACCTTGACTCTGCCTAGAGAAGGCTGTGGCTCACCAAACTCAGTGACCAGATGCTTTAGTTAGAGAACCAATTGAGAAACTATTGGTAACTCTGAGTAATCTGGAGATATTGACAGCTAAGATAGGAGAAACCATCTGTCCAAACATTCCATAAAGCTAGGCATTATGGAAGAGTGGCAAGAAGAAAGCCATTGATGAAGCATGCCCTTATCAAACCTGTTTGGACTTTGCAGAAAAGTATATTGGATACACAGTGCACATAGAAGAATTTTTTCTGGTCTTATGACACAAATACTGAATTTTTTGGCCTCACCACAAAAAGCCATGGTAGGCAACCTCTTCAGTAGTTATGAGATCATAAGTCACACCTGCAGAACTGTAACTACTGGCATTCCTATGGATGGTAACAACCAAACATTAACCTCAAAACCTATCTTTACACCCAGGCAGCACCCCAGCCATAGGGTCTCAGACACTGCAGATCAGGGCATTGGGAAGTGAATCTGTAGTGCTTTCCTGGTTGCAGGGCACATTGAAAAAAGCAATGGTGGGAGGCTCCCAAAGGATCTCGCTAGCTGCCTTTTCACTCTGTGATCAGGAAACCACAACAGGTGTCATTTCTCAGTACCCTGATCTGCAGTGCCTGGGAATCTCTTTGGTTGGAGGCTGCCTTGCTGAAAAGGTACGGGATTTCTGGGTGCATAGTATCATCAGACATAGAACTTTGATGATAAAACTTTGTTGTCATAGTTACGTCTGATGATACAGGGGATCAGCTCGTATGTGGCACAAAAGCCAACAGTATTCGTTGTCCTTTCCCATGGTGAAGCATGGTGGTGGCAGCATTGGGTTTAGAGGGTTCCTTGGTAGGAACTAAGAAACTGTCAAGATTTAAAAAAAGATAGATGGAGCCAAACAAGAGAAATATTTATTGAATTAAGTTATACCCCTTTTATCTGCTAGCATGGCACTCAATAGTATGGCTCACAAACTTGTATCAAGGTATTTTGACATATATAAAGTAGCTTACAACACGATTAAAAAGAAGATACAGCTAAAAAGTTGATGTCACAGAAATTTAAAAAAATTAAATATAGCATTGGACTAGGATCCTGAAGGATTTGATTCCCTGCCTGGCATGGAAACCCACTGGATGACCTGGGGTGTGTCACACACTTTCAGTAGCCAAAAAACCTGTGATAGGTTGCCTTAGGTTTGCTGTAAGTCAGAAATGACTTAAAGCCACACAATAAAAACAACAACATTTAAAACAATGTAATATACTTAAAAAAAGAATAACAAGGATGAAAACATAGCATTCCAACACACCATTAAAACACCCTTAAGTTATCAAATACCTGTTTAAATAAGGTCTTTGAGCACTTGCAGAAGATGAGCACAGACAGTCCCATCCTAGCCTACTGTGAGAAGGAGTTCCACAGCCTGTGAGGAGCCACTGAGAAAGCCTTCTCATGTTACCTTACTAGAAGGTCCTGTGACAGTAGTTGTGGAACTGAGAGAAGTCCGTCCTCTAAGATTGTTAAGGCTTGGTCAGGTTCATAAAGGGAAATACAGAGTATCAGGTAGTCCGGATCTAAGCTGTAAAGTGCTTTTAAGCCATATGTGGATTTATAGGTCGTAAATATTTTGAATTGCACCCAGAAATGAACTAGTAGCTAGTGAAGCTGTCTCAACAAGGGAGATATATATATTCCTTATAATCAGCCCTGATCAGCACACTGGCCACAACATTTTAGACCGCCTGAAGTTTCTATACTGTTCCCAAGGCAGCCTCATGTAGAGTGTGTTCAAGTTATCCAAACAAGATGTAATCAAGGCATCTGTCACCATCTATGGATCTCCAGGAATGGGTACAGCTGGCATACTAGCTTTAACTGTGGAAATGCACTCCTGGCCACCAACAGAATCTACATATGCTGAGACAGGAATGTAACTCTACCTAGTGCAGGGTATATCTCTATTCCCTGATTTGCCTTTTTACTAACCAGGAGAGAATTAGCATCAATTTTTCCATTACGGGCAGTGGACAGACACCAGACATTACTGGAAAACAGCTTCTTTGGATTTCAATAGAAAGGGGAAAGACAGTTTGGTATCATCAGAATACTGGTAACATCAGACCCCCAAATTATGGATAACCTCTGCCAGTGGTATTATGTATGTGTTAAAGAGCATTAGGGACAGAACTGAGCCCTGAAGGACTCCACAAGTCAATGTCTAGTAGGTTGAACAGAAATCCTACAGCACCTCCTTCTGTGCTCTTCCAGGAAAGATTGGAACTATTGTAAAACAATGAGTCCCAAGTCCCATCCAAGCAAGGCTGCCCAGAAGGATACCATGGTTGAGAGTATCAAAAACCATCAGGGACATACCCCGTTTGTCCATTTCCTGGCATAGATCATCCACCCAAGGTTGTTGGGATTTGCATGCCAGTAATATCTAAATGGTTGCATGACTCCTCCTAAAAACAAAAGGGCCTTTTCAGTGGAGACATTCCAAATGTGTGATTCCTTCCATAAAGAGTTTTTTAAATGTCTTCTTTGAAAATAGGCAGTTATATTTTTAGTTTTCCTAACCTGTTAAAGCATGTTGTTGGAGATGTAACTTTATTTTAGTTCTACAGTATTGCTTTTTATTCTTTGCTTGCTATTTTGTTTTAACTCTTAAAAATCTCATTTAGTATCTTTAATTTTTTTTTTGTTACTGTATATTGTGGTGGTTGTTATATTTATTTGTATCCTGCTTTTCTACCTAAACTGGGACTCAAAACAGCTTATGTTTTAAAAGAACAATACAATTAAAACATGCAAAAAATGAACATTAAAATAGAATTATGCTATTCACTGTATTAAAACAATTCAGACCTCCAGTTAAATAAAATGCAATTTAGAAAGATAAAAAGCTAGTAAAAATAGTTCAGTTTAAAACAATACAGCAGTATTTTGTTTATATTGTGCCATTTTAATTTTTTATTTGTTTTTTTAATTTTTGAGGCATCCATATATTTTCTTGTTATTGGCAGTCTATTTAAATAAATAATAATCTTAAAAATGAAACTTTTATCAGATTCCTGATAACTTAAACCCTGAGGAATCTTGAAATTAAAATTCTGTTTGTTTTTTGAGGGTCTATGAAATTGTTTGGAAATATAACCCAGTTCCATATTTACAGAAAGGTCTTTTCGGTTGGGTCTACTTCTGTTACTGCAAGTCATTTAAAAGTGTGGATTATAGAAAACTCTTCAGTGAGAGAAAATAATGAGAGATAAAAGATATTTATGAAGAATGCTAAAGAGCAATTGGAAAGATCTATATAAAGCTACAAATGACTACATATTTATTCACTTGCAGAGATATTTGAAGGTAATGCTTTGTATTCTCTTTCTAAGGTTGAAAATCAGATAGTTGATTGCAGTGAAGATAAACATTATTTGACTAATTCAAAGAACAAACCTGTTTAAAATCAGGCTGGTTGGAATGTTGTAAGTCAATGATACAAATTTTGTCCCTGGATTCTCTCTCTCTCTCTCTCTCTCTCTCAATCTCTCTCTCTCTCTCTCTCTCTCTCACTCTCTCCCTCCCTTGTTAAAATACTGTGTTTATATCCTTCCTTTCCTCCATTAATCTCAAGGTAACACACAATGGCTTGAGCACTCACGTCACCTTCTCTGCATCATGTTTCAGTCACAAAATATAATGGAATATACTATCTGCTAGTATACTACAATATAGAATACAATATACTACTTTGTGATGGACAAAAAGAAAGTGAGGGGGAAAAAAAACAAAATAGATTCATTAGGCCAACTTTGGTCCCTGATGTTTTTGTCTGTTAAAAAAAAACCTGCACATGCCAAGTAGGTGAACTAGGGGAACATTTTTTTTTCAACACTTGGAAGTGGAAGCATTCTAAACTACCTAGCTTATTGGTCTAATTCCATGCAACGTGTGCAACAAAATATGGCTTTCAGGTTCTAATATGTTCTGTCTGCCTGGATGAAGTTAAGAAAGAGCATCTAGCCTTACAAAAATAGGTAAACTTTGCAGCTTTTTGAAATGGTAAATTCTGGGAAAATATCTGGCCTTATACGCTATTATATGTGGGTTGAGCAACTTTATGTCTTTAGCATAAAGTTTTTCCCAGAGGAGAGAGCAGAAGGGGAGCTGTGTCTGTGAAGACATCCTTGACCAGGTGTTGTTTACAGGCTTGTGGGGCTGAACTTGTTTGCTTGTTTTGTGCTGGCTGTGTGCTCTCCCTGAGCACACGGTCTAACTGACTAACTAGGGGGAGGAGCCAGCTAGGGGGAGGAGTCTTATTAGGAGCTCGTGCAGTTGAACTCCTTTACTTCACTCCTTCAAGTTCAACCATTCAAGTTTAGGAACAACCCATCCCTTTCTTGAGTCCCTAAATTTTAAGAAGAGTTCATTTGAGCTTGGTAATCAGCAGAGCAGATGTAGCTTATACAGCTGAATTTGAGAAAGAAAGCCAGTTATTCTTTCTAGACCTACTCCCTGTACTACTCTCTGTAGTATCAAGTATGGAAGGTGAGGGAGCTGCAGCGGTCATCTGTGGCACTTGTGGTATGTTCCTTTTCTTGCCACAAGATGTTGTCAGGTACACCTGCAGCAAGTGCAAGCTGGTGACCTTCTTGGAGGAGAAGGTTCGACAGCTGGAGGCACGAGTTTCTAATCTTTGTCTTATTAGGGAAGGTGAGGAGTTTTTGGATAGGGCAGAGAAGACCTTCCTGAAGACCGAATGCACAGAGGAGTTGCCAGATGAGGAAGCCAGCACACTGTGCCAGGAAATGGATGCTTGGAGGAATGTCACACGGAGGAGTAGAAGGACCAGGAGGGAAATGGAGACTCTCAACCTACACAATCGCTTCAAAGTTCTTGGCCTTATGGATGATGAGGAGCACCAGGAGGAGGGAACAGAATGTCAACAAGAAGGAATCCAACTTCGGCAAGAGGAACAAGATCAACACTCACAGCCTCAACAGAATGCCCAGGCAGTCCTAGAAGAACTTGATTGTTGAGGAGCCCTGGACAAGCCTCAGAGGAGGCGAGTTCTGGTTGTTGGGGACTCCTTGCTCAGAGGAACCGAACCGGCAATTTGCAAACCGGACAAGCTCAATTGAGAGGTCTGCTGTCTTCCTGGGGCCAAGATCAACCACATAACAGAGAGACTAACCAGGCTGGTCAAGCCCACTGACTATAAGCCCCTCATTTTGGTTCATGTTGGAACCAGTGACACTGCGATGCACAGCTTTCACCACATCACAAGGGACTACGAGCTTATGGGGACAAAGCTTAAGGACCTTGGTGCACAGGTGGTCATTTCGTCTCTCCTCCCTGTTCAAGGACATGGCGCACGAAGGGAAAGGGCAATAGCAGAGGTTAACAACTGGCTCCGTACATGGTGCTGCCGGCAACAGTTTGGGTTTTTGGATCACGGCCTGAATTTCCATGAACTTGGAACGGATGAGCTGCACCTCACGAAACTTGGCAGGAATATTTTTGCAAACAGTCTTGCAAGGAGGATTAAGAGGTCTTTAAACTAAGTTCCACTGGGGAGGGAAACAATATTATTCAGGGCAAGGACTTGGCGAGTGCAGGGGGAAAAGGCCCAAATGATATTGACCAAGTAGTACAAGCATCCAATGGTAGGAGGAGTAGAAACTATAGTACAGGACTTTCAGGAAGGGCCCAGGGACTTAAGTGTCTCTACACTAATGCATGGAGTTTGGGAAACAAGTAAGATGAACTTGAACTCCTAGTACAACAAAATAAATATGATTTGATAGGCATCACTGAGACCTGGTGAGATGAGTCTCATGATTGGAATGTAGGAATAGAGGGGTATAGCCTATTTTGTAGAAATAGACCGAACAAGAAAGGAGGAGGAGTAGCCTTTTATGTCAAGGATGTTTTCACCTGTGAAGAGATCCATGACTTAAACCCAGAAAGCCAGGTCGAGAGCATCTGGGTAAGAATTAAGGGAGCGAGAAACAATAGAGATATTTTGGTGGGGGTTTACTACAGACCTCCAATCCAGACTGAGGACTTTGATGACACCTTCCTCAACCAAATGACTGCACATTCAAAAAGGAGAAATACAGTAATAATGGGAGATTTCAATTACCCGGACATATGTTGGCAGTCAAACTCTGCCAAGACAGCAAGGTCCAGCAAGTTTCTTGCTTGTCTTGCAGACAATTTCATGGTCCAGAAGGTGGAAGAGGTGACAAGGGGATCAAATATTCTAGATCTGATCCTGACCAACAGGGATGACCTTCTTTATGAGGTAGAAGTGGTTGGATCTTTAGGGGGGAGTGACCATGCCCTATTGGAATTTGGCATTCAGTGGGAAGGAGAAGATAAGTGTAGCCAGACACTCATCTTAGATTTTAAAAAAGTGGACTTCTGTAAACTTAAGGAGCTGCTGGCTGAAATTCCATGGTCAAGAATAGTGAAAGAGAAAGGAGTTCAGGAGGCATGGGCGTTCCTTAAAAGGGAGATACTGAAGGCACAGTCTAAAACTGTGCCAATAAGGAGGAAAAATGGAAGGCATCTGAAGAAACCAGAATGGTTGACTAAAGAACTCTCAGCTGAGCTAAGTGTTAAGAGAAACATGTACAGGAAATGGAAGAAGGGGGAAACCACCAAAGAAGAATTTAAGCAAGTAGCTAGGAGATGTAAGGAGGAGGTCAGAAAGGCTAAAGCACAGAACGAACTTAGGCTGGCCAGAGACATTAAAAACAATAAAAAGGGCTTTTTTAAATATGTCCGCAGCAAAAGGAAAAAGAAGGAGACGATAGGGTTGCTGCGCAGAGAAAATGGCGAATTACTAACAGGGGAAAGAGAAAAGGCAGAATTACTTAACACCTTCTTTGCCTCAGTTTTTTCCCAGAAGGATACAAGCACTCAACCTGGCGGTTGGGGAGCAGGTGAGGAAGCAGGGGAAATGTGGCACGTAATTGGTAGAGAGGTGTACAGGAATACTTGTCCACACTGGATGAATTCAAGTCTCCAGGGCCAGATGAATTGCATCCTAGGATATTAAAAGAACTGGCAGAGGTCATTTCGGAATCACTTGCTTTAATCTTTGAGAAATCTTGGAGGACAGGAGAAGTTCCAGCAGACTGGAAGAGGGCAAATGTTGTCCCCATCTTCAAGAAGGGAAAAAAAGAGGACCCAAATAATTATCACCCAGTCAGCCTGACATCAGTACCCAGAAAGATCCTAGAGCAGATCATTAAGCAGTCAGTTTCTAATCACTTAGAAAGCAATGTGGTAATCACGAGAAGTCTACATGGATTTCTCAAAACTAAGTCATGCCAGACTAACCTTATCTCTTTTTATGATAGAGTTACTAGCTTGATAGATGAAGGGAATGCTGTGGATGTAGCATATCTCAATTTCAGTAAGGCCTTTGAGAAAGTTCCCCACAACATTCTTGCAAAGAAGCTAGTAAAATGTGGGCTGGACAGGGCTACTGTCAGGTGGATCTGTAACTGGTTGACTGACTATTCCCAAAGGGTGCTCACCAATGGCTGCTTTTCATCCTGGAGAGAAGTGACTAGCAGGGTGCCACAGGCTTCTGTCCTGGGCCCAGTGCTGTTCAATATCTTCATCAACGACTTGGATGAAGGAATAGAGGGCATGCTCATCAAATTTGCAGATGACACCAAATTGGGAGGGGTTGCTAATGTCAGGGATTCCAGGCAGGGAACCCTGGGAAAATGATCAGCCCACTGCAAAGATGTTGCATCATGCCCCAGCTGTGGGTAATTGCAAGGCTGCATAAGAAACGGGGGTTGTGTGCAGATGGTAGAGGGAGGTGTGCAAACCTCTACCTGATTGGTTGTAGATATGTATATAACAAAGCAACGCCAGTATGTATTTGTCTGTTGACCAAACCTGGTGCCTGGTGCAAGCTTTTGTCGGTCTGTCCTATGTTTTGTATATAACGGAACTTTGCTGCAAGATAAAGTGCCTCCTGTTTTGGAAGAAACTCCTCTGTGTATGAGTATCCTTACTGGGGAACGAGGCTGCTGGTGTTGGCTCACTGAACTCTGGCTTTTCCGCTGCGTTTCCGTGGGGCTGAAACTCCTATTATCCCCAACAGTGGTTATGGGCCCAGGCCCAGAGTGCACAGCATCCACAGCGCACCTGTAGTTGTTTTTCTCCTGGATACTGGGACTGTTTTTGACTGTTTGCCTGGCTCTCCGGTACTTCGGAAGTCTGTGTTTTGGCAGAGAGACAGTTAATCTTCAGTCCGGAGCTCATCAAGGTCACTGCGGCCGGCTGCTTTGTTTGTTGAATTTTCCTTACAAAGGCAGCAGCATGGCTGAGAGAGGTTATCTGCGTTTTCAACAGTTGACCGACGCTAATTATCAGAGCTGGCAAATTTATGTGAGAGCCGCTTTGATGAAGGAAAACTTGTGGAACGTTTTGGAAAATGAGGGACAGCCCCCAGAAGGAGCAACTGCTGCTCAAATAGCAGCGTTCAGGGTTGCTGACAAAAAAGCCAAAGCAGTTATTTTGCTTACTTTAAGTCCTTCCCAGTTGATTCTCGCTGCTGCTGCGGACACAGCATATCAGCTCTGGGAGGCTCTGAAGCATGTGCATCAATCTTCCTCGCGTTTGTCCAAAATGCTATGGACGAAAAGACTGTATAACACAAAGTTATGTGCTGGAAGCTGTGTAAGAGAGCACTTCATGCTGATGAGACAGTTATTTCAAGAGGCAGCCAACAGACGGGTAAATATCCCAGAAATGCAGAAAAGTTTTATTCTGCTGGGAAGCCTCACTAAGGAGTGGGACTTTTTGATGTACAGCCTCCAGGGTGTGCGTGAGGAAGAGCTGACTGTAGACTTGGTAGCCGGGAGGATTTTGGAGGAAGTCCAACGTAAGCAGTTCGATTCCAGACTGCAGTCGGAGGGGAGAACAGCCAGTCATCAAGAGGGAGAGGCAGCTCCCAAGGAGGCATCTGACCTGGAAGAAGGAGCAGTGTGCAGCTTTGCCAGACGCTGTTACAGATGTGAGAGAGTTGGCCATCTCCACAAGGACTGCAGAATGCCAGCGCCGAACAGAGGGAAGAAGACAGCCCAGAAGCGGAGGGGCGTGTCGTCACAGGCTGAAGGCCATGTGTTTGTGGCCAAAGAACAGTCTGAGAGTGGTGTGTGGTTGCTAGACAGTGGTGCAACTCACCACATGGTGAACAATTTAAAGCTGTTGAATGATGTTACAAATGCAAATATAACAGCAATTTCCCTTGCAGATGGGGCACCAAGCAAGGTGCAGAAGATGGGTACTGCGTATGTGCCATGTTTTGGGAAATCGTTTAATAATGTACTGTGCGTGACAAATTTGCAGAACTGTATTTTGAGTGTCTCCCAACTGGCCAGTGAGGGTTACAAAATGGTGTTTGAAGGGGAGAAATGTATAATTACTGCAAATGGTGTTTTTTGTGCAAAAGGGGTGAAAAAGCAGGGGTTGTACCACATGTTGCCCAAAGGAAAAGTGGCAAACGTTAACCCTTTGTGTAACAAGCCTCTACATGAAAAGTGTGTACATTACCTCCACAGAGTGATGGGTCATGCCAGCTACAAAGGTTTGCAAGAGTTGGCAAAGGTATGCCCTGGGTTACAGGTCCGAAATTGTCCTAAGTTCCTAGAGTGCTGTGTGTGTAAAAAGGTTAAGGTAAAGGCTTACCCCATTGCCAAGAAAAGCAAGCGTGTCACCCAACGGCCTTTTGAGGTTGTACATGCAGATTTGGCTGGGCCATTCAAGCCAACTGAAGGGCAAAATAGGTTTTTCCTGGTAATTGTAGACAGACACACCAGGTACTCCTATGTCTATCTGCTGAAAGAGAAGAGCCAAGCAGCAGATAAGTTCAAAGAGTGGGTGAATGCTGTTGAGAGGGAATTTCCTTATAAAGTGGCCAGTCTTGTGTCAGATTGAGGGGAGAATTCCTGTCTAACAACCTGCAAGCCTGAATGCGTAAGAAAGGCAGAAGGCATAAAACCACCAACCCCGCATCTCCCGGGGAGGATGGTCTTGCAGAAAGAAGAATTGGGCTGTTAAAACAAATGAAGGACTGTATGATGGAGGATGCCCAAGCCCCAGCAGGACTTTGGGGAGAAGCAATAGTGACAGCAAACTACCACTTAAACAGGATGTGGTGTTCAAGTGTGAAGCAAACTCCATATTACCTATTGTGTGGCAGAGCACCAAACCTGCAGCATCTACGTGTTTGGGGTCAGTTTGCTAGTGTGTATGTTCTCCCAAGTTTTAGAAAGTCTGGAGAGGAGAAATCTAGACAGTTACGCTTTGTGGGATATGAAGATAACAAGTATAGATTTCTACACCATGCTGGCAAAATAGTGTATTCTAGGAGTGCAAACTTTGAAATCCATTCAGGATGGGATAGACTGCACTGTAACCAAGAGGTTTTGGTTCCCCTGGGTAAAAGTGACAAAAGTGTTCCTGAGAATGGAGGGGCAGTGATGTCTGATAAGGAAAAGGACAGTGTCCCAGATACACTTGAAAGCTCTGAAGATGGAGGGGCGGTGATGGCTGATGATGAAGAAGAAAGTATTGAGGAAGGTACTGAGGAGGAGAAGCCAGAAGTCTCACTCGACGTCACACCAAAGAGTTCAACACTGCCACCTAGTGCTGAACCTGCATTTACGGTCAAGAGAGAGCCTCGTACTGAGGTCAGCACTAGTTCCAGCAGTGGTTCCAGTGAAAGTGGGTCAGGAAGTACCCAACTTGCTGATTCAGGAAGTAAAGTAATGCTTATCCCTAAAAGGTCGGGAGGAGGGTATTTTGCTGTCCCGTGTGACTGAGGCAGAAATTTTGAGTGTAGGACTACATTGGGGTATGGTATCTGAAAAACAATATCGCGGATTTGCTTACAAAGGCCCTTCCAGTAGTAGGCTATGAGAAGTTGGCAAGTAAACTGGGCCTTGCCACCAGAGTGTAAGGTGGAAGATGAATTGTACCCTTGAATGTATGTACTGTATGTATTATGTAACATGTATTGTATGACATGTATGGATTATGAAAATGTCCTACACAGTAGCCTGACCATTTTGGAGGGGATCGTCAGGGATTTCAGGCAGGGAACCCTGGGAAAATGATCAGCCCACTGCAAAGATGTTGCATCATGCCCCAGCTGTGGGTAATTGCAAGGTTGCATAAGAAACTGGGGTCATGTGCAGATGGTAGAGGGCGGTGTGCAAACCTCTACCTGATTGGTTGTAGATATGTATATAACAAAGCAACGCCAGTATGTATTTGTCTGTTGACCAAACCTGGTGCCTGGTGCAAGCTTTTGTCCGTCTGTCCTATGTTTTGCATATAACGGAACTTTGCTGCAAGATAAAGTGCCTCCTGTTTTGGAAGAAACTCCTCTGTGTGTGAGTATCCTTACTGGGGAACAAGGCTGCTGGTGTTGGCTCACTGAACTCTGGCTTTTCCGCTGCGTTTCCATGGGGCTGAAACTCCTATCATCCCTAACAGCTAATACGCCAGAGGACAGGATCAAAATTCAAAATGACCTGGACAGATTGGAGAGCTGGGCCAAGGCTAACAAAATGAAATTTAACAGAGAGAAATGTAAGGTCCTACACTTAGGTAGAAAAAATGGAATACAAAAATATAGGATGGGGGACACATGGCTGGATCTAGGAGTCTTAATAGACCACAAGCTGAACATGAGTCAGCAGTGTGATGCGGCAGCCAAGAAAGCCAATGCAATTCTCGGCTGCATCAATAGGAGTATGGTGTCTAGATCGAGGGAGGTACTGATACCACTCCACTCTGCTTTGGTTAGACCTCATCTTGAATACTGTGTCCAGTTCTGGGCACCCCAATTCAAGAAGGACATGGTCAAGCTGGAGCAAGTCCAGAGGAGGGCGACCAAAATGGTGAGGGGCCTGGAAACCATGCCCTATGAGGATAGACTTAGAGAGCTGGGTATGTTTAGTCTGCAGAAGAGAAGGTTAAAAGGGGACATGATAGCCATGTTTAAATATGTGAAGGGATGCCATGTAGAGGAGGGAGTGGGCTTGTTTTCTGCTGCTCCAGAGACCAGGACAAGGAGCAATGGATTCAAGCTGCAGGAAAGGAGATTCTACCTGAACCTCAGGAAGAACTTCCTGACAGTCAGGGCTGTCTGGCAGTGGAATATGCTGCCTCGGAGTGTGTTGGAGTCCCCTTCTTTGGAGGTTTTTAAGCAGAGGCTGGATGGCCATCTGTTGGGAGTGCTTTGAGGGTGTTCCTGCATGGCAGGGGGTTGGACTGGATGGCCCCTGTAGTCTCTTCCAACTCTACATTTCTATGATTCTATGAAATAATATTTGTATTTATTGTTACTAATGTCTTTTGTGTATATATAGCACATCAATGACCACCATGGAACAAAATAATGTAAGCAGTCACACTCTCTCTCCCTCAGAGAAAGACAAGGGCAATCTCTCTCTAAAGAAATCTTGCCAAGAAAACCCCAAGAAAACAAACAAAGTGATAGGTTCACCTTAGGATCGCTACAAGTCAGAAATGATTTGAAGGTACACAACATCATCTTGATCTAATTGATTTCTTTGCAGAATTAGTTTTACAACAATCCTCCCAGTTTTTCAGCTATAATCTACTTCCCTGCAGATTAAACTCATTGTTTCTTCCAATATATTAACTTTGAATATACGATAGGAATAACTATATCATATTATATAGTTTTTTCCCCTCCACATCCCTATAGCCACATGTGTCCCAAATGTTTGGATGTACTGGAGGGGGCATCCTCCAAACCTTAACTTCCTCCAGACCACCCTCAATGAAGTACCTCAATAAATACAAACAGGCACACACATGTGCTACTATGCTGGCTTCTATTGTGGCTAGCCTACCAATTCTGGCCTCTGCTTTTCTCTCCTCCCCCCCTCCCCAACCATCAGCATTGCAATTAAATACTCTTTTTGTGGTCCACCTTCACTATATCCTGTGATAGGGGATGACAGCCTTACCAGAGAGATCATCCACTTCCCAGATGCCAGGGCCTAGACCCTCTTTTCTAGTCCTTGGGGTGAGCAGGAGGTTTCTCAGGGCAAAAGCACTGCCTTGAAAAGGATATGTGCATGTTGATTTTGATTTGAAGAGCATGCTCTGTGCAGCTGTGGGTGATGCTTAAAGCACTGTGCCTGCCTCCTGTGACCTCACAAGGGATCATTCCTAGATCTCAAGTTTTAGTCCTGGAGATCTCAACACCTGGGATAGTCCTTCACTGACAAGCCTATAAGCAAAACATGGCTCATTCCAAATTCCATATTCAACGGAATTGGAGGGTAATGTGAGGGCCACCCAACAGTCTAGCTGTTTGCCTCCCCAGCTGATTTTGAAAAGTAAATCAAGCTGTCATGCCCACTACTGGCTGGGATGCGGCGGGGAGAAAAGATTAAAAGGGGTCTTGTTTAGATGGGATTTGTTGCCTCGTCCCTCCCCTGCCCTCCATGTTTTTTGGATTTGAATTCCATCTGTTTTTGCTGCAGTGGGCATAAGCAAGTAACCAGAGAACCAGAATCAGAGGAAAAGAATAGCGAAATAAATTTGAAAATTTTGCTTAAAACCACAGCAGCAAGTTAAAAGCTGGCTCATAAAATTAATGGAAATTGAACCCAGAAAGGATATAAGGTAAAATGAAATAGAAAAAGAAATTATGTTATTAATGATGAAAGCTGTAAAATGATTAAGGTATAACATTGCATTAAGTGATTAAAGTAAGTTAATACAAGACATAAAAGAGTAAAACGGTAGCACTTTCAAAACTATATAGCAGCAGTTGAAACACGGCAGTCTCTAAATTGGCCTCCTATAAAGAACTGCTTTTAAAGTACAGTATTCTCTGCAGCACCCACCAACTCTCTCTTGTCCACTTAACTAAAGTTGTTCTAAATTCCAGCTATCTTACGAAGGCTTAACCTATAATAAAGACCAAGGCAAATATATATCTACCAATCATTGTAGCTGTGAAGTAAAGATTAATGATAGCATCTAATGGAGTGGTCAACATAACACATTATCACAGGCACCCTACTAACATGAGTTGTAAATGGATTAAATTTTGACTCAATGAACAAGGAAGAAAACAAATTGAGCTTTAAAAAAAACCATAACATCCCAAGCTTTGCTTCTGAAAGAGCAGCCAGGTGTAATGGTTTGAGTGTTGGACTACAGCCCTGGAGATCAGTTCTTCACTCCGCCGTGGATACCTACTGAGTGTCACACACTCTGGCCCCAGAAAACCCTGTAATAAGTTAACCTTAGAGTCTCCATAGTTGGAAATGACTTGAAGGAACACAACAGGATTGGGCTAGGGAGTCAAACAACAGGATTGGGCTAGGGAGTCAAAGCCATAGAGCCCAGTTTGGGCTGAGGAGAAGCCATGAGGAAAATGAGGAGGGAAGTGGGCGGCGGGCGGGCGTTGAGCTCCAACAGCCTCCTGTGGCAAGCTCCATCGTCCCAACAGATAAAAACAATGTCATAATTTCTGGGATAATTTCTTCTGACCTCAAGCGGTCCACTCAATACTCAAACACACAAAGCCAGAAAAGATATATTCGTATGCAATGTAATATACGTGTTTAGCGACTGTCATCCCTCCTTATCTGCAATATTTTACTGTTCCCACTCTTTCAGTGTAGATTTTATTTTATTTTTTTAAGTGTGCAAGGCAGTCAGCTGAAACTCAGCAATTCTTAGAAGACTATGTCATGAAATGCTTATCTTTAGGTCATTTCCACACTAGACGCCATTAGCGCGATATACCATTACAACCCAGCATTGCCATTCGCGAGATGGTAGCAGATTAGGAACGCTGTTTTCTGCACCCTCCCGCCTTCAGCTGATGAGTAGCAGTATTGCCACTGCTGTTCCTTCTGCACTACAGTGCCCTTGGCCGCTCCCTTTCTCCGGCTTCACCTTGCCCCACCACCCCAATTGCTTAGGGATTTTTTTTTCCTTTGGAGGCTGTACTGAACATGCCAATATGTATTGCATTTTCACGCTGTAATGCCTAAAAATGTATTTTAAAAAAATGCAAAAGTTTTAACTCGAAGGAGAACTTTAAAATAAATGTGAAGAAGTGATTGATTTCGAAGTTACCATGCCATGGGAGTCACTGAGGGAGGGACAAGCTGAGCATGCTCACAGCCTGCCCGCTCCTGGATTCACGATAACCGGAAGCACTATCAAGCGCTATTATGATTCCACACTAAGATGGCTGACGGGATTGAAACACTAATGGAGGCTCTTAATGAATTTTTTTCTGGAAATAGGATACAGTGGTTTTGCAATGCTTGGGGTCGGGATAGCAGCTGGATGGCTACAATGTTGTGCAGTAGCACGATTCGTGACATGGAAACAACCGACTGCCATGGCGATATGGCAACGTTGTGTGGAAACAGCCTTAGTTTGTATGAATGCTGCAACTCTAGGGAGACTGTCTGACAGAATGTTAAAGTTCTGATTTAATAAATTTAGCAATTTTATTGTAAAAAACCCAAATTTAAAAAATAGGGGGGAAATGGCTAGCCACCTGAAATTACCTTACGTGTACATGCATGTCAGGCTCAGTAGTGTGGATGGGGCTGAGGGGTGTGTTCAGCCACAAAAATTTATATACCCTCCCCCTGTGTGTGAAAACTCAATTGCGCTTTTGTCTGTAGCTTACAGTGGAAGAGCTTTGAGCCTTCTCCCTTGAAACACACTACCTGCACTACTGTTCACAGAATTATTTTGAGCCTCTTTGAGCTCAAAGGAGAGTAGGCTAATAAATACTAATACTAATAAATAAATGGTTATTTAATGATAAGTGTAGAGTGGCTTCCATGACAGTGAACTGGTAAAATTGCTCCAGATTTTAATCCAAGTTAGCCCAGGATTATGTATATTTATTGGTAGCATGTCTCCAAGTTTTCAGCCAAAGTCTATGGCTTTCAGTCTATTGTCCTGAGTCCATGTTATAAGTGGAGCTGATAGTTTCCATGTCAGTGGGGTAGTGAATTTGCTCTGGTTCCAGGTTGCTGAACCTTTGATAAGTCTTTTAAAGGTCAGACAAAAACCAGAAATGGATTCACTGCTCAACTGACATGGAAGCCACCAGCAGCCACTGGCAACAAATCTCTCTCTCTCTCTCTCTCTCTCTCTTTCTCTCTCTCTCTCTCTCTCACACACACACACACACACACTGTCCTGAGCTCCTTACGGGAAGAGTGGGTGAGAAATGTAGCTAATAACAAATTCTCAATGATTCATCCATTTCAAATGTATTTTCATTAAATCTCTGTGAATATAAGATTCAGGGCCCCAGGAGCTAGTCTTATGCATGCAGGAATCCAAGCCACATCCATTATGGTGAAGTCTGTCTAGGATGAACAATAATTCAGATAAACAAAGGTGATTTCTAAACTGTCCAAACATTTTGTAACTGAAACCTGAAATCATTTTACACTACAAACATAAAACAAAAATAAAAGACATTCTGAATTCTACAGACACCCTGTATGGGCCAGAAGCATTCTGTTCACAGCAGTGGCCCACCAATTCCCTGGGAGAAACTCAGAGTAGGACACGAGGACATGGCAGGACACAGTATCAGCATAAAATAGCATGTTACCTGCATGAGAAAATTAAGGTTTTTCAGTACTTAGTCTGGATGTCAGTACTGTTCATTATTGTTTATGTAGTATGAAAAATAGAAGTGAGTCAAACAGATGTTTTGATTAATGCAGCTTCTATGGAAAATGTAAAAATGAGTTTAACTGAGAATTTGGGAACTCACATTTTGGAATTGCAAGTTTCAGAATCTCCTAGCCAGCATGGCCAGCTTAATATATCACTTATTTATTCTTCTTAGAGCAAACATTTTTAATTGTCACACCAAAGTTCAAGTATCAGGTCTTAAGTCATGTTTTTGCTACTAGTTAGAATCAGCAGAAATTAGAAATCAACCCACCTCCTTTGATTTTTCAAGCTACCAATATTAACTAACCAATAGAACCATTTATGAAGCATTGTTGGAGAATAAAATATAAGCTTTGGGATCACTCTAGCTTGGAAGTAGCTATTTCCTAGAAAAATATACCTCAAAATAGATCTTCGCATAAAATCTAGTTTGTATCCTGAAACCACTTTATCATTATTTACTAGCAATGAAATGAAATTTGCTGTAAAAGTCATTTGAAAATTGTGGCAAAAAGCCAGCTGATTTTAAATACATCCAAGGTTTCATCATATATATTCTCCAGGTGGATAAACTTTTATCTTCATATAGTTGGTGTTTTTTTTTCTAAAAAGTATGAAACATTTCTTACAGTAAAATCCAATTTAAGTCTATTAGAAGTAAGCTTCTTTATATTCAGTGAGGCCTACTCCCAGGTAAGTTAGTATAGGATTGCAGCCTTAATTAGCTGTTCTGCATAGATGTCCCTGAGATGCTTCTCTGAATGCATGTCCCCCAGGTCTTGAGCAGATACTTAAATACTGCTCCCTAAATTAATCTATGGGAGACTGAAAGGGGGGAATACTGTTGTTCACTGAGAAAAACAGTAGCTACAGGTAGGTGATCATATCTTTTTCTTTTCAAAGAAATAAACAAGGAGCATTTTGGATACTGATATTGGTAAGTCGCATCATCTTGTCCATAAAGGTCTAGAGTCTGGACTTATTCTTAGCAGAGGCAGATTGTCAAGAATAAAATATAAATTATGCCTGATGCCTTTTTTGTAGGGTGGTAAGTATTTCCATGCTACTATGAGTTCACATGTTTGCTCATTGTCTGGTAAACATAAGATCGTGGGATGACTTGTATGTGTGAAACATCCACTACCTGTACAACAGAGAGAATTTTCACATCATCTGACACCATCTTTGAAATTTCAGTGGACACTACTTCTGCATTCATCTTTTAGTGCTAGATCGAGTCATGTACACAAATCAGTGTGGACTAGTAGTCACTCTTTATACTTTACACTTGTGAAATATTGCAGTGAATTTGTACATCTAACTACTGTGAATGGATCTGTCACTATGGTTTTGCCAAATCAAGTTTTTGCCAAACAAAGTTTATTGCTTCTTGAATGCCTATGGATGTTTCCAGAATGAGCTGTTCAGCTCCAGTAGTAGATAGACTCCTATTTCAGTGTTCTGCAGGGTGTATGTGGGAGAAACAAATGCTTTATATCTGTTAGTTTCTAGCTTGTGTTCGTTCATTCCACTCCAAATGTCAGCCTGCCTTCCCTCTCTTTCTTCCAGAAGCTGAAGGCAGCACACATAATTCCCCCTAATTTAATCTCACACCAACTCTGAAAGGTTGATTAGTTTAAGAAAG
This sequence comes from Cyclura pinguis, assembly GCA_030412105.1. Classification (NCBI taxonomy): domain Eukaryota; kingdom Metazoa; phylum Chordata; class Lepidosauria; order Squamata; family Iguanidae; genus Cyclura; species Cyclura pinguis. The sequence continues at coordinate 234,830,960 of CM059601.1, read as the reverse complement.
AGAGTGTGGCTGGCTGAAAGTCATCTAGTGAATTTCATGGCCAAACAATCTGAATTTTTGCCTCCCAGATCCCAGCCCACAACACTATTCACTGGAAATGGGGGCAAAGTTTTGATGGAAAGGGCACACATCCATCCATGTTTGATCTGTTCTTTGATGAGGTAGTGCTGGTTTGCCTCCACTGATGCTCTGCTCGTATCATTGTAAAAGAAACAAGTGGTACAAAGATGCCCTAAACCTCTAATGTTCTTGTTAAACTAGGCAGTGCTTAACCTGGGTCTTCTTACCACTCAGACATGAGGAGCACCTATGTAGAACAGTAGTGTAGGAAGGCAGTTTTCAATGGGAGAGACAAAAATTAAGAGGTGGGCAGACGGGTTTGAGCTTTATTCACTATAAAACAGGTTTCTCGTAATGATAACAATAAATTCCAGTTAATACATTTTAGTGAGAAAATATGTCATGAAGCTTCCAGAAAAGCAAATCAGTTTTAAAATACAATTTTTTCCACATGCAAAATACTTGTGGAAGCTAAATAACAGTCACTAGGAATTATATGCATATTGAGCTTGCTACTATAATTATTTGAACTTTTAAAATCTAATATGCTGTGTGATTTGTCTGAAAACTAGTAAAGAAATTGTCCTCTTGAAATTCCTTCAAATATGTTACTTTCAAAAGCCAAGATTACTAAATATACTTTTCTCTCATGAAGCACTGAGTGCCTATATGGTATCAGAACATATACCAAGGCTAGGAATTAATTTTCACACATAATAGTCAGTGCACCAACGGTAAGTCCTGCAGAAACATGGAGAGAATTCTTTGTATACGTACAATGTTTTAGCAAATTCATGAAGTGTTGAGGTTTTGCAGGATTCTGCCATGTCTTTTTCTTTGGATGCCTAAATTGTATTTTTAAATAATCAGCTGAGTTTCTAAGTTACTGCAGTGCTAGAAATATGAGGAATGGAGGAAAATTTCATTGGGAAGGGTAGAATTCTTATTTGGTAGGCAATGCCCTCATATGGCTCTCCATTGCTTAGCTTAGAGCATAGTCTTCTTCCCTTATTTGCACTGGTCAGTTGAAATCCCTGCTGATCTGCTAGCATGAGATGACTAATGTTCTACTGGAGTGTTCAACTTCCAGAGATTTCAGTCCAATGATCATTTTTACAACTAGAACAGATATCTAGTGTAAGGTAAGATAAAATGATTCTGTATTCAGTTCACAGTAGATTAGTTCTTAATGAGCTCATTCACTGATGGTCATTGTCCAGAAACCAAAGCAATTTATGCACTGCTTGGTTTGTAGAATCCAGAACAGAAAGATAACATCAATCTTCTTCAGCATGGTTTTTACAGATGTGTTGCACAACAAATCTTATCATTCCAAGATCAGTGACCTTGCTGGGTGGAGATCATGGTTGCTGTTGACCATTCAACATATCCAGAGGAAAACAGGTTAGAGAAGACAAAAGGCAAAGTTATTGGAAGATCAGTTCAAATATAATATTTAACTGTCAACATAACCATGAAAGAAACTGTTTAGAAAGGTGAAGTGTCTTTCAGGGAAAAGTGTCTTTCAGGGAAGTGTCTTACAGGGAAAAGTAGAATAGGATACGAAGATAGCTAATGCTAAGAACCAAATGGAACTTTTGGTTCTACCTCATAACATCTTTTCCTAAAATCAATCTTGGGTGAAGATGTGTGCAGGGGAAAAATTGGCACAGGGGCCACTGAGTGGATTTTTTAAGTGTGTATTTAAAATATTTGTATACCACCTTTCATCCAAAATTGATTATAAGGAACAATTCATAGAGTTGGAAAGGGCCCCATAGGCTGAGTCCAATCTGATGTAATCATACAGAATCATAGAATTATAAAGTTGGAAGAGACCACAACAGCCATTTAATCGAACTGTTTACCAGTTTCCAGCCATAATATGTTGCTTGGCCTTGAATGAGATTGTTGGTTCACAGAAGCCCATTGCTTTGCCATGTGCCTACTTAGGCTGACAGTGGCTTTCTTAGATCTTAGAAAGAAGATTTTCCTAATCGTGCTGCACAAAAATCTTTTCTAATGGAGGTGATCTCCTGCATTAACCTAAGTGTTCTGCCACTATTCACTAAGTGGTCTCTGAGAGAGGAGGGCTTCGGATATTACAGGTGTGCACTCCACTGCCAACCAGTGAGAATTTTTACCTTGAGGTTCAATTTCATTGGCAAGAGGTGACTGGAAAATTATGCTGTCTCTAAGAAGGTTTGCTTACTCATATATACAGGTTGAGCATCAAATGAGGATACAATGCATTAATATCCCAACAGATTCCTCTTCTTCATCAAATATCTTAGAGAATCCATCACTGCCTAAGATTTCCTGCAGACTGCAAGTTAGCTTTTTGCTTTCCTTTCAGATCCAATTCTAGCACGGACTGCCATACGCAGAACTCAGCTTTTCGTTTTCCTTACCCCAGACTCAGTTAGCATATTCCTTAGGATGGACAGAAAGGTGGGTGTTCTTTGCTTACTTCCTTTGCCCATCCCACCTTTCACTGATGCACATTTGGATTTAACTGGCCTTTAACACCCAGCTATTCTCAGGTCTTTGAAAGGTTTTCACAAGGCATCTTCCCTAACAACTCTACTCACCAAAATTTTAGAATCAAGAGTGATAGAATGGGTTGGGTTCTGATCTCTTTGCAATCAGTGGCAATGGACTGAAGGATACCTTTAAAAGGTCATTTAATATAAGGCACAAGTCCATAATAGTATCCTGCTAAAAAGCATAAGATCAGGCAAGGGGCAAACAGAAGATAAATCAGAATGTTTTCTTAAAAGTCTGAGTGATTTGCTGTATAATGGCAAGGCATTTTGACTACCAGTTGTTTAACAAAGGTAGAAACAGCCCAACTTTTCCCACCTAAATGAAGTGTTGAATTTAAGAAAATGTAACTTTTGTATGAAAGACCTGTAAGTTCAGTTCAATTCTAAGTGTTGAAAACAAATTCCTCAGTTCACAATGTGCTGGGATGAACAATGTTCTTTAATTGTGTATCTTTTGGACTTGGATTTTTTGTGCAAATTGGGTTTCTGATTTTTTTTTTAAAGCAGATCCATCAAGACTGAAATGTGATCTCCCTGACCTATCCCATCACACTGATTCTAATTCTGTGTAACGAGCTCTACCAAACAGGTAATTTTTTTTTATCTGACATACAGAAAATAATGAGAAGACAAAAACAAAGGATATTTCCAAGATTATGTTGATCTCTATTGAAGTATCCTGTCCTTAATATATTGCTTCTATATCTGATATTATGATGAGAAATTCGTATTGATTTGGATCCGTAGTTTTAGTGCAAACCTGTTGAAATCAGCAGGACTTAAGTTAGTCATGACTAAATTGTGTTCCATTCATTTCTACATATCTACTGCAATTATGACTAAGGGCCTTTCAGCACTACACTGTTATAGTGCTATTATTCCACTTTCAACATCCTGGGGAATTCTGGGATTTGCAGTTTAGGGAGGGGCATTAAGAATTCTCAGCTAGAGAGCTCTTTGGCCCCATTAAACTACAAACCCCAGAATTCCACAGGATGTTGAAAGTAGAATAATAGCACTATAACAGTGTAGTGCGGAAAGGTGTTTAGTCTGAATCCAAAACAGAAAATAGTGGTGATTAACATGTGGCTGTCCTGGTGACTTCAACTCCCATTAGGTCTTGCCATTGATTTTGTGGCCTAGGGCAGATAAGAACCATCCCTGCCATAGAACAGTATTTACTTAACTACACCTGGCTACAACCAAAGGTTGTAAATTGTAGTAATTTAGTATAAACATTGAACCAAAAGTAACTCTGTAATTTGTATGGATTTCTGACTTGTGCTTGGTCAAGCAAGGCATTAGCGGTCCATGACTCGCTTAAGAGCAGTAGGCTCTCACGTTCAATGAATGGAGAAATTTTTCAAATTTAAAAAGCCAACTATATGGTTTGTTTGTATACGGAACTACAGTCGCCAAGTTGAGTCATTTGGGAGGATAGGGGTACAATTTTGAATCACTGAAAGCACTGAACTTTTATCTCAAGCCCAATTTTCTGAGGATTATGCTGTTATACTGTGTTGCAAACAGATTTTCCTGATCTTCTAAAAGAGAAACATTCACAAATACTGATCTCATTCAAGATCTTAGTTTGCCAAAAAGTACCATTGTCCAATTTGACCCTTTTGCTAGATTTCTTCTTCCCTCCGGTGCTTACGGATGTTTGAATGTGTCTGTAGTGTGAATGATTCTTCATACTGACTTAGAACTAAGAACATGGCAGTGAAATGTGGTTGTCTCTGAAGGTGGTGATCATCTGTTTGGGAAGAATGGTTGTGGACTGAATCTTACCACAGAACAGCTCATGAAAATGCTCATTGCCACAGATTGCTGTGAGACTATTGGTGCAATATGAAAAACTAGGGTTCCATTCAAACTGCAGTTATATTGCTATGAATCCATTTTAATTGCTGTGGCAACTTCCTATAGTGAGGTTTGTAGTCTATTGAGGCTCTAGAGCTCTCTGGCTGAGAATTCTAAAGACCACTTCCTGAACTGCAAATTCCGGGATTCCATAAAATCTTCTTAAGCAGCCAATCACATGAGGTCTTCACCTGACGCAGCTAATCATATGAGGTCTTTGCCTGCAGCCAATCATATGAGGTCTTCACCTGACACAGAAAAACAAACTTTGACTTTTATATATTAGATATATACATGTGCCATATCCTATGGGATCTAAAGGTTGCTGGCTTAACCAGAGAATTATGAACTTCTGTTTTCTTCAAGTAGTTCTATACCCTGTTACTCTCTCAGTTTTGCAGGGGCAGTCCTGATTAATCCTCTGTTGCCTTAGTTTTTCAGTTGCTTTTAAAATGTCCCAGTTTCTCTCACCCCCTCCCACTTTTTCCTGGGTCTTCAGTTTACTTCAGTTGCTTCAAACTGAGTTCAAAGTACACAAGTAGTTTGGAGTCAACTCAGCAAGGGGAAGAAGAGAGATGAGGCAGAATCTTGCCCTTCCCAGTAGGCTCATCCTATCCTAGCTTATGTGTTCTTCTTCATTAATAATGTTACCATCTAGACCACACTCTGATGCTTCTCAACTACATGTGTCCTGATTTTCATCTGTGAAATGTTAAAGGGTGTACAATTCACTGCCGTCTCACATCATCAATTAGTTTTGATTGTCTCACTAATTTCAAATGTAATGCACCACAAAAGATCTCTGGGTACGTATTCACATGTGTATGTGTGTGAAAGACAGGTCTGAAGAATCCTTGAGCTTACAGAACAAGCTTGACAGAGCTTTTGATTTCAGGCATCATTGATCTTGTGGATCTGATTTGCCTCTCTATGAGAAAATATAGGGTTAACTCACACACAAGCTGGAAGAAGCTGCATGAATGTTTTATTTGGAATAAACAAAGTAATTTCTCATGAAGATGTCCAAATGGATGTTATGTTTTAAGAATGGTAATAAATACAGATTTCAGCTACAAAAGCTTATTTTTGATTTAGTAGGAATTACATTTTTTATGAGAAAATAGGCACCCAGTAGGGCAGAACGGGGAGTAGAAACCCTGCAAACCAAGATCACCTTCTGTGCAATGTAAGGGCAAAGAGGAAAGACAAAGATTTAGCATACTGTGGCACATGGAAATTATTTATGAAGTAAGATATATTTTTAAAAATTAATCTTGCTTCAAGGCTGTGGAAACTAAGTTCTCTTGCAGTATGGTTGACAAGAAAAAAAATAGGCTAGCAAAAATAAGAGGTCATGATGGTAGTGGAATGAATGTGTTTGTTTGTTTGTTTGTTTGTTTATTGTCTTGGAACAAAACAGAAAATTGTCCATAAATGGTTTACTGCATGGAATTGAATGCATAGCCTCCAACATTTAACAAATGAAAACTGGGACACATGTGTCCAAGCAACATCAGAGTGTGTTCAAGATTGCAAGAATTATTAATGAGAAAGAATGCACAAGCTGGGAGAGGCAACATCTTGCTTTTGCCAGGATCTATTGAGAGGGCTAGAATCTGCGCCATCCTGTCCCCTGCCCTGCTGAGTTAACTGAGTGCAGACTGCTTTTGCGCCTTTAATTCATTTTACATCAGATGAGGTAAACCAAGACAAAGGGGGAAAGTGGGAGGAGAAGAGAGAAACTGGAACATTCACAAAACAACTGAAAAAGTGGGATGACAGATGATTAATCAGGACTGTCCCTGACAAATCAGGACATTTGGTGTGTATGTGAATGCTCCAAGACTGATTTAATATGGCTTCCATGAGATATCTGGCTTTTAAAATGCAAGTTTGTGACATGCTGCATACTAGTGGATCACCCACATCTCTGAAAATGCATCACTACAGTTAGTGTCTACAAGGGAAGCAAAAGCAGCAGTGGTATCTAAAAAGAAAAAGGACAACAGTTTTCTTTCTTTCTTTCTTTCTTTCTTTCTTTCTTTCTTTCTTTCTTTCTTTCTTTCTTTCTCCATCCAAATTCATCAATACCTTGTTGGCTTCTGGAACTCTTTGTCTGAACACCTTTCCTTAGTGGAACTTTTATTCTGTCTCTTCAGTTAGCAAACTGCAGTCAGAGCCAGGCACAAGATATTTTACTCTCTGAAGGTGCATATGGTGTCCTGCAATAGGAATACCAAGACATTTTGACACCTGAGCAGAAAGTCTAATGCATTTTCCATGCTCTAGCCATACATATGCATCAGTAACACAGCCATTTCCCACCTGTTCAAGACACTCGGAAACAGGTTCTTCACTCTGCCTAACAGGCCAACCTTGGTTGGGGTCACTGCCAGTAACTTTGCTGCAAAAGAAAGACTGCTGCAGCAGTAGGTTATAAATGACAACGGGTGGGTGTCTTTTGGGTCAGAGCAGGGCTGTATTTTCTGTGGTATGTTTTGAGGTGAATTTGCACTCTCTGAACAGTGGGTGCATTTCATAATTTTATTGGATTTTGTGGTTTCAAAGTAGTCACAACACTGTCGTTGTTGTTGTTGTTATTGTTGCTATGTGCCTTCAACTTGGTTCCAATTCATAGTAGTCTTTTAGGGTTTTGTTAGACAAGGATTACTCAGAGACAGTTTGCCCACAGCTTCTGCGAGTCTCCCTTTCAAGTACTAACCAGGCCTGATCCTGCTTAGTTTCCAAGATAAGGTATTTCAGCTTTGCAAAAATGGCAACAAGCTGTCATTTTGCATTTGATGGATGTCATCACAGTTTCATAATCACATACAATCATAATACCATTTGTGTCAATGTAGCTTTTCAGAATAAACAGGGCCAACCAAATGGCACCTTGGCACAAAATGTCAGGGTTTCTACCATTTGGGGGTGAGGTTCCCTTCCCAGAAATCCTAAGCAGTTGGTAAGAACACTGTAGGAAACATGTCTCTGTGCCAAAGAGCTTACGGTCTACATCTCAGCAGCATGGGGAAAAAAGAATGAGAGAAAGGAAGGGAAACAGGAAAAAATCAACAATAATCTTTGCAATAGATATTTCTAATAACCATAACTCATAACTTGGTATACTATATTAAGCAGAATTCTGTATTGATTGAATCAGTGGGTTGAATACTCAGAACAATTAGTTACTGCTGTAGTGGGAAAAGATTTCTGTGTCTTTCATTTAAAAAAACAAATAATAAAAGCAATCAGAGCACCATATAGAATTATGGGTTGCATGAAGACAGCCAGAAAAGATTAGGCTTGGGGAAAGGAGGAGGCAAAGAACCAAAACAACCCAAGCTGAGGAAAACTCTAACATAAAAGATAAAAACATTTAAAATATTTGATATTCAAAAGCGTATCAGTAATAAACCATAGTATGAAAATAAAATAACAACTATCAGTAACAGTAATGCTGTTTAGTATTCAAATATCAGGATAAATATAATGTAACTGAACAATCCAAACTTTGCTATGCAAGGAGAAAGAATGACTAGGCTACTGAAACCAGGGCCCTTTTCACACACTACCTCCAGCCCACAATGGCCGCAGGATTGACACAGGATAGTGATGACACTTCTGCATGATATTGTCATGATCCCATGGCAACCCATCACAATCGCGGATTAAATCATTGTCGGGTTTCTCCTGACAATCACATGCAATTGCAGAGTCCTCCCGCCTCCCTCCTGCATTTACCTGTCATTCAAAACAGCAGGAAGTGCAATGGCTGCACTTCCTCCCCCAGTGCAGCCTGGGAAACTGCTGGGCTGCACTGAGGAAGGGAGGATTGGAGCCATCGCGCTTCCTCCTGTCCAGCAGGCATCCAGTGCGGAGGGGAGCACAGCAGAAGCAATTCCCTCCCAGAAGAGGCTTTCCCTGGATCCCCGCGCAATGGCTTCAGAACCAAGTGAGTTATGGAAAGGGCCCAGGAGAATAAACAACACATGGAATTTAAATCTAGTTTATCTTCTACATTCAAACAGGTTTTTGTAGTTCCGTATACAGTGCATCAAAGATCAAAATAGAATTCACAGGGCTGACTGATGAACTGACTGGAATTTATTTTGGAACTTTGGCACAATTTGATCAGCAGAGTTCTGAAATTAACTTCAGAGATCATAGATGTGTCTGCAGGCAGTGCCTACTTCTGTGCCTGTGTGTGTTAAGTTTTCAAAGCATAATGTTTAAATGATGCTTAATTACTTTAACCCATGAGTTAAATTTAATTGTGCTGTATTATTTGAATTTGTTTGTATTTTAGTTGTATTGTGGTTCCATCTTGTTGTGAGCCACTTGAGTAAGTCCAATTTTGGAGAGAAAAATAGGGCATAAACCCAATAACTAGCTACACACAATCTGAGAAGTCAGCAAAACTTGGCAGAAGAAGTAAACAGGAACATCTTGGTAAGTTACATGAACATAGGGGTTATAAAAGAGATTAAGAGCATTTTTGACAATTAGAAATTTTAACTGATAACTCAACAACATGGCTTTACTGTACTAACCCATCTGCTTAACCTGCCTTCCCCACATTCACCTTGGTTTCTCATTCTCTCTGTCTGCCATAGGGCTCATCAGCCACTAGGGACCTGGGCCATATTTCATCTTCTGCATAGTTTACCCTCAGTGCATTAATAACTGTGGGTTTAAATCTGTAGCAATATGCTACTTGAGATTCACTAGCACTAATGACATTTGTACTAGTTCTTGCTAACTGTTTGATTGTGTATCCTGAGTGTTCTGTAAACATTGATTATTTGTCTGACTTTGAAAGGTTATTCCCTTCCTTTTGCGAAACAGTCCTGAGCAAATGGAAAACCAAACCTTCATAGAAGAATTCATTTTCCTGGGCTTTTCAAACCACCCTGATCTGCAGGTTCTATTCTTCTTAGCATTCTTAGCCATCTACACTATTATTCTGGTGGGAAATACTTTGATGCTAACCCTGATCAGAACTGATTTGACCCTTCACACACCTATGTACTATTTCCTGAGCAACCTGTCATTTGTAGACATTTGTTATACCTCTGCTACAGTCCCTGTTATGCTGGCTAATTTCTTCCGACCAAGCAAGACAATCTCATATGCAGGATGCATTGCCCAGCTGTTCTTCCTTATTACTTGTGCTGGAACAGAATGTGTGCTGTTGGCTGTCATGGCGTATGACCGATACGTGGCCAGCTGTAGCCCCTTGCATTATTCTAGCATCATGAGCAAAAGGGCTTGCATGAAAATGGCAGCATTCTCCTGGTTGTGTGGATTGACAAACTCGCTGGTGCACACCCTTCTCACGTGGTCCTTGAACATCTGCAAATCCAATGAGCTAAGCCACTTCTTCTGTGATGTCCCTTTGCTTCTGAAACTCTTCTGCTCAGACACTTCAGTCAATGAAGCTGCGCTCCATGTTGCCAGTGCCTTGATAGGACTCAGCCGTTGCCTCTTCACTCTGGTCTCTTACATCCGCATCATCAGTGCTATCCTGAAGATCAGCTCCGCCAGGGGCAGGGCTAAAACTTTCTCCACCTGTACTTCACATTTGATTGTTGTTGTCATATTCTATGGAACTGCCAATTTCAATTATAACAGGCCCAGTTCAGGGTACTCCCTGGATATAGATATTTTGGTTTCTTCACTGTACTGCATTGTCACACCCATGCTTAATCCAATTATCTACAGCCTAAGGAATAAAGAGGTGAAGGCTGGTCTGGTGAGAATGGGCAAGAAGTATTTCTCTTTTTCATCCTAAAATCTGAACAGAAGGGGAGAGGAAGAAAAAAGAAAAAAAAGGAGGGGATTTAATGCGCAATGCAAACCAGATGCACTGGTTGTAGGGAGTTGAGATTAGGCACAAGTCTCTTATGCTGGCAGAAATGCCCATTTGCTGGCAGATTTCACAGATTGGCCAATGGAAAAATGTCCACTAGAAGAATTGCTCTGTAGGCTAAGATCTGCTGGCAGAAGATCAAAAAACAAACAAGAAAACAAAAACAAAAACAGAGAATAGAGAAGGGTTGGGTGCTAGAGAAACCAAGTTATGCCGGTCCATCAGTCTTTATAGTTATGCTGCATGTTTCTGCCCAAAGATTCAGGTTTCCTAAGGGAGCCCTCCTCTGTGTCCCACCAATGAGGTCAATACACTGTGTGACAATATGGGAAAGGATCTTCTCAGTTGTGGCACCCCAGTTATGGAGGTATGACTGGTGCCAACACTAGTTTCATTTAGACACCAAGTTTTAAAAAAATTGTTATTAATTCAAGCATTTGGGCTTCAATTACTTCAAATACTATGCACATGAAGGTTTAAAACTGCTTTAATCTTTTTAAAACTGTTCTAATTTGTTAATGGACTTAATATATTTTAGTCTATTTGAATTATTTTTATTGTTTTAAGCGGTTAGCATTGATTTTAAGATCTTTTGATATATAGCAGAATAGAAATGTTACAATTAAAGCGGGACAGAACTTTACTATTATGGGTATAAAAATTTTAAAAAATTAAATGTGAGAAACTGGAAATGTGGATACTGGAGGACAAACATGGTGAAGAGATGTTGATTTCGCAATAAGAGGGAGGGAAGGAAACCCTGCTACTTTCAGGGTATGACTGAATGTGGGAGGCAGAACAGCTATTACAAGATGTGATATCCAGAAACAAAACAGCCTGACATTTACTGGAACTTTTAGCTCATCTGAAAGAGTCCTCAGAATGAGGTACTGAATCCATGAGATGGGGGAATGAATTATTCTACTGCAGATTGTACATGTTTGGATAAATTCTTTTTTTAAAAATTACAACAAATATCAGCAAGTAGCATATTAGCACAGTAGGAAAAGTACTACCATCACTACTGTACTAGTTTTTTTTAAAAAAACAAACAAACACCTTGCACTTAATATTCTGCTGTTTATTTGGAACACACGATTAAAACTGTGATTCTCCTGCTTCAAGTCCTCTTTCCAAAGTGGTTCAGTCTAGTGCACCTCCTCAAGTCTTCACTGCCTCATTCCATACTCACCAGCTATCCAGCTTTAGCAGGGACAGTCCCAATTAACCATCTATCATCCCATTTTCCAGCTGCTTTTAAAAGGTTCCACGGTCTCTCATCTCCTCCACTTTCCCCTTTTCCTCAATTTACTTCAGTTGCTGCAAACTGAGTTCAAAGTGTAGAAATAATTTGCATTAAGTTAACACAGCAGGAGAGAGCAGAGAAGAGACGGCAGAATCTTGCTCTTCCTAGGAAGCTCAGGCAAAAATAAACTGCTGCGGCCTCTCCTATTTGTGTGTTCTTCCTCATTAACTTTTTGCCATCTTGACCACACTGATTATGCTTTGCCACCACACAAGTCCCAGTTTTCACCTCTGATAAGTTGGAGGGTGTGTCATTCTGCTATAGGCTGTGCAGTGTCTAAGCAAAGAAGCTACAAATCAGGAAATCCCTGTTTTAATCTCACTTGCTATAAACTCACTACGTAGCCTTGAACAAGCTAACTCTTTTCCAACCTCAATTTTTCTTCCCAACTGCAGTATGGGGAAAGTAATATTGGGGTCTCATATGATGCATTACAACAGTTGCAGCAAGGAAATCGATACAAAGTGTTCCCAGCATTTAGAAATCCTGTGCCAGGGGTACAGCATCCTCCCCTGCAACCTCCAAAAGCCATGCTTCGCAGGCAATTTTGCCATGTTTGGGGGGGGGGTGTCTTTGGGACATTTTAGGCTCAAAAGAGTCTTTTTTGAAAAATGGGAAGAACACTGGAAGTTGACTTTCTGGGTTTTTTTAAAAAACTCTCATGGATCTAAAATAGCCCAAAGACCCCCAAATGTGGCACAATCAAGAGCATTTGGGCCCCCTTTTTAAGTTTTTTTAAAAAACCTCAGGGGTGGTGATCTGGTGAGGATGTATCTTGCCAAGCTGGTCCCTCAGATTCTGGCAGTTAGCCTCCTCCTTAAACTGCAAACCCCAGGATGTTGAAAGTGGAATAATAGCACCATAACAGGCTAGTGAGGAAATGGCCCTTGTCAAGAAAACCCTGATAGGTTCACTTGGGGTCATCATAAATCAGAAATGACTTGAAGAGAAACAACAAATTCTTTCTAAATATTTAGGTATGTTCTTTTGTAAGACATAAACTGGCACTTTGTTTTCCAAAGAGCTTGAATATTTATATAATGTTATGTTAATTAAAATGTGAATATCCAGCCCTCTATCCAGAAATTTCAGGATGGCATTGCCATGTATATCTCTCCTTCTTGGCTTGTTTTCTATGCTGGGCATTAAAAGGACATAGAATTTTCTCTCTGGAGTTCCTTAAATCTTTGGGGAGGTGAAACCTCTGCAAATAGATGAAAAGAAAGGATTGAATGTGGTTGTCTGGACTCCACCTGTGTCAAGTATAGAGAGGCAGTGGAACACCACTGTGAGTTGATTTCTAAATACCAGTGGTTCAATTATAAGTACAGTGCTTGAGTGCCGCCGAGGAGGGTCAATTGCAGACTTGCCTTGCAATATCCTCAAAGGCATTACCTTTGAGCCAAGGCCCAGATTGTCTTGTCTATTATGGCTTTATTCCAGTAGAGTAATATTAAAGGGCCTTGGCATCAATGCAAAAATAAGCTACTTTTTAAGCTCTTGGAGTACAGTCATTTGGGAAATGGAAAAGGTAGTGTTCCCAGCAATAGTAAAGTCATATTTGAAGAAAAATGTGCCACTGATTAACATAGTGTCCATTATGTGAGGGGAATTGAGTGCATTTTCTTCCCATTTCAGTAATGTCGCTATGAAAAGCCATCACCTGATCCTTCCCATCATGTAAACTCAAAGAGGAGTAGATCTTAATGAATCAACCATTGTCTTTGCTTATTAGTATGACAATTTTATTATGAAAGACTCACAGTGGTGGAGTGTGTGGGGGGTGGGTGGGAGGGGAGGGGCTATGGTGCAAGGGGCGTGGCCACTGTGCTCAGGGGCATGGCCAGAGCATGCGGGGGCGTGGCCAGAGCACGCGGAGGCGTGGCTACAGGAGGGGACGCCCCAAAAACATTGCTGCCTAGGGCAAATCGCCCCCCCACCCCCACGTCCCTACATGACTGAAGACTCAACATTTTCCATATCATTTCAAGCACTCTGGTTCTCTCTTCTTTCTGTCTGTCTGTCTGTCTGTCTTTATTTCTTATAGGCTACATATTCTTAGGGTCTCCGTCTAGACTAAATACCACCATTTGGAAAGGTTTTTTTTAAATGTGATTTGTTATGGAGCACATTACACACACACCTAAACAAAATCATTATCATCAATGCTGCAGCTTTTAAATAACATGCGTTCCTCATTATGTTGTTATGGATTTTTTGTTACTTTAAAAAATAACTGATAAGAGATTGGCATAAAACTTGAAAAATCCATTCAAAGTGCTTCCAAAATGCCATTGAAATGTAACCTTTAACAAGTAACTTTAAAGCATTGCCTCCTACATCCCTTACACATCAATACAGTTACCAGTTGATATCTTAATTCTGAAATGCAACTTTCATCCTGTTAACAAAAAAGTAACAAGTTATAGATCATCTACACTGTAAGTCAGACAAAGCTGGGATATATATAAATAAATACTTCTAACTTGTCACTTCCCATCTTTTCAAAATTCCTCTCCAAAATATTAGTTGAGACATTTAAATAATTAAAACATGAAAATCATTTAAAATATAGAATATCCCTCAAAGTGTTCTGCTTACAAATAATTCTAATTCTTTTCCATCAGTTTGGCAGACCAGGGAATTGGAACTGCAAGGTCTTGAAAAGAGGAAAGAAGGAAGCAATAAAAATTCAAGATGAGACTTTTTAAAGATCCATTTCTTTCCTCGCCCTATCTCACCCCTCCACCTCATTCTGGATCTCCCAAGATATTTCCTCTTCCCCAGACATTAAGGCCATTTCTGCACTAGACTGTTATAATGCTATTATTCCACTTTCAACATCCTGTGGAATCCTGGGGTTTGCAGTTTAGGGAGGGGCCTCAAAGGCTCCTCCCTGAACTGCAAACCTCAGGATTCCATAGGATGTTGAAAGTGGAATAATAGCACTATAACAGTCTAGTGGAGAAATGGCCTAAGAATCAGATAGCAGGGGCAGCAGGATTAAGCTCACAGAGGTTTAGAATTTTTCTCACTAATGTCATCAAGTCCTTCTGCCTAAGCCTTTCCTTCCCACCCCAAATCAGGCAGAATCTCACTTATCACAGCACACTGCATAATATAACATGCACTATAAACCTGTTAGTCTAGAGGTGGACTTTGTTTTTGCAAACATGTAGCAATATTATATGTGCTCTTTTTTTCACATACATACATCTATCAGGTGTTTGACACCGTCAACTGCGGAAGGCTATCGTTCACCAGTGGGTCCATCCCTGAAAAAATCTCCAAATAGCTCCAAAATAGCTTCAAATAGCTCCAAAAGCTCAGGATTGTAGCTACCGGGGTCAGAGGTGAGGGCATTGCTCCTCCATAAGAATTCTGCTCCACCTATGAAATTTTCCTTCAGTTCCCAGATTTCTAGTCTGTAGAGAGTAATAAAACTGAAAATCTTTCACTCATAGAATTCTTATATTTGCTGTTATCACATTCTCGTGGTAACTTTCCCACTCTCTGCTTTGGATGCTTAAACTGTATTTTCTAAAGGCCCCACTGAAATTTTAAGCTACTACATTGCTAGGCATTTGAGCATTGAAGGAAAATTTCATTTGAGGGAAGCAGAATATTTATTGTCTTTGTCCCCGACTGTATATGTTGATGTTTTGTCTTTTGATGAAAAGGGTGTTGTAAATAAATGTTGTTGTTGTTGTTTGCAGCAGAAATGCCCTCATTTTTGCACCCTCATAGCTATACTGCATAGAAGGTTCCCCGGCTGTGTTGAACCAACCTCCGGTCTTGTGAGTTATAGCAATGGAGGGATCCCCATTTGCAGTTCCTGCCATCACAGCACCCGCTTTTCTTCTTTGACCTGCTAAAACCCAATATGTACCTCCTTCATCACATACAGACGCACAGGCAGAAGGTGACAGTGGCTGAAGAAGGTACTGGGGTTTAGTGAGGATCAAGAAAGGACAGCAGATGCTGTGACTGCAGACAAGAATCCTTTTCCCATAACACACATGAGTAGAGCTCAATTTGATATCAGAAGGGAGCCTCTGAGCGATACAGATGTCCCTCAGATATATGGGTACTGGTGGGGACACCCATCTGATGTAAACACTACCCCACTGCTGCCCATAACTGGAGAAACAGTTAAGGAAGATAGGAAACAGTTCTCTACCCTAATCATAGACTCTTTATTTTCTTCCAGTGTTCCAACCCCCATAACAGCCTTGCCAGAAAAGCAATCCAGTTTCTATTTCATATAGCTAAAAACTAATTGGATGCAATAACTAAGTAGTTTGTCAGAGGCCTGTATCAGAGGTGAGATGACTTTTGAATATTAATGCCACTGGCATTACAGTTTTCCTTCTGTATGTCAACCTATGGAGAGTGAATGCTGTCCTTGGTTACACTTGGATTGGCTTCACTTTCTAGCAACGCTTTGTCTTCAAACTGGATGGAAGACCCTCCACAATGAAATCAAGCATGTAATTCTTTCTTTTAGATATTCTCCTGCTCCCCACAAGAGGGCAGTAGAGCCTGGTAGGAAGAAAACAGGTGTTTGAAATATTCCTGGCAAGTTATACAACCAAATAAAAATCTACACCCCATCCCCGTTCAGAAAAATTGCATTGTAAATGCTGGAGACTGAGATTTTGTGTTTGCATTTTGATCATATAATAATTTCCAAATATCTAACCCAGACGTTAAAAAAATCCAGCCACCAAAACCCTGCTTTCCCCCTGTCATGTAAGTTGTCTGCCTTCTGCTGAGCCTCTTCCCTTTGTCTTTATTCTTTCTCATGCCATGCACTCCCTGCTTGCCTGCCAGTTTTCTCCTTGCTTTTTGGCAGATGTACGCATATATCCGCACCCATTTTCCTGTCTCTTTCCTGCAGCTCCCTCGCTCTCTGAATCATCCTAGGGAACTGAATAATTGCACATATGCTGAGACACCACCATGCTTACGTTATTTGGAGTGAATCCACGCATTCTAAAATATCATGGCAATGGCTGGGTTGTGGTATATCTGCTGATTCATCCTTGGTTCATCAGGCCAAATCCGGCAGATCGACCACCATCATCCAGAACTCCTAATTACCCTTCTGCTATTCCAGAGGGTTTCAATTAAATGCTCCTGAAATATGAGTGAATAACACAAACATGTGCTGAGCTTTTAAGGTTTCCAAAATAGATACACATCTGAGATTAACATTTTAACTAAGAACTAGCCCAAATTCCAAATTCCTAGGGTTGGAAGTAGACTTTAGTTGGGCCAGGCTTCTCCAACCCATATCTGTTCAGTTCCTTTAGCATGCCACTTGGATGTTGAAAGTGGAATAATAGCACTGTAATAGTGTAGTGTGGAAATGGACTCCCTCTGTTTTTGTCTGTCTGCATTGATGTGTCTGTGTGTATACATGCTTTTTCTTAAAAAAAAAAACAAACCTAAACAGGTGAGATGACAGCACTTTGATGAGGAAAATCATAAACATTCAGCCTTCTACAATCTAAAGTTCTAGCCAGAGACCTTTCTTCTACGGTCTTCATCTCATCTTTGAAGTTCATGTACATCCTGAATTCTTGTGGTCATTATGGCCTTTCAGTCTGTTCTGTTGCACTCTGTGTGATTCCAGATTGACGTAACTGTTTCTTTCCACTCAAAGTTGTTTTACACACTAAAGCATACCCTGGGTATAGCACTGCCAACTTTCTTGTGCAATGATTATTACCTCTACCATTCCGGCAGCTTTGCAACAGCCACCCAACATAGCAAAATGCTACAGGTAAAGAAATTCCTGGCATGGAGATAAAATGCTGGGGGGAAATTTGCTGGCCAAACTTCTGCTCATCAGATTGATACTGAAAATTCTGTAGGAGCAAGTCAATAAAAAGTTCTACAGCCTTACCTACGCATACAGATGCAAAATCACATGGCTTTCTGAGGACTCAGTTTCCACGTGTGTGTGTGTGTGTGTGTGTGTGTATGTTTCTTCAAGTTACTTGTTGACTTATGGTGACCCATGAATTTCATAGGGTTTTCTTAGGCAAAGATACTTAGAGATGGTTTCGCCAGTTCCTTCCTCTGAAATATAGACTACAGCATGCTCTCTTTGTTAAAGTCCACCTGCCAACACAGTTTAACATGTACTGAAACAGTTACATCAGTGTCATATATTCAGTCTGCAGAGCCTTTGATTCAAAAGCAAGGCCTTGTGTCTGTCTATTCAGAAGTAAGGCCCTGTCAATGTCAGGTGGCGGCTAAGCAGACACAGAGGCAGGAGCTGAGTTTATGGCTTTAGTAATAAATAAATCAAGAGGTTACGTCACCAAAACAAACATCCAAGTCCCAGGGGCAGCAAACTCAAACAGCAAGGTTTAGCCTGGAACAGAAAGCCCATGACACAGGACGCAGATTCCCAGTTGGTAGACGGTTGTTGCCCTGTGCCCAACTCCAACAGCATCTGTCTTAAATACACAGTCTTTAGCCCAGCTGGGGCTGATCAAATGTCCGTTGGCCCAGCTCACAACTGGAGCCCCTCAAGACTTCAGGGCCAATTCATCAGACGCTTCTCCCGCAGCCGCTGAGACCTCCGAACTGCCCCCTTCTCCAGCCGTCTCTGGAGGAACTTGGGGGGAGGGTCTGCTGCAAACTCCGGGCTGGAGTCAGAAACACCAGCCTCTCTCGAGTCAGAAGCACTAGCCTCTGCCTCTGGAGCACAAACATCTGCTGCAGGTGCTGGCTCTGGATCCGTGCCTGGGACAGCTGTGGGGTCGCTGGCAGACTCCTCCCTAGACTCTGAAGGAGCCCCCTCTCCTGAAGGCCCCTCCAAGGGATCCTCCCCCAGCTGAGAGTCCAAGTCTAAATCGGAGTCCAAGTCTGAATCGGCAGCATGCTCAGCCTAGCTCATGACAGGCCCTTTCCGCACCTTATTTTCTTCCGGTGCTGGGGTGCGGGGATCGCACGAGCAGCCTCCGGTGAGAGGCTCTCGCGTCCGGGGTCCTTCGGCTCCGCACGAGCTGCCTGCTTACACGAGAGCCCTGCCTCTTCCTTCTGCAGTGCAGCCTGGGACTTTCCCAGGCTGCGCTCGGGCAGGAAGCATGACTGGTGCGGCTCCAGAGGCTCCGTACGTCAGATAAGTGCGCATGCGGCCCAGGAGCAATGCGCGATCGTGCACCATTTTCGGCTTCCAGCTGAAAATGAAAAGGTGTGCAATCAGCGCCTGCTGGCCCCTGGAGCATCGCACGATTGTGAGTGCGTTGTGCAGATCACTCCTCACAATCATGCAACGCTCCAGGCCCTTTCGCATGGAAAATGCCATGTGAAAAGGGCCTAAGGTTGGCTGCTTTCACTGAGGTTTACTCCCAGGTAAGCATGTTAAGGATTTTATAAACTTTCTCATTTTAAGGCACCAAAGTTCAGTCAACTGCAGACACTCACTTCCGTACTGGTAACCAGAAATGGATTGAACAATAGTTTTGAAATATACCAAAAGACTTTTTGTTGTTTTACTCCTCCCATTTCCTAGGACTGTTGAGTCTACAAATGCATAGTTTTCCCTGTAAATTGAACTGCTGTGGCTGGATATTTGTGAGCTTTTCAGCAGATGACAGCTACATAATGTGTACATGATTTCTATTCACTCTGTTGTGACAATCTCCTGTTAAACTTCATTCAATGAAAAACCTTTGTTTTTCCCATTTGCTTCATTTTCCATTGTTCCTTTATTTTTTCATCCCAGAGTGTGGGTATAGCTCCCCAAACTCACACAAGCACACAGAGAACTTTTGTACAAGCACCTCTATTTAGATTTCATAATTTCTTTTCCTTCAGGATTGCCCTATCTTCTGTTCAGGGCTGGCCTTACAATTGAAGGAGCTGGGTATGCTTATCCTGGAGAAGAGAAGACCGAGAGGTGATATAATAGCCATCTTTAAATATCTGAAGGGCTATCATGTGAACATTTCTTTTCTGCTGGACCAGAAGACAGGAACTGAAACAATGGATTCATTCCCATGACAAGAAACAGAATCAGACTAAATATTAGGAAGAACTTCCTCACAGTTGGAACTGTCTGACAGTGGGATAGTGGTGGCCTTTCTTCTGTTGAAGATTTTTACACACAGGTTGGATCGCATAAAGTCTGGGACATTTTAGCTGTGAGTTCCCACACTGGCAGAAGTTGGACAAGATAGTCCATGGGGTGCCTTCCAACTGTCTAATTCTACCAGTGAGGAAACCGTCTCAGGGGGCAGAGGCTGGGGGACAGCAGTAGCAACTAGTTAGTTGTTTCTCCTGAGCCCTTTGGCCATTTTGTTTCTCTTGAAAACAGATCTGTATGTGTCACACACTTTGCTTGCACACCTTCCCCACTAAACTAGTCTTCTGTATTCAGAAATATCCTGCTTCAATTGACATGGTTCAACTGCAAGTTCAGATTGCTTCTATATATACAACTGAGGAATTCCTCCACAAAATGAGCTGGGTTAGTGGTTTGAATGTCAGAATACAACCTTGGAGACCAGGGTTTGATTCCCCGCTTGGCCATGGAAACCCACTGGGTGTCCTTGGATGTGTTACACATATTCAGCCCCAGAAAACCCCATGATAGGTTTGCCTGAGAGACACCAGAAGTTGGAATCAACTTGAAGGCACACAACAACAAAGCTTTGTACAAAATGATTTGGGTGAGTCCTATCTCTATTCCATTTTATAGAATTCCCTCCTTATTTCACTTGTCCCATTATATGTAATCTATCCCCCTTCACAATAAGATTTTCTTTGTTCATTGTCCATTCACATTTCCCTTTCCATTCAGACAAGCAAGACAACCATTGACCTAGTAACAACTTACCATGGCATGGTATATGTGTATAACTAACAAATGATGATCAGAGTTTTACCACCCATTGTTCCTTTGCTTAGGGATAAACATTTGTCACTCTTTTTTCATCAAAAGCTAGGACTCTTTAGAGACAATGTTTTATAGTACAAAAGCTGTCAGAAAGTGCATCAAGATCTATTGACAGATCGCTAGCTTATTTGTAACAGATTAGCAACAATCTTTAATGTATAAGGCCTAAATTCAATTGTTATTTTCCAACTAAAGTAAGCCCACTAAATCAATGGAAGTTACACAAGTGTTGACCTATCACATTCTCACTGATTCAGTAGTTGGAACTAACAACTGGATTTAAGCCTAATTGTTTAGCAACAGCAGCAACAAAATTACTTTCCTCCCACCCAAAATTGTACTGTTGAAATGAATAAAGCTTGGAGTTACTAGAAGTGGATTTTGCGTGGGAAGGACTATTAACTCCATTCTGTTCTGGTATTCAAAATGAAATTCGTGGGCCCAGAATTCTTTAATTCTTCTTGTACGTCTTTTGAATTAGGCTGTACTTGGCAGTTCTCAGGTTTTACTAAAAAAAACAAAAAAAAACCCACAATAGAACCGCAACTGTAGCCCCCCAAAACTGACAAAATGTGATCAACCTTGGAAAGCTACTTTTAACAAAAATTAATATAATGACTTACTGAAGCTATCCTTAAGTTAGAAGGGTTAAGTAATGCTCAGGGTCCCAGAGTATCATCTTACCACTGTGTACTTATGGATGACTTCAGCATATCATTAAATCCATTCCTCTTGAAAGCATAATTACTAGTACAATGGGCCCTTGGTATCCACTAGCATTTGGTTCCAAGAACCTTGTGGACACCAAAATTTGAGGATGCTCATGTCTCATTGTGTACAATGGTGTAGTAAAATTGTATCCCTTATATAAAATAGCAAAATCAAAGTTTGCTTTTTGGATTTTTTTTAAAAGCTGTGGTTGACTGAATCTGTGGATACGAAGTCCTTGGGTATGGAGGGCCAACGGTATGTCACAGTTTCACAGTCTATGTGTTGTTATGAACTGGACTTTTGGACCATCAATGATTCTGTCCAAGAATCTAGGAATCAGAGAGGTATCATTGGATAATGTGGCATGCTCCGTGTAATGTCTCTATGTGTAATTGTGCTGTCATGTTATTGTGGTTGAGAGACCAAAAATGGTGGTTGAGAAAAATGAAGTTTGGATTATAGATGTAGCAATCCCTGTGGATAGCAGAAAAGAAGATAAGGAGAGGAAAAAATTATAAAATATTGAAACCTGCAAACTGAGCTTCATCACCCTGGGGAAAAGAAAACAGTTGTGGTTCTAAGGGTGATAAATGTTCTGGGAAGAAGTGCTCCGACAAAATATTTGAATGAAATTGCCATAGATAGGGTTATAATAATGTTGTTGTTGTTCTTGTTGCTGTTTCTGCTACTGCTGTTGTTTTATGTAGTGCTATTAACCTCCATGGCACTGTACAAAAATAAAGCAATAGAAACAGACAGCCCTGCTGAAGTTGTATAATCAAATACGAGGTTTCCAAGCTCTGTGATGTGGAAGAAGACGAGTTGTGTTCAAATCCCCATTTCTACCAGTAGGTTTCTAGCAGGAAGGGATGACCACAGAGGTGCCAGCCTGGGTGGGAACTCAACTGCTTTGAATAGCTAGACATATCAATTTATATTATTATTTATCTGAGCTTCAATTTCTAGATCACATTAGTGATTCTAGTGATTTGCAGGTCTAAAAACTGATAGATAGATAGACAGACAGACAGACAGACAGACAGACAGACAGACAGACAGATCGATAATCAATGTGTCCCATTCATTTGCCTACAGTGTTAATCTATTGGCAGGGCCAGGTGGCATGTTTTCATGAGCTAAGAGGTTCCAGATGTTGAATTCCAACTCCTGCTAGATTACACAGCTCAGTACTAAGAGAAGACACAACCTCCTGTCTCATGCCAACTGGCAGTACATTTACAGACATCTCCAGCTGCAAAGATATTGCTTCAAAATGTCAGAGTGAGTAATCCTTTGCCTAAACTCTTTCAGAACTCACAAGTAAGTAACTGGAAACATCCAGCTACTTCTAATTAGTTTTTTTTCTAATAATGAAGCTATAATTAAGCTATAATTAAGTTAAATCTCAGTCACAATTTAGCAAGGGATCACTTCTTCTCCTTTTATGGTATAATCGTAACTTTTCTTGATTTTTGCAGCGGTGGGAGAATTGCCTCACTAAAAAGAGGAGGAGGAATATCACATGGTTCAAGTGATGCCTCATGCTGTGCCTTCTGCTCAGGCTTTGTGCTCTGATATGGGTTGAGGTGAAAACTAGGTAAACACGGTGAGGATATTGTAATTTGCATCACAGGCCAGCAGCTTGCAGCTTTCAGATTTATTTTTCAAAAAGTAATTAAAAGTATCAATTTACAGTTGATACAAACCTCCACATTTGTGGGTTTGGCTTTCCCAGATTTGATTATCTGCAAGTTTCTTCAACCCCCCCCCACCACCTCAGATGCTTTTTTTCATGGGCGAAACTTCCCTCTCTGCAGCTCCAATCAGGCTGTGCAGTCCTTAAAGAACCCACCTCTGGTCCTCCTCTTCCTCCACTAGCTGCTGCTTGGACAGCTAAGAATGGCTTGCACCCCAATTTCTTAGCACCCCAAACCTTCTCCCAGTGTTCCCCCACACCCAAGGAAGGAGATTATCAAGAGAGGGGCCATTTCCACACTACACTGTTATGTAGTGTGCTATTATTCCACTTTCAACATCCTGTGGAATCCTGGGGTTAGTAGTTTACTGAGGCCAAAGACCTCTCTGGCTGAGAATTCTAAATGCCCCTCCCTATACTGCAAACCCCAGGATTCCATAGGATGTTGAAAGTGGAATAATAGCACTATAACAGTGTAGTGCAGAAATGACCAAAGAGAGAGGGGGGGAACTTTAGGCCCCCATGCTGACCCACCCCCTTTTCCTCTTCTTTCTCCGACCTGGTTTAGACTCTGGGTTTGAGCTCTCTCCACCATGCCTCAGCCTGCTTCCTACAGACCCACATGCACATTTTGATATTTGCAGTTGTTCCACTATTGTGAGGGCCCTCTGCCTCTAACTCTAGCACATGTGGAGGGCCAAATATATTTACTTGTAGAAAAATCAATAAGCAAGCTGTTACTATTTGAAATCTGTATACATAATGATTATAACTGATTAATTTTTGGATGGTGATGGCACTAAAATTATCATTACTATTAAAAAATTTACTTTCCAAGATGTGATATCTACCACAAGGACAAACTGGCAGCCCATTACTTTCCTTCAGATAAATATAACAAAATCATGTACAGATTACAATATATAAATATAACGATGGCTGTTAGGATGTTTTCACGTTGTCATGGCAAGATAAAGGAGTCTAGGTCATCTTTTTGAACATATCAACTTGTATAGGCTTTCAAGCTGCACAGAGTGAACAGTGACACCTGAATAATTACACACTAGAAAGGTGATGTCACTGATCTGAGTCCATCATTCACTGATTTTTGTCAATCTGAAGTGTATCTACACTGCACACTTATACCAGTTGATATGAGTTTAACTGCCATGGCTCTGTCCTATGAGTCCTGAAATGTATACTGTAGCGAGGTCTCTAGTACTGTAATGGGAGGAGGAGGAGGTGGACTAGACCTCTCTAGCAGATAATTCTACATACCGCCACAAACTACCAATCTCAGGATTCAATAGGAAGGAGCAATGGTAGTTAAAATGGTATCAAACTGCTACAATTGCACAGTGTAGACATACCCTTGTATATTCCCCAATGGCTAATTCTGTGGGCTTTATGCTGTAAAAGAATATCATAAGACGCAGCATGAAGGGAACATCTCTTTTTCATGCAAGGGGACAAAAGTCACTATCTTTCATTATTGCAAAGCCTATCTCAACACATATCTAATGTTTGATATTAATGCTGTGAAACACAGCACTGCAGTACAAGTGTGATACTAACAACGAGGATTTTAGAAGCATAGGCACTCCTCATGACAGTCCTCGCAAGCATGTCTTCACAAGAAAAGGGCAGAAATGGAGGGCTCTAACGAAGGATGGACCTAAAAAAGTATGAGTTCTTGCAATATAGCTCCATTAATTTTGGTGGTGGTTGTTGCCTCCGTGCCTTCCATTCTTGGATTTGCACTAGGACTCTTCAAGATGCTTTGAAACTCAGGCATAGTTTGCTGAGGTCATCCTATAGTTCCAAGGGCAAAAATCCCCTCTGATTTTTAAATTTTATCTTATTTTAGAGTTACAGAGTTATAGTGCAGAAGCACCATTTCACTGATAGTGTTATAACACTATGGCCCTTTTTGCATGGCATTTGTCATGCGAAAGGGCCTCTGGAGCATTGTGTGATTGGGAGGAGCATTTCAGATGACATCCTCATAATCGTGTGATGCTGCTGGGGCTGGCAGGCGCTGATCGCGCACTATATAATTTTTGGCTTTTAGCGGAAAATGGTGCACAATCGTGCATCGCTCTGGGGCCCTATGCACACTTACTGTCCATGTGGAGCTCCGGAGCTGTGGCCCTTGCGCTTCCTCCCCCAGCGCAGCCTGGGAAAATAGCCGGCTGCGCTGAGGAAGGAAGAGGTGGAGCCCTTATGCTGCCTGCCGGCCAGCCGGCAGCTCCTGCAGAGCCAAAGCAGCAGGGACACAAGAGCCTCACGGAAGAGGCTGCTCACGCGATCCCCACGCAACCACGCTGGACAGAGGTAAGGTGCAAAAAGGGCCTCTAATTCGTCCCCCCCTTTCTTTTAGGAGAACAAAAGAAGGGAACGCATTGTTCTGGTACACGAAGCCTTCTTATAGCACCTTTAACACCAAGAGCACTTCTGCACTACACTGTTATAGTGCTATTATTCCACTTCCTATAGAATCCTGGGGTTTGCAGTTTTGGGAGAGGCACTTAGAATTCTCAGTGAGAGAACTCACTGGCCTCAGTAAACTACACACCCCAGAATTCCACAGGACACTGAAAGTGGAATAATGGCACTATAACAGTGTAGGGTGGAAAGGCCCTAACTGAAAGAAATTATAGCAGAAGGTTTTGTAGACTTTAGTTCATAAGATCTTTATGCTATCAACTTCTTTCTCTCAGAAAAGCTATATAGAAACTACACAGTGATATAGCTATTATTCCACTTTTAACATCCTCTGGAATTCTGGGATTTGCAGTTTAGAAAGGGCATTTAGAATTCTTAGCCAGAGAACTGTTTGGCCTCAGTAATGCCATAGGATGTCGAAACTGGAATAATAGTACTATAACAATGTAGTGTGGAAACGGCCTTAGCCTCAAAGGTGCTGCAAGATCCTTTTGCATACGGATCCAGACTAACATGACTGTGGCCCTTTCTGCACCTTACCTTTTTCCAGTGCTGGGGTGTGGGGATCGTGCAAGCAGCCTCCAGCGAGAGGCTCTCACGTCCCTGCTGCTTCAGCTCCGCACGAGCTGCCTGCTCGCACGAGAGCCCCGCCTCTTCCTTCCGCAGCACAGCCTGGGAGTTTGTGCGATGCTCCAGCCGCCCTTTTGCATGGCAAATGGCCCATGCGAAAGGGCGCCTGGAGCGTCATGCGATTATGAGGAGCGATCTGCATGACGCACTCACAATTGCGCAACACTCCAGGGGCCGGCAGGCACCAATCGCACACCTTTCCATTTTAGGCTGGAAGCCAAAAATGGCGCGTAATCACGCATTGCTCCCGGGTCCTGCACGCACTTACGTAGTGTGCGGAGCCTCTGGAGCTGGGCTGGTCATGCTTCCTGCCCCAGTGCAGCCTGGGAAACGCACAAGGCAGCTCGTGCGGAGCTGAAGCAGCAGGGACGCGAGAGCCTCTCACTGGACGCTGCTTGCGCGATCCCCACACCCCAGCACCGGAAAAAGGTAAGGTGTGGAAAGGGCCTGAGTCTTTGAATTGTTCTGTTATGTCTTGGACCTAAGAAGAAAACTATTTGGGATGGGAATAAAATGTTGCAGCTGGTGTTGAGAATTGCCAGAAGATAATGGGGGAAAACAAAAATGGTATTTGGATATTAAAAGAGAGAGAGAGAGAGAAAGAGAGAGAGAGAGAGAGAGAGAGCTACAGCAAACAAATAATGCAATTTCCTGACATATTTCTGGAGGAATCCATAGACTGTTCTGTTGTAAAGCTAATGGGTCTTAACTGCATGAGTAAGATCAAATACTTGTATCAGAAGAGGGATGATTCACAACAGTATATTGCTCTTGAGAAAAATCCATTCTCCCAAGCTGACAATTTGCAAAAGGAAAGCCTGGGTGGAGTGGCAGATGATGTTGTCATCCCTGGTAATAGTAGTAGTGGTAGTAGTACTAATATCCCTGCACTCTGACCTTGTTGAGTTCACTACACCACTGAAGTGCTTATTAAGAACAGGACAAGGGCTGGTAAGTGGTGAATCCAAGCATGGAAACCTGGAGGATTTGGGCCTAGTCTCAGATCATCTGCTTTTGAAATCTAGTATTCACTTCTCTGGGGCCTAAATATCCTGAAGGCATCAGATCCCATCTGACCTCGGAAGCTAAGCAAGGTCAGTTCTGGTTAGGTCTTGGATGGGAGAGCACTAATGAATACCAGGTGCTGTGGGCTATATTTCAGAGGAAGGAACTGTCAAAACCACCTTTAAGTGTTCCTTGCCTAAGAATACCCTATGAAATTCATGGGGTTGCCATTAGTCAACAGGTGTCAACTTGAGGATGTTCCCCAGATGCGTGTGTTTGGGGTGGAGATGAGCAGTTGCAGAGGCATGTCCTCCTAGTTTGAGAGGTAGAGAATATGCTGATTAACTGTTTAAGGTGGTGGCTAATGTGATTGGCTAGTGAATTCTGGAGTTCCACAGCTGCTTCTGAACATTTCTCATGGGGCACGTTGCGGCTGTTTTTGCGATCATAGTTTTTCAGTGGACAGAGAGATTTTTTTCCCTTTTCACAGAGCTTAGGAGGTTGAAGCTGGCTCAGATCCCACTCCAACCTGCATTCAGACTTTAGAATTGCACTATGAAGGGATTTTTTTCTCACTTTGTTTCCATCTGCGACTATAACAATCTAATTTTAAAACAAAACAGCACAAAAACCTTGGAGAAATGCATTCATGTGGTGGGTGAATTCAAGTCCCACAGCTACCTCAGGCTTCTAAAATAGCTGTTACTTTCTTTGTCAAGCAGCTACGCCAGGGGAACTTGACACTCAATTTGTCAATATGTTACAAACTGTTTACTAGACAGCAAGAGAACTCTGGAGAATAAGGGCACAATCCACAGGGAACATCCTCTGGTGCAAACCCAATTGATTTCGGGAGAAGCTCTTGGAGGAGCTCACCCTCAATATCTAGCATCTATTGCTGCCTTGTAAACAGTATAATTTCAAAGTGCTTGCACAAGAGAAATTCCTGCAGAATGTCCTCCAGATACATTCACACAAGCATCACTAAGAAAACTTTTTAATCTCTGAAGTGGTAGTTTGGAATCTTGTTGACATTTTTTAGTTTCTGTGCTAATTGGTGTGATTCTTTTGGTCAGGTTACAAAACAGGGGAATAACTGGTTGCATTTTAAGTACTCTGGGTTTGTCCAGTAAAGAGCTTTCCTGTCTCCAAGACTGACAAGAACAAACATCCATTGCTAATTTGCAGACAATTAGGGTAGAGAAGTGGATGTGTGTGTGACTTCATAGAATATAGCCATGACAAAGTAGAGTCACAGTCTAATATGAAAGAGTCCCAGGATCCAGTGGGAGTCTGAAGTGCCGTATCTGAAAGAAACTTGATTCCGGAGTCACCTGAGCCAACACAAAGAGGGCAGGGAGAATTCATAGGCATCTCACTGGGGAAGTGTGCTCCCACATGCAAATACGTCCCCTGAGCCCACATGCTAGGGACAGAGAAGTCCTCCCATGACAGTCAATGCCAGTTCTGCTTAAGGCCAAGCTGTACAGGAGGCGTGAGTAAAATGCAGTTCTCCAGATGTGGTCAGGCCGCAGGTCTCAACAACTCTAGTCAGCACTGTCAGTGATAAGGTATGCTGGGAGCTGCAGTCCTACTCATGAACTTCACCCAACTCTGTTCTAGATTTTGAGGGGAATGCTGAAATTGTAATGACAGAAATGGCAAGGCTAGGGTTAAAATACAACAGGACAGGACGGGACTGAGACTGCATGACAAGCTGGATATCAGCCAGTGGCCGAGCTTGGAGCGTGGGTGGGAGGGAGCGGGAGGGGGGCCATAGTGCAAGAGGCGTGGCCACTGTGCTTGGACGCATGGCTGCGGTGTGTAGGGGCATGGCCAGGGCACACGAGGGCATGGCTATGGGCCGGGACGCCCCAAAAACATTGCCGTCTGGTGTGAACCGCTCCCCCCCCCCGCGTCTATGCGACTGATATCAGCAACTTCAAGTGGTGCTCTGGAGAACTCAGGTATCATAGCTCACATGCCTGCAGTACCTGTGCAGATCCAGCAGTGGCTGGAACCAATGCATTGAGGACACTCACTCTCACGACCTGGGGCTGTTGATTTTCAGGTAGTTGGCAGAAGATTACCATGAGAGTTGCCACATGGGAGATTACTTCAGTTTCCCACTGCGTGACATAAGGGCTGAGTCCCTGAATGCCAAAGCAGTATTATCACAGCTTCAGTCCTTTGTTCTGTCTCTGTCTGTCTTGGGTGCTTCTCTATTAGGCTAATATTGACTATAGGTGGCAGGGGGACGAAAGCTCAGTCACCATGATGACTCACGTAAGAAACTGGTCTTGGTATGGTTTGGGCAGTTCAGGTGAATAAAGCAGCACTATCCACCAAACAAAGGGAGACACACTTCAAGATGCTACAAGATGAATGTGTTTCAGCCTCTAGATATTTTAAGGCCATTCTCATGGACTTCTACAAACAATATTAGGGACGAGGCATGAGTATGTACAGTCAGCCCTACACATTTGTAGGTTTAACTGTTATGTATTTGACCATTTACAAGTTTCTCCAACTCCTGCCCTCTCCACCTCAAGCACTTTTTTCCCAGGGTAACCTTTCCCTCTCTAGCCAGTAAGGAGGGAATGCAGCCTGATTTCTCAGCACCAGAAACCCTCTCCTGATGGCCCCACACTCACTCAAGGAAGGAGATGGGCAAGAGAGAGGAAGTATAGGGCCATCATTCCGACCCACCCCCTTTCCCTCTCCTTTCCCTGACCTGGGCCATTTCCGCATCTAGGCTGTTATAGCGCTATGATTCCACTTGCAACATCCTATGGAATCCTGGGGTTTGCAGTTTCGGGAGGGGCCGGGCTCCGAATGTCACTCAGTGAGTTTCCATAGTTGAATGGAGATTTGAACGCTGGTGTCTAGAGTCCTAGTCCAACATCCAAACAATTACACCACTCTGGCTCATGTATAGAAACATCACAACATATAAAATAATTTTGATATTTTGTATCTAGCCTGTACATACTTATTTAAAACAAAAGTTGGAAGACATTTCTCCTTAAAATGGCTCCAATAGTATTTACTGGTGACTGAAAGCATAAGAAGGGAAGCCTGATGAGTTTATATTTAAGTTTTGCTCTTTACATTTTTCTGTGCCTTTAAAGACTGTTATCATCAACTTGAATTTATAGAAAGCCAACCTATTCATCTGCGCATATAGCTGAGGGTGTCTTTAAACAAATTATTGTGCATAAATTATATAAAGAAAATTTTTAAAAAACTGAGGTGGGGAAGCAAAAGATAACTTGAATCCATAGAAGAGAAAATATAGGTACAATGGAAGAGAAAATATGACAATAAAAAATAATACCTGTAGACGACCTTCAGTAAAATGTGACCAAACATTCAGATGCATATCCATATAAAGCTGCCATCTCCACTATGCATTCAAATGTTGAAAGTGTTGGGAGGACAGCAAACCGATGAATAAGAAGAGATAAGCATTTATCCTTGTCAGTATTGCAACACCAGTCTCTTAGCCACAATAAGAAGTACAGAAAATCTATTTCTACTGACCACTGGTTAGTTTCCAAGAATAGGAAGGTAATTTATAGAGAAGGTGTTAATCTGCAAAGTTCAAAGATTGCTCCAGGACACAATTAATATTGAGGCAGGGGAATAACTGGGAGTGGGCAGGATCAGGATGTGCAATTGGTACAATCAGCCATTTGCTTAAGAATCGTTAAGAACAAACCTTGTATAAAAATCCAGTGCTATGCTTGAGCCACTTCCAGTTTTGAAAAATTGGCAGGTACTAGGAATAACATTTATGATTATTGATTCACAAGTTGGAATATGAGCTTCCCAAGAATTGGAAATCCCACCAAGAAGAATAATAGACCAGCAGCAATTTTTCGCAATTTTCTCCTGGTATTCAGTGTCCCAAAGTTGTATGAGGATTATTCTGTGGAGAAAAAGTGGTGGTGATGGTGAACAGTTTTCTGTGCAGAAAATGGGTTTCGTGCAGACAAAACACAATTTCCTATGCAGAAAATGGGGGAAGGGTGTGGCAAAAAAAAAAAAAGGCATGTGTTTTTCTGCACAGAATAAATCCTCAATAATATTTTGGAAGTTTGAATAGGGGTAGAATACTATGGAGGAATACTTGTTTTCACCCACAGTTAGAAGAAAACTACTCAGGACAAATTAGTCAAGGATTTATATCTCTAGAGGGTACAACCTACCTATTGTCTGAGAGAGGGCAAAATGTCACCTTAATCCTTTTAAAGATGTCCACTCCTACTTAAGATTGCAGTACTGGCCTGACTGCTGTCTTAACATGCTCGCCTGACCTTGCAAAGCAATGGAGAGAGGCAACAGCCCATACCAAAAAAAAAAAAAAAAAAAAAAAAAAAATCCCTTTATTTTCAGCTAGTCTAAGCAACTTGTCACAAGAGACTACCTTTCTCATACCTTCCCTTTGCTCCGTATTCTTAGCCTGATCTTGCGCCCTCTGCCAAGCCTGTGTCAAATTTCTTACCTGACTGTACCCTCCATGCCCTGCTTCTTGCCTCCAGTTGCCATTCCTTGTTTCAGAATTTGCTATAAACGGAAGATGTTTATTCTTATCTGCTTGCCTGGCCTAAACCCAACTCACAACATCTTTGAGTAATGCTAAACTGATACATATTGACATTTGGTTAACAGCCATCCATTGTTTTTGAAAAGTTGACATTCAGAGCAGGAACCAGACCATTAACACTGAGTGAGTCCCATCCATCATTTCAGTCAAGCAAGAGCTGAGCAAAGCAGTGTCACACTTTCTGGTACCCAGATGCTTGACAACACCCAGCTAATGGATATAAGGCCTTATCTGCAAGGGATCAGATGAGATCGCTGTTGTGATTCCTTCCAACTCTGCTTGGGCATTTGACTGGTTGAAAGACTTCATCAATTAACTCAAAGTCTGGTGAACATTGGCTGTCAGTTTGGATGATAGTTTCAAATGCATGACCTAGAGTTATGCATTTGTGACTGATTTGTATTCATGCTCCCCACATGTTCACTAGAGGAATCACAGCAATCACAAAAGTCTCCCAGCCTGGATGTACTGGGCAGCAGCTGCTGCAAGAGACATGGGTCTGTTCTGCTGTTGATCAGGATGAAGCGGACTGATGTTTCACTCCCCATAAGCAATCTCCAGTGTGAGGAGGAATTATGACAGGGATCCTGCTTCTGACTGTCACATCAGAAATCACTCGTGGGGTGTATGTGAAAACATCAGTTTGCTACATCCTGATGAACAGGAGAACAGACTCCCATTGCTCACAGCAGTTGCTGTTCAGTAGGTCTGGATTAGGGAGCGTGGTCAGGCCAGAAGATGTTACTTAGCTCTGCAACTAAGATAGTCATGTCACTAACTAGCTAATCTAGAATCATGGCTGCTGTCAATTAATGGTGAAAGTTTGTTTTGTTATGTTATTAGCTAAATTTGAACAATAAAAGGATTTGGGCTTTTCCTGGCTGTCCCTATTTTAATATCTCACTTCCAGCAATATTGTCTTTCAACAGCTACTGCATTTTTATGTTTGCATCCTGTCTTTCTCAGAACTTTTGTGGATAAAAATGTAAGACAAGCCCTGCTGGATCACACCAAAAACCTATCTAATCCAATATTCTGTTCACATAGGCCATTTTTGCACAAGACTGTTATAGTGCTATGACTCCACTTTCAACATCCTATGGAATCCTGGGGTTTGCATTTTAGGGAGGGGCCAGCCGGCCCCTCCCTAAACTGCAAACCCCAGGATTCCATAGGATGTTGAAAGTGGAATCATAGCACTATAACAATCTCATGTGGAGATGGTCATAATGGTCATCTAGGTCCTTGTGAGAGAAGTCCATCAGTAGGACATGACTGGAACTGCACTCCTGGCTTTCCCAGCAACTCAGTCATTCTGGCTAGTATCCACTGATGGCCTAAACCTACCTGGACTTATTTAATCCCTCTTTAAAACTCCCGAAGTTGTAGACAAATAATTCTACATAACTATGGCCCTTTCCGCACCTTACCTTCTTCCAGCTCTGGGGTGCAGGGATCGTGTGAGCAGCCTCCGGTGAGAGGCTTTCACGTCCCTGCTGCTTCACCTCTGCACAAGCTGCCTGCTCACGCAAGAGCCTGGCCTCTTCCTTCTGCAGTGCAGCCTGGGACTTTCCCAGGCTGCGCTGGGGCAGGAAGTGCGACCGGCACGGCTCTGGAGGCTCCGCATGCTAGGTAAGTGCGCGCGGGGCCCGGGGACAACGCGCAATCTTGCACCATTTTCGGCTTCCAGCCGAAAATGAAAAGGTATGCGATCGGTGCCTGCTGGCCCCTGAAGCATTGCGCGATTGTGAGTGCATCATGCAGATTGCTCCTCACAATTGTGTGACACTCCAGGCGCCCTTTTGCATGGAAAATGCTGGCGGAAAGGGTCATGAGTTGTGTGAAGAGGTGCTTTCTTTCATCTGTCCTAAATCCTACAAGTAAATTGTTTGTTTGTTTGCTTATATACTAATGGTCTTCAAGAACTGAATATACAGTCATCGATCCACTTTCTCTAGGGTTAAGGGCACAGGACCCTTGTGAAAGGGGAAAAACTGTGAATAACTCTAGGCCCTCTCAAACCGTATTTAACACACACACAAAAAGTATGGTCTCCATATTCAACCCACCATGGATTCCTTTGAGACACAGGGTTCCTTCACAAGGCAGAGGTGGGTGGCTGGTGGGGCTTTCTGCCACCTCCACTGCTGCCCCCCACCATTTTTAATAGGGACTTACAAGTCTTATTTACAGTTTCTCAGTTTCACCAGGTTTGCAGTCCCTATTAAAAATGGCATAGGGAGGCAGCAGAGGGGACAGCAAATAATCCATGAATAATCAAATCCACAAAAGTGAAACCCACATATGTGGAGGACTGACTGTATTCATATGTCCAGTGTATAATTTGTATTTGTTTTTATTTGAATTTGATGGTTAGTTGCCTCGAGTGTCTTTTTGGGGTCATAAAGAAAGGAAGTAGAATAAGTAAATAATATGTTAGTGGAGGGCAGGTCTCATGTGGCTAGACGAGGAACTTTCATACCTCCCTTGGCTCCCCAAAATGTCCTCTGACAGCTTTATATGTGGTATGTAACACTGCCAGAGCACCCAGCCTGTCACCAATCATAAATTTCATTTCGTTCTAGGAATTCAGTAGACAAAATTCCATAAAATAGACTCCACTAAACATTTCAGAGGCAGGCAATGTTTTGATCAAGCAGCTTATTGTATGAATCACTGAGACAGATGATGACTGCCTTCCTGGTTCTCCACAGAAAACTGAATCAGACTAACCGGAAAGGAAGGGGAGCATCTCTCCTATGATCGCTCCTCCCCTCCCCTCCCCTCAATTTGACATAGCTCTATTCCTCTTGCAGATTTGTGTTGCTAGGAGAGGTGGGGTGGGGGAAGAAAGGAAAGAAAAGAAAAGAAAACCAACTCAGCCCTGGCATAATGATCATGCATAGCTGTGTTGTGCATTCAGACCAAGTCCACCTGCTGGACCCAACTAGAAATTGCACCATTTTATGATGTTGCTTCGCTAGCGTGTGTGTGTATGTGTGTGTGTGCGCACGCTTCTAAGTCACCTTATGGCAACCCTATGAATTTCATGAGGTTTTCTTATACACAGCCAGACAATAATGCAACTGTATTACAATATGCTGTACATTTTCCTCACTCTGGAGATAAGCCTCTGTCTTACAGAGAGGTCTGGGGGCTATAATTCTGTGCAAATTATGACCTGTAATTCTTGTAAATTATGCTGCTAGAGAGAGCAAATTCTGTTTTTGGTCTTCAAAGTGGGAAGTCAGGTTTCTGAAGTGGTGGTGTGGACAACACAGACCAAAGGAACACAAGAACCTGTCATACACATTGTTAAGATCATTGGTCCATCTCTCCCAGTTTTGTTAGTTCTTCAGAGTTTGATGTAGGACTCTTCCCTGCTTCTACCTGGAGATATCTGGTATAGTGTCTCAGTCTTCCATTCAAATATTAACTAGGCCTGACTTTGCTTTGCTTCCAAAATCTGACAAAACAAGATGTATTCAAGATGATATGGAAGTTAGTTGCTATAACATCAGAAGCTCTTTCCACTGTGTCTTGCTTAAGCCAGAAAACAGACCACCAAACATTGTAATGATTGCTGATTCCAGGAATTAGGAGTCAATAAAGCAATATTATTTCACCTCAGAATATAACTAATTCTACAAAAATTGATATTGCTGGCCCATCAATCCAGGATTCTTTCTAGTTTTGATTTGCTTGCCATTATGCTAGTGAATAGAATAAATGTGGCAAGCTGAACCTTCTATTTATTTGCCTGGTGACATTCAGACATATTTTTTAACATAGAAACTTCATTTTGATGAATAGCAAGTTATATCCATGAATTAACTAGCTACTTCTTCAGCCACCTGATACTAGTATTACTGCTCAGGGCTTGGAAGAACTTACAAGAACACCCAGAATCCTTGTGTAGAAATATTTCCAAGATATGAAAAATGTACAATAATAAACACAGATAGCATCAAAATACTGCAAAGAGCTGAAAATCAAGACAAAGCCACAAAGTACACACAAAAAAAGTAGCTGTGCTGATCACTAAAAAAAAAAAATCCATCTTTCATATTAATGCCTTGATTAGGCCAACCAAAAGAGTACAAATGGTATGCACGCTAAATTCACAGCCAAGCAGGACTCAAAAGTAATCAGTGATTAATTCAAAGTTTATGTTCCTCAGTTTCAGAACATTCACATCACATAAAACACAGAACAGAAGGTGGAAATTGCATGAATTCTAAATACAATAATTATGAGGAATTTATAACAGATCCGTTGCTACTTAGTATGTTTTTTTTTAAATTATGTGTGAAAGTCTTAATATTGTATCTTTCAGAAAGCACTCAAGACAGCTTATATTATGGTTATAAAATATAATCCTTCAAAGCCACTAAAACCACTTTAAAACATCTAAATTAATGTTATATAATAAAAAAGTTACAACTCAGAAAATGTGTCAAATACTTGTGTATCATATACATTTTTGTAAGTGATTATTTAATCATATTTACATAGTGAGGAAGAATATAAATCCAAAAGTGTTCTTTCAGTTGAGTTGTGTTCATTCATTTCAGTGGAGAAATTTCTTGGAGAATTGGAGCACTGTTGTCTAGGCTATTTTCATGCTCCCCTATTATGGCATTTTTGCCCTTCTCTTCTGCCTGGAAGTGCTGTCCCATTATAACAGATTGCATCTACACACTCAGGCATGTAGGGTTGTGCCACTTTGGTGGTTAGAAAGCCCATTAATATTATGGTTATATAAGTCATCCCCAGAGTTGTCCCCGCTGTGCCTGTGACACATCCTGTCTACCTTGTTCTGTGTCGTTCATCCCATATCTTCGCTAGGGTGATGGTTTCCAGGAGTGCTCCTGCAAAAACCCTGCTGGAAATTATGGGAACTATGACATTAAGGGCATATCCACACTGATTAAAAGACCAGAAAATCCCAGATTTTGTTTCTGCTCTTTCTGATTTTGTTTTGGAGATCCATACATGTTTTGTTTATCTCAGAATAGTTTTGGTCAGCTCTTGGTACAACCAGAAACTTTTTATACCAGCTCCCTAGGTTGATTTATTTTAACCCAGTATAATATTGGAAAGGAACAAAATCTGGGACTTTTCAATCAGTCTGGATGTACCCTGAATCTGTTCTGTGCTGGTTGTTATTGTAGTTTGCTAAATCAATTCCAACTTATGTCAACAATATATTGTAGGGTTTTCTTGGCAAGATTTATTCAGAGGAGGTTCCCACTGCCTTCCTCTGAGGCTGAGAGTGTGTGACTTCTTCACACAGTAGGTTTAAATGGCTGAGCAGGGACTCAAACCTTGGTCTCTTGGAATCCTAGTCCAACACTCAGTTCATTCTACTATGCTGGCTCTGTCTGCTCTATGCTACTAGCTGTAATATTGCACTGATACAGCTGTCATGAATCCTGTTTGAGACCGTGACTGGCGTCAGGCAACAAGCAAGCAAGCTTTATCACCACTGGGAAGCTGGCACAGCAGTGGCTCAGGAAGGGAAACCATTGTAGACTTAACATGCAGTTTGATCCTGTGACTGTTTACTCTGAAGCAGAGCTAGAAAAGATTAATTTTTGGACTACGCATTTCAGAAGGTCTAGAATGACTGGGTCTAATGTAATCTGAATAAATAATTTTTCCAAGCTCTGAATGCAAGCCAGTCCTACCAAGTTCCTTTCTTATTACATATGTTTAGTATTGCCTCTCCAAAAGGGATAGACTGACTAAAGATAACTGGGTTGAGGAATGTATGGGTGTTTGTTATGCAAAAGAAAGGACACTAAATGCTCTGTCTCTAAACAATGGTGCCAACAGGCTTGAACTGAGCAAATCGCTGTCTCTCAGCCTTAATTTCTCATTTTTAAAGGAGGTAATTATCATGATGTACATCTTGCATTGTATGGACTGCTGTGAGGATAAACGAAATAAATATTGTGAAGTGCTTTGCACATTAAAAGTGCTGTATCTATAAATCAAATTAAAGAGGAAGCTGTTTACTCGTAACTGTATCCTAAGCCACTCACGTATCTGTTGCTTCCTTGCCAAGTGCTTATTTGCTCTCAGATTACTTATTTTTTCAGATGAATGTCAGAAACATACTTTTAGCTTTCTGGGCATCTTTGTGCAATTTTGAACTGAAATTGACATTAGCCTGATTCCAGATGAGAGGTAAGTGATGGCGCTGAAAGACAGAAGTCCAATGATGACCAGCATCTTGCCGCCCTTTCAGCATAGGCAGCCTCTGCTGCCTATTTGGGGGTAAGGCATCCTTGCTTTCCAAGGGGAGCAGTTCTGAGTACAAGCAAGTCTTGATTTATGTTCAGATTGCATTCCTGGACTTGAGAAGTAAATTCAGACTGATGTAAATGCAGGGAGCCAGTTCCATAGGGAATGATTGGAAAGTAGGGGGATGCAATCTGGCAGAACTGAAGGAACTACCAAGTTAGTGATTTTACTCAATCCACCACTGATTTTAAAGAGGTTTAAACCCCTTCCTTCTGGGCTCTGTTTGCTCATCTCCACCTAAAGAAGCAAAACAAACAAACAAACAACCCTTTTCCCCTCACACATACTCCAAGCAGGCAAAGGAAACTCCTTCATCCCCTACACCTTCCATCTAAGCAGGCGAAGGAAACCCCTGATGGAGGTTTCCAGTTTCTTCACCCCCTCACACTCCTCGTTCTAAGCTGGCGAAAGAAATGTTTTCCTACCAGCAACACCAAGTCTGCATTTGTTTTCTTCATCCATTGTATGAAACATCTATTTATTTATTTAGAAATGCTGTAAATTTCAAATGTTGTAAGTGAGGGCAATGTCAGTTGAGCCCGTGAGTACCAGGCAATGTGAAAAAGTTGTAGGTCTGCTCAGTAGCACCTGGCCATGCTAAGAATTCTGCCTGTTCCTTTGCCATTTCTTTTACCAAACAGTAGGCAACTTATCCTTCCTTTTTTCAAACCCTCCCATGTGTTCACCATGGTCTAATTCAAGTTGAAACAACATATAACCTTGGGTTACATTTGTTGGTCTTCCTCTCCCAGTTGTGTGGTGCCATAAATTGGGAGGGAAACTGCTACACTGAGAGGTGCACTCCAAGAGTTCCTGAGACATCACAGCTGCTTGTAACTAACTAGAGTCCAAAAATCCCTGCTGCACAGCAAGACATGATAGAGCAGAACTTTTGGATCTCCTCTGTACAAGAGCTCAGCATTTCATCTTGCCTAGTCGTCTTATAGTCCATATAAACATTCAGCAAGAGCTGGGGAAAAGGTACACTTTTGGACTACAGTTCTGAGAATGCCCCAGGTTGGGAGATTCTGGGAATTTGCAGCCTAGAATGTTTCCCAAGGTCTGGACATATTACCAGCATTCGGTGGTTAAAGTAAAAGCAACTCTTCCACATTACGGGTCTAATGGTATGCTGAATTTTTTCACTGCTGTTTGAATAGAGTTTGTCACATTGCCCTATTTGCCCTCAGCTGACTTCTGTTGGTGGAAGCTGAGTACAAAGTGCAAAAATCAGTGCACCCTGTTAATTCAACAGTGGGGAGAGGAGAGGAAGGGGAAGAATCTTGCCCTTCCCAGTCAGCTCAGGCAAAAGCAAACTGCTGCAGCTTCTCCTAGCTTGTATGTTCCTCCTTAATAATGTTTGTCTCCTTAATAATGTTTGCCACACCACACTGTGATGTTCCTTGGCCAGTAGTGCCCAGTTTTCATCTGTGAAATGTTGGAGGGTATGTTTGCTTCACATGTAATATCACCGTAGGGATGTTAGCACAATCCTATTTGGTCCCTTCAGAAGAAAATATATCAGGACATTTCTGGGTCCATGGATACCTTGACTATGTCTTGATCTGGTGAGAAAGCCATCTTCCAGTATTGTCTTCTTGAGCATGGAGTCCTCTATATGTAATGAACTACAGTGTCCATCCTGGGAATGGCAGGCTTCTATTTGGGAAAGGCATTTCCAATATTTAGAACAGGCCTGCTGACTTCATCTGCTCCATCCCTTCTCCTGTCAGTTGCAGGGGCTGAAAGCCCTGTGATCAAATCTGCTTGCTAAAGCTTATTTCCGCACTAGCCTGTTATAGCGCGATGATTCCACTTTCAACATCCTCTGGAATCCTGGGGTTTGCAGTTTTGGGAGGGGCCACATGGCCCCTCCTGAAACTGCAAACCCCAGGATTCCAGAGGATGTTGAAAGTGGAATCATCGGGCTATAACAGGCTAGTGCAGAAATGGCCCGAGTCAGCAGTTAGGCTGTAAGGTTCACAGTTCAGGCTCTTGGAATACCTGACAGTGTGGCTGAAAATAATCTCAGAGACACTTCCTCTGGAGCAGGTTGGGGCCAGCTTTTAAACTGAAAGCCTTCCTTTCACTCAAAGTATACTAAGTGAGGAAACAATTCCTTTAGAACTTGCTGTGTCTATCAATGGAATATATTGATTTGTTGGATCAGAGTTGCAATGTATGCGAGAAATCCATTTGTCTGGTTTTGGCTGTGTCAAGAGAGTTGCCTTACTAAAAGTGTATGCAACTAATCATTCTGAAGAAACCTTCATGGTTAATTCAGTTATTCTGCATCTGTTTTTCTTGTTGTTGTGTGCCTTTAAGTAATTTCTGACTTATGGCAGCCCCAAAGATGAAAGTCTCGCAGAGTTTTCTGGGGCAGAGAGTGTGATGTGCCCAAGGTCACCTAATGGAATCGAGGAATCAAACCCTGGTCTCAAAGGTCTTAGACCAACACTCAAACCACTATACCATGCAGGCTCTCTACATGTCTCTAAACCTTTGGGCTTGGCAATGCTATTAATGACAACAATATTATTAGATCATTTTGAATATTTTTCTAGGTTGTTTTGCAAGATAGGTTTCCTGACATTCCAGGTCTTGTACAAACACATCCCCATATTTTGGAACTCAGTCTGACTAATCCTACTGCTTCTCTAAATATTTCTGCAGAGTCTCTTCCTAATTTTTCTCCTTTCCTTCCTATTAGCTAGCTACAGATTACCAGAATGAAGGATTGGGCTATTATATTGGTCTAGGATTACACAGCAAAGTCATTTTATATATAAAGCCACAAAACTAATAGTGTAAATGGGTTTCACAAATGGCTCTTGTAAAGAACAAATTGGGTAAAAATTACAGATAAACACCTGTGTAATTTGTATAATCATCTCTGAGATCTGTAAAAAGTAAGTACAGATCAGCATATCTAAACAGGGGACTACATTTTTACAAAATTAATCTTTAGTGTAACATGGATGTGTAATTTGGGTGGCCCTATTTTTTATATTTATGTACTATGCTAATGGAACAAAAAGTTGTTAAACTGAAAGTATCTAGGCTACGGGTAAATTCTAATTGGTTATGCTTCCTTTATCTACGCAAGCATCCTTTCTCTTCACATTTCATATTGCTTCTCTGAATGTGTTTTTCCTCATCATCTGAGTCTTTATACCATCTAGAATTTTGTTTCAGTTTATGTTCAATTTTTTTTTCATACGTCACTTGCCTCTGAAAAGCAAATCTGCCCTCCTCATGGTCTTACCTCTCTTGACTGACTCTCTTTTCTTCTCCAGCTAATCCTCAGGACACAAAGCAGATGCAAGGTAAGATGTTTGTAGTGAAACCAGTCACATTTGCACAGTTCTATCTTTGTGAACAAGTATCAGTGCACACAGAATTTTTTTGTGGTTTCAGTAGTTTAGTCAACATTGAGTCAGGAGGTCTGGGTTCTGTTCTTCTCCTTTAGGTAGCCTTGGACAAAGTGCTTAATCACTGTCTGTTTCTCCACCTACGAAACTGAGATAATAAAGTTTTCCTATTTATAAAATCACTTTGATATGTTTGGATGAAAGGAACTATTACACACATAAAGTCAGCTGAAGTTTTTGTGGTATTTTTGTAGGACTTCCCCACAAACTTTTTTGACAGGCTCAGAAGCAGAAGACCTTGCTGTATCTCTGAGCACGGGGCATGTTCTTCAAAGTAGAGCTTTGTGGTTTTCTAGACTCTTATGAAACTTCTGATTGTCATTTAGGGCTGAACGAACCCTCGCAAGTCCATGGATGTTATGCAGAACATACTGCATCATAGCCATTTACGTCCTTATTTAGCCTTTGCACTTCTGAACTGATGATTACCATGATTCCAAGAGTCCAGAGAAATACAAACAGAGGGCCACTAAATATAATGTCCATAACCAGGCCATAAATAGATTTTGCACAAACATTTTATAGGATATGAGAATAGTCTTAATTCACAGTTAAGACACCAAAGCTCACAATTTCAATGTTCTAAGCAGAATTATGGAAGTGATTTTTTTTCAGAACACAATTCTCAGCTGAGGGATTCTGAGAGTTGTAGTCCAAAAATTAATTCCTCAACCTCTGATTAAACAGTCATTCTTTTATGTGTGTGTGTGTGTGTGTGTGCACATCCTGAAATTTTGCAGAAAAATATTTAAAAGCCCATTTATCAATAACATTAATGAAAAATAGCATTTTGAAAATAGGAAAAATAATCTCTCTCTCTCTCACACACACACAAATAGTAGTTGCATTATAATGAAAGCAAATAAGCAATCATTATAATTTAAGATCCATTTTACCCTAATGTTTATTTCTATAAATTACTATCTGACTGACAAGGAAATAGTAGGGATATTTTTTGATTAATACATTAAATTAAAGGATGCCAAATATAGTAAAAGTTGTCATCAGTCCGATTTGTTCTTGTTGCTATTTGCATTTCCTGTGTCAACTTTTCCATCAAGGTAAGTTGCCAAAGACTGCGTCTCTATTGAGTAATGGAAATTCTGTGATATTTAGTATTATCTATAATCTGCTAGCAAGTCACAAAAAAGTAAGTAGTGCCTTATAAATTTGCTTTTTTTCCTTTGAAACATGGATAACTAACCCAGTTCTGCAGCCATTTTAATTTCTAGTTTCATTAAAGACTTCCCCTGAACAGATCAACATTTGTACAACCCCACCATTTGTGCATATATAAAATCATTGGAAGAGGCCATCGAGTTCAACCCGCTGCTCAATGGACAATCTCCAAGTAAAGCATCTCCAGCAGCTGTCCAGCCTCTTTTTGAAGATGTCCAGAGGAGACCCCACCACCTCTCTAGGCAATTGGTTCCATTGCTAAACTACTCTTACTGTCAAGAAGTTCCTTCTAATATTCAACTGAACCTCCTGTAACTTAAAACCATTGGACTTGGGCTTACCCTCTGGGACAGCAGAGAACAAATGTGTTCCCTTCCCTGTGTGACAACCCTTGAGGTATTTAAAGAGTGCGATCATGTCACCTCCTTGGTCTTCTTGTTTTTTCTTCACCAAGCTAAACAGGCCTAGATCCTTCAACCTTTCCTCCTATCTTTTGTTTTCCATACCTCTTATCATCCTTGTTGCCCTTCTCTGAACATGCTCCAAATTGGCTATATTCTTCTTATTAATGCCTAGGACTTCACATTTCCCCCAATGTGTAATGCTTGGGGATTTATTAATATTACTTAGGTACAGTTGTGCAAGATGCCATCAGTAGAACACCTGCACTCCATGCTCTCTATTTCTTCAGGACACTGATCTCATAAGAGTCTGTTTCCAATTGGTACCTCATTTTTCTTCTGAAAAGTTCATAATCCTTGAATTAACCAGGTTTTTATCACCTGAAAGACTTATCAATTTGTCTTTATGCATATGAATCTAATTTTTTCAAACTTTTTAGAAGTGTTTTTCTCAGCAGATAAGGGAAATTCTTACTGGAGCAAGGAAACTAAAAAAGATGGTGTAAAATTATAATGAAATACAAAAAAAATACTTGAAAGCACACAATAACAACAACAACAGTCAGTTATAATTCAATTAGAGCTTCAGGATATGCAGAAAACCACCATTCACAAGAGCATTAAGAGCATTAAGACAATTCTGTAAGCATAGGCTAGTGAATTAACAGTGGATCAGAAAAACCCATTGTTTCTATAGAGATCCAAACAAATAAAATCCAATTATAATCCTTGAATTTTGGATTGTTCCTTTAAAGTCTAGATGTAGTGGTAGAGATGTATGTTCTGCAATAACAGCCATAGTGCCCCTAATATGGACTGATACCATGATGGAATTAGGGAAGGGTTTAATTCTATGTCCCTGTTCTGTCTATTGTACTTTTTTTTAAAT
Organism: Cyclura pinguis; assembly: GCA_030412105.1. Lineage (NCBI taxonomy): Eukaryota > Metazoa > Chordata > Lepidosauria > Squamata > Iguanidae > Cyclura > Cyclura pinguis. The sequence continues at coordinate 234,787,091 of CM059601.1, read as the reverse complement.
CATTTTGGAAGCCACCTTGCATCCCTGCCATGGCAAAAACATAAGATATAAATCAAATAAAATTAATCAATAAGATACTTTTTAAAAATGAAAATATGTCACACAGCCAATTTTTCTTAATTGATCAAATTAACACATTTTGGGTAGTGGATGATAGGAAAATGACATAGAAGGAAAGTGTGTGTAACAGTTCTGACCCAGTCAGCTCATTTCCCCAGCAGGCACTATTGGCAAAACTTTAAAACAAGGGTCCTTGCTGTGTGGGTTCCCAGAGGTGGATGAGGGAACCCAGAGGTGGGTTCCCAGCAGTCCTAGCCAGCACAGCCCCTCATGAGGAATGCTGGGAGTTGCAGTTCAACCACATCTGGGGGCCACAATCCCCAGCCCTTCTCTAAAGAGAGTGGAGATTTTCAGGATCATCTAATTCCTCCCTAGGACATAAGTCTTCTTGAATTTGGTGCAGTTTACTTTATGAATTATCCTGTTTTTTCTTATTTTGTAGAAAGTGAAACACATATGATTCTATTGTAGTGTTTTACCCACCAGACTCACTTCCATATAACTTCAGCATCACAAACCTTCATTCTCTTTTACTCTATTTTCTTAGCATGTTGCTGTGCAAGTTAAACACTGATTCAAGCAGCCATTTAGGAACTGAACATTTACATCACAGTTCTTTGTCCAGGGCACATGACTTCTGTTTCTCATTATTGTTTCAAATTACACAGGGCTCGATGACAAAAGCTTAATCTATGAAGTAGAATCTGTTTTCTCCCAGTTGTTGCTGTTGTTGTTGTTGCTGTTGTTCACCTCCGAGTCATTTCCAACATGTGACTAACCTAAGGCAAGCCTATCACAGGGTTTTCTTGGCAAGATTTGTTCAGAGGGGCTTTGCCATTGCCCTCCTCTGAGGCTGAGAGAATTTAATTTTCCCAAGGTCATTCTGTGACCTTGGCCAAGTGGAGATTCAAATCCAGATTCAAACCATACTTCCCCCCTCAATTCACTTCATTAATTCCATTATGCTGTTATACAAACCTTTCTCAAGGACTCTGGAGCAGCACAGGTGGTTCTTCCCCACTTTTATCCTCACAACAACTCTGTGAGGTAGGATAAGAGACAGTGATTACCGTAATATCAAAAGAGAACAATACAGTCAGCCCCCCATATCCGTGGGTTTTGCATCCACAGATTAAACCAACCACCGCACAAAAATATACAGAAGAAGAAATCCAGAAAGCTGCACTCTGAGCACTATGCTGGGGTATACTGTATATCCTGCTATAGCCTCTCACCATTTCTCAGACTTTCAGGTTTTGTCCAGCACTTGTTCAAGTTGTTCACCATTTTATATAAGGGATACCATTTTACTATGCCATTGTATATCATAGGACTTGAGCATCCATGGATTTTGGTATCCACAGGGGCTCCTGGAACCAAAACTCAGCAGATACTGAGGGCTGAAATATAATATTATACATATACAAACATAGGACAAACAGTACAAAACACTGAACACGAAAATAGTTGAAAACTGACCAATAGTAGCACAACAGTTAAATAGTAATAGGAGAACAGTATATGCTGAAGATACAGTAGAAGGGCTGGGACTAATCTGCATGAATCTTCGAGTACCACTGTGCTCTCCTGACTGGTGCGCTTGTGTTAGCAGTCAGAAGTTTTGTTCTGGCAAAAGCAACAATCGGAGAAAGATATAAGGTGTAGGAGTAAGAAGGAGAACTTCTTAACTGCGAGGATTTGAAAAGATTTATATGCAAACTGGACTAAAAGATTCATTCAGACAAGCGCCTTATGAAGACTTCACAGGAAGTAGGTTACTGTGAGGATGCTTCTTGTGCTTTTCTGTACTTCCATTGTATAGCATTCTGTGTTGTGCTGCTATTGTACAGAGCCAGTATGGTGCGGTGATTTGAATGTCAGACTAAGATTCTGGAAGACCAGCATCTGAATCTCTGCTCAGGCACAGAAACCCACTGGGTGACTCTGGGCAAGTCACATTCTCTCAGGTTTAGAGGAAAGCACTAGCAAACCTCCTCTGATCAAATTGCTAAGAAACCCTAGGATAAGTTTTCCAAAAGTCGGACTTAACTTGAAGGCACATAACAATTAATGTATAGTTTTCAACTGTTCTATGAGTATATTGTTCCGTATTGTAAGACGTATGATGTTATGTGGTCTATTACAGCAGTGCTACTCAAAGCGGCGGTCCCTGGACCAAGGCCAGGCCCTGAGTCATTGGCTGCCAGTGCCTGGCAAGTTTCCAGGAAATAAAGAAACAAGTGTAGCCAAAAGGGACAAATATCGGGCTGGTCCTTGGCACACTGAAAAAAGTAGTTGCTGGTCCATCATATCAAATAGCCCAAGAAGCACTGCATTATAGTTTATTCTACACTGCGTGCTGCTTAGTACTTAGTAGATATGAGTGGCATATGAAACTTGGTTCTCTCTGGTTTTAGTCCATTATTATAGTTCGTAGAAGAGACTCATGTGGCCATCCACATGTTGCTGGATGGAATCTCCCAGCATTCCTTATCATTGGCTATGATAGCTAGGGTTGGTAGGAGTCACATTCTTTAACATCTGGAAGGTGTTCTCTCTCTCTTCTGGCTTCCCATCATGGGGTTTTCCACCAATTCCTCCTCCAGTATTTTCTTTTACCTCTTGAGAACTGATGAACAGTAAGAAAGGCTAATAAGAATCCACTAGCTCTAGCTCTGGTTCTTCTTTTAGTGCTCCACCATGACCTTGAACGACCTCCTCCCCTTGGAACAACAATGCAGTGTTAAATGTTGAGCGCCTTAGGTGGTAGGATAAGGTTGCACAATGGGCAGCACACTTGGCAGTAACAATGCATGATGATCTTCTGGCTCAGGTCCCTCCCCACATCCTCAAGTTCATTGGACGGCCTTGTGCAAGCCACTCTTGCTCAACACTTCACCCACATCTCACAGGTTGTTGTGAGGACAAGCAAATGAGGTCAGAACTGCAGTGGAACACTTTGTACACTGGCAGAGGACTCCAGAAGCAAGGGGAACTGAGGAATAGCACGGGGGGCAATATCAAAACATGAACCACCGGGGGGTTGGGTTAGGCAGAATATTCTATTTCTTAGTGAGGGGAACACACACACACACTAATAGGTATGCTGGCTGAGACTGCAAGGGGGAATTTCACCCTCTCTATACCCAAGATACAATGCAAAAGAGTTTGATTCGTTTTCCTTCTCTCCGCCCCAGTTGCTCATTCTTTAATCTCTCCCCGCCCCATGCCCCAGCATCTGAAGAAAGCAAACGCTTTGCAGCGCTGCGTGCACAGCTTCACTTTCTCTCTCTCTCTCTTTTCTCTCCCTCTCTGCCATTTTACTGGGACACAGCAGACAGCTCTTTCTCTCTCTCTCTCTCTCTCTCTCTCTCTCCCTGCCCCCAACTCAGCCTGGGCTTTTTCCCGTCTCTTAACTCCACCAGTACAGCAGTGAGCCGAGCGCGGGGAGGGGTGGGGGGAAGAATAGAGAGAGAAAGAGAGAGAGAGAGAGAGACTAGGCCAAGCCCGCTTGCCTGTCACTGGAGTTTTAGTTTGCATTCTGAAGAAAGGAGGAGGGGGAGGGAGGAGGGAAAAAGGGAGGGAGAATGTCTTGTTTGTGGCTTGTCAGCAATTGCTTGAGACAAGCTTCCATGTGTGAAAGCTACTTGGCATGAATGCCTGGGCCGTACCAAGTCTCCCGCCAGCGAGAGGGGGAGGCAGAAGCCAAAACGGAGCGGCGCGGAGCAGACAATAGGCCCCTCAAGGGTTCCCCCTAAGTTGCTTTGATGTTGTCCTGGTGTCTTTGGTACCAGGAGGCCGGGGGGACTTGCAGGGAGAGGGTGGCGGGGTGGCCCTTTTTTTTTTTTTCCTTCCTCCCTGGGCGAGCGTGTGTGTATTCCCTTTCACTTTCCCCCCACCCCTTCGCCTTGGCGGAATGATTCTCCAGAAATTCTCCTCATAACACACAATTTAAAAAAAAAGAGAGAGAGAGAGAGAGAGAGGGAAAGAGAAAAGCGAAAAGATTTTGTGAGAGAGGGGAAAAAAGGTAAGAGAGAGGCGACAATTTTCTTGTTCCTTCTGTGGCAACCAGAAGCAGCAACAGCAGCAGCAGCAGCGACACAACCACAAGCTGGGCTTGTTTGCACAGCAGCCTCGAGCGCTTCATGCTTGGCGCGGGGAAAAAAGGGGAGGGTGGCCGGGTGGGGGGGGGAAAGAAATACCCTCCTTCTTCTGGAACTGCCGGAGGCAGTTCCAGAAGAAGGAGGGTATTTCTTTCTCCCCCCCACCCGGCGGGCGGCTGGCTACTTCCGAGAGTCGCTTCCAAGAGAGCCCAGGAATGCGTGGTGTCTCTCTCTCTCTCTCTTTTCCCTCTTTCTCTGTCTGCTTGCCTGGGAGTACGTGGAGGTGGTGGCTTTGGGTCGGCGCTGCTCTTTGGTTGCAGTCGCGCTTCTTTTCTCTCCCGCGCCGCCGCCCCCTTGCTCCTCAGCCGCGTCTTTTGGCTAAGCCCGGGAGGAGAGAGAGAGAGAGGGTGGCGGGGGAGGTTGTGGCTGCTAAGCCCCGGGGGGAAGGAAAGAGAGGCGGGGAGGGGGGGATCTCAGCGGCAGCAGGAGGCTGCTGCTGAGACCCCTGGCTGGCTGGCTGGCTTCTCTCCCATCCAAGCTTTGCTGCCGCCCCCCCCCCCCCCGTGCTCTTCATTCACAGCTCTGGAGAGAGCGCACAAGGGCTGCTCTTGGTGCTGCTTCTGCTGCAGGCTGGCCCCGCTGAATGGAGCCGCCGCCGCCGCCGCTGCCGTGATTGCATGGCGAGGAACAGCCCTCCTCTCCTTGGCTCCGGGGCGCATGTGGCTTCTTTTACACAAGACCCAGCCCAGCTTGGCGGCGATAGCAGCCGCCGCCGCCGCCGTTTCTTTTTCTGCTGTTGCTGCTCAGGGGCTTTGCGACGCACCAGGGTGCTCTGTGGCTGGAGAGTTGGGGCGGAGAGGGGGGAAAGGAAGGCTGAATCTTGAGGAAGGGGGAGCAGGGCAGCCGGGGGGGGGCCCAGGCAAGCTGAAACTTTTCCCAGTCGTGGGGAGGGTTGGACATCCCCGCCTCCAGTGCCTCAGTTTCCCTTGTTGTAAAAAGAAAAAAAAAGGGACACCCAACCAAGAAAATTGTTTCATGGTGTGTATTGTTGAGTACGTGCGCGCTTTACCCCCCATAAATCTTTTTTTTTTTCCCGCTAGAAAAGGTGAACGTTACTATGGTTGTCTTTCCTTTTTTTTTTTTTTTTAAAAAAATCCTGTTTCAAAAAGCACCTTCAGTCCCTCTGAGCAAGAGGTAAAGGTGCAGAGCTGGAAACCTCAGGATTTCTAAATAAACACAAAGCTCTCAGATTTTTGTTTTATTCTCTCTCCACGCACACCCCCCCCCCCCGCCACCTGTTGGCTTCTTGTCTTCTTCTGTTGTGTCTTTTTGCAAGATTTACAAGGCGATTAATACTGAGAATGAAGTGGGAGGAGAAATTCGGTTTTTTCACCCGCCTCTCTAATTGTATGTATGTTTTAAAAAAATAGCGAGATGCTAGGAAGAAAGGGACCATGAATCTTTTGTCATTGTTGTGTTCAGATCTTGTGTTCGGCTGAGTCTAGCCGAGACATCCAAATCTGTATATTTTTACAAGGAGCTCGATTTGCGGGGGGGAGAGGGAGGAATTGTATTATGGATTTCGGAGAACAAACAAAATTTGTTTAGGGAGTGACGCCATTTATCATTTAGCCGAGTATGAGGCAACAGTATGAGGTCTGTTTGTGCACTACTGTTGGTTTTGTGAGTATAACATTACTGCTGTTGAGGTAATGTTAAAAAGAAAAAAAAAGACAAGGACTACTTTCTCTCCTAAAAAATCAGGGTTGCCAATTCTAAAAAACAGTATTACTTGCAGTTTCATGGATGTTTATTCCATTTGAAATGCTGATATGATTTTAACAGAAGGGGGAGGTGAATTCTCTGCGGTCTTTTTGCTTTGATCATATACTGAGACTCTGGAGTGTATTACTTTTGGTAAAATAACAAGAACCTAGAAACCTATAAAAATCTTGAGTGGCACAAATGTTTATCAGCTTTAACATGAACCTGAGCTGTGTGCAAGCTGTTGTAAGTGAGAGAAAGAGAGAAGAAGAGACATTCATGCTTTCTAAGGCAGGCCCTTACAGAAGAACATCGCTTGTGCGTGTGTGTGTGTTAAAGAATTTATGTTGGGTGGGAGAAAGGGGAGGGAAATAAAATTGGCCTGACACCCTTCTCGTCTAGCAAGGAAAATGGAGGCTCCCTCTGTCTCCGCAAAGTACAAACTAAGAATTCCGTCGAGTTCCTGCCCCCTCGTCTCCCCCCATCCCTCAGTTGCTTCTTCCGCACCCAAACTTTTTTTCGGTAAGATAGCATTATTCTTACTGTTGGATGCATCCTATGTGTTTTATGTAACTTTGCAATGCAGTTGTAGTGGCAAATATGGCAAGCAACAGATACCTCCCAAAGTGGGATTCTTCAGGATAAGAGTGGGGACATGAAGGTTCTACATCATTTTTAAGATCAACAATAGGAAGAAGAGAGCAGCTTTCCCTTATGGAAGTACCTGCATTACTCACTGTACTTGACTGGGGGTGGGGAAGGGGGCTTTATGTACATGGACATAGGGAAGAAGAGTTGTACATCTGTGCGTACTTGACACGTATATAAAGATGCTACTTTTTATTGGGCTTCTTCACAGAATTTGATTGTGTAAGGGAGGATATGTAGGTGCAATTATGTGTTGAAAATGTGAAGGGTAACATTGCTGTATTACAGGAAGAGAAACAAGGCAGATAAGAGTAGTGTGACAGAGTGACTCCAAAACTGAGACTCAGTCCATGAAAGCTCTTATTGCAGATATATTTGACTTAAAAGTAGAGCTTTTGGTAGTTGTTAAGAAAAAGAGTAGGGTGTTTGTGCTTTCCTGTTTGTTGTTGAATAGGGTGGGAGCAGCATTTAGTGTTATGAAGAGAATCAGGCAGATCAGGCTCATCGATGTGATTCTGAGTGAGTGAAGGTTGAAGCATGAATGAGGATTTCAACAGAGAAGGAAAGAGCTGTGAGCATGAGTAGTCTAGTAAAGAGGCGGCAATACCCATGCCGTGCCTGTTTTATGAACAGTGTGGCGTTGCTCATAAGATTTCAGTGTTTAGTTGCAGAATTGGGCAGTGTCCACCAATTATTCTGTACACTTTTTTCATATGGATGGTAAAATTAAATATGCTCATTTTATTTCATGCAAGATCATTAAGTGTTGCCCACAAATATACTTCAGAATGAGCTGTCATAAAATAGTAGAATGCAGCATCAAACAGTTACTGTTCATACAAAGCAAACTTCTTCCATGAGATTACATATATGTATGCCATAAATATAGCGTCTGTACTTGTACTACACTAGCTCATTTCTCATTTTTCTAGCAAGCATTTACATCAGCACAAAGAAGACATAAAAATCTGTCATCTTGAGATGGTCTCTTTTAATACAAATTCCACATACTTTCTAAAATGTAAAATAAAATGTATTGCTTTACAAGCAGCAGAACTGTATCTTCTTTAACTCAGTGAGAGAAGATATTGGATACCTTGTCTGCTTTTTGTAGTACACACTAACAAAAGGTATTACTATGTGAATTGTCTCTATGTTTTGGAATTGTTGCTGGCAAAGAAGAGTGTGTCATGGGGTGCAGAATGTGGCTTATATGTTTGCTAGAAATAGATTGACCATCAATGTGATGTCCACACCAGTGGGGCAGTGATGTCTCTGAGGGGTCAGTAGAGCCTTGCATGGGATGATGACTTCAGCAGAGACATCAACATGGAGAGTTTGCTCGAGGACTGGAGTGGGTGGTGAGAACCCTACTTTTGCATTTGTTGTCTAAACATGCAGAACAACAGAAATGTGGCCATTGTCACCTATCTTGCAGATAAGGGCAGAGCCTGCCCTTTTTCCAGGTCTGGCAGTATGGCATTGTAGTATTGTGGGTGGCATGATGGAGCATAGGAAGGAGCTGGAAAAAGGCCAGAGAAAACAGGAGGAGGGGAAAATGTTTCATCCCCTTTCTGTATATTCCTCCTTCTAATCACCACATATTTTTTAGTGTTGTTTTCTCATCTTTCAAAAAGAAACATAGTTTCATCGAGTGTGTTTATTTATCCAGTGGGTGATTCTCTTGCCACATACTTGTTTTGATGTATCTTCACTAATATCCTTTTCTGTCGGAGCCATTTTTGAAAAAAAGAATCAGTGTGCTTTTCTTAAAACAAGCTTCTAATTTGTATTAAACAAAATTGTCAACTATAATTTAAAATGAAATATTATCAAAATATTCCACAATTGTGGTTACATGAAAAGCATTTTAGCTCAAATTTTAAAACTAATTTTTAAAATATGCTACATCTCTGGCTGGCATCATTTGCACCACTCCCCCCCCCTTTTTTTTGCAGTAATTATCTAAGAATGGTTAACAGAATTTTGTAAAATAGAAAATGTGGCACAAAATTAAATAAAAAGTAAATAAGTATTTTAAAAATAGTGTGCTTAGAATTTATATTCCTTTCCTGTATATAAAGCTATGTCAAATTCAGTAGTATGGATGGAAGATAGTGGAATGTGCATACAGATGCTGTGCATAGCATGCACACACACACCCCCCCAGGAGTTTCTGAACATAACTTCAGTGTAGCAGGGACATAACATTAGGAGTTTCCAGTGGAGAAGCACTCTAGGTGTACAACTTTTTGATCCACTGTAGTTTTCTTAAGCTTCTGGATCATGTGGAAGCCAACCTCTCACTTTTATGTGCATCTTCTTTCCACATGCTTAATATATGTATATGCCATAAAATTGAATGCAGTATACTATATTATGCTGTTCTGGGATTGATTTCATTCATGTGAAAGCATCTGGCAGTAGGGTGCTTTTTTTTTTTAAAGCTTCATTAAATATGCCCCAAATGTGTTTTTGCTTTATTAAGAAGGCTTGTTGGATTCAAAGTCCTGTCGTGCACAATCGTTCTCCACACTTACTGCTTTGCATCAGGGTTCCCCCTACCTGTTTGAATGCAGCCCATAATGTTGATACCTGCTTATGGCTGTTCGGTGCTCTATTTAATTCCAATCTAGTTCCTATTAGGTAAATCACAAAGCTCAACAACAGTGAAGCACTAATTGGCCCCTTGGTAGCAGACTGGAAATAAATGCTGCCAGGGAGTGTTAAGAGGAGAAGAAGAATGGGGTGACGGGCCCTTTAGCTCTGATAGGAAGAACCACACTGAGCAGCAAATCGGAGCCAGCGAGGTCATAAACTGGCACTATATGAAGTGCAAAAGTTCATTTTTAGAAAAAAACAGACCAAAACAAGTTGTTATTGCAGTCTTTTCTTTCAAGTGGGAGTCATGGGACAAAAGGAAACACCCGTGCAGGGTTTTTGTACAATTTCACCCTCTTTTAAAGCTACTGATCTAATTAGATCTTGATTTTTTTTAAAAAAAATTGAGTCTGGTCATCAGCAAGATTGACTCAAGGCCAGGAACAAATGCTCTGTTTCCAACTGTAGCCCAGCCTATGTAGAATAGACCATGTGTACCTTAAAAGTGCAGCACAGGGTACAGGCAGCCACTCTTCTGGGATGAAGTAAGGACAGCAGTATATCCAAATGTGCCAGCCATTTGGTGGCTTGTGCTGTTCTATGACTATGAAGGGCAAGGTATAGTGGGGGGTGAGATTGGGAAAAAGATGTTAATCTATGGGCTTAATTATGATTTTGTAAAATTTCCATGCGTCATACTGGTGGCTACTGGCCAGTAGGTTGTGAAGAACTGATGATGGTTGGATGGGTTTCTGTAGATAGAATTCTGGGCAGTCAAGAGTTAACAGATGAATGTTGTTGGTTTTTCTTTTCTTTCTTTTACTTTTCTTCTCCACCAACATAGTTTCTGCTTGTCTAGCAGACACTCAAGCCACAAACATTGTTACACTGTTTACAATATTCATGTGCTGCAAAACCTATCAAAAATGCATAGGCCACAAGTTCTCTTGCTTGTCAGCTGTTTGCTTTAGACATTCCTGCTTGTGAGTGCTCATAGCCATATACATAGAGCCTGGGTACATCAGATGTTCATTTTTCCTTTTTCATTCTTCTAGCCTTTTCTTTTTGCTGCGCACAGTGTGGATAGATGTACATAAGAATCTCAGCTAGCACAGTATTGTTTTTTGCTTCACTAGGCATATTGGAGGGACAGTATGTTCTAGTGGATTGAGCAGAGAAGTCCTGGAAGCCACAAGGGTATCGAGATCTTGATGCTGATTTAAGGTGTAGCCTGAGGCTAATCAGTAGCATGGCTTGGATTAACTCTTTTCCTCTTTGTTGGAGCCCTGTTGTTCCAAGACACAGGCAGATCTTTTCACCCAAATAATAGATACATTCCTGAAGTAGGTATGACAATATTGACATACACAGCATTATTCAGTTACCCCATGTGGTGGTTTTTTTCACTCACCTATGTAACTCTTGGCTCTTGTGCAATTGGCCCTCCACATTTGCAGATGTGACTTGCATGGATCTGAGTATTTGTGAGTTTTTTCAACCCCTGGCCCCACCCTCTTCTTTTCAAGGGGAACCTTCCCTCTTGGCAGCTCAGATTAGGCCACATAGCACTTTAAAACTCTGCCTCTGGTTTCTTGCTCCTCGATCCATTGCTGCCTGGCCACCTAAGGATGGATCTCAGCCAGTTTCTCAGCACCATAAATCCTCTCCTGATGACCGCCCCCCACATACTTTAGGAAGGAGCGCGGTGAGCAAGGAAGTATAGGGCCAACATGTCCACCCACCCCCTTTTCCTGAACTGGTTTGGACACTGGGTGCTTGTTTTCTCCAACATGCCTTGGTCCCCTTCCCACAGACAGACACACATGTATTTTGATATTTTCTATTTTTCCACTTTTGCAGGGTTCCATGCCCCTATTCCTAGCGAATATGGAGGACTGACTGTATTTGTGGACAGTACCTACTTCTTCTTAAGCATGATCTGCAGCATCCACATATTATGCAGACCAGTGATTTCTTTCTTGTGTGGCAGTCTTCTAAGGTTTGGAGGGTTGGTGGACTTGAATAGTGAACTTTGGTACAACTGAGCACAGATGTTGTGTATAAACACTACAAACACTTTCTAAGTACATTTACATGAATGTAAAGATTAATGTCATACAAAAATTGAGCTCTTAAAGCATCTTTCAGCTGTGGGTTGAACTTGGCTTCTTTCCAGCTTCAGAACTGAGTTGACAGATGTGCAGACTGGCAAATCAAATGCAGCTTCAGGTGTGATGTTGGTTATTCCTCCATTTTTTCTGTAGATTGTTTACCTTTTTAAAGGATTTTGCACAAACATTGAGTTTTTATGCGTTTAATCATCGCTAGAGTTAGCAGTTTCCTGGACGGAACTAGTTTTTCTATTTGATTTGTGATAATCAGCACTTACTAGTTTCTTCTCGGTGTTTATTAGGAAAATGGTAAACTACAGACTAACAGATGAACACTACTAAAGAGTTCCAGTAATAGGGTTTGCTGTCCTGAAAATTCAGCGTTTTTGTTCACATGGTCCATATGCAACAATGGATGGTGGGCCAGTTTGAGCATTCAGGGATGGGGAGATTTAAACCTCCCCTCTCTGCACGCTGAGATTACTTAATGTGTTTGCCACCAACCATCAGGGCTGTAGAGGGAGGCAGGTAGTTTAAATGGAAAAAAAAAATCCAGCACACAAGTATGATTCTCTCTGTGCATTTTATATCCCATTTAAAGCATGCTCCTTCCCAGCTGACTGCTGTGATTTTCCTATGAAAGAGGATGCTTAAAGAGAATTGTCTCTGTATACTGTTCCTTGGTAGAGATTTGGGATATGGTCGAATGCATTTGTGGTGGGATGCATTTGTTGTGTGACCTCAAGTTGTTTTAGACTTACAGAGACCATAAACTGAATCTGTCATGGGGTTTTCTTGGCAAGATTTGTTCGGAGGTGGTTTGCTGTTGCCTTCCTGTTTGGTTGAGAAGTGTGACTCACCCGGTGGGTTTCCGTGGCTGAGCGGGGATTAGAACCCTGATCTGTAGGGTTGAAGTCTAACACTCAGACCACTACACCACACTGGCTCTTGGTGGGATGCATAAAAGGCCTTTATTAAGCTAATAAAAAAACCTGAGTGGAACCTTCAGAGTGTAAAAACTGTCCATCTGTGGGCCAAATCTGTTTCTCGCTACTACACAATCTTTCAATTGCAATTGGCAGCTTTATTTATTAACTGTTGTACTGGAATATCCTTTTAAGTGTTTTTATGATTTTATATCTGTTTATTGTTTTTAACTGTTTTGAATGTTCTAATGTATTTAATGTTTTTAATGTGTATTTATTATTGGAAGCCGCCTTGGGTCCCAATTCTGGGAGAAGGGTAGCCTAGAAATACAACAAATAAAATAAAATAAAATAATTCCATAGGGAAAATATGAGTGAATAATATGTATGATGATGGGATTTGCTAGTAGGCAGAGGATACAAAGGAAACACCCTTTAGATCCAATGGAACAGGCATACATCTTTATTAGAGCGTCAGTCCAGTTCAAGAAATAGAATTGATTAATCATTTGAGCTTGAGTTGCAAGATTAATTCAGTCAATTGATTATTGTGCCTAAGTTTGTATATGGGTAAAATATTTCTGAAGCAAGATACATCTTTGCTTTGCTTTCAGATTATGTACACATCATACTTCGTCATATGTTTTTAGTGTGGGAAAGCATAGCATAGGACAGAATGACAGTCTATCAGGTAGAGGCAAACAAATGGGCAAGCATAGGTTATTGTGGGTTTTACGGGCTTTGAGGCAGTGTTCTATTAGTATTTTCTCCTGACGTTTTGCCTGCATCTGTGGCTGGCATCTTCAGAGGAACTCTAAGCCTGGAAAACTCCCAACAACCTATGGATTCTGACCATGAAAGCCTTCGACTTTACATCTAATGAGCAAACAATTTTTTTTCATTGATGTAAATTAAATTAAGAAAATAAAAACCTAGAAATCAAGGAAATAAAGCAAGGTACTAGACGTAATCTCAAAAGACCATAAACCTTCTGAAGAAATCATTAAGTCCCTTTTGATGAACTTGTTTCTCAGACTGAACTTGTTCCTCAGATAAGATTAAATTAATTTGGAATCATTATTGTATCAGCTCTCTGAGTGAATCAAGATCTGGTCAGCCTAGTACTTGGTTAGTAAAGTCAGAGGACTACAATTAATGGTATTATGTGTGTTAATAAGTGTTTTTGTCTCTAATAACAAAGTAGCCAAGCCAGGCTTAAATAAACCCATGGAGTTGGGTAATAACATTTGTTATGGCCACTATCATTTTAGAGAAGTAGCTCAAAGCAGTACGGAGTTTCGACGAACTCTTTGTCAGTCACAAATATTAGGGAAAAGGGCTTTTTTTTTTTTACCATGTTGTCTTTTTGAGTTACTGTTGTACCAATTCGTTAGTAGCTGGGTGACTGTTAATACTGATTTCTCTGTTCTTAATCGTAAAGTAGCATCATGAAATCTCAAAGTTGGAGGGTACCCTTAGGGTGCTCTAGTCTAACCCTGTGACATGCAGGCATACACAACTATACTTCTGAAAGATGGCCATCCAGATATTAATTTATAATATGAATATAATTAATGTATACTTAGAAGGGGAACCGTTCAGTAGTCCTTCACAAAGAAGTAGCCAAGTTATTCTTTTTAAGTTTTAAAATGAGGTTTCTAGCTGATTCAGAAATGACTTTGTTACTTTTAGATGTGCCAAAGTTCAGTAGTTACTGATCTGAATACCGTTTTTTGGATACATACTCGCTGGTTTATTTGTAACTTGTGTACATTTCCCTAAATGATACTTGGAAAATTGTTAGGCTATGAGACATGGATAGATATTTTATAAAATACTAGTGCTGTTGCACATTATGGGTAGGAGCCTGTATATTTTTAGTTCCATGTACATATATGCCATTATTGTTACACTGGATCCCACCATTGCACAAATAATTGTGAAATGATGATGTGGCTTTGAGCTCACTTGTTGCACAGTGGTTGTTTCAACTCTATTACCCAACTCAAAAATGTGTGAGCGGAGCAGCGTGTACACTTGCGAAACAGTTGGTTGCACTATGGACTTCACGTACATGGCCTCTGGGATAGCGCAATTGCTTGCACGACTATTTTTATGCTAGGGTAGCAACCTCAAAGGATTCTGGTCTTATTGATTAAATCTAGCACAGGACTTGGGCTTTGATGGTAGGCTCTTGTGCTTCCTCTGCTCTGTCCCACTGTATCCTGAATTCCAGTTTGACCCATGTCATAACAGGAAGATCTCATGTTCTCTTCCCCAGTCCTTAAACCGTAATTAGCCATTATGTCTGCATAAGCTTAAAGAAAGTAGGTGAAGGCTGATTTGATGTGCCAGAGATTTTTTAAAAATGAATGTGCCGTTGACTTGGTCCGTGACTTAAGAGTTTTCCTGGACTTTTCATTTATCCTGTTTTTTCCCTATGCCATGGTTCATTCTTCTGACCTAATCCTTCCAAACTCGGAAGTATACACCATCAGGCATCCCTTTGCCCAGAAATGTTAACTCCCTTAGTTAAAGTGAGTAAGTGTACAAGTAAGAGTTCCATGTGTATATTCTTGCTAGCAGGAGATCCCTTTAATATTTGGCTGGCTGATATTTTTGGCACTTGCATAATTTGGTAGTCTGTGCAGGCATGTTGTCATTTGTAAAAGAGGCAGGGTGGATAGAAAAGTTTAATCAAAAGAAGTTATGAAAATTCAATTTTATGAGTGTTTGCAGTAATGTACAGCAGCAGCAGCAACAACAACAGTATCTTTGTGATTTTCTTCCTCCTATGTTTCTGTATCCAGTGACTTGATTCAAAAAGTAAAGTTTGCTTTTGAAAATCATTGCTTTATACTTGGGGGCAGAGCTTGGCCCACTAAGTAGAGTGAAGTAGGTATGTTGCTACTTGGTGAAGGTGAGATAAGTTAGGAATTGGCTGTTTGGTTAGTGTGTCCATGTATATAGGAACTATTTGGGTTTCTCTTATAACACAGCAAAATGTCTTCCGACAGCATTGCTTTGAGGAATAACAATCAGCTTATTACTGTAATTTGCTTGGGGAAAAGTGACTGCAAATAAATATGGAAGAAATAGGTGAAAGAAATAGTAAAATAGTAAAAAAAAAAAAAGTAAAAACTGTAGTGCACAAAAGTAAAGTTTTAGTGCTTGACAGATTCCGCCCCCAGTTTACAGTTCACTAAAGTTAATTTTGGATTACAGCTCCTGGAATCTCCAGCCACTAAGGGCCACGGTGATTGGTGCAAATTTGGTAGCTATAGTCTGAAAGGTGAATTTTCTTAGCTCTGATTTTTTTTAGAAAGGATTTTAGGAAAATGACATCAATGAAGTCACACTTGTAAAATCCATTTAGGACAAATATATTTTCCTTAGGAATACCGCGTGCACAGACACAGGATACTTATTTAATAGTGAACACAAAAGCAAACATCTACAGACAAACACACTGTAAAGAGAATCATTATTCCGTGAGGCAGAAACAATGTAACCTACAGCAGAGACTTGGCCTTAAAATCAGTCAACTGAGTTCCAGTTAAATCCAAGATATGTGCTATGGTTTCATACATAATTTCCTGCTTTTCAGAATTAGTAGTGCAGTGTTCTGCATGGAAGGATGGTGGAAGAAGAGCAATCCTGTCTCATTTTTAGTGGAAAATTGTTTTGGCTGTTCTGTGGGTCTTTGTACTAATAATTGCTGTAGTCCAGTATGTACTCACTTAACTATGTGCTGAAGACAGGGGATTTAACTTGCAAGTAAAATCAGGCTCCACATTTAGATTATAAACAGCTGAAGATTATTTTAGATGTCTTGAATATGACAGATAAGGGGACCTGATCTTACGTTAACTGACAGATAAGAATTTTGACATAAGTGACAGTGAGTTGATGAGAGTTTAGGCTTCTGAATTTCACAGATTATTAAAGGTCTTGAAAATTCTAAGTTAAATTTAAGAGGGTTTTTTTGTTGTTACTGTTGCATGAAATGAGTATGAATCACACTTCCCAAGTACTTAGGTTCCATGCTGGAAGAAAGATGGGATGTAAATAAAATATAGTAAATAAATAAGTACACACTTCCCTGCAGTCTGAGAAATAGCAAAAAAGCAGTAGACCTTCAGTCCTTTTGCATCTGACCAGTCTAAAGGTAGGTCTACCTGTTATATCATGTAGCGGTAGAGGTGCTGGTGATGACATTTCAAGAGTTTGACACCTCAAGTACATGAAGAAATGGCTCTGCCTGTATATACTCACTGGAAGACAAGATCTGCAGGAAGGACCCTCATCTGCGTTCTGGTAGTGGGGAAAATACAGTGTGGAAGGACATGAGAGAGGGTTTTCTTGGCTGGTGTACCCAAGCTCTGGAATGCCCTACTACTGGAGGTCTGACTGACATCAACTTTGGTTTCATACTGGTGCCAAATCATGACATGGCTTTTTATTAAAATCTTTGGGACTTAGTTTACTTTAAATGTAAACACACGTGCATTTTAATTATTGTAGCCTTTTAAACATTCTTAACTTGTCATGTCTAATATATCTTTATGTTATTCAAGATATTTTATCCTTTGATCTGGAATTGTTTACAATTTTTTATTTTATCTATAAATTGTGCAGCAATTCCACAATAAAGGCCAGGATATAAATATTTTAATAAATAAAATTTTTGAAAAAGGCAACAAATGAGTACAATCAGCCCTCCACATTTGTGGGTTTCACATTTGCAGATTTGATTAGTCATGGCTTATTTACTGTCAGCTCTGCTGCCTCCCTATGCCATTTCCAATTGGGACTGCAAGCCTTGTGAGACTGAGAAACTGTAAGTTCCCCTTAAAAGTGGTGTGGGGCAGCAGTGGAGGTGACAGTAAGCCCCACCAGCCACCCACTTCTGCCTTATGAAGAAACCCTGATGCCTCAAAGGAATCTACAGTGGGTTGAATATGCTGATAATACCTTTGTGTGTATTAAATATGGTTTGAGAGGGCCTAGAGTTATTCACATTTTTTCCACTTTCACTGGGGTCCTGTGCCCCTAACCCTAGCGAATGTGGAGGGATTACTGTCGGCATTTTACCTAAGCACATGTTTTCTACCTAATAGTAACTTCTTTGCACCCCTACTGCCCTCCAGCTGCACTTGGAGATGTTTGAGGAATAAATGAGAGTGCATGGCCACAGTTGCAAGGAAAGGGTTGTCAGGTGAAAAAATTTAGAAAGCTGATTTCAGTAAATATAAGGAGATACTGGGTGTGATCCCCTTTTCAGGAATACTAAAACAGAAGGGAATTCATGATAGATGGGAATTTCTTAAAAATGAGATACTGAAAGCACAATATCGAAGAATTCTAATGAGGAAGAAAATGGGACGTGCTTAAAAAATCCAGGAAAGATTTCTGAAAAACTTTCACCTGAGTGAGGTTTAAAAGGAACATGTACAAGAAATGGAAAAAGGGAGAAATCACCAAAGAGGAATGCAAATGAATAGCCAGCATGTGTAAGAGAGAAAGTCAGAAAAGCTAAAGTACAGAACTAGCTCAGGCTTGCTAGAGAGATTATTTTTGGTTATGTCTGTTGCAAAAGGAAGAGCAAGGAAATGCGGCTATGTGAAGATAGCAAAATGCTAACAGGAGACAGAAAAGGCAAAACTACTCAACACCTTCTTTGCCTTGGTCTTTTCCCAAAAGGAGAACAGTGCTCAACCTGGGTCATTTCCACACTAGCCTGTTATAGCGCCATGATTCTACTTTCAACATCCTATGGAATGCTGAGGTTTGCAGTTTTGGGAGGGGCTGCAAACCCCAGGATTCCATAGGATGTTGAAAGCGGAATCATAGCGCTATAACAGGCTAGTGCGGAAATGGCCTTGGAGAAAATGAAGCAGATGATATGGTAGGGGAAATGCAACGCATTATAGGTAAAGAGGTAGGACAGGAATACCTTGTTGTTGTAAATGAATTCAGGTCTCCACGGTCAGGTGGACTATATCCAAGGGTATTTAAAGAACTGGCAGAAGTAATGTTAGAATGACTGGCAGTAATCTTTGGGAATTCTTGGAGAACAGGAGACATCCCGGCAGACTGGAGGAAGGCAGATGTTGTCTCCATCTTCAAAAAGGGAAAAAAAAAGAAGACCCAACAATGACTATCCAATCAACCTGACATCAATACCAGGAAAGATTCTAGACCAGATAATTTAGACAGTCTGTAAGCGCTTAGAATCTGTAACCACCTAGAAAGGATCACTGTAATCTCTAAAAGTCAACATAGGTTTCTCAAAAGCAAGTCATGGCAGACTAATCTTACCTCTTTTGTTAAAAAATATAGAATTACAAGCTTGTTAGATGAATGGAATGCTACGATGTAGCATATCTTGATTGCTGTAAGGTTTTTTGTGTAAGGTCCCCCATAATATTCTTACAAACTAACTAGTAAAATTTGGGCTCGACAATGCCACTGTCAGGTGGATTTGTAATTGGTTGACTAAACCCAAAGTGTGCTTACCAGTGGCTCCTGTTCATCCTGGAGAGAAGTGACTAATGGGGTGCCTCAGCCCAGTGCTATTCAACATCTTTATAAATGGCTTGAATTATGAAATAGTGCAGTGGCACTTAACCTGGGGTTTGCGGACCCCTGGTGGACCACAGTGTCCTCACAGAGGGGGTCACAAAGGCTTGAAGAAATGTTACAAACTTTTACAGTTAAAAAAGAGAGAGAAGGAAAGGAAGGAAAACAGATGGACAGACAGATGGATGGCCATACATTGAGCTCAAATAAGAGGAGTCATTTGTACCAAGTTACATTTGTACATCATTTGTGCAAAGCTTCATTACAATATCTCAAACCAGTCAAAAGCTTTTTGAAAATATTTGATGCACTTTAGGGTTTTAAATCTTGCATTATGCTTTGGTGATCCTCAGCAACAAAGGATATTTAAAGTGGTCCATGGTAAAGAAAAGGTTAAGAACTGCTGGAATAGAGGACATGCGTATCAGATTTGCAGATGACACCAAATTAGGAGGGTTAACTAGAAGACAGGTTGAGAACTCAAAATTACTGTCATGCCTTGCCTTGGAGACCCTAGCTGTGAGGACAAGGATTCTGAATCTGAGGCAGAAATTTCCCCAGAGGCAGGAGTTTCTCTAGAAGCTTGCTCAGGAGAAAATAACAAACAGCAGCAGGGACCTGAGCAAGGGGAACAAATATTAGAGGATGAGACAGCACAGACACTGACTGTGCAAGAGAGACAATGTCAGAAAGAGGGCTGCACCGCTCAGCGCATTTAAGTAACAAATGAACCCTAATGAAGGAACACCTGTGGCAACAGCATCAGCAAAATAGAAGGGTGTCAGCTCACCTTTTCCTTTCAGGGTCAGCAACTGATCTTTCTGGTTGTGAAGCCCTGCGCTGTGCTCTCGTATCTGGATCGCCTTGAGCCTGTTTGACTACGACTTGGATATGTCCTTTGGATTTTGTTTGCTCCAGAACCTGAATTCTGTTTGGACATTTCTCCACTCTTGACTTGTGAGTAAGGCCTCTTTGCTTATTGTTGATTAATTGTCTGCTCTGCTCTGGACACCACAATTACCTTAAGAGATTAGAGAGCTGGGCCAAACTAACAAAATAAATTTCATTAGGGAGAAATGTAAGGAACTATACTTGAGCGGAAAGAAATGAAATGCACAGAAATAGTATGGGTGACACTTGGCTTGACCATAGTACATGTGAAAAGGATCTTAGTAGACCACAAGCTGAACATGAGTCAACAGTATAATGTGGCAGCTAAGGAAGCCAATATGATTCTAGGCGTATAGTGTCTAGGCCAAGGGAATTAATAGTACCATGCTATTCTGCTTTGGTCAGACCTCACCTGGAGTACTGTGTCCAGTTCTGGGCACCACAGCTTAAGAAGAATATTGACAAGCTGGAGCTTGTCGAGAGGAGGGTGGCCAAAATGGTAGAAGGCTTGGAAACCAAGCACTTGGGAAAGGAGCTGGGTATGTTTAGCATGGAGAAGAGAAGGTTGAGAGGTGACATGATAGCCATGGTTAAATATTTGAAAGGATGGCATATGGAGGGTGGAGCAAACTTGTTTTCTGCTGCTATGACACAAAGCAGTGGCTTCAAACTACAGGAAAAGAGATTCCACCTAAACACTAGGAATTTCTTGATGGTAAGAGCAGTTTGACAGTAGAATATGCTGTCTCAGAGTGTGGCGAAGTCTCCTTCTGTGGAGGTTTTTAAACAGAGGCTGGATGCCATCTGTTGGGAATGCTTTGATTTGTTTTCCTGCATGGTAGTGTGTTGGCCTGGATGACCCTTGTGGTCTCTTCCAGCTCTAAGATTATGTGCTGTTCCCCATCCCCCATTCTGTTTTAAACGTTTTAGCCATATTGGCTTGGGCAAGTCTGAGAGTTGCGGGCCAAAAAAGCTAATTTTTCAGTGCACTGGAAAGGAAGTGGAATATACTTCTTTGGCTACTGTTTCTTTAGGGCGTATGATTTTGGTACTGTTAATCAGATGTGGTCATGGTTAGTTCCACCACAGATTCCTTACCACCACTATCTGAATGAGGGCCACTGATCTTATTTTATACATGCCTCTTAGCAACATGCAGGTTGTAGGAACATTTAGACTCTAAGGATACATCTACACAAGAGGCTAACACCTATTGAAGGGTGTTATTGTTTTGCAGAGTGTTTGCTAACATGTAGTAGACTGTCTCCAAACATTCAAATGCATGTTAGATAATGTGTTTCAGGAAACATGTTAACATCACACCTTTTAAGACACCTTATTCCCTGGTGTAACCATCCTGGTGAAAACTGCCTTTTCTTGTGCTTAGTGCTTGTATTCAGTAAAAATGCTTTTTTTACTTACACATGTTAAGAAAAGAGAGGGGAAAGAGGAAAAAAGTATTCTTTAAATGCCTCTCTTTTGTTGTTAACTGAACATTTAAAAGGACTTTTTCAAGGGTAAAACATCTTACCACCTTTTGCATTTGCTTTTTCTACGCGTCTCCATTATTTTTTTTTGCTATATTAAACTATTTATATATCATACATCTAGTCGTTTAGAGAGGCTTACAAACCAGTCATTAAAAATATAGGTAAGCTAAAAACAGCATCAGAAGCCCCAAAGAACTTCAGTCAAGAGCAAACGTAACCCTCCCCAATTGTTATTGCGTTTTTGAAAAGAAAATAAAGCAGTAGCTGTTCCACCCAGTACTGGGGTGCTTTCATGCTACACAATTGTAGCACTGTGATTCCATGTTAACTACCATGGTAACAACCTATGGAATCATGGGCTTTGTAGCTTTGTGAGGCCACTAGAGCTCCCTGGCTGACAATTTAAAATGCCCCTCCCTAAACGCCAAATCTCAGGATTCCGTGGGATGCAGACTTGGCAGTTAAAGTGGAATGAATCATAGAGCTGTAATTGTGTATTGTGAATGGGCCCTGCTAGATATTTTGGACCCGTAAAAGCCCTAGTCTGAGCTACTGATATGTATCCTTTCCATCAGGACAGCACAAACAATGAAGCCTGCTGTCCCCTCAGCTTCACCACATGATCCAGTTCTTAAATTGGAAACCATTCCTGTGTATTTGTTAAAGTCACTGTCCTATACTTTATGTATAAAAAGAGAAATTTGAGGGCAAATACCATCTGCCTTGAAAGCTCTGCTTCTTAATCCTGTATGTTCTCTCAGTGGTAATGAGACGGCCCTCAGCACATGTTTAGAGCTGCTTTTTCTGTACTTCCCGACCTCCCTGTGATCCAGATACTGGCACGTCTGAGGTTTCCTTTCTCTCAACCAGTTCATAGACAGGTAACAACCTCACACCCCCTTTTGTTGTCCATTGAGACTTCCACAAGCTCTTTGAGAAAATGAGTAGTTATCTGGGTAGTGCTAGATTGAGACTTTTTTCTTCCTTAGGTGGTCCCATCTTGCAGTCCATGATGTGTACCCCAGTATCCCTAGACGTTCGACACTGAGTCCTGGGGAGGAGTTCAGCTTGCATTCTTCTTTACAGGAACTCAAAGAAGCAGATAAGAGTTTCTGAGACTAGTTGAATATACATGGTGACATTCATGAGATTAGATAATGCTACAAAACCCACCTGAAAAGACAAATTTTCATTACGTATCTTTTATGTAAAATGGTCACAAAAAAAGATTTAGTTTACTATCGATGTAACTGCTCTGTATGATAAATCACTGGTGTGCCCATTTTATACATGGGAAGGCACTGGGGCTGAAAGGTTCTGACTGACTCAGAAACTTGTAGAGGCATGATTTGAATCTATATAACAGATGAGGGGTGTGTGTGTGTGTGCGCGCGCGTGTGTGTGAGTGTATTTGGGCCACTCTGTCTTGCCTTCAAGTGGTTTCTGAACTATGGCAGCCCTAAGACGGACCTATCATAGGATTTATAGTTTCCTCCTATTAACCTAAGGCCTAGTGAGATGTTACTGGAGAACATTTCTTGTAGATTCTCTGTTTGCATTTCCGACTTCTAAAAAGTGAATTAATCTGAGTTACTTAAACAAAGACAAATTGAGATCAAATACATTACATACCAAAAGGCTGGCAATAATGCATTAATCTTTGTCAAAGTGATTAAAACAAACTACAAAAATCAAGTGGGGAATATTTTGCTATGGTTTTACCCAGTGTACATGTACTAGTTTTTACTTACATACATACTGTTAGGAAGGTATTCTGTATTTAATTGTTGTAGCTTGTTTTAATCATTTTATACAAGGTTTGTTATATTATTCTCAGTGTTTTTGGCAGATAATATTTTTTATTTCAGTTTTTTTTCTTTGTCTCTTGTATTGGGATACAGCTATTTGTTTCGTGCTCTTAAACTGAATTACATTCTATGAAGTCAAAGAATTATAGGATCTTAGAGTGGGAAGGGGCCGGAAGGGTTATCTAGTTCAAACCCCTCTGCTGTACAGGAATACACAGCTGCCGAACACCAGAAGGAGGATGCCCATCCAACTTATGTTTAACAAAGATCTTCAGAGAAGGAGAGTTGACCCCCTCCCCTGCTGAAGGCAATCTTTTCTTCTGTGGAACAGTTTTTGCACTAAAGGATTTTTTTCCTAATGTTTAGTTGGAGTCTCTTTTCTTGTAATTTGAATCCACTGGTTCATTTCCTAATCTCTGAAGCAGTAGAAAACATACTCGCTCGCTCTTCTACGTGATATCCCTGAAGATATTCACAAACGGCTATTATTTCATCTCTCACTCTTTTTCAAGATAAATATACCCAACTAGATGACCAAGGGTCATTGAGTCCAACTTTCAGCACTCCTGAAAAGATGGCCATCCAACCTCTGTGCGAAGACATCCAATGAAGAAGAGCTCCCCCAAAAAAGTTTTGCTCTGTTAATGCAGAAGTCTTGGTTGTTGGTGATGGTGGGGAACACCATGCCATTAACTAATTTGTTGTTCTTGTTAATTGCTATCAGTATGACTTTGACTTATTTTAACCCTGTGAATGAGAAGCCACCAAGTGTCCCAGTTGTCAACAGCACTGCTCAGGTCAAGCAGCTTGAGGGTTATGGTTTCTTTGATTCAGTCTATCCACCTGCACTTCTCTTTTCCTACCTCCTTCCATCTTACCAAGCATGATTGTCTTTTCTTTATGTGTTCTCATTATGTGTTCTCATTATGTGTCCAGAGTATGACATTCTCGCTTTAGTCATCCTACAGGGAATTCAGGCTTGATTTGCTCTTGAAAACGTTTGTTTTATGTTTTTGGCATTCCATGCTATCTATAGATACCTTACTTACAGGATGTTTTATTAACTTCTAGGATATCTTTTAAATGAGCTGTATATTCTTGAGGTCTTTCAGGGTTTTTTTTTGGTACCTTGTTTTCAGAATTGCAGCAGAAAACATAAGGGCTGGAAACATACATATGTATGTTTTTAAAATATGACTAATACTTAATTTAGTGTCAGTACCACAGTATGCTGCTCACCCCATTGCGTGATGATGCCATTGTCTTGCATAATGTTGATAGGCTGTTGGTTGAAACGTTCTGTATGTAGCAACAATGATGGTTAAGGAAGCTCCCTTTCCTTATGCTTTGTGTCTGCCTTACTACCCATAATTTTCTTCTGTTGCCGTCGTTAGGGTTCATCACTTAAGCTTCTTACTGAGGATTTCTTGTTTATTTCACTGTTGCACCTGCGTATTTGCCCACACATTGTGTTGCATGCTACGATATCAAGCTGTCTCAAGGCATGAAAATATTTTTATAATCCCTGACAGCCATGATAAACATTTCTTCTCTGGAATAAACAAACAATGTACACACCTTGCCATTTACAGCAGTGTATAGCAGCCAGACCTTTGTCACTCATCTGCAGGGGACATATAGGCAGTTTCTGTGCTAGCAACTTGAAGTGCTGTTGACGTAGATGAGGTGGACGTAAGATTTCGCGTAATTCCTGTGGAATGACATACTGACTGATTGCCAAAGAAGCTGTGTCTGTGTTGCAAATCTGTCTCTTCAGAGGAAAATTTATTCAGATGTGTTGCCTACGGTCAGTCACATTTTAAAGGAAGAAATCCGCTAAATATTTCCTGAGGATTTGTGCTCTTTGTCCTGGTCTGTTTTGGGAGTGGGGGGAGAACAATGGTAGTTATTTTGGAAATGAAAGATATGGGGACTCAGTGCTATGATGACATGAAATGCAATTAAGTGACATTAAATGCAATGAGCAGAAGGAAGATTCTGGAAGCCCCTGACTTTCAGAGATTATGGTGCTTTTGAAAATCCTGAATGGAATTTAAATGTGCTTATGAGTGAATGTAGTGTTGAGCACAAACCCTGGAGTAGCAGTGCTGAAGTCTGCAGTCATTTATCCTTTGAGAAGATGGCTGGACAATACCAGTGGCTCTCAGTTTGTTCTCAGAGGAGCCAGCCTAAAGGAGAGGAAAGCCCTACTTTTCTTGACTTATTGACCTCCTACTTCAGGAGATTTATAAAGCATATAAATCATTTAGTTGGTGGTTTATTTTTGTATGAACAAAAATGCCCATAGTTTAAGTGTGGTGGGGGAAAGACTGCACTGCTTTTCAGTAATGGTTATGATTGAGTTTTAATTGTATTATTGTTCTGGTTTGAATTATTCATGTGACACCTAGGGAATTTATTTCATATGCCTCTGTAAATAATACTACTAATCCTAATAATGTAACTACATACTCGAAAAACAGACATTAGTACAGTCAGCTGTCCATATCCACAGGTTCTGCATCCATGATTCAACCAACCATGGCTTGAAAATATTAAAAATCCAAAAAACAAACCTGAATTTTGCTAAGCACCACACTGACGTATAGGCATGCCCCGCAGTAACCTCCTGCCATTTCACAAATCTTCAGGTTCTCTGTGGCACTTGTTTGCCATTTTATATAAGGGACATCATTTTACTGTACCATTGTACATAATAGGACTTGCACATCCACAGATTGATATCCCTGGGGGTTCTCCAACCAAACTGCAGTGGATACTGGGGGCCCACTGTAGATTTATTGTCTGTTTAAAGGAATGGATTTTCATAGCCAAACATTCGCTGTGGTTTTGACTGAATTGCGCAATTTTCCTTCAAATCTCTCCCTACTGCAAGGAAATAAGGAATTTTTTATTATCCTTTTATTTCCCTTTGTTAACCTTTCCAGAGAGGAATAGAAGCTTCCAAGATTCTGTTAGAACAGAACCTAGCAACCTTTTAAGATCCTGATCTGTGTGAAGTACACACTAGGGCCGTATGGTTAGGACCATCCCATACACTGTATCTGATGTTCTGGATTTTCCCATTGATGTCATTAAACACTATACAGTTGGCCCTCCATATTATATCCATGGATTTAACCAATCTCAGCTTGAAAATAATTTTTAAAAAATCCAAAAAGCAAATTTTGATTGTCCTATATTAGTACACCATTGTACATAGTGGGACATGAGCATCCATGAATGTAGATAGCCACGGGGGTTCCTGCAACGAAACCCTAGCAGATACTGAGGGCCCACTCTGTATTAGGTATCAACCACAATTGCTCAGAGAATGTTTTTCCATAATTATACTAAAAATAGAGCAACAAATGGGAAAAATATTTCTCTGATTTGAAATTAAGTTTTCTAATCTCTGTTTTGAACAGCGGGGGGGGGGGGAATCCCCTTTCTCATCTCTGTCTTTTACACCTTTGCAAGCCTTGCTTTTAAGACCATGTAGTCAAACTAAAGAAAGTTTTACAGACTCTATTTTGAATGGAAAAACTCAATTCTCCAAATCCTGTATTTAACAGTTTTGCAGAACTGATTTTAACATGGGAGCTGTAACTCAACCAAGGGAACTTTTGCAAGCAAAATAAAAGTTTCTGAAGCTCTGTTTTTAATGAGTTGCTCTTATTAACCAATGTCTCACACTGACCATATTTGCTTTTCATTCTTTGTAATGAACATGTTGAAGAATTCTACCTGATCCCAAGTATGATAATAATTATAATGATAATAATGCTACTAATAATTTCAGGAGGAGGGGATGCTGATACTGATGATGCTGATGATAGCTGAATTGGGCAACATAGATAGCAACACTATCTCTGCATGTTCAGAAGCAAGCCCTACTGAGTTTAATGAGGCTTACAGTTTTAAGATACGGAGAACCTAACAGAGGTATGGGCAAAGTGTGGGCTGCACGTGACTTCTAAGCACCACTTTTGCAGCCCCTAGGCCCCCCTTGACATATAAAATGCCTACTGATTTTCAGGTTATTTCTCACTGCAAGCCTAGGAAAATCAATTAACAACCCAGCTGCAAATGCAGCAATTACTTATCCTGCCCCCTGAACCCCGTGAAAAAAAACCCAAAATTGCCCTCCTCAGGGCGTCCAAAATGGCAGCTGTAAGCGACTCAGCATCACTTCTGATAAGCTGGAGCACACTGGTATGGCTTGCTGAAGGGGAAGCTGGGGCAGAAATTGGCCCCCATCCACCTTTGATCTAATATATTCTAATCATCATGTGTGACTGCTGGATCTGCCACTGTGAGATGACAAATTCACTCTGGACATTACTGCTAATCCTCTTGCAGCGGGAGTTTCACCAGTGCCAAACTAGGACCAAGACTGACAGAGTTTCAGTTCCCTTGTTGACTTATGGTGGCCCCATGAATTTCATAGGGTCTTCTTAAGAAAGGAATACTCAGGGGTGGGTTTTGCCAGTCCTCCTTCTGAAATACAGCC
Organism: Cyclura pinguis; assembly: GCA_030412105.1. Taxonomy (NCBI): domain Eukaryota; kingdom Metazoa; phylum Chordata; class Lepidosauria; order Squamata; family Iguanidae; genus Cyclura; species Cyclura pinguis. The sequence goes on along the minus strand of CM059601.1, from coordinate 234,759,594 downwards.
TATAGCACCTGGTGTTCATGGGCGGTTTCCTATCTAAGTACAGAAGAGAAGGTTAAGAGGGGACATGATAGCTCTGTTTAAATATTTGAAGGGATGCCATGTAGAGGAGGGAGAGGGCTTGTTTTCTGCCGCTCCAGAGACCAGGACAAGGAGCAATGGATTCAAGCTGCAGGAAAGGAGATTCCACCTGAACCTCAGGAAGAACTTCCTGACAGTCAGGGCTGTCCGGCAGTGGAATATGCTGCCTCGGAGTGTGGTGGAGTCTCCTTCTTTGGAGGTTTTTAAGCAGAGGCTGGATGGCCATCTGTCGGGAGTGCTTTGAGCGTGTTCCTGCATGGCAGGGGGTTGGACTGGATGGCCCGTGTGGTCTCTTCCAACTCTACATTTCTATGATTCTATGATTCTATGAAACCAGGGCTGACCCTGCTTACCTTCCAAGATCAGACATCATCGGGTGCCTTTGGGGTATTTAGGGCTTCCTATGTATGTATTGCAGAGGAAGGAATTGGCAAAACCATCTCAGTGTTCTTTGCCTAAGAAAACCCTGTGAGATTCATGGTGTTGCCATAAGTGGACAGGTAACTTGAAGGCACGTACATACATGTACAGTGCCTGCTCTGTATATGGAGGGGTTCCTTTCCAGAAACCCTCATGTAAAACAAAAAACACAAATGCTCTGTCCCATTATTGTCAATGGATGCAACATGCATGCACCCTTGCTAGTTCCAGTGTGCGCCCAGCACATCCATTAACTATAATTGGACCTGAGGCTTCGTACATCCTTGCATTTGTGTGTGCAGAGATCATGCCCTCAAAGGGCACACTGTATGTTTGCTGGGAAATAATCTCACTCTTCCAAAGGCTTGAGCAAGTTAAGGGGAGGTTTCTCTGATTGTAGGCTTATGGGTATTTTCAAACAAACATCTTAAGAATTGTTTGTGCTGCCTCATGGGGCTCCTGCTGCTGCATGTCCCATCAGCTTTGGTAAGTGTTTTGTGCCATCAAGTTGTTTCCAGCTATGGTGACCCTAAGGCAAACCTGTCATAGGGTTTTCTGGGGCTAGAGCCATTTCTGTACTAGAATCATAGAATCATAGAAATGTAGAGTTGGAAGAGACCACATGGGCCATCCAGTCCAACCCCCTGCCATGCAGGAACACTCTCAAAGCACTCCCGACAGATGGCCATCCAGCCTCTGCTTAAAAACCTCCAAAGAAGGAGACTCCACCACACTCCGAGGCAGCATATTCCACTGCCGGACAGCCCTGACCGTCAGGAAGTTCTTCTTGAGGTTCAGGTGGAATCTCCTTTCCTGCAGCTTGAATCCATTGCTCCTTGTCCTGGTCTCTGGAGTGGCAGAAAACAAGCCCTCTCCCTCCTCTACATGGCATCCCTTCAAATATTTAAACAGAGCTATCATGTCCCCTCTTAACCTTCTCTTCTGCAGACTGAACATACCCAGCTCTCTAAGTCTATCCTCATAGGGCTTGGCTTCCAGGCCCTTCACCATTTTGGTTGCCCTCCTCTGGACCTGCTCCAGCTTGACCATGTCCTTCTTGAATTGGGGTGCCCAGAACTGGACACAGTATTCAAGATGAGGTCTAACCAAAGCAGAGTAGAGTGGTACCAGTACCTCCCTCGATCTAGACACCATACTCCTATTGATGCAGCCAAGAATTGCACTGGCTTTCTTGGCTGCCGCGTCACACTGCTGACTCATGTTCAGCTTGTGGTCTATTAAGACTCCTAGATCCCTTTCACACGTACTGCCAACCAGCCACGTGTCCCCCATCCTATATTTCTGCATTCCATTTTTTCTACCTAAGTGTAGGACCTTACACTTCTCTCTGTTGAATTGCATTTTGTTAGCCTTGGCCCAGCTCTCCAATCTGTCCAGGTCATTTTGAATTTTGATCCTGTCCTCTGGTGTATTAGCAACCCCTCCCAATTTGGTGTCATCTGCAAATTTGATGAACATGCCCTCTATTCCTTCATCCAAGTCATTGATGAAAATATTGAACAGCACTGGGCCCAGGACAGAACCCTGTGGCACCCCGTTAGTCACTTCTCTCCAGGATGAAAAGCAGCCATTGGTGAGCACCCTCTGGGAACGGTCGGTCAACCAGTTACAGATCCACCTGACAGTAGCTCTGTCCAGCCCACATTTTACTAGCTTCTTTGCAAGAATGTCATGTGGAACTTTGTCAAAGGCCTTACTGAAATCGAGATATGCTACATCCACAGCATTCCCTTCATCTATCAAGCTAGTAACTCTATCATAAAAAGAGATAAGATTAGTCTGGCATGACTTATTTTTGAGAAATCCATGTTGACTTCTCGTGATTACCGCGTTGCTTTCTAAGTGATTAGAAACTGACTGCTTAATGATCTGCTCCAGGATCTTTCCGGGTACAGACGTCAGGCTGACTGGGCGATAATTATTTGGATCCTCTTTTTTTCCCTTCTTGAAGATGGGGACAACATTTGCCCTCTTCCAGTCTGCTGGAACTTCTCCTGTCCTCCAAGATTTCTCAAAGATTATAGCAAGCGGTTCCGAAATGACCTCTGCCAGTTCTTTTAATATCCTAGGATGCAATTCATCTGGCCCCGGAGACTTGAATTCATCCAGTGTGGCCAGGTATTCTTGTACCACCTCTCTACCTATTATGTGCCGCATTTCCCCTGCTTCCTCACCTGCTCCCCAACCGCCAGGTTGAGTGCTTGTATCCTTCTGGGAAAAAACTGAGGCAAAGAAGGTGTTAAGTAGTTCTGCCTTTTCTCTTCCCCCTGTTAGTAATTCGCCATCTTCTCTGCGCAGCGACCCTATCGCCTCTTTCTTTTTCCTTTTGCTGCGGACATATTTAAAAAAGCCCTTTTTATTGTGTTTAATGTCTCTGGCCAGCCTAAGTTCGTTCTGTGCTTTAGCCTTTCTGACCTCCTCCCTACATTTCCTGGCTACTTGCTTAAATTCTTCTTTGGTGGTTTCCCCCCTCTTCCATTTCCTGTACAGGTTTCTCTTAACGTTTAGCTCAGCTGAGAGTTCTTTAGTCAACCATTCTGGTTTCTTCAGATGCCTTCCATTTTTCCTCCTTATTGGCACAGTTTTAGACTGTGCCTTCAGTATCTCCCTTTTAAGGAACTCCCATGCCTCCTGAACTCCTTTCTCTTTCACTATTCCTGACCACGGAATTTCAGCCAGTAGCTCCTTAAGTTTACAGAAGTCGGCTTTTTTAAAATCTAAGATGAGTGTCTGGCTACACTTATCTTCTCCTTCCCACTGAATGCCAAATTCCAATAGGGCATGGTCAGTGCCCCCTAAAGATCCAACCACTTCTACCTCATTAACAAGGTCATCCCTATTGGTCAGGATCAGATCTAGAATATTTGATCCCCTTGTGGCCTCTTCCACCTTCTGGACCATGAAATTGTCTGCAAGACAAGCAAGAAACTTGCTGGACCTTGCTGTCTTGGCAGAGTTTGACGGCCGACATATATCCGGGTAATTGAAATCTCCTATTATTACTGTATCTCTCCTCTTTGAATGCATGGTCATTTGGTTGAGGAAGGCGTCATCAAGGTCCTCAGTCTGGGCTGGAGGTCTGTAGTAAACCCCCACCAGAATATCCCTATTGTTTCTCGCTCCCTTAATTCTTACCCAGATGCTCTCAACCTGGCTTTCTGGGTTCAAGTCATGGATCTCTTCACAGGTGAAAACATCCTTGACATACAAGGCTACTCCTCCTCCTTTCTTGTTTGGTCTATTTCTACAAAATAGGCTATACCCCTCTATTCCTACATTCCAGTCATGAGACTCATCCCACCAGGTCTCAGTGATGCCTATCAAATCGTATTTATTTTGTTGTACTAGGAGTTCAAGTTCATCTTGCGTACTACACTGTTAAAGTGCTATTATTCCACTTTGAACCTCCTGTGGAATTCTTGGGTTAGTAATTTACGAAGGTCAAAGAGCTCTCTGGCTGAGATGCCCCTCCCTAAACTGCAAACCCCAGGATTCCGTAGGATGAAAGAAAGTGGAACAATAGCACTATGACAGTGTAGGGTGGAAATGGCCTAAAAGTGTGTGACGTGGCCAGGGTGACCTGGTGGTTTTCCATGGCTGATCAGGGAATCAGAAGCAGGCTTCAGGGTTGTGCTCTAGTACTCAAAGCACTATACCATGCTAGCTGTCTTTGGTAAGTTTCCTTCTGGGTAATACAGAATTGCAGATGTGTGCCTGCAAAAAGTTTTACAGATGTCTTTTGAAAAACGCACACATGATGGGTGAAGTCATCCTTCAATTACTTCAGTTATCTCTAATTTTGATTCAAATTCTATTTCAAGAGCAGACTCTCCAAAGAGCACTGAGTAAATCTAAATCTTTGAACCATGTGTTCATCTCCTAAAAAGGTAGCAAATCAGGCCTGAACTCTTATTAGAAGTCAAAAATGACTAAATTGAGGCTGTCATATTTTGGACAGGTTTCAAGAGATGATGTGACCCATTGGAAAAGATTATAATGCCTGGTAAAGTGGAAGCCAATAGGAAAAAGAGAAGATTGCTGTAATTGGTTCAATCAAGGAAGCCACGGCCCTCTATTTGCAAGATGTGAGCAAGGCAATTGATGCCATAAGTTGAAATCAACTTGATAGCAAATAACAGGAACAACAAAAATGGAAATTAAAGGACACACCTAATTCACAGGGCTCTTGCAAAAGTAAACAACATAAATGTAATGTCTTCTGTAATGCAATTTTAAGAGCAAGTTATTAATAACTGGAATTTAAATATATTGTTAGGAATGTGAATATAAAAATTGGGCAATTTCTCCCAAAATGATGCATTGTGCAAATTCAGTTTTACTTCGTTTGCAGAATGGTAATGGTGTTTATTTATCATCTGGTGACCTGTTGATTTGTTTCAAGAGATTTAATGTTCCCAAGTGGCTGTGTGTTGAGCAATCCAAGAGAAGCATCCTTTCTGGGATCCCTTGAAATGTCACAGGTTACTGGGGAATCAGCTTTCAGATTGCCTGTTACTCAAAAGAGTTGCACCCCCAATTTCATCATGACAGTGTCAGAAGTCTTGAACTGAATCCAGAGTGCATGTTCTCTGTTGACACCTTTCAAAATAACTGGTTCTCTAAACAAGTGTGTGGTGTTTGTGCAGCCAAGACAGCCCAGGGGACTTAATGCTTTGACCACCTTTCTGGAAAATGCATTGCAACTCAAGGATAAAAGTAGCAGTTGCTGCTGTGAAAGAATAGTTTTTATAACTCTGTTATCTCTCCCTCTGTCTTGCTCCCATGTAGGGGACATTGTGGCTCTTCCTAAGAGAGAACTTTATTTCTCCTCCTCTTCTTTTTCTTGATGTTGTGATCCTCATCGCTGTTTCTGTCTTTTCTGTGTTTCCTTTCCTTGGGTACCTCCCTTCCCTCTGTTCGTGTCATTTTCCATTCTCTCTCTTTGTGTGTCTCCATTATTCTCTGTGTGACAGTTTTCTTATCTCTCCTTTCTCTGGCATCCTTCATACTCCTTCTCCACTGCGAGGTTTCCATAAGGGTTTTTGTTTTGGTCTCTCCTCCTACTTTGTTGCGTTTGCTTTCTCATGTTTGCTGTGTCCCATCCTTTCTATCACCACCCCTTTTTGGTACCAAATGGAAAATGACAGATGCTCTAGTTGTTCAGGTGTCCTGTTTATTGTACTGGTAATGGTGCAAGGTTTAAAAGCGTGAGTGAATCCATAGGGAGAGAACATTAGACTTTCTTCTGCAAAATCTTAAAATCATAGATTCATAGAGTTGGAAGGGGCCTCATGGGCCATCAAGTCCAAGCCCCTGCTTAATGCAGGATCTCCAAATAAAACATCTCAACAAGTAGCTGTCCAGACTGCTTTTGAAGACATCCAGAAGAGACCCCAGCACTTCTCTAGACAATTGGCTCCAGTGTCAAACTGCTCTCGCTATTAAGAAGTTCCTTCTAATGTTCAATCAGAATCTATCCTCCTGTAACTTAAAATCATTAGACTTAATTTTGCCCTCTGGGACGACAGAAAAGAGTCCTGCTCCTCTTCTCTGTGACATTTTAAACAATGCAGTCATGTCACTTCCTCCGTCTTCTCTTCAACAAACTGAACATGCCCAGATCTTTCAATCTTTCCTCATATGTTTTGTTCTCTGTGCCTTTTATCACCTTTGTTGTCCTTCTCTCAGCCTGCTCCAGCTTGTCTACGTTCTATTAAAATGAGACACACAGAAGAGAGTGCAGTACTCCAGATGAGGCCTGACATTCATGGAATATAGTGGGACTGTTAATTCCCTCAGATTGGAAACTGTGCTTCTCTTAATGCAGACTGAAATAGTATTCATCTTCTTTGCTGCAGCATCACACTGCTAGCTCATATTTAGCTTGTAATCAGCAAGAATCCCAAGTTCCTTTTTGTATGTAGTATTCCTGAGCCATGTATCCCTCATCTTATACCTGTGGGTGTTACTTTTATGGCCTAAATGTAGATTTTTTTCACTTTTCTGTACTTAATCAAATTTTATTAATTTCTGCCCCATTTTTTAGTTTATCTTAGTCCTTTTGAATTCTGTTCCCATCTTCAAATGTTTTAGCCACCCCTTCCAGTTTTGTGTCATCTGGAAACTTGATAAGGATGCCCTACACCCCATCATCTAAGTTGTTGATGCTGAAAAGCCCAGGCTCTTATTTCATTGTTTATTACAGAAATGATGTCACAATGCAACACTAGAAATCTGTTTTTCTCCATCCCTCTTTCAACTTCATCCTAATGCTACTGTTGCTAAAAAAAAAATGTTTCAGCTAGACAAGGGACAAGGAAGAAAAGGAATGTGGGAGACATAAAAAACTTAGTAAAGAATAGCTTTATGGTCAAAGACTTCATTAGCTAAGGTGTGCCTATTTGTACAAGGCAGCTGTAGTTGTCTCAAACACATGTGAATTCAGATAAGTGATAGAGCTGTAGAGACTGTAGCATTGAGGGAGCAGTATTTTGCACTTTAACTCTTATATTCCTTTCTGTTACCTGGAACTGAGGCTTCTGAGAAGAGAGGTCCAAAGCATCTTGAGAGCCAAAGTTTTCCTGCCCTTGCTTTAACTAGTGGAAACTCAGGCCTATTCTGCAGGATGTTGGTGTCCCACCACGGGAGAAGTGTGGGACCTGGACGATGGTTCTGCATGACATGTCTGTATCCTGTTGTTCTTCTGTCCCCAGGCGGTGTGATTGCACCACAAATAATTGACGGGTTCTTCCCATCAATGACCGGTGATCATGCCACTCTCCTGCTGCCCTTCCTCACTTATCTGGAGGGTCAGGAAGCGCAATGGCTACACTTCCTATCCCAGTGCAGCCTGGGACAGTGCCCAGCTGCACTGCAGAAGGAAGAGGTGGGGCCATTGCGCCTCCTCTATTCCTGCAGGCAGCTGGTGCGGAGGGGAGCGTTCCTGTCGCACTTCCCTCCTGGGACAGACCTTACTGGGATCCCCATGATTTGCCGCTGGGATCCAGTAACCTGTGGAAAGGACCATAGGCCCAATTAGAGTAGACCCATTTAATCACTTGTTTGATCTTGAGTCAGCACATACATAAATAGGTCTATTCTTATTAGGACAAGCATGATGCAGACATAGAATTTAATTCATTCACTAAATCGTAACCACAGTTACCTCTTCGGAAATAACTGGGAGACATCTTCAAGGGAACTCCCCTTACCTCTTGCTTGAGAAGTTCCTTTGAGAGGAAAATTCCTAGGCAACCAACAGATTGTGAATTTTGAAACTGGAGATGGCAGTGCTGGTTTTCCTAATAAATCCATATGACATGAAGATAGAAGGATGAGTTCAGGCTAAAGAGACACAGTTAGGTTGACATTAAGGATAATATATAATGAAAGATCTACGAAAGGAGCTTGAGTACATGCCTATGTTGTTTGCCATTTTTTCCTGAATTGCAAAAAAAATTAATTTCTCTAAGTTAAACACAGTCTTTGGTCTGCTCAGGATTCTTATTAAAGTAGTCAGAAACAAAAGAAATGAGAATTCATTTTCCCCAGTGGATATGCTGGGAGGGTAAGGTATGAATTCTCATTCTTTTCTGGCTAAAGCCTGTTTAATGCAATAGAGTTTTAAAGATGTAACACTAAAGTATGTGCGTGTGTGCACCTAAAATGTAATGTGTGCATTTGACAGGAATGTTTTCTGCTGCAGTTATTATAATGCTATTGAATTTCAGTTCTTGAGAATACTAATGAAACAATAGGGATTCTGGTAATTATTGGAGATTGTGGGAAGTGGCTCTTGTTAAAAGCAGAGTTTCTTTGGTTAAGTAAGGTTTTTTAAGAAAAATTGACTTCACTTCACCTAGCAGTGTGAAGTTGGGAAGGAAAGAAGTCCAAACTATTGTTTAAAATGTTGATGTTCGAGTAATGATACTTGAACATAAAGAGTGAAGGGCAGTGAAGGAAAATTTCACGCTGACATCCAGATAGGTCTGAGAAAACCATGGTGGCCAAACGTGACAAATTGAAGACATCTCTCCTAAATAAATAAATAAAATAAAATATTAAAAAAATAAAAAAATATGAAAACGTTCCAAGGAATGACTAAATTTTTCTTTATGTGAATAGGCAAAGAAGTGGGACAAATATCTTGATATGTAAAGTTGAACAGACTACACAGTTGTGGTTTAAAAATGCGACATGCTGAGAGCTAACCAAATTTAGGAAAAGTCAAATTAGTATGATTTCTGTTGATATGCACAAGGAATTGGGAAACCATAGCCTGTGTGTGGTCTCCAACCCTTTAATTGTGTCCCCAAGACCTTCTGAAACTCAAATCCCCAGACTTCTGCAATACGGTATATTTTTGCTGGGTGAAAAAACATCCCCAGAGCATCTATTTACCTATAGAACAATCTGCCCCAAAACCCAGAAGTCAAAAATGGACGTGCACTTCTGATCACTTCCAGGTGCTTTTTTTCGGCCAGGTTTCAAGTACAGATTGGGAGGTGCTGCATAACACATTACCACATAACACATTACTATGGGGTAAAATTAGCCCCCCCCCAAAAAAAACCCCATTCATTTATGGGCAAGAAGTTTCAGCCGTTGAAACACATTATTTGAAAAATCAAGACAAAATGAAATTGCATGGAGGAGTGAATTTCCTGATGGATGTAGACTAATAAAGAATATCCTTCTCCACAGCCCTTGTTGAAATCTCTTGCCAGTGGCCCTGGAATGTGAATGAATGAATCACCAGTCACCAGTCATCATTTTTGTTTTGTTTTGTTTTGTTGCTACTGTGCCTTTGGTAGAAAATATCATTTGAATACCACTGGGAACTCTATTTTGGGCAACAGTGGTCAAGGACAAGATTGCATCCATGCGTTTGTGCTGTACAACATTCCACAGCCTCCAAGGGTAAATTTTAGGTAAGTGGCTTCCCTTTTGAAATTGGCTCTTTATTAACCCTTTCAGAATGAGCTAATATTAGAATTAGGACATATTGTTAAAACTATGTCTTTGAGACAAGTACAGTGGGCTTTTTGTGTCTGATAGGTTTTGGTTCCAGGACCCCCCATGAATACCAAAATTTGTGGATGCTCAGGTTCCATTATGTACAATGGTGTAGTAAAATGGTCTCCCTTATATAAATAGAGCAAAATCAAAGTTTGTTTTTCTGGATTTTTTTTTAATATTTTCAAGCCATAGTTGATCATGGATACAGAATCTGTGGATGGGAAGGGCCAACTGTACAAGAGGACAGAGCACTGAGTAGATAAGTGGGGTAAATAATCAATTCTCTGTTACTGAGATAAAAAAAATGACTCTCTTAGTATTAATTTCTATCTCACTTATCTTTAAAGGGGCCCAGGGCAACATATACAGCTCATCCTCTATTTTTATTTCACAACAATCCCATGAAGTAAGTTAGATGACAGAATGCACTAAACAGAAGGACACATTTTTCTTTACAGTAAAACCTGTTGAGCAGTGAAACAAGGACTTAAATAATGGGTTCTGTTTTGCTGCAAAGGTATTTAAGCAAAGGCTGGATGGCTATCTATATGACATTGTAGTTACATCCTGCCTTATAGGTCCTGCGTTAAGCAGGGCCATGGAGTAGATGAGTCCCAAAAATTCCTCATAACTTCAAAATTCTATAAATCTGTCAAAAACAGAGATAAAAAAATGTGTAACATGGTTTTGGTCTGCATAGAAAGTCATGTAGAATGGGTAGGCCATAGTCATGACTGAAATTACTGAATCCTTTATGTTAAAAAAGAAGACTGCTCTACTGAGGCGGGAAAAAAAATTTGCTCTGAAATATCCCTGTGTTAGGGAGCAGTTGGTGTATGCTCACTAATTTTAGTTGAATGTTTCCTCAATTTTTGCTCAGTTGTTTTCAAACTGAGTTCAACATGTATACTAACCTTATGTGCCAAATGTATATTTTGGCCCTATAGATACACTATCATACTGGAGCACTGTTGTTAGGTCTTCTCATATCATATCATAGTCTGAATAATATAGTTTAATCTGGAATACTGTATGTAGAGAATTTTTCTTGATGCAGACTACTAATTCAAGGCTGCTTAATTTTTATTGTATTTTTAACACTAAACTAAGGGTGTTTAAGTTTTATTAAAAAGGATATTTCAAATTTATTTATTAAATTTATTTATTTATTTATTTTTATATTCCACCTTTCTCACAAAATGGGACTGAAAGATGCTTACAAAAGTTAGCTCGTTACTTTGTAATATACACAAATACTCAGACTTCAGCCCGCCTCAAACAGGTGATGGAAGTTCTATCTTTAGTAAAAGCAGAATTTCTTGGGCTATGATTTCTCCTCTGAAGAAGAGAACAGATTTCTTTGGGACTACAAAAAGAGATTGTGAAGAAAATAACTAATTTTCTTAAGAAATGCCCTGTGTTCAATCCAAAATGTTTGAAAAGTCCAAGGATATGTTGTTGTTATTTTTAAAAAATCACCCTTGTTTTTCTTCAGGACTACTGGAAGTCATATTTGTGGGTATAAATGAGATCATTTGGCCTAATTAGTTCCAAGCTTAATTAGCGGCAATTATCCCAACATGGGAGTAATACCCAAGTAGGAAGTACTGAGTCCTCGATTAGATAGATCTCTAATTGGTGTTACAATATTGTAATTAAAGCCAGCTTATATGCTTCTGCCTCCGCAAGCGATTTGTTTTATGTCTGATTAAACAGGGAGTCCAGCAGCCTCAAGGAGACCATTGAATACTGATTCAGAAGATAGCTTCCTGTCCCTTCTTGTGTGGGTATTGGGAATGATGAAATATATCCGTAGAAATGGTCCCAGCTAAATTAATCTCTGTTGCAGCTGGTCTGTGGAGTTGCAGCAGAGCTTAATGCAGCCTAGAGCATATAACGTCCACATAATGCCTATTAAAGTATATGCTTATTTGAGTGTGCATTTTGGCAGTTATACAACTAAGTACAAGTAAACTTACCTGCTTCTGTCATCACTGGTTTCCGGAACAGGGATATTTCCTTATTACTTCCTTCTGTTTGTGGTTATCCTGCAGAGGTGCACACGTATACTGCATGCATATTGTTCATTTTGTATGTGGTGTTATTTGCTGTGTCACTGTTAGAAAAAATAGTGACTCGTTTCAGAAATACATGCTTTCATTTGGATGAGCTTAGTGGAGTTAAACCTTGATTACGTCCACTGAGGATTCATAGATTTGTCTTGCCTTGGTTGTCATTTAGTGTTCGTGATTAGGTCAACCTTCTCCTCATTCTATCCTTTGGCACTTACAGAAGAATTGAGCAGAGGAAATAGATCGGTTTCTTCACTTTGCACCAGGTTGAGAGATATTCAGAAGTACTTAGAAATTTGTCTGTTGCTTTCTGCTTCTTCCAAGTTCTCTGAAGCATGGCATGGCAGTGTTTGGCTTTTTCTCTGTTGTTGGATTTCAGGAATGTCATCACCCATTGCGTTGTTGACTGTCATGAAGTAGTTAAAGAAACAGAAATGGGGCAGGGGACACATAGTTATACCTAATATAATAGGCGTTTTCTTTTTTAAAACTTGTTTCCTAATTCTGACTCCTTCTGAAAAAGCCCCTTTGTAAATATAAAGATTGTCCTTTCAGTAAAAATAACTTGTTTTTTAAAAAATAAAATCAGTTTAACCTTAGAGTTTAGAGAGAGAGTGAGGTCATAAAAGGACAATAGTAATATTTTGCTTTTGCATTTTGTCTAGTAGCCCTTTAAGGCAGAGCTGGTGAGAAAGCAACTTAACTTTCTTCATATGATATAGAGCTTTGAATTGGAAGAAAGAAGAATTTCTCCAACGCAAGCTAAAAATGCAAGCCATTGCAATAATTTGGTCATCATACTGAAGCCTTCAAAAGCTTGCGATAAAATCAGAGTTAATGGATATATGGCAACCTGACTGCTTCCCACCTGGAATGAACAATGTGTGTGTGTGTGTGTGTGTGTGTAAGCCATCATGAGTCCTAAAATGGGATAAAAAGTGGGATACTACTGTTACTCCTAATAACAAAAGCAGTCCAACAAGATTTCAACACTAGTGTTTAGTCATGTAGATGTCTATATTGATAAATAGAGACTGAAACTGGAAGGGCTATAGAATTAGTATGAAGGAAACAGGACATGTAATAATTAGATTAAACTTACATTAGAAGTCTTTGGCAACTTTGAAACAGCTTCTAGATCTCCATTCAGCAAGGCTGGATGTATCAATAGGAGAAACAGGGGTGAAACTATTCAGTCTTGAACCTAGAAAATCATGAATTTTGGTTCCCCTTCCGCAAGAGAAACTGAATGTCTAGCTAAATCTATCCTGCTGTTTTGTCACATCTACAGATCAAATTCTGTTACGAAATGGCTTAAGATTCCAGGTGCTCCTGGTAAGCTCATAAATTGGAAATGATGGTGTTAGCTATTAACATAAAAACAGGACAGCTTTCAACAACTGCTGGCAAACACCTTAATTGCCAGGGTGGTTGGATAAACCCTATCTAGAGAAGCTACCAGCACTAACTAGATTGTTCTGTCTCCTGCCTGCAAACTCACTATGAGCGCAAAGATACAAATCTCAACTTGAGTTCCAAAAGCAGTGAATGCCAAAATACTTTTGGGAGGCTCAACACCTTCAGCTGATTATTGTTCAGTCAGTCAGATGCGGACAGCACAATCATGTTATCTGAAAGATGTGCCACAGTATCACTTGATTGTTTCACCATAAGAGTTTTCGTGGGAGGAGACATTCAAGCAGTGGTTTACTCTTGCCCCTTCTGCACAGTGCTAACAAGTAGCTCTACTGGCAGCATAGCTTCTTTTCTCACAGGAGCATGCAGTTCCACCACTATGGAAAGAGTCATGGTGGACATGCCGTTAGATATGACTCATTAGAAAAGACAATAATGCATAGCAAGCAAGAAGGCAGTAAGAAAAGGGAAAGACTACATTACAGATGGATTGATTCAATCAAGGAAGCCATGGTTGTGAGGTTCTAAGACCTGCACAGGGCCAATGATAACAGGTTGGCTTGGAGATCTTTTATTCATAGGGTCACCATAGGTCAAAACTGAGTTGATGGCAGTTAGGGAAAAAAAGCATCACTTGATGCTATCATACTTACTAGAAAGTAACTTTCTGTGCTCTAAAACTGCAGCCTGTATAGATAACAATACAATACAGCAGAGCAAAAGAACAGAATTATATGTTAATTCAAATGACAACAGCAACAGTGGTTGAAAAAGCAAGAGTTAGTGGTAGAAAGTATGATCAGAAACTATATAAAAAAATGCTGGTCATCTAAAGCAGAGTAAATCTGCAGTCAGAAAGGGGTTTCACTTTAATGGTGTCACTGTTGAGATTGAAAGACAATTGCCAGACCACATTGTTTTCTGCTAATGATGCTTTATCTCCCGCCCCCCTTTTCAAGCATTGTTTAGGAATGTGATTTCATCACTCTGTTTTCCAAATAACAGTTACGTGATAGATATATAAACGCTCTACTTAGCCTTCTAAATCTTGTTTCTAAAACATACTCAATTACTACCCAGAGATAGCTGGGTCCTTTATTATTTAATTAATTGTTTAAGAAAGGACCAGATAGAATTGCCATCTGGTTGAGGCTTTTTTTTCCTGGCACCCATCTTATTTTCTCTTTTAGTTCCGTCAAAGTGGTGACTAATGGAAAAATGCTATCCTTTCATGAATTTAGATAAACTGATATTATCAGAGAGATGCAGCACTCGAGTCTAAAATGCCACTGGTTTTCTTGATACCCACTCTCACCCCCACAACAGCTGGGCACTTCCTTCAGTGTAAAGGCTGTCATTCCATTTATAGAAATACTGCCTTGAATTAATCCTATTCTAGCTGCAGCCAACAGTTTAGCTGCATGTATCAACCAATATTCACAGGACTCTTAAGATCACAATCCTGTGTATGTTTACTCAGAATGAAGTATTTATGTATTCAGTGATGCTTACTCTCTAGTGAATGTAGTTGAAGTTTTGGCTTCTTTGCGTAAATATTGCTGCCTCTATTATAGTCAGTTTAGTATGACTGCAGCTTTGCCAAATTGGTCCTGAGGTTAATTGGTTGTTCATAGTTAACTGCTGTCAAGTTGACTTTGACTTATGGTGACCCTCTGAATGAGAGAACTCTAAGTCACTCTGTTATCAGCAGCCCTGCTCAGGTTTTGCAAAATCTGGGTTGTGGCTTTCTTGATTGAGTGTAACTATCTTTAATATAGTCTTCCCTACTTGACCTACTGCTGTCTACCATACGAAGCATTATTGTCTTTTATAGTGAGCCTTGTCTTCTCATGATATGTTGAAAGGATGACAGTTTCAGTTTAGCCATCTTGGATTACAGGGAGAATTCAGGCTTCATTTGCTCTAGGACCCATTTATTTTTCTTTTTAGCAGACCACGGTATTTGAAGCACTCTTCTCCAGCGCCACATTTCAAATGAGTTGATTTTCGTTCTGTTAGGCCATTTCCACACTAGACTGTTATAGTGCTATTGTTCCACTTTCAACATCCTATGGAATCCTGGGGTTTGCAGTTTAGGGAAGGGGCATAAAGTAGGCTCCCAGACTTGAGACTTGACTTGAAAGTATCTTGCAAGGACTTGAGACTTGATTTGAGACTTGGAGTAAAAGATTTAAATACGTTGCTGGATTTTAGTTAGAACTTGAGTAGATTCTGTAGCTTGAAACAGTTCTGCTGGTATGCCATCTGTTCCTGGTGATTTATTTCTCCCAAGTGCTTTCAGTGCAGCTTCCACTTCACTTTCTAAAATTGAGGGTCCATCTTCAACTGGTTCTTCCTTGAATGAATCTGACATTTTTTCACCTATTTTATGTAGTTCTTTAGTGTATTGTTTCCATTGTCATTTTGTCTCTACTTGGTCATGTACCCCTGCTGGTTGTAGAGCATCCCCACCCTTGCTTTAAATTGCTCTTTGATTTTCCAGATTTCCTTTTTGCTGTTATCGTCTATTTTTGTTGTCATCCTCTATTTTTTCTATTTTTTTTCTCTATTTCCTTCTTTGTTGTCATCTTCTGTTTCTCTGCATTGATTATTATAGTAGTTCTCTTTGTCGCTGTGCACAAGTCATTCAGGATTCTGACCCTATTTCTGTCAGCTTAAGGTTGATTATGTGAATGCAATTATGGCCATGGAAACGCACTGGCTGATCTTGGGTGTTTCACACACTCTCAACCCCTGAAAACCTGGTGATAGGTTTGTTTCAGGGTTGCCAAAACCCTGTTAACACAATTAGCAGAGTTATTTTTGTTAACCCTGGAAAAACCTGGGTTGCTTCAGGACCTTGGGGGATAGGTAGAGAGTTGAAGTTTAACCCTTTTTCTCCCATTTATATCTGATTTTAGGTCTCAGGCAGGTTTGCATGAGTGCAACCAGTTCTTCATATCTTTTATTGTTATGTTCCTTCAAAATGACTGTGGGTTATGAGGACCTTATCCTTGGGTTTGTTTGGCCAGATTTTTCAGCGGAGGCTTGCCTTTGCTTTCCCCTCAGGCTGAGAGAGTGTGACTTGCCCGAGATGCAAATCCATGGCTGAGCAAGGGTTCAAACTCTGGTCTAGACCAACATTCAGTCCACTATACCACACTGGCATTCTCAGTCACTGATAAAAACCACCTCTCCAGAGCTGGCATTTGAAATGCAAATAGATTTGGAGGGAGGTCTTTCAGCCCTGATTAGATGTAAATGTAGAAGATGCCTAATGATATATCAGTCCAGACAGGAAGGGATAAGATTCATCCTGTTCCCCGCCCCCTTCCCATGTTCTGGTTAGTAGCTGCATCGGGGAAGGATCCGTAGAAGGAGCTATGTGGTGTTTTTTTTGTGAAATCCACAGTTGTTTATCCTGTTTATCAGAGCATATGTGGGACAGAAAGAGCAGAAGTTTCCAAGGGGCAGTAAGATAATGGTGTGCAAGCTGAAAGGTGCTTATATTTTTCTTAATATATAGAAAATCCTTCTAAGCCAAAGGCAGAAGCTGTGGTTTAGGTTAAAAGCCACAGAGAAAATGAAGAGGTTACCACTTTCCTTTTTGTGGCCAGAAGATTTGACAGTTGCTCATCGGAAAACTGCTCTACCGCTTCCTCTTCCTCTAGGAATATCATACATAGTATTTGAAAGTAGCAGAATAATGGACCTAAATCCAACTGCTAGTTCTAACTAAGATAGGCATATTAAGTTGGTGGGATTTATCTAAATGTTGACTTATCATTCAGTTGTTTATTTGGTGAATCTGCTCTAGTTTGGGACCAGCAATTAACAATTGGTTAGTACTAGGATGAGAGACCACCAATGAACACCAGGAGCTGTAGACTATATGTTAGAGGAAAGAGCTGGCAAAACCATACCTGGGGCTCTTTCTTCACCCTACCTTCTTCTGACGTCCTCATGTGGGGATTCCAGCAGCATCTCTGCCAGTGAGGAGAGAGCGACAGGGTCACTTCCCTCCACACTGGCTACCTCCACAAATGAAGGAAGTGCTATGGCCCCAGTTCTTCTTTCCTCAGCACAGCCAGGTACTTTCCCAGACTGCACTGGGGCAGAAAGTTCATCCATTGCACTTCTGGACCCTCCGCAGACCAGGTAAGTCTGTGATAGTGGCGGGTCATTGATGGCAAAAACCCATTAATTGTTTACTCTGTGATTGCTCCACCTGAGGATGGGAGAAAGACGGGACCATGACAACATCATGTGTAACTGTCGTCACGGTCCCGTCCTTCTCCCATCCCCGTGGCAGGTTGGTAGAGTAGTGCAGAAAGGGCCTGAGTACTCCTTGCCTTAAAAGACCCTATGATATTCATGGGGTTGCCATAAATCAACAGGCGACTTGAAAATGGGTGCCCACACACACTCAATTGGATAACGGTCAGGGATTCACGTTTGCCTCATGCTACCACCTTCTAGGTAGAAATGTATGATTTTATTTAGAACAGAAGTGCACCACTCATACCCGTGAAGGCCACTTCTATTTTTTTATTTGTGCAGGAGTTCAGTGTTTTTTTTTCTTTTCCAAATCACTCTTTTCTTCTGCATGTCATGCTCTTTTCTTTCTTTGCTCCACAGAATGTCTGCATCCCTGTCCTTTTCTTTTGCTCTTTTGCTCTTTTCAAAGCACTTCAGGTCTCTTTGCACTTCCATTTTTCTACTTGCATTTTCTGCATTTCCTTACGCTGTTCTCTCTATATATCCCTCTTTGATCCAACGTTTTCTTTTTCTGCCCTCAATTACAGGTTTCTCTGCAGCTTTATTTACTACATATTTTTGTCTGTACCTGATGCCCTAAAGATACCAGATCCCACCTGATCTTAGAAGCTAAGCAGGATCAGTGCTGATTAGTAGTTGAATGGAAGACTGCCCAATGAATGTCAGGTGCTGTAGGTTATATTTCATAGGAAGGAACTGGCAAAGTCACCTCTGAGTATTCCTTGCTTAAGAACACCCTGTGAAATTCATGGGGTGTCTATAAGTCAACAGGCAACATGAAGGGGAACACGTACACAGATACACACAGATATTATTTTGTTGCTCCCCGTGTACCACTCTAAATTTGTCTGCTCCCTCCCTCTCTTCTGCTAGTTCTTGGATCTCTCTGCATTCAGATCTTGTAACTGTCCATTTTTGCTCAGCCAAAGGTCTATTTTCACTTTTCATTCCCTGTGCACATCATTTTTAATCCCCCTTGTTTCACAGGTCACTCTGCTTGTTCATCTCTCTGTTCTCCATTTTTTCTTCTTTCAGTATCTGGTGATTATTTCTGTCCTTTAACCCAACTTTAATCCTGCTTCTTGTTGTAGTATTGGATAGCAATATCACACAAGATTTTCACTCTCCCCATAGTTCACACTACTAAAGGAATCTTGTGATTATACTAGAAATGAGGGCAAGCGAGTGATTTGGTTTAACTGCAAATTTGGTTTGGTTTAATGAATAGAAGCAATGTGGCATGGACAAAGAGGAAATTTAGCTTTTTGCCCCTATTGCCATCTTGAACCAGATTAGGGTTCTGCATGGCTTCTGTTTGTTGGAATAAGCAAAACATGTGAAGGGATGTGAGCATTCTCCCATCTCTGGTATCGTAACTGATGGGTGTGGATTCCTCTTTGATTTTACCACAAATATGTGAAAAAGTACATTTGGATTTTCACCACAAATAGTCTATTCTGCAGGTAGGTGAGGATGTCTGTTGTCTAGTACAACAGTACCATGGACCTCCTTGAAATATATTTTGTTGCCACAAACCACCAAGTCTTAACTCAAGATTTTGAACCCTAAAGTGCATCAAATACTTAAAGTTGTTCAGCAAGGGTCTTCAGATTTGGAGAGAAGGGAGAAATAAGTAAATGCACACGATCCTATTACAATATTTTTATTGTATTGATTCCATACAAATCTGTCTGTCTGTCTGTCTGTCTGTCTGTCTCTGTCTGTCTGTCTGTCTGTCTTTCTTTCTTTTTCTTTCTTTCTTTCTTTCTTAACTATAAAAGCTCATACCATTTTTTCAACATTTTGTGGATCCCTATGAGGGTATCACAGACCCCTGTGATGTGGACCGCAGATTAAGAACCACTGATGTAATATGAAAAGGCCTATGTTTCTTCCTCTTTTCCTTCTGCCTTTCACTTTGACAAACATTGTAATCTTTTCTAGTGAGTCAGATTGTCTCATGTTATGTTTGAAGCACAATAGCCTCAGTTTAGTGATTTTGGCTTCTAGTGAGAATTCGGGGTTGCCTTTGAGCACTTACCTGGGAATAAGACCCATTGGACTTAGTGGGACTTATTTCTGAGCACAGAGCTGCATAGGATTGTTTTGTGAGGTGATGGAACTTCATGAGCTACCACTTCAGGATGCAGATGTGGGTTGGCTGTCTTTGTGAATGTTCTTGTATGTGCAAAGCTCCCTGCTTAATGTACTGTAGCACACCAGAAAGGAAGTGTTAATGTAGTTCCCCAGCCTGATGTGCTGTTTGCTATGTGCAGGGCACTATGTGCAGGTGTATCCAAAAATATGACTCTACCTACCCATATTTGTAGTTTGAATAGGTACAGCCCTGAATTTTACTGCCATGGATCTCATGCAGTTGTTACATTTAGAAAGATTTTTCATTTGTTTCATGTGCATAAATTCAAATCTGTAGTAAGGGCACATGGAAGATTGCAACGGCTACTTCCATGAGTATAAAAAAGTGAATATTTTGTAGTGCAACTTTTATAGTGACAAAAGAGCTACTGAAATCTTCTGTGTCCCTGCTGCAGACTTTACGCTGCTTATGGATGTTCCAGGGATTAGCCAGCTGTGGTAATGTCTGCACTCGTTCTCTCTGTACCATTCATTCTGTGTAAGATCCACTTTCAGCCTTCTACCCTGTCCTTTGCCGGTTAACAACAGGATACACTGAGACTTTCCACTGCATAGTAGCAGTTTCCTTGTTATGTTGTGGTTTTGCAGTCACCACATAAAGGCATTCCCATGAAGCTAATTGGTCTAACAAACCCTGAGGACTTGGGTCACCATGAGTAACCATGAGCTTGATGTAGCCTGGTTCTGTGTTGAATTCAATGTGAGAAGAATACAAAAAGAAATCACTGCGGGAGAATTGGGCTGCATCCAGGCAAGGGGAACCACCATGGCTCATTCACTTAAATTTTTTAGGAGGTCCAGATAGTGATGCATCCATTTGGAATCCTCTCATGTTCTGTCAGTGCTGCCTGTGTCTTTATTTTTTACTACAGGAAAGTTGTGAAAAGGATGGAAGAGTAACACAGTCTCTGCTGCAGGCTGGCAGCATTACTTTTTTGACTATAGCTCCCAGCATCTCTCAGATGCCATTGCCAGTAGAAGTACTGGCTAGAGGGTTCTGAGAGTTGTAGTCCAAAAAAGCAGTTTCCTCAAACTCTGGTCTCCCAAGGTACAGATGCCCACTGTAGAATTCTTCCATTTTTTAAAGAGGCGTGGTTTGGACAAAGGAAGTCATTTGTTTGGCAGATGAACCTGTTACAGCTGTTACCCCAAAATGTGCGTGCCACAAGGGTCAACCCACAATGCCAGTACCTCCGTTTGAAA
The DNA here is from genome assembly GCA_030412105.1 of Cyclura pinguis. Taxonomy (NCBI): domain Eukaryota; kingdom Metazoa; phylum Chordata; class Lepidosauria; order Squamata; family Iguanidae; genus Cyclura; species Cyclura pinguis. The sequence continues at coordinate 234,738,931 of CM059601.1, read as the reverse complement.
GTGCGGAATTCATTAGTTCAAAATTAGGAGGCCTGAAAGAGGGAGGTAACTTAACGAGATCTTTCCTACCAATTTTTACAGGGTCATGCGGGAAAGAACCAGTAGGAGATTAAAAATATAAATTAAAAATGTGTTTTATTGACAAGATTCACACAAGCACACAAAAGCTCTAACACTCACACACTCACACAACGACTGACCGAAGGAAAGGGAGGAAAGTGGGATAGAGGGTGTTGAGGAATTTGGGTGATATTTACTAGTTCAGAGAGAAGTGTAGAAAGCAGTGACGTGGCTTAGGCAAGAACTTAAGGGCAGTTCTTGTTTGGGAATTGGATGGACAGAGTGATGTTTGGAATGGCAAGAGACTGCACTGGCAGCCTGAAGTCGGGAGTTATTATACCTGAAAAATATCCTGCGGGTATGACTGTGACTTGCATTCCCAGCTAAGCAGACAATAGGAGCTGCAACACAAACAATGAAATGTGGACAGAGCTAATGGTCTTAGTGTTTAGGTGACAAAGGATAATGGTTGTTGGAATAGCTGAGTATTGGGGACAGATGGGGAGACAATGGGGAAACGTCCAAGTGTACCAGGACCAGGGTTGAGACAAGCACAGTTTGGTGGGAAATTCTCCATTTCAGCTCTGAGAGTCCAGCTTGGTACCTTAAGCCTTATTGTCTTCAGAGTGACCTGAATTGTCCTGAAAATGACTGGACTCTTTGCCTAAGAGGTGGGTACGGCTGGCCTGCCTTGCCATGTCACATTTACAGTCAGTAATTTGCCTCTTCCAGCATGACCTTTCTGTCACCTCAGGTATCATTTATACCAATGCCAATTAATAGTGCCAATTAAATAATATTTGCCAATTGAACCATGCCAATTGTGGGGGGTGCATGGTGCCACAGCCCAGCTTACAATCAGTATAATTTTTGCTATGAGTGCTATTTTACCATATATTTATTTATCTCTAATGTATATGTTAAGTAGTGCTGAACAGCTTTTTCAGAACAGGAAAATACGACTTAAATGAAAATACCACCTGCAGCAGTATTCCTGTATATTAATCTTGTTGTTGTGTACCTGTAAGTAGTTTCCTACTTATGGTGACTCTAAGGTAAACTTATCACAGGGTTTTCTTGGCAAGATTGGTTCAGTTTGCCCTTGCCTTCTTCTGAGGCTGAGACAGTGTGACTTGACAGAGGTTATCCAATGGGTTTCCACAGCTAAGTGGGGGTTTTAGTCTACCTATATGCATATCTATTCACACACAAGCATAGGGAGAGAAAGACAGAAACCGCACTACAGTGTTAAAGTGCTGCTATTCCACTATCAACCTCCTATGGAATTCTGGGGTTTGTAGTTTAGGGAGGGGCACTTTGAATTCTCAGCCAAAGAGCTCTTTGGTCTCAGTAAACTACAAACCCCAGAATTCCATAGGGCTTTGAAAGCGGAATAGCAGCAGTTTAACACTGTAGTGTGGAAATGGCCAAAGAGAAAGATTGAAATGATATGTTGTTGTTGTTGTTGTTGTTGTATGCCATCAAGTTGTTTCTTACTTATGGCAACTTTAAGGCGAACCTATCCTGGGGTTTTCTGGGCAAGATTTTTTCAGAGTAGGTTTGGCTATGCCTTCCTCTGAGGCTGAGAGAGTATGACTTGCCCAAGATCATTTAGTAGGTTTCCCTCAGTGAGTGGGTATTCAAACCCTGGTCTCCCAGTGTCTCAGTCCAACATTCAAACCACCACAGTGCACTGGCAGTTAAACAATCCTACCTTGCATGGGGGTGCAAATCCTCCAGTTCACTTATTTTAGGGTGAGCAAAATACTCCATCTTCTAGAGTCTCAGATAATGCTTTTCTTTGAGATCACTTACTGCTCAATAATATCGAACAAATGTGGAAATAACTAGGAAGTGTATAGTTTCCTGACATTTAATCCTACCCCCACTCCTTCCCCTGTGTGCCCCCCCCCTTTTCAATTTTGCAGTGCATCCTCATTTTCTTTGGCTTTTACTGAGCTCTGTCTTTAACTCTTGTTCCTGTTTTAGTAATAATTTGCTTGCAAGTCAAGCGCTGTTTGGGTTCTGTTTTGTATTGTGATTCCAGGTTTCAATCCTTCCTCTGAGGTCTTCATCCTCATTGCAGATTCTGCGTGGATTCCAGATCCCCAGTTGTTTGCAGGTGATTGACACGTTTTTGCATCTGGTAGAGCCTACACCTAGCTGACCTGTTTGTTGATTTAGAACAGATTCTGATGGAACTGCTTCCAGTACATGATGCTTTGCTGATGCTTTCCCTTCATTACACTATTTAAAAGGGACTAGAGGTTTAGTTGCATGTTCCTGAAACACCTGATTGGTAATATTGGGCTCCCTTGGATTTTCTGTAGCTTTCCTTTCTCCCTTATGGTCAGTTTCACTGCGAAAAAACGTGTAGAAGATTGACATCCATGTTCTGCTGGAGTCATACCAGAAGGCAAGCCCAGGAATGTGGGATAGCTCCTACAAGGGAACAAACAATGAGCAGTACCCACTTTCATACTGCTGGAATGTAAACCAGATACCTCAAGCCAAATGATCAGAAGATTTGTGCACAGCCATAAACCTGGTATGTGACAGTGACTTCAGTCTGTGCAAACTGTGCTTTCAGCTCAGGCTTCAAGTGAGGGCTGCACATGAAGAAGAGCATTTAAAAAGGTCTTCCCCAAAGAGCCATTATGTGTTGCAGAGTCCTGAACCTTCCATTAACAACTCTTCTTAGCCTCTAACCTTGTTCATGGGTCACAGCAGTTATTTCACTTACTAGGTGTGAAAATCAGATTTTGCTGTGTGGGGATTATTGTTCTATCAGGTGTATTACATTATCTGTTACTGGTTTTTATGGCTTTTTTCCCGCTTGGTTATGTAGAAGGTTTATCTATGTGTATGTGTCTGTGTGCATGTATGTGTACGTGAGAGAGAAAGAGCAAGAGAGAAGGAGAGCGAGTGAGTGCTTTCCTTGAGGTATAACATTGTGGTGAATATATTTGTTTTGTTGGTATGTTTCTTTTGAGATACTTCTTGTTTTGCTTCCTAGAGAATGTTTTCCCTTGCCCAAAACACTTACATGTACACTGTGTATGTGTGTGTATATATGTGTGTGTATATACATGCCTATACCCACTCACCCACAGATGTGTGTGTGTGTGTGTGTGTGTGTGTGTGTGTATTCTCATCTAAAAGGGTTAGTTCCTGGATTCCTTGAGTGCTTGGTGGAGTGAAGACTGGTATTGGTATTTGAAAGCAGGGCCCAGGTCTTACTGTTTGTTGTTGCATGCCTTCAGGTTGGATCCAACATAAGACAATCCTGTCCCAGGATTTTCTTGGCAACTTAATTCTGAAGAAATTTGATTTGTCCAATGTAGAGCCTGAGGGATTTATGGCTGAGCGCTATTTTGAATCGTCATCTCTCAGAGTCCTAGCCCATCATTCAAGTTACTATACTTACTAGTTCCTTTGCTGTCTTAGGACCTTGGCAAAGCTTAGCCACCCAGCCTTCTAACTTCTAGTATGCTTGGGATGTAGTAGTTTGGGGGTTGGACTATGATTGGAAACCAGAGTCTGAATCCTCACTCAGCTGTAGAAATCCACTGGGAGAGCTTGGGCAAGTCATATTCTCTTAGCCTCAGAGGAAGGCAAAGGCAACCCTCCTGTGAACAGATCTTGTTAAGAAAACCCTGTGGTAGGTTTGCCTTAGGGGTGCCATAAGTTGGAAATGAGTTGAAGGCACACAACAACAACAGTATTATTCATGAGTAAAGATAGTGGTTTCTTATCCAAATTCAAGCCCTTTAAAGCCTTGTGAGGAGTGGCTTAGGGAATCTGATATTTTTAGCCTGGGGAGGAGGTTAGACAGGTGCCATGATAGTTATGTTTATATATGTTTACATATGAAGGGATGTCATGTGGGAGATGGAGCAAGCTTGTTTTCTGCTGCTCCAGAGACTAGGTCACAGAGCAATGGCTTCAAACGTCAGGAAAAGAAATTCCACCTATACACTAAAAAGAACTTCCTGATGGTAAGACCAGTTTGACAGTGGAATACACTGCTTCAGAGTCTGGTGGAGTCTCGTTCTTTGGAGGTTTTTAAACAGAGGTTGGATAGCCATCTGCCAGGGATGCTTTGACTGTGTATTCCTGTGTGGCAGGGTGTTAGACTCAGTGGCTCTTGTTGTCATTTCCCAGCAATATGATTCTACAGTTCAGTAGTCCAAGAGGATGACATCATCATCAGTTGTTGTTGATGTGATTAAGTATTTCATGAAATTGTCACCAACTGTACTTTTTGTATTTGATGGCTGCTTGACATCTTCTGTTTGGCCTCATCCATATTTGCCAGCTGAGGATAACAAATGCTTCATGCACCTGAGCAGGTGGACTCCAGTACTTGAAGGGTTATGCCAAAATAGATGCACCTTTTTTTTTAATGTGCTGCAACATGACTTTTTGTATTTAGTATAAGTGATGTACACAATACTTCACTAGAATATTATCCAAGGGATCTATATGATCTATATCTATATCTAGGGTACGCCCTCACCTGGCTTTGACCTTGAGCTATCAGTAGATCAGTATAGAACAGAAAAGATACTGTATGCTAATTCCCCTGATTGTTGCAACATATATGTCTGTGTGTGTGTGTGTGTGTGTGTGTGTGTATGAGGAAGTCTGTTGCTACATCTGTGTATTAATCCGGCACAACATGATCACTACAACAATGGCGTAATGCTCTTTTTTTTTTATATTATGCTTTCCCCAACACATTCAGACCATGTCTGGGCTATTATGGCAAGTCCTAAGCTTGATTAGGATTGAGAAAAGAATTCAGCTTTACGCAACAAACCAAAGTCTGTTTGAGGTGAGAAAAAAAATGAAAATATCTTAAGTCATAGTACTAGTTTTGGCAGGGATCTAGTGCTGCAGGGGAACATCACAGTTTTCCTGTAATGTTTAGGAATTTTTAAAAAATGCAGTTGAAAATTTGAATAATATTAAATATCTGAACCAACTACTTGTCAAATGTTACAGCTTCAAGAATAATAAGTAATATCAATAATATATGCAGAAAGCATGAATATGGCTGTGATGTTATATCTCTGCGACATGGAGCAATATGCAAATAGACCTGAGGTTATTATACGGTCAGAGCAGATATTAATTTGTCTGTAGCAGTATGGGCCTTGGCAGGTTCCCAGTGATGCCAGCTCCTGACATAGTCTCAGGCCATCTCTGCACTACACTGTTATAGTGCTATTATTCCATTTTCAATGTCTGATGGGATCGAGGGGTTTGCAGTTTAGGGAGGGGCAATCAGAATTCTCAGCCAGAGAGCTCTTTGGCCTCAGTAAACCACAAACCCCAGAATTCCACAGGATATCGAAAGTAGAATAATAGCACCATAACAGTGTAGTGCGGAAATGCTCTCAGTCTCAAGTTGATCGATCCTAAGAGTTTTTATGTAGCAAACCTAGGAAGTAGATGTCATGGAACTCAGTGGTTTCTCTTCAGAGCAAACATACTCAGGATTGCAGCCCCCCGGCCAGCATGGTGTAATAATTTGATTGACTCTGGAGAACAGGGTTCAATCCCTACTTGATTATGAAAACCCACTGGGTGACCCCAGGCAAGTCACTTTCTTTTTCAGAGGAGGGCAAAGGCAAACCCACCCCTCTGAACAAATCTTGCCTAGAAAACTCTGTGATAGGTTTGCCTTAGGATCACCGTAAACTGGAAATGATTTCAAGGAACACAGCAACAATAGCAACAAAAATGTCAATTAGTTAATTAAATCTTCACAGATTTGCAGATGAAACGCTGAGTCATTCTAAGGAAGTTCAGTGGAAGTCAAATGGTGGGTTTGTCCTAGCAAAGGATTTTATTGTTAGCCATGTGCAAAGGATTGGCTTAAATTTTGAAAGAGAAAGCAAGGGCCCAATTGCCCGGTGTATTTTCTCTGTCGATGGCCCTTGAAGTTGCTGGTTACTTCGAATTGCATTTCAGCAAGGAGGAGATGTTGGCTTTCAGTCCAGACCAGGAGGACTTTATGAATCACACCTTGCTTTCCCCCACTTTTTAAGTGGTCAGTCTAACTATGTTTTTTTTTTTAAAGCATGAGTAGTTTACTGTATAGTTTGGCCCTTAGGCTGCTGGCCCTTGGGAGAGAAGAAGTCTCACTGAAATCAAGATTTTATTGTGAGAATGGGCTGCAGTGTTATACAGAGTTACTTAAAATCTGTGTCTTCGGTCATTTCTCCCCCTTTTCCTTGAAAGGGAAAAGTAATATCAAAGTGGCCCTTAGATAAGCTGAGGAATGTATGACAAGACTAGCTTTATCTACTGTAGATATAGAACTTGTGGAATCCATTGGCTGTAGAATCTTCAGGGATTGTGTAGATTGGGGGGGAAGAACCTCCTCATCATGCAGAGTATGTTATACGCTTTTAACCAGAAGTCTTCAATTACCACTTTTCTTTGAAGAGTTCTCCCCCCCCATCTTTTCTTTTTTCTTTTAAAAGTACAAATGTGGCACTGTTTTCTGGTAGCAATATTCAACACTGCCATTTTAGATTGATCACAAGATTCATTTTCTTACTCTTTCTTCTAGACTTGTAATGTTATACAAATAACTGGTTCTTTTAAAAAAAAAGTTTTGGTTTTCTGTTCATTGTGACATCATTACAGTGAAATATCTTATTACCAAATTAAAAAAACAACTCTCTTTTATAATGCAGCTTCTTTTGCCTGATTGACTCATGCACTAAGCTTGCAGAGCCCTTCAACTTTGTGCAAGGGATTTGAACTTTCCAACTTGAAGAGTTGACTTCTTCCGTTTGGAAGTAGGACTCTCGTGCTATATCAACAAAGTACTTTTGAAACACTCCTCAGTTTCAGAAGCAGTTTGCCATGTAGTGTTGGCTACAGTCTGAAGAAAACAAGTCTAAACCCCTCTTGGACTCACAAAATTAATTTCACAGTTCTTTGGATCCTGGAAAATGTTTTGAACATTGGAACAGAAAAAGATTGCCTAAGGGTACCAATTGAGCTGGTAGCTGAAACTTAAAGTGGGGCAGAGGCTTTGTGAATCACAGCTCATACTTACGGTCAGTACACTTCTCCAGAGGGGCATTGTTCTCACAAAGTATCATTTTAAATAAAGAGAATGATGGATGGAATTGCTGGTGGAGGTGGTGGACAGCTTGAGATGGGACAGTATAATATATTTGAATAAATTAAGATAGGATTTTAGATACCAAGCCCAGGTATGGGGAACCAACTGTCACTTTTTGCATGGCTCTGTCCAGGCTTGGACTTCACATGTCACTGAAAAAACTTACTGTGCAGGCATTATAAGAATTTTTCTCCCATTTTCAAGTAGAGTTGTGGGGGAGGGGAGTTTGGTAGCTGTCTTCTCTGCTGTGTGAACCCATATCTCCAGAATGGAGAAAACTTAGCAGAATGCAGGTACTGCCCATTTGAATTCAGATCTTTTGCTAGTCAATTAGCTGTTCAGAAGGGACAACTCAGACTTTTCCATTGCTCAGCATCTGTTATTCTGGTACAGCTTTCTGTGTCCTTGACCAGTACAGATTTTGTATTTCTTGAAGAAACACTTCCCCATTTCTGCTTTGTTCTTTTAGTGTCTAAGAGTCAGAAGCTGAGGTATGTAACACTCTTTAGTACAGAAGTAATTGGTTGTCAGTCACTTGGCTACTTCAGGTAGAGGCAGGTGGTTGGTTTCACCACAAACTTCCTGTATCTGTTGATACTCCTTATAGATCACTAGGTCAGTGAAAGACATTCTGTTTCATATATGGCAATTTTTCTTTTCTAATTGTGCATCTGTTGTAGTGGTGCTTTGGTAATGATTTGTTGATCTGATGTATATTAAATAGAGTGTCATCTTGTACTCAGTTTTGAGTTCCCTTCAGTGCTGCTCCAGAAACCTGTAAGAGTATTCTTGTAAATAACAGTTTGTTTGGAAAAGAAATATTCAAATAGATTCCAACTCTGAAAAGCTTGAGGACAAAATGAAAAAAAATGCAATGATGTTTGCTTTTGTATCAATATACAGTGTATATAAAAACACATCTATGACCACACAAACCATTCACAAAAATTAAAGTTTACAAGTAGAGAATGTGCAATTGCAGAGGTTAATAAATCAGGTGTTTCAGAAAGTATCATTAGTGATATTGAAAGGAATGCTGGTTTCTAGAATTCAACAGATACAGAAATTTGTTTAACATTTAACTTACCAAATTAAAAACAGCAATTTGAGAATTACCCATTTTAAGTTTCAATAAAATATTGCCCAGTAAAAAGTTTTGTGTTTGGGATTTAGTTAGTAGTACATTGCCATAGTATACTAAGTTCCTAGATAGTGCATTGGACAAAAAAACTACTAGATCACCATCTTTAGTTCAATCTTCTGTGATGCTTTAGAATGGAAACTGGGATTCCTCTCAATTCAGTTGTATGTGGGAAACACAGGCAAATTGCTAATATTTTAGAGTCACCCTTAATCTAGAAAAGGACACAAAAAATAAAGAGTGAAAGATATAATATTTGAGATAGGAAAGCAGATTGGAAACTAAAGGTAAGATCTTAAGATTACTTGTTCCACTGACATGGAAACTGCCAGCCACTGTTGGAACTAACCTACAGGTACTTTGATTCCACACCACCCCCTGCACAGTTGGCTTATAAATCATATCATAGACTTGCTGTCAAGTTTCCTCAAGTTTACCGTCAGTACTAACCTCCCATAACTATGGAAGAACAAACTCACATTTCTGATGTTGTGCTGAGCACTCAGAATGATTGAAAAGTCTTAGCGCCCAGAGACACCTTTCAAGCTCAGTAAAACTGCAGCCACAAGTATGTCCTGCTCTTCCATACAGGGCTGTGGGATGTATTTAGTTGAAGTTGAGTCTTGTCCTCTGATCCCACATATGATAATTAGATGTGGCAACACTGGGAAAGTTTTGAATTCCAGATTTCAGAATCCTGCAGTCAGTGTGGCAGTTGATTCATTCTCAGAGCTCCATCCTACACATTATGAACAATGGCATGGTAAAATTTTACTCAACATTACTTCAGATTACAAGTTAGGGAATAGGCTGTTGTCTCCAGAGGGGTGTAGTGACTTGAGCATTGGACGACAATCCTTTGAAATCTACTTCAGACATTGGTTGAAATGAACATCACATTTACAGGATTCCTAAGCAGTGATAATAGATTTTTTTTCAAGCAATGTGCCACCACAACTCTACGTGTAAGAATGACAGTATTGTTGGTTTTCGGAAGGATTTCACAGTTGTTAGCTTTCTACTGAAGAAATGACTGTGGTTCTCCCTTTTTAATGCATGAAGATGCAGCAGTTTCAGATAAGTCCAAGCCTGAGATAAGTTATTGTTCATGAATTTATTATTACTTACTATTTTAGACAAATGTGACTAGATAGTCTCTAAATAAACTAAACAAATTTATATATTTATTTTTGACATTTATATACCAGCCTGTAATAGTGATTGTGAGCAGCTGTCTCATGGTGGCTCCCACCCATATAGTTTCTTTACAACAGAGGCTTCTTTCTAGTAGAGATGTGGCTAGCATTGTTCAAACTGATGTGAAGCCCATGGACTGTAGGAACGTAGGCAGCTTCAGAACTGCTTGAGACTAAGGGCCTTTCTGCACTACACTGTTGTCATGCTATTATTCGACTTTCAACATCCTGTGGAATTCTGGGGTTTGTAGTTTACTGAGGCTGAGAATAAGCAGGTATCATCTCTTGTTATCAGACTGAGGAGGAAAACTGAAACAATGTCGTGCTTCCTTTCACCATTTTATCTGTTGTGCTGGCACCATTTTGAAAAATTATGACTATGCGTATACTAAGTAGTATGTGGTATGGTTCCAAGGGGTGTGATATTGGAAGCTGTTATTAGTAATTCTCAATTCATGTTTATTGCACTTTTATATTTCCGAAGTTCTACAATATTTTTTCATATGTTAGTGCATATGTGTGTGTATCTGTATGTGTGTGTGTGAGAGAGAGATAAATTGAGATCGGTTAGATCCCCACATATATTTTGTGAAGGTTTTTGTACTTTACATTGTAAATATTACTGATTCCAGAGTCACATGTTCAACAGTATAATTTTACAGGGAAAAGGGAAAAATCTTAATCAAGTCATATTGTTCTTCACTTACAAATAGTGTCACACTTTATAAATTCCGTCAGATATTTTCTTTGTATGGCTTTCTTGCAGTGCATTTTCCCATAGTCTTGGTTTGGTGCAGCCAGTTTTTCTACTGGTAGATGGATAAATGCCCCTTCGCAGCTGTGTGTCTTGCGAGGGAAAAGCGTGTAGGTACTGGATGTCACCAGTATGATACTGTATTATATGATGTGATACCTCAGTGTGAAGTGCAGAATAAACTCACATAGACTGTACTGTGGCAAACATCAATATCTGGTCTCTGTTAGTCTCTTATGTCCACAACTTATCTTTCCCCCTAAGCTTGCTTTTAACTTGTTCTCTAAGGGGAGTTGTATTCTTGTATTCACACAGAATCAGTAAGCAGGAAATGAACAGGAAGATGCTGACTCATTAAGTTGATGCTTTCCACTGGCTGTGTGAACAAGTGTGATGCTCAACAGGATTTAGGAATCCTGGGTTATTCTCTCTGGGTAAATCACAACCTACCAAGCTCCCCACCTCTATAGATACTGTAGGCAATATGTTAAAAAGAAGATATATTGAAGTCAGGGAAGTGATTAATTTATTGCATGTGGTAATAAAAAAAGTACTGCTGTTCTCAGTGTATAGATGGGCTGCCTTTCATCATCTCAGCTGTTCCTTATGTTCATTGTCTCAGTGGACCACTGTTGTTGGTTTCCTTATTCACCCCATTTTATTACATGTAACTGCTGCTTATTGTTAAACTCAGCTCCTTTTTCTGTCTGACATGGCTACACCTGTAGTCCAACACAAAGAATGCATGTGCACATAGAAGAGTAAGGAAAGTGCTGCTAGGATATTACTGTTGCCAGGTTGGTACTTCTCTTTTTCACCACAGGTACTTCCAGAAAGAGAAACACTAGTACTCCCAGTGAAAAGGCAGTGTGCAGTTTTTCCAGCCTTTCTTCCTTAGCAGATCTTTTGTGGTAAGAAAAAGAACAGGGGTAATATTGAGAAGATGCAAAAAGACTAAAAGTGGAGGATGATTATGTCTGAATTCCCCACTAAATTCCTGTTTGGGGCAAGAAGTTGCACAACAAAAGACTAGTCTGGTGGAAGATTATTGGAGTTGTAGTGTACCACAGTAGTGGATTTGGCCACAGTGAGTCACGCCCTAATCACTCTAATGTCCTCAGCATGGAATTGTGAATTGTTTGTAAGCTACAGGTAGTGCAAAACAAAACACTTGGCCTGCACTGAAGAAACAATATGCTGCTGGTCTTAAACAAATTGTACTGGTTTCCACTTTTTTTTTCAAGATCAATTCAGAGTGCTGGTTTTGACTAAGAAAGCCTTAAATAGCTTGAGACCATGATATGTGAAAGAATAACTCCCTACACCTGATTTGCTTGCCTGGAATTTGAAGTCTTCAACAGAGCCCTTGTTGTGTGTCCCACCACCCCGAGAGGCTAGGCTGCCAAGGATGTGAGACAGGGCGTTCTCTGCAACAGCATCTCAATTGTGGAACATCCTCCCAAAGGAAGTAAGGCTAGCCCCATCTCTCTTGAGTTTCCAGTGAACAGTTAAAATGCTGTTATTCCATCTGGCCTTGTGTTATTTACAGCTGGTTTTAAATCTGGATTTTAAAATGGTTTTGAATCTGTTTGTATATGATGTTCTCATCTGTTTTATTGTACATTACTTTGGGTGTGTAGAAAATTGAGTAATAAATACCTTTAATAGTAACACATAGAAGTTTCTGTATTGTAATATTGAGGGTTAAATCAAGTTTTAGATGCCAATTTAAACGGAATCAATGGGAACTTTTTGAATCAATGCTTGTGTAAATTCAGTTGATTCAGAAGGTTTATTCTGTTAAGATGAATAGTTGGATTTAGGCAAAAGTTACAATTAGGACAAATTTACCTAAAACTGCATGACATCATATTACCATAATGTTGACAATTTTCCCACTCTTGCTCTACTTTGCTGTGGCTAGTGTGTCCACGTGGTGTTATGGGGAGAACACTGAGAAAATGGCATCACATCACATGGCACCTTAAAATAAACATTGGTATGGACACAGATCAGCAGTGGCTGTGGATTCATTGTTGTAATGTCTTACTCTTGCACCAAACAACACTATCAGAATGACTGTCATGACCTATTACTGAAGGCTCTTCCTATTCTTCTTTACTGTGTTTGTTCATTTGTTCTGCAATTGCTTTTCTTCCAGTGACATGTGAAGTAGGTTGTGTTAGTATGGTCAGTACAATAGTACGTTTTCTAAAAAATAAGGGTGTTTTATCTCCCAGTGGATGTGGTTGTGTATTTATCAAATAACTACACCTCAAACAAATTCATTTATTGCAACCTTGTCCAGCATAGCGCTCTCCAGATCTGTCAAACATATCTCTTACCCAATAACTTTTCTAAGGTCTCGTGTTGGCTGGAGGATCCTGGGAGCTGCAGTCCAAAATATAATGTTCCCAAGCTCTTAACTAGTATCAGAATGCATTTGCCTCCCCACTCATATTTAACCTTTATTTAACTAACCTCATGGGAGATTGCTGAAAGTTGAAGAACTGTGTAACAGATGTACAGGCTAGCATTTTTTTTAAAAAAGGAATGTCTTTCTCAAAGGCAAAATATATACAGGCTTGACACCATTTTACCAGGAACAGGTGCCAGGAAAAAAGCCACTGGTAAATAGAAGTATTGGAACAAATGCTGTGCATTTTGTTTCCTTTCACTCTCTGCATTCAGTGCAGCTGCATCAGAGTACAGAAGGAGTTGAGTTTTAATGTGGAGTTTGCCACTTTTCTGCAAAAGGCATTAATTTTCCTCATTTTCACTGTGGTCTCATGAATCACTTCAAAGCACTCCACAAACCACAGTTTAAGGATCACTGAACTGTATTATAGTTTCATCTGACAGCAAAGGTTAGGAACCTTTAGCACAGCAGAAACAAATTTGTTCATGAAGGCAGGAACTAGGATCATGTCCACTTGTTCTTTTTTCAGTTTCTGTAGTTGAACGGCCATCCTGTACCAGTCTATGCAGGTATAAGCTGTATGCATATAGATACCACTTTATGTCCCGAATTTTTACTAACTGGATTCTGTCATTTCTACTCCAGTAGTGATATTCTTAGGCTATTTCCTCACCTTATCGGTTCCTGCTGACATCCTGTCTCTATCCTGGCAGCACCTTTGCTGGGATAGGAGGGTGATGGGAAAACTCCCCTCCGCACTTGGCTGGCTCCCCGTGGAAGAGAACGCGGGCGACACACAATTGCCTTGTGTAGTGCAACCGGCCTCTTTCCTCTGCTGCACTGAGGAAGGAAATGTGTGATTGCACTTCCACCCCTTCTGTGTGGCTGGGGGTGACAGGAGCATTGTGAGATTGCAGGCACTTAATGGTTTTCTTCCATTAAGTGAATATCCCACAGTCGCAATGGGTGCATGGGTTGGCATTGGGACCATGATGACGTTGTGTGAAAGCACGACCCATGGACCGCTGTCATTGCATCCCCATCATGTGACTGCAATGCCATGCAGAAATGGTCTCAGTTTTACTCCTGTAATCTGATATCCTTCAGTTTCTATTCCTTTTGCATCCTGGCAGGAATTGTGGTTTTGGGATGTTGGCACTGGATTATGTGCAAGTACCTTTACAGTAATATTTTTATAAATTAAAATGTTGTGTTGTCTGTGATCCTTTGGATAAACATTTTGGAAAGAAAACTGATGAAACATCATCTCCACTTCTAAAAATATAATGACATTTCATTTTAAAAGATCTAGTTTTATGATTTTGAAACAATTTATCAAATCTAAGCATTTTAAAAATTTAATGTTCACTTGTCTTGCAAAACTGAGCAAAGCATTCCATGTTTGCACGTGGCAAATTCACCCCAGTCTCTCTATCTCTCTTTCCCTGTCTTACTATTTTAACAGGCAGGATTGCAGCTCCTCTTTTCTCCCTGACAAACATTTTTATTTTTCCCTTTGTGAACACTCTTACAGCTGCATGACAGACAGGGTGTTATGGCATAGCTTTCTCTGTGTTGGGAAAAGCTACACGTGTTGAATGTTTGCTTGCCCTGAAAACTATGAAGGCAAAATACTTTCTAGTAGAAACCATTTCTTCCTCTCAAGAAAACAGAATAGGCTCTGGGGTAATGTTAAATGGATTTCGATTATTGCTTCTTTATATGGAGATCCAGTTGTTCTGTATGTAAAGCAGGTATGAAGTGTACAGACTTTATTACTGTGTTTTTATCACAATACTTCCTCCAGTGAATTTAGAGAGGCATCCTTTATTCTTAGAATAACCCTTGAAGAGAGGTTGTGATTGGTCTAAAGTCAACCAGTAAGGCTACTTGTTTGTTTGTTTTGCTGAGCAGAGTAATGAACCCAGATCCTGACAATTAAAACTAATCACTCTTAATCTTTATGCATCACTGGTTCTATATAGAAATAAGGCATGACTTCCCAAGTAACTTTTATAATAACAAGTAGATGAGCAGAAGGAAACTATGATATGAAGGTGGGGAGGTTTAGCAAAAAAAAAAAAAAAGTAACTTGGAAGACTTTTAGATAAATGATTTATACTTGGATCCTGTCCCAAGTGGACCTCAGTGATGCACATTTAAGAATTCTTAATATAATTAAAGATAGATTCTCAATCCTGTCCTTCATAGTGTATTTCAAAGGAAGCAATCCAAAGACCTTCACATCTCAGGGACCTTACCAAGTACAGTCATCCCTCCACATTCGCTAGGCTTAGGGGCACAGGACCCCCATGAAAGTGAAAAAACCATTAATAACTCTAGACCCTCCCAAACCATGTGTAACACACACAAGAAAAGTACGGTCACCATATTCAACCCACCGTGGATTCCTTTGAGGCATCAGGGTTCCTTCACAAGGCAGAAGTGGGTGGCTAGTGGGGCTTACTGCCACATCCCCAGACCATTTTTAAGAGGGACTTACAAGCCTCATTCAAAGTTTCTCAGTCTCATGAGGTTTGCAGTCCCTGTTAAAAATGTCATAGGGAGGCAGCAGAGATCCAGTTAATCCATGAATAATCAAATTTGCAAAAATGAAACCCGCAAATGTGGAGGGCTGACTGTATTTTTCTGTTTTTAGAACATACTTCTTGTTAGTTTTTTTCCTCGAGTATCCTCTGTTTTTTTTTTACTTTTGTACAATCTTTTCTCAACCACATCCATAAGAGATACTCCCTGAACAAGATGGGAAAATATATAGTGTGTACACTCATGGTACAAATTTGAGTTAGTATAGAGAATATTTGAATTCCAGAGAAATGAAGTCTTGGCTAATCAAAAGAGATGTATGTTAATTTTTAGTTAGATATGGCATAAGAAGAGAATCTCTCAAATAGGCCAGCAGAAGATCAAGTAAGAGGTACAGCTCAAGAACAATGTTTTATATTTTGTTGAAAAATCTGTAATAATTGAATGGAGTGGGTGACTATAGCTCTTGAGATTTTTATAGCCTAGTGTTTATTTATTTAATCAATTTATATCCTTCTTGTCTGACACCACAGGAGAAAGAATAGTAATCCCATCAGTCCTACTCATTGGTGAGGCATTATGGGAGCTATAGTCAAAAGCATCTGGAAAGCCACAGTTGCTCACCCATGGCATTGAGTTAAAGACACATCTCATGGTGGGTTGTGTAGCCTATCCTAGCTTGATGAACTTAAATTTTCCCCATTTCTTGGCCCAGTTTGAAGCACTGGCATATCAGAAGGACCTATCAGTGTGGTACACAATCCCTGCTGGGAGTTGCTGATAATACTCTGAAAAAATTTTAGGGAGTTGGTATTTTGTGGCCTAAGGTAGGAATGCCATATACAAATACGAAATACTATTAATGTGTGTTCCTAGACAGCTGTCTTTGAGAGCTACTGATTTTAAGGCGGAGTAGATCCAATGTGATCTTGGAAGTTAAGCAGGATCAACCTGGGCTAGTACTTGAATGAGAGACCGCCAATAAATACAGGTGCTACAGGCTATATTTCAGAAGAACGAACTGGCAGAACCACCTCTGAGTATTCCTTGCCTAATAAAACCCTATGAAATTTGTGAAGTCACCTTAAGTTGAGAGGCAACTTGAAGACACGCACTCACATTATATGTTGATCTTGAGCTCACAGAAATATTGCTGAATGCTAATTAAATGAAGATTGAATGTTGTATGTATACTGATTCCTGCTAATTTTGGCGGAGACAGGTTGACTCTAAAACTTGTGAATCCAAATCTCTTTAGCCCAGTATATGGTAGACAGTTATCAAAAGCTAAAGGTGCATATGTTCACACCCCTCAAGTGAAATTTGCACTGCATTTTTCTCCCTGGTTAACCGCTCTCATTTTTTGCTGCCACACCTTCAGTTTGGCGGATGCCAGCAAAACATTTCAGAAAATGTACAGACTGACATGTTGTTGCTGATTGCATTCTCTTACAAATAAAGCCACATGTGCCCACTAGCTTACATCTGTAGGAAATGTGTGGAAATTTACTCATTTCTGCAGAGTGGTTGTTCAAGACAGATGACCTGTGGCTGGTTCTGTAGTATTCTGTGGTTGCTGTTGTTCCACCCTTAGTTACTGATTCGTTCTGTTGCCATGGAGTGAAATCCTTAGTTTTACCTGTTATTCCAAACACTGCTTCCTAAATCTTTCCTTATGGAAGATGTTTTATTCTAATCCCATGGTCTTAAAAGTTATCTCATACTGATAATATTACCACTTTCAGCTTCCAAATACATGTGTGTATAATATTTTGAAAGCATTTTCCTTTAAGAGAAAGGTTACCTATGATTTGTGCATTTATGTACAGCCCATGTGAAATGATTTTTAAGGTACCTATGAAATGATTTTTTTAAAGATACGAGATCCCTCGAAAGTTCACTTTACAATAAATTGTGTGTATGTGCGTGCACATACTTAAGACTATCCAAAATCTTATCAAACGACATATGGTCAAACATTTCTTCGGAAATGTAGCAACTTTCCACAACCTGATACCTTCTAGATGTGTTCCGCTACTCTAATTCAGCATAGGCAATTACCCATATTGCTTGGTATGATGGGAGTTGTAGTCCAACACATTCTGCAACACGAGGTTGCACAAGGCTCCAGGTTCTATAAAGAAGAAAAACAATAGCCATCAAATAAAATATTTTTTTTTAAAAAAATTAAGGGTGCTTTCACATACCCATTTGGCTGGGAATAAGCCCCATTAAACTCCTAATTGAACTCAGTGGGATCTACATCTCAGTAGTTGTGTATTGGGTTATACTTTAAATATTTTGAAGTACATGCACAACACTCAGAATTGTGCCTGTGAAATCCGAAAGCCATTAAGATATAATAGGGAAGACAAACTGTTTTTAAAGAGCAGGCTCTCATTATAAAATTATAACTTGCTTTATAGTTTCTCACTGAACACCAGTAGTCTTGAATTACTAATACAGGTGACTGTCCAGTAGCATGACAAAACCTCCAGCCAAATTGTGTAATAGAGATCCTCACTTTATAATGCTTGGGAATTTGTGGCAGAAAAATAAAACTTCCACTGTGTTAGTAGTAATATAAATGATAGAAACTCTACCATATGGTAACCAAGGGCCTTTCCGCACTACACTGGTAGACTGCTATTATTCCACTTTCAACATCCTGTGGAATCCTGGGGTTTGCAGTTTGGGGAGGGGCATTTAGAATTCTCAGCCAGAAAGCTTTTTGGCCTCAGTAAATTACAAACTCCAGAATTCCAGGAGATGTTGCAAATGGAATAATGGCACTATAACAGCATAGTGCAGAAAGGCCCCCAGACTTCCTCATTGTGTCCAAGGCTGAATGTATGTCCAAATAAGCATACTCAGTGTCACAGCATAAAAGAAAGAAGTTGTATGGGGAACAGGTTGGCAGTAGCCTTACACTCTTTCTTTCCTGAAGAATACTCCTTTTTTTTGTATACTACATGACTTACACACAAGGTTTCCCTGTGTGGAGGGTATAAAGATGAAGAAACTAGCCTTCTTGAATTTTTGTCTGTGGTAAAATTGCAAATAATATAAAATCTTTGTCAGGACAAAAGGTAGAAAATGCGAGTGGAGTAATGATAACTGAACTCAGCATTATTTAACTAGTTTTCATCCAGTCTTCAGCAAAATTATCTTGGAACAGTCATAATAGGAGGAACTGGTAAATAAGACAATAAAAAAATGTGTTCAAAGAAAGTGTGTATTTTGTGTAATTGCTATGCAGTTGTAGATGCTGGCTGATCCATGGTGCTAACATAAAAATAATGCTGAGTCATAGGAGAGCCAGGGTTGGGTCACTAAATGGATGGGGTGATTGGGACAGAGAGTGCGGGAACACATACATAGCTAAATAGATGTAGATATGTGATGTGTCAAAAGAGTAAGTGTGGCTGAAGCGCTAATGGCATTCTATTTAGAGATTTGGGAAGCAAATTACACACAAGCTAATGCTTCGTGAACATCTGTGACCCTGTGAATTATTGGAAGGAAATAAGTTGTAGTAACAGAGAATAAGATTCAGAACTAATCTGCCTGAGCGCAAGTATCTCAAAGTGAAATAACAGAAGGAGAAGAGGCGGGAATATTGATTTCTGCCCTGCAAAACAGACAACAACGCCTACATATTCCTGGCAGGGATTTTTAACTCTCTGAGTGCATCATCTCTACTCAACCTGCTCCCCCCAAATTTCTGCTTTTCTGGGACACTGATCGTTCATTCATACGCAACACTTGATTACTGTTTTCATTCTACCAGATCAGGATCACAGTTCCTAGCCAAATATGGCCTAAATGATGTGAGTGTATGGATAACCCTTTAGTGTCACCTATTGTAATAACATCATGCGCTTGAGCACTGATGCATGAGCATGAAGTACACACATCTTTTGTCTTTTGCGGAGACCATACAGTGCTGCATGTACATGCTCACATACTCGCAATGTTTCACTTTAAAATATTTGCAAGTGACAACCTGATCCTGGGCCTGTTTTTGGTGTTTGTTTTTTTTGAAGGGGAAAGCTGCAAATTAACAGGTCCATGTTGTATTTTATTACCGAGTGAGATGCATACTGAGTACAAAATAGATATAAGTGGCACTGCTTTATTTCAGTACTGGTTTCCTTCTTTATAGAGTGCTTTACGGTTCCTTTCATTCAGAAAAGATCCCAAGACTAAGCTCTAGTCAAGTTAAGGATGACAGTGCAGTTCTATTTATAATTTTGTAAACTGTTGATATTAACATTTAGTGGGACCTTTGTTGCCGCTTCCTCCAAGGTGCTTCATATAAACAAATGGCTGCAGCACAGATGCCTCAAAAACAGAAGAGCTTCACATGTCTGCGTATGGGTCAGCATGGCAGCACCGAGCTATGGAAACTTTCTACGCTGCCAGTGCTACGTCCTCCTTGGGATGCTTTTCATGCATCCCACCACATTGTGAGTTCCTTTAAGGCAACAGCTGCTCAAAAACCTTGCCTGTAATACCATTTTCCAGTAGTAACTGTATTCATAGAATCATAGAATCATAGAAATGTAGAGTTGGAAGAGACCACACGGGCCATCCAGTCCAACCCCCTGCCATGCAGGAACACCCTCAAAGCACTCCCGACAGATGGCCATCCAGCCTCTGCTTAAAAACCTCCAAAGAAGGAGACTCCACCACACTCCAAGGCAGCATATTCCACTGCCGGACAGCCCTGACTGTCAGGAAGTTCTTCCTGAGGTTCAGGTGGAATCTCCTTTCCTGCAGCTTGAATCCATTGCTCCTTGTTCTGGTCTCTGGAGCAGCAGAAAACAAGCCCTCTCCTTCCTCTACATGGCATCCCTTCAAATATTTAAACGTGACTATCATGTCCCCTCTTAACCTTCTCTTCTGCAGACTAAACGTACCCAGCTCTCTAAGTCTATCCTCATAGGGTTTGGCTTCCAGGCCTCTCACCATTTTGGTCGCCCTCCTCTGGACCTGCTCCAGCCTGACCATGTCCTTCTTGAATTGGGGTGCCCAGAACTGGACACAGTATTCAAGAGGAGGTCTAACCAAAGCAGAGTAGAGTGGTACCAGTACCCCCCTCGATCTAGACACCATACTCCTATTGATGCAGCTGAGAATTGCATTGGCTTTCTTGGCTGCCGCATCACACTGCTGACTCATGTTCAGCTTGTGGTCTATTAAAACTCCTAGATCCCTTTCACACGTACTGCTATCCAGCCACGTGTCCCCCATCCTAGATTTCTGCATTCCATTTTTTCTACCTAAGTGTAGGACCTTACACTTCTCTCTGTTGAATTTCATTTTGCTAGCTTTGGCCCAGCTCTCCAATCTATCCAGGTCATTTTGAATTTTGATCCTGTCCTCTGGCGTATTAGCAACCCCTCCCAATTTGGTGTCATCTGCAAATTTGACGAGCATGCCCTCTATTCCTTCATCCAAGTCGTTGATGAAGATATTGAACAGCTTAAGCTTTCCCTACTTCTCATTTTCATGCTTACATTTTCCCTCTAACCTGCTTGTACCTCCAGATGTGAAAAGAGCTAGATCTTGTATCTTCTCCTATTCAAGGAGAAAAATAATTGGGCGGAAGTAAGTAGGAAAGTTGCTGAAAGGAACAGAATTAAACAAGCCACCACCCCACTATTAGTGGTGTACTCAAAATGGGAGCCTTCTGTGGCTTGAAGAAGTTGGTATTTAATGTTGGAATCAGTTCTTATAGAAGTGGAGAAATTCACAAGTACAGCTTCTTCTGTCATTTCATTATTATGGAGAGAGTTGCATTTGCCAGAAGTCTACACAACTTCTAAAGGCATAAGGGGACTTAATCAGTATTGAAGTTAGTAAAGAATATAATTACAATGCAAGATGATAGATATTGATATTAATATAATGGTATTGATAGAGTTAATGAACACATAGTTTGTTTTCCCCTGGCAGTGTGGAATATTAGCAGTTCTGGATCTTTCTCAAGAGACACTTTGAAATAAATAGTTCAACATCCCAAAGTAGGTATTTACAGAACTGATATATAAAAGGCTGGGAAAATCCCATGTGCTGTGTTGCCTGAGTACCTACAAGTATGTATATTATTATGGTGATGGATGTGAAGTGTTTTGAATACTTTGTAAATGGTTAGAGCATTGCTATTAGAAGTTAAATGCTGGCATCTAGGAATCTGAAAATTTTAGTTAGCTCTGAAGATTTTTGAAAAACTCTCTCATGTTGATACTGACAGCTTAGTGTCTGAAATACCTTTGCTGTGATAGATGGAGCTGGTTTTCTCAGCCTTCAACAACTGAATGTCCTCTTGATAGAGTGGACTACAACCCCCATCATCTCCAGCCAATGTGGCTGTTGGATGATCATGTTTCTGGACGATACTGACATTGTTGTAATATTGAAAGAGCTGGATGTGTTGCATTTTTCATAAAGAAAAGTCCCTTCCTTTGAGCCCAATTCACATGGCTTGTAATGGTTACCAATTCCCCGAGTAGTCTTCTCCACCTGAGCCTATCTCTCATCATTCCACCTGTCATTCCTCAATTTAGTTCAGCCGAGATGCACTGTTTGTTTGTTCCCGTGGTGAAATGTCTCAGTAGGGAGTTCTTGTATGAGAATCCCTGCCTTGGGAATTCATTCTCCCCTAGGCAGTTGCTACAGCAGGTTCCCAGAGTTGACAAGGCTGAGTACCAACATCATTTGAAAAATGAGGAAAGCACTGTAATTTTATTTATTTATTTGCTTGCTTGCTTGTCGAGGAGAATCCAAAATAGAAAGGCAAAATAGATTCCAGAAGTTAATATGGAAATGCAAATAAGAGCTTGTCCATGCCACGGTTTCAGTTCAGTGTTCCAGTGCTAAACCTTAAATGTTCTAGTATTAATGCTAGCTGAGGTCTTCAGGGAACCGTATCCAAGAAAGTTAGCTTTCCAATTCTTGCTTGAATTGTTGTGGAGCAAGTGAAGTATCAGAGGAAAGAGGTGCCAGTTAACATGAGCATAATGGTTCTTTTAGATTGTGCTACTTTTTGTAGTTCTTTTGAACTAGTCTGCATCCCCAAGATGTGTGTGTGTACAGGGATACTGTATTTAAGTGGGGGCTCAGCGTTGACAGGCAGGTCATTATTAATGTTAACTGCTTGCAGATTTGTTTCTACAACAGAATGGGAATAAATGAAGTTACATTAAAACTATTTTCCTCCTCTACCACCACCACCACCTGAAGTGGGTAATAATCCTAATGTACTGTGTGGGTAGTAGGAAAATAATCATCATTTAGTATTGATCATTCCTGAGGAGGCTGAATCACATAGGAGTCTTGGTGCCCCAGGTTTGCCTAATCATTTCAGGAGGTGATCAGCCACCGTGGGCCAGACTTGGGGATGGAGTTGCTTGAGCCCCCCATTCTGAAATTTGTGTATGTGGTGATTTAAAGTAGGAATCCTATGGATAAATACAGGGTCAAAACAGATATATTACATGTGCAATATGCTTAACTTATCTATTTTAGTTATTCTTTTTTCTTTTAACAATATATATTAAAGAAGAACCAGAGTAATACTGAGGTTATGGAACATGGCTTATTATTATGCTAAAGTCTGTGGTCCTGTATAACTTTCTGTCTTACCCTGTGAAGCCTCCTTTGCATCAGTGAAAACTTTCCTCAAGGTCTAAACTCAACCCTGGCAGGAAGCGTGCACTCTCTCTCTCTCTCTCTCTCTCTCTCATTCTCTCCCCGTGTGTGTGTGTGTGTTAAAGTTTTTCATTGGGATGAGAGTGCTAGAATTAGTGTCATGGTATTCATTTTACTTCCCTGCTTGCATCTGTTGTTGATTTTTTTTTTAAAAAGCCTTATTAATACATCTTATCTCATGTTTATTTTGGTTTTTACTAAGGAGCAAAACTCCAGTTATCCCAATGATCACAACTGAAATAAAAAGACTAGCTTTCCTGTATTTGTAGTTGAAATAACCTCCCTTATATGACTATTGTGCTACATGCTTTAACATCCTCTGGAATTGTTATCCACTTTGGTCCAGATACCATTATCTATTTTGGTCTCTTCTGAAGAAAGAGCCAGTTGTTGTGATACAATATTTGTGACTCAGATCTCTGCCATGGTGGGCAACCTGCCAAGCATGTTGAAGTAGAGATGCCTGAATGGGTAGAAACTTGTCCATGGGTTGCTGCTTCTGACGAAAGAAATCCTTTGTGGCTTTGCTCAAAAAATTGAATGGAGCCATTTTATCAAATATGACAATAGTCTTCTGGAAGTTATGGGACTCCAAGGCTAGATTTCTGTAGGTGTTCTGTGCTAGTGGCTGCACTTTTTCCATGGTTGTGCAAGCAGTGTTGAAGGTAGACAGACATAGCCTTCTGGCTCTGAGCAGCTAATTTCTTCAATGCCTTACTTTCTTTGCAGTCGTTGTACCTCTTGCTTTTTTCCTTCTCCTACCACCGCCAGGGTTTGGACCCAAAGCCACACAGACTGGAGTTTGCTTGGGAATAAGTTACATTGAAAAAAGTACGGCTTACTTCTGAGTACACATAAATAGGATGAGGCTACACGTACAGCATTTTAAAGGGGTAACTGGCCAGCCGTGAAGATATTCTTTATTATCATCTACAAACAATCTAAAAGTTTTCAGAGTACTGCAAAAAGATTAAGAACAACACGGACTCTACTTGTGGAGTTGTAATCAAACAGACATAGTTTTTTTAAAAAAAAAAGATGAGAAGGGGAAAGGAAGACAAATCCAGGCTCTAAATTCCTCATAAACTTACATAATACATTTTAAAAGAAAACCTTTTTGCACTTGTGATTGATGAAGGCAGGTATCAGCAGCTGCATATGACTGCCAAACTTGCCTAACTGAACTTTTGCCCTTGTCCTTGAAGGTGGGTGTTGTGTTGAAATCAGAAAATGATGTAACTGCAACAAAACTCCTGAAGTTGATTCTGTAAATATGGCACATGAGCAGAAAGTTTTACGTATTCCAAAGTCTTCATAGATCCCAACAAGTGCTTAATACATGATTAGCTAACAAAGACAGCAGCTACATTTGAGTCTAAGGTGCATCTCAAAACAGTTTTAGCCCCAGACCCAAAACATGATACATATAAGGCACAATGCTAGTATGTTTTGTCATTAATACAGTTAGACACTGGAATTTGATTTACCGATCTTAGATATTTCTTTTTTATACTGTACGTGCTTTCCTTAGTTCATGGGGCCACAACATTGGATGACAGTTACAGGAAGATCAATTGCTTATTCAGTAACAAGGCTTAGATGTAATGCTAAACTTTGGCTAAATTGCATCCTCCCAAACTATAGTCTTCATGGTGGGATTGTATATCTTTTCTCTCTTGTCCTTACCCCTAGAAGGCTCAAGGAAGGAAAAGAAAGCTTCTTCAATTTTCAATTTATCACAGCCTATTATGTCTGAACCCCAAACAGTGGTTCATCTTAGCTATGGTTTAAAGCAAGTGGGAGTTGGGAAAGTACAGTTCACAGAATGTCCATTTTATGGTCCCTGAAGACCCCAAAGCCTCCAGATCCCCAAAGTAAAAAAGTTCTAGCCCTTTTTTTGTCCAAAAAGGGCAAAAATCATCTCAGAATCACTGCAGAGTTGGGTGAGTTTGACCCAGAGACCCTCCCAGACATCCACATTGTTTTGTTTTGTTTTAAAGAACCTTGCCAGAAATTGAAAATGAAACCAAAAGCGATGTGACACCACTTTCAATTCTGATGACTATACTGGTGCAGCCCCCAAGGAAGAGGCATAGCAGTGAAAAAATGGTTCTGCCCTCAGAATCACAGAATCACACAGAATCACAGAAATGTAGAGTTGGAAGAGACCACACGGGCCATCCAGTCCAACCCCCTGCCATGCAGGAACACCCTCAAAGCACTCCCGACAGATGGCCATCCAGCCTCTGCTTAAAAACCTCCAAAGAAGGAGATTCCACCACACTCCGAGGCAGCATATTCCACTGCCGGACAGCCCTGACCGTCAGGAAGTTCTTCCTGAGGTTCAGGTGGAATCTCCTTTCCCGCAGCTTGAATCCATTGCTCCTTGTTCTGGTCTCTGGAGCAGCAGAAAACAAGCCCTCTCCTTCCTCTACATGGCACCCCTTCAAATATTTAAACATAGCTATCATGTCCCCTCTTAACCTTCTCTTCTGCAGACTGAACATACCCAGCTCTCTAAGTCTATCCTCATAGGGCTTGGCTTCCAGGCCCTTCACCATTTTGATCGCCCTCCTCTGGACCTGCTCCAGCTTGACCATGTCCTTCTTGAATTGGGGTGCCCAGAACTGGACACAGTATTCAAGATGAGGTCTAACCAAAGCAGAGTAGAGTGGTACCAGTACCTCCCTCGATCTAGACACCATACTCCTATTGATGCAGCCGAGAATTGCATTGGCTTTCTTGGCTGCCGCATCACATTGCTGACTCATGTTCAGCTTGTGGTCTATTAAGACTCCTAGAACCCTTTCACATGTACTGCCATCCAGCCACGTGTCCCCCATCCTAGATTTCTGCATTCCATTTTTTCTACCTAAGTGTAGGACCTTACACTTCTCTTTGTTGAATTTCATTTTGTTAGCTTTGGCCCAGCTCTCCAATCTATCCAGGTCATTTTGAATTCTGATCCTGTCCTCTGGTGTATTAGCAACCCCTCCCAATTTGGTGTCATCTGCAAATTTGATGAGCATGCCCTCTATTCCTTCATCCAAGTCGTTGATGAAAATATTGAAGAGCACTGGGCCCAGGACAGAACCCTGTGGCACCCCGCTAGTCACTTCTCTCCAGGGTGAAAAGCAGCCATTGCTGAGCACCCATTGGTGAGCCCTCTTTACAGTTTCCCACTCCTGACTTAAGGAAATCATCTAGGATTAAAACCATGCTTTGTATTGGGCTTGTCATACATAATACTAAACTGTGATAAGTTAGAAGCAGAGGCCTCTAGTCATTACCTTGTGGTCGTGTTGGATGAGGGGAGAGGATTAATAAAGTTTCAGAAGCCCATTGTCTTATATCTAGGCAAGGCTAAAAAGTCATGAAGAAAGTTGCTAGACATTGCACTTTTCTGCACACTCTTTCCTCTACTTTTCTCCTGTGTGGACTTTCAAATTATCTATTGACACATTGTAATTCTTTGTCCATAAATAGTATAAAAGTCTCATCTGCCTTTTTATCAAGTATACATGTGCCAGCAGTGGGTAGATAATGAATAATGATAGCATCATCCTGTTCATTTTGGTAATGTTGCCTTTGCCTTGGGTTGTGGGCCTCTAAAAAGAGCAAGGAAGCATTTTCTGATAATCATAGATACCATGTGTATATTTTTCAATGTCATTCTTCTGGAATTCCTGGTACAGCCTTTTGCCTCTATCTTCTCATTTGTAAAGTGAATCAACACTTGAATCATCAGCAGATGTAAGTATTATGAAGACTGGGACATCATCCAGGAATGGATTTTCTATCTTTCCCATAGTTTAAAATAAGTTTCTAACTTATCTCTGAAAGTTCATTTGACTTAAATTCCCTTATTTTGTGATATTGAGATCTCTGAATCTGAGATGGTGTCTAGGCCATCACCAGGAAAATATTCTTTCTCAGGCTATTTCAGTAGACTGGTAAATGTAGGCCAGAGAGTATGTAGCTTCTGTAAGCTGTAGAATTTCTGTAACTCTGTCTGCATTCCCAGATCTCTTGTCAACCTTATTTTCTCACCTGTGAACTTGATCAAACTTTTTTTCACATGCAACTCTTTTAAAACAAAAGTAGCAAGGAGATTTTGGCATTTAAGAGTAACAAATTTATAGTAGCAGAGATTTTGGTGGAGGGAAAGATATTACTCAGAATTTCATGTACAGATAGAACCATGTTGGGGCAGGGTGTGATGAGGTGTGATGGCACACAAAGGAGTTAAAGGGAAATTAAACACTGACAGCAATGACGACGTTATTCACAATGGCAATGGACAAAACTGTTCTTGTCTATCACCTGAATCATCTGAATCAGGATAATGGATTCTTATCTAAGAATGTCATGATCGACTTACCTAGTGCTAAGCTCAGGCTCTTCACAACAGTGTTAATGTTGTGTTTTTTACTGTCAGCAGTTTCTGCATTTAATTTCCTTCTGACTGAATGAGCCCATCCTGAACCATGGGTATTCATATCTGACCTTCTGAATAAAATTCCATGCATATGATGAAGTTGGCTATTGTTCAGGCCCAATCATAGTATAATAAATTTGTGAAGTCTTTAAGGAGACATGGGGCTATTTATTGAATCTGTTTCTTGCTGATTCTTAACCCTTCAGTGATTGGATTCATCAATTCTTTCATCTATCTGGATATGTGTTAGACATTCACTTTGCACATGGTGCGAGGCAAAGTCTGTGTTACCTAGGAGAAACCTTTCTTCTCTGTGTATGTTTTGATAAAGATCAGAATGTATGTTTCACATGGTTGGAAGAAGATCCCAGAACATCCTGTAATTCCTTATCCCTTCTTTGGATCTGTTATGGAAATTGTTAGAAAGCAGAGGGTATTCTGTTGGATACTCTTGATGGCTAGGAGAATGGCTGAATGGAGCTGCAATCTAGTCCCTGCTCTTAGGAAGGAATCTGCAACTCTGTATAATTCCTGTACTAACCAAGAGGGCTGCTATCCATAAAGGTTATTCTTCTGTTCTACTACTATCTTGTGCAAAGTCAACCTGAGGTTCAGTTTTTCCAATATGATGGAAGTTGTAGCCCAACACATTGAGAACACACCTGTTAGATCTGGATACCAACTGTTGAGCTCTTAACCATTAATTTCTGCCACTTTATATTTTAGAGTCAAGGTGGATCCTAGCCTAAATTTGATTATTTATTTATTGATAGAACGTATATACTACCTTTAACTAAAAGTGATTTGTGGGGTAGCTGTCACCAATAGTAATCCAATCTAATAAAAAGACAATAAAGATACACAGATAAAAGTAGGAAGTTCCAAGAGAAAACAGCCACTTTAAACAGCTTACAAAAGACCCGGTATCAAATTTGGTACACAGAAAAAATGCCTGTGTCAAAGTATGTGATCATTGGTTTTGATCATTTCTGTAACTGAGATATCTTATAAAAAGGGGGCAAGGAACAAAGAAAATTAAATTGAGTTAGGTCCACAGTGATTTGGGTGTCTAATGCTATTGTGTTTGGATTAGAACAGATCCTTAATGAGAAATTATTGAGTGTCCGCTCCTGTGTAGAATATGCTGATAAAGTAAACAATTGTTTACATACACGCACACACCTTACGTAAACGCATGACATTAACTTTCTGTGCAAGCGCCCCATCCTGCTATTTTCCTCAGCCCCTATCCTTCATTACAGTGCAGTCCTCTGTATCTTCTCACTTTGAGTCCACAGTCCTTCATAACTCTCAGACCTCCCTTTGTGTTTTCTGCAAGTAAACAAAATTCTTCATTAGTGAGCAAAAGTGTAGCAAGGATGGAGGATTTAAACCAGTTCATTCAGCCTTGGGTTGCTGCATGCATACTATTGACACAGAAAACAGAAATGTAACATCATTGAGTTACAAATTGGCTTTGGAAGGTAACACTGACTGTAACATTGCATTGCATTTATGGTCTGTCTTCAGGGAATATTGAAACAAAAAAGTAACCTGTATTTGTTGGCTTTTTAAATTTCTTGCTAAGTGAAGGGGACCCCTGTTTTAGTCTCAACATTATTCATGTGTTTCTGTTTGTGACCCTGGAATTTTTTTTTAAAAAAACATTTTGTCTTGGAGTTTCAGGTAATGGGTTTAGGCACCAATGAGAAAAGTCTTGTTTTAATGAAAAACAGAGATATATTTTCTCTGAATTCAGTTTTTTCAGTGGTTAATATTACTTTGCAGTTCTTCATAGTAAAGAAAATGGCCATTTAACACCGTTGTGGGACTATACATGCCTGTTCTAAAATGTCACAAAAGTCATGGCTATTTCTGAGTCAGCTCTAGCTCCAGTGTAAGGAATGTTTGGCTCATTCAGTAAAAGTAGATTGGATCTGGGCTACCCTGGTAGAAAACATATCAGTGAATTAGTTAATTATATTTTGTTCATCTCCTGCTGTTTTCCTTGCAGAGGATCTGAAGCAGCTTTATCAACATACATTGATATGAAACTAACTATTTACAACCCATTAAGTTATTAAGGTAGAAATTTTCTAATGAAAAGGGCCACTTAATTACATTTTTTAAACTTAATTGATTGGCAAGTTAGAATTGCAGCTTTGGCTTAATTAAATTTTTGTTTTAAGTAATTGACAAGTTAGAATTTCAGCATTAACCTAATTCCAGAATTAAGTTATTAAATAAGTTATGGATTCATTAAATGAGAATCCATGCCAAATAACCAATGGATTTCATATTTGCCAGCTGGTTCTTCATCCAGCCCTTAGTTCTCTTGGATTTTTGCAAAACTACTTCTTGCTTTTTGTTACTTCCTCAGGGTTCAGGAATTACAATGTTTAGGTCATGAGATTCAAACCAGGCCAAATGGGTATAGGAATCTTTGTTTTTGTGGTATTATTAGAGTATGATAGAATAGGTAGTTCCAAGGTTAAAATATTTTAAGTGGCAACGAATAGTAAGAGCAGCTTGCAATCAGGTGGTCCTCCTGTGTTCTGCAGTGCAGAACATGTAAACGTTCCTTATCTGTTCTGGGGAAACTGAAATTTGAAACTCTTAATCCTGGAATTTTTACTGGGATGTAGTAAGCTAAAGAAAAGGGGGAGGGTTTTAAATGATGGAGAAAGGGAAAGCAATAGAAAGTTTTGGGTAGGGTAGGTGAGAAATAAGGTTTTCAAAAATGTGTGATGCTGTTTCCTTCTCACCCAAACTCAAGACAGGGGACAAGAGAAGCATTTTTCAGCTTCATTGTGCAAGGAGTTTAGTTCAGGCTTTTAATATAAACTTAAATGGCAATTTAACACAAAATGTAATAATTTCCCCCTCTAAGGTAAATGCTAGGTACCTTAGTACCTAGCTAGGGAGTACTGCCTTTTACAGTCCATGCTCCATGTGTATGTACCTTCAAGTTACCTGTCAACTTACGGTGACCTCATGAATTTCATAGGGTTTTCTTAGGCAAGGAATACTCAGAGGTGGCTTTGCCAGTTACTTCTCTGAAATATAGCCTGCAACACCTCGTACTTGTTGGCTGTCTCCCATCCAAGTACTAACCAGGGCTTAGCTTCCACAATCAGAAGGGATCTGGTGCCTTTATGCTAGGCACAGCCTTTTAAGTCAATCGGTAGTAATTTGCATTAGGAAGGACCAAGGGTGTGCATTTATGGTCTGCTTATGGGTGTAACAAAAGGGGAGGATTACCTTATTCTGAATTTCCAACCCAGTTATGCACAGGTCACTTTGAGCAAGACTGTGATGACTCTAACATCACCTCTTTAGTTTTACACACAATACTGAGGTGGAACTCTAGACTCTTTATCTAAAGCACCTTTTGTTCTCTTTATTTTGGAGAAAAAACATCCTCTAAAAACTAAGGTTTTTTTAAATGATGATGGATCTGCTTTGTCCCAGCACCATTTGATTGCCTTCTATAAACTTGTTTTGCTTTTTACTCCTATGTATCTTCTCCAGTTTTCTTCCTTTCTGCACCATTGTTTTTGGTTAAGCAAGCATGGACTTAAGCAAGCATGGGAAATGATCAGCCTTCAGATGTTGTTCACCTGCAACTCCCAGCAGCCTTAGCTACCATAGCCAATGGTGAAGAAGGCTGAGTTTTGTAGTTCAACTCCCAGCATTATTCAACTCTGTAGAGCAGAGCTTTCCAAACTTGTAATGTTGGTGACACACTTTTTTAGACATGCATCATTTTGCAATACAGTAATTCAGTTTTACTAGCAAACCGGAGGTTAAACTAACTCCATATAAGAGATACAGACACATACATAAATTGTGATAACAAAATGCATGGGGTCACAACATATGTCATGAAAACCTTTCATATATTTTAAGAAATATAAATAATAACATACATTTCCAAGATTGTAGGTGAGACACCTAGACACTTCAGGTGACACACTAACGTGTCGCAGCACACCGTTTGGAAAGCCCTGCTGCAGAGGGCCACATAGTTTCACCCCATCCTAAAACACATAGTTCTTTGTTGTGGTTTCTGTGCCTCACAGATGACCACTTGGAGAACCACAGTAAGCAACCTACTTCAGTATTCATGTTTCCAGGAATCTGCAGGGTTCTGTTTGCCTCCAGTTCCTCATCACAGACTCCAACAACTCCAGTGGCCTGTAATCATGTAAGTCCTCTTGATTGATTGGAGTTCCCCAAAGAAGCAACACTCTCATGTCCCTTATATTAGAAAAGTTAAATCTGTACTTTACCTTCTTGCTTCACCATTCTTTCTCTCTGTGACTTGCCTCTACCTCTAGGCTTTCCTAGCAATGGCAAGCCAAGTCTGATGCCACCAATATTTTGAGTTTGTCCTGTTGTCTGGAAGCCTCCCAGGCATCTGCTTGTTTCCCGAACACCCTCCCACTGTCTTGTTCATAATAAATTTCTCTTCCTTTGCTTCATGCTTGTATGTGGCTCTGCTTCACTAGATCTCTCTTCCTCTTTCTGTTTTTAAGACTGCCCATCAGATAAGCTCCTGGCCCTTCCTGAGCAATACTTGTGTAATCAGTCTGTCTGTTAATATAAGCTGCATATTAATTTGCCCTGTAAATAAATGTTTCTTTCAGACAAAGTTCATCTTCTGTTGCTAATTTATTTCTCTTAAAAGTAGAAGGTGTAATGGCAGAGTCAATGTGGTGTAATGGTTTGGTTGTTGGATTAGGACTCTGCAGTGTGCATGCATATATATGCCTTCAAGTCTTTTGACTTATGGCAACCTCATGAATTTCACAGAGTTTTCTTAGGCAAGGAATGCTCAGAAGTGGTTTTGCCAGTTCCTTCCTCTGAAATATACTCTACAGCACCTGGTATTCATTGGTAGTCGCCCACCTAAGTATTAACCAAGGCTGACCTTGCTTAGCTTCCAAGATCAGATGGGACCTGGTGTCTTTAGGGTACTTAGGCCCCAAGAGGTCAAATCACCACTCAGCCATGGAAAGCCACTGGGAGGCCTTGGGCATTTCACACTCTCTCATCCCAGAGGAATGAGAGTAATGGCAACCCCCCCCCCCTGAACAAATCTTGCCAAAACCCCATGATAGATTCAGCATAGATCAGAAATGACTTGAAGTTACACAACAACAAAGTGTAATGTCCTGCTGTGATGTTAGGACTGGGATCTGAAAAATACATGTCATTTGGCTGCATATAAGCGTATGTGTACATGTGATTGAAGTCAAGTCTTAACAGAAGCTAGAGCATTTTTTGTGACCCAAAGCATGAAGGCTGTTTAGAGTTGCTTCAGACTACATGCATTTCTTTCTTTTCTTTTCTGGGAAGGAGTTTTGCTACTAAATACAGGAAGTAGGAAGTGGTGACTGGGGGGAGGGCATAAGAGAGGGAAGAATAGGCAAAGATTAAATTTATCAGATGGATCTGTTGATGTTTTACTGGTGGCATACATATGACTGTGCTGGAAGAAGCACACACATTTTAACAGATACCACCTTCAAACTATTGCTATTTCATGTATGACCCTCCCTTTGTCCCATTATAGCTAGAAACAGGATTTGAAGGGCAGGCTATTTCTGTTACCATTGATGGGTACTTGCCATATGAAACAGAATAAGAGAGTGCAAATTCGGATTATAGATTTGCCATATTTGGGTTTATAGTAGAAAACTATATCCTGCGGTTTGTGCAAGTTCTGCTCCCAGTCTGTGTTAAGCAGGGTGGTGACGGGGGGGGGGGAGGGATGAGCAAATAGAAGGTGGAAAATTCCCAGGAGGAGGAAATGCAAAAGGTTTAGCTGGAGAGTTGAACTTCTGAGCGTGCATGGTGGGTAGAAAAGGGAGCAACAGTATTTCATTTTTCCTCCTTCCCACCTAATTGGAGAGATGTGTGGAAATTATAAATGCTGGAATCTAACCCCTGAAAATTTATTATAACCATTGTGGTTTGTAGATCGCTGTAGCTAGCCACAATCCACAGCCTAAGAGTGGATATATTAAATCAATATGGAGAGCTTTTCTGTTTCTTTTGGGATTTTCTGTACTTGTTTTACCAGTAAAGTGTCAATTGGTGCTCTTTGCCTATTGAAGCCAATGGCAATAATCCCATCAATTTTAATGGAGTTGAAGTGCATCCAGTGAGAGGAAAGAGTAAATACATTTGGTTGTGTGTTGATAGCCCACAGAATTATGTAACAGGGCTCAGGACAGGGTTTGTGTGTGAGGAATAAGAGAAGATGAATTCATTCTGGAAGTAGATACGTTGCGGGGGAGCGGGGGCGGGGGAGGAACGTGGAAATCAAATAGATGGATTGCAAATCCTGAATTAGTATGAGGCATTGCCTCTGTGTGGCCGGAGGTTTTAGCTGTTAATTCCATGCATTCCATCCCCTGTCTGCAACTGAGTTGGAGAGTGTAAATATTGCCACTGATTCTGTGTCTGCAATATTTTCTTCGGGAGGAGACACTCGGGAAAGCAGTGTGTGCGTTCACATGGGGTTGCAGCGCTGCTGCTGCATGACTTCCCAGTTCGTTCGACCTTTCTCTCGTTTCACCAGGAGCCTGCTTGAGGCTTGCACCTCTTAACCTTGTGAGGTATCCCACTCCCCCCGTCCCCCCCCCTCTTCTCCTCTTTAGCAGCCTGGGAAGCGGTTCTCGTACCTGTGAGCTGAGAGGCCCCGAGGTGCCTGGTGTGCCTTGCCTGGGTGTGGCCTGGGGTGTGCTTTCCCTCCCTGTCTCTTCTCCCTCTGAGAGAGAGCCATGGGTTTCCTACAGCCAACCCGAGGCTCCTCTGTGCCTTCTGATCGCTTAAAACGAACGTGCTGCGTTATTGGGGAGGGGCGGGAGATTCTGAGGAGTTCCTGCTGGAGACTGGTGGGTGGTGGTGAATTAAGGGGGGGGGGAAGAGTAGTCTGTCCCTTTAAGAAGTGCCATTGGGTGGCTGCATCTTTAAAAGGAAGAGGCGGTGGAAAGAAAACTACCTTGAGGTATGGGGTTGGTCTATGCTAATTGAGAAGGCGGTGCCAGGATGAATGGAGGGAGGTAAGGGCGGTCCTGCTTACAGGGGAGGAAGGGCCCTTGTATTCAGGCCTGTGTCTTTAAGGAACCAGTTGATACCATTAGAGAGAAAGAAAAGGGGAGCAGATCCTCCTCCTCC
This sequence comes from Cyclura pinguis, assembly GCA_030412105.1. Lineage (NCBI taxonomy): Eukaryota > Metazoa > Chordata > Lepidosauria > Squamata > Iguanidae > Cyclura > Cyclura pinguis. The sequence continues at coordinate 234,704,325 of CM059601.1, read as the reverse complement.
TTTCTCCTTCGGGGCAACACCATTCCCGTTGCTGGAAGGAGAGGCGGTCCGATGGCTTGAAGGAGTCGAAGGCAGCCCGTTGAGTAAGTAGGGGACGTTCCATTGATGGGGTGGGGCGGGGGAGTGCGCGATAGGCTGCTTCATTCGTGTGTGTGTGCGCGGGGGGGGGGAGAGAGTGGAGGAAGAAGAAGAAGAGAAGAGGTAGAGGGGCGATGGGCGGTACCATGTGGAAGAGCAGGAGGAGGGAGGCTGGCTGGCGGACAATGGAGCCTGTGTGTGTTTGCGGGAAGAGAGCGAATTCAGCGTCGCCGGGGGGAGACGCTGCGCCGCGTTCTCCTGTCCTGGGGTGAAAGGTGTCCCCCCCTCCCCGCGGGCCGGGCCAGGCTAGGCCAGGCTGCCCCCCCCCCGCCCGCCGACCTTTCCCTCAGGAGAGCGGTGAGCGTGAGAGCGGCGGAGAGGAGCTCCGCATGGTGCCAGCAGCACCCCTGGAAACTGCGGGCCACGGGGAGGTGAGGCGGGAGCGACGTGGGGTGTGTGTGCGTGTGCGTGTGCTGGGGGGGAGAGCGGGCGGGCGGGCGGGTAAGCGCCTGCCCTGTTTGGGGGAAAGTTTCAGAGTTTGGGGACTGGTCACAAAACCTGGTGCGGGCGGGCGCCAAGAATCGCGTTGGGGGGCGAGAGGGGGAGGGACGGGAGGCGGGAGGGGTCGGCCGGGATTTGGCAAAGCGAGGCTGGCGCGCGGGCGAGGGGGGAGACGTGGGGGCAGCTCCGCTTAGTCGCCCGAAGCGCGTGGGGAGGGAGGGAGCGAGCGAGGGAGCGAGCGAGGGAGGGGGAGGAACGCTGGCTGAGGAGGAGGCCGGAGGGAGGAGGCGTGTCCATCGCATGTGGGGAAAGAATAAGCGGGCAGGGGGACGTTGAGCCTGGAAAAAGGAGGAGGGGGTTGTCTCTGTGTACACGGAGTGCGGGGGGTGTTTGGGAGCGATCGGGGAGGTTCGGGAGATGCCAAATTGGGATTGTGAGTACGAGGGAGAGTGGGCTCCTGTTGTGAGGACGAGTGAAGGAAACAAAGTAACACCTGGGAGGGCGCTTGAGAATTGGGGGCCAGGGGCATTTCTCCTCCCTTTTTTCCCTCTCAGTCTTTCCACCCTCTCCCCAAACATGAAGTAGAGCGATCCATTTCGGATGTTCTCTGAAAGGAGGTGAGAATCTTCGTGTAGATGCTTTTAGAGGTGAGGAGATTCCTGTTGCTCTGCAGGAGAGCGGTATGGTGTTTATCGGTCTGGAGGCTGCTGTTGTAGGCCTGGGCTTGGGAGGAAGAGAAAGTGTAGGGTTTAAGAATATGGTTTCTGAATGGGACGGATGGCAAGGAGGAGTGGGGAGCTGATGAGTAACTCATTGGTAGGGGAAATTAATGATCTAGTGGTCAGACTTACCGAGTTGGATGTACGATTAAGGGGCTTGTATACCTGGCCAGAACATAGCACATTTCCACACTACACTACACTATTAGTGCTGTTATTCCACATTCAACATCTTAGGGAATCCTGGGGTTTGCAGTTTAGGGAGGGGCGTTCAGAATTCTCAGCCAGAGAGCTCTTTGGCCTTAGTAAACTACAAGCCCCAGAATTCCACAGGACGTTGAAAGTGGAATAATAGCACTATAACAATGTAGTGCAGAAATGTGCATAGTATTCTCTGGTGCAGTTCATATTGATAGTGTAAGAGCAGCCCATAAGCAAGTGGGTGTTCAGTATTGTTAGTGAAAGGAAACTATAGAGGTTTAAAAATCACAGTTCTGGAATCATTTCCCTCATTGCTGTGAATTTTTGTCGTCCTTTGTTTGCTTAATCGCTGACAATGCTGATGAATGATAAGTAGATGCTAAGAAGTCGTAATTCTACCCACTGTGAAGTCTTTTTTTTTTTTTTCAGTTCTGTAGTTAGTGCAGAGTTAAAACGTTATAGATGTGCTGGCCTTAAGGTATATAGTCTAATTGTTCTATATTCAGGAATTCTGTGTGAGAAATAAGGTTGGTCCTAAGTTTTGACCTGTGAACTGCCAGTTCTCTGTGGTGTTAACAAGTTTCAAAGCTGAATTAGGTAGGAGAGGTTGCTCACATTCAGTGCAGCTTTTCTCACTTTGCTTCTCTTGAGTCTGATCTTTTGGGTCACTCAGATGTTCACAGTGTGAACAGGTGATGTAAGATCGAAGGGGTGGTGTATAGAGGGGACTTTGATTTTCTTGAAATGCTAAATACTATGGTGCGTAATACTGACTCAGGACATCTGTTCAGTTCAGCCTTCTAATACTTTTTTCTCTGTATTTTGTAAAAGATTTTTGTAATTACCTAGAAAAGCTGACTAAAATGCAAATAAAATATGAGGAGAAGATGTAAAGAAAATATGTATTTATTCAACATGGCAATCTTAACAATCTCCAACATGTAAAATGGAGGCAACCTAGAAGAGATTTCAATGGAAGTAGTTAAGAAAGACACAGTGAGTAGAGTAATATGGGTACATCATATCATCTGCAAATACTGTTTGTTTTCATTTAGCTTTGTTTTGGATTCATACAACACTTCAAAAGTACACAATTGTTCTTAATCATTGCAACAGTTCTTGGAAGTAGTTTTTTTGATATTTTTTGTCTGGGAAACTGAGAGCACTTTCACAAGTGATGTTAACAGGCTCTACACATCACTGTCAACACTGTTTTTGGTTAATAAAAAAAGTAGATATTTTTAAATGGCTGATATTCTGATTAAAGTGACTAATGAGTTAGCAAGTTTATGATGTTTAATCAGTTATGATAATATGATGAATGAATCTATTTTGCTAAAGACCCCAGGTAAGATAATGTGAGGTTATACAGCAGTATATCTCTGTTGGCTGAGTTTTGTCATTTTTTTTTTGTTTGATCTTGCTCAGGCTGAGCCAGGGCCCAGTAACTTGCTCAGTATGTGTTGAAAAAATTTCAGCAGAAGAGCTGTTGCATGTAACTTTCATATTTAGTTATGTGTAATCAATATGACACTGAGTTACAGATGTGTAACATTTGCTGTGTAACAATATGTACAACACATGTCTCTTGAATACAGTGAACCAAAGATTCTTTTGACTTTCCTTGGTTAATTTTTTTGAAATGAACACTGAAAATTGAGTACTCTTAAAGAATATTGTAATTTGTAAGGATTGTAGTCATGACCCATGATTCTAACCCAAATAACAGTGATTAGGTATTACATCTGGGTGAAATAAAGTAGCTCGTGAATAGTTGAGGTCCTGGTGAGGGAGAAGTAGCCAAACTAGTGCTGCCAATATGGTTTTCTTACCTGAGTGCTAGTATTCATCTAGGGAAAAAAGGAGTAGAAATTATTTTGGTTGTTTTATGGTTCCCTATTTACTCCATATAATAGTGAGCTTTTAAATTTAGGAATGATTTTATCTTTGGTAGGTCGTCCACATCCATTTGCAGTCTCCCAGCATTGCAGGATCCATGGCTGCAGTTGAATCATTGGCTGTTAATAAATAGGTTTAGGTAACTTGAATATTTATAAAGCATTACATTTAGATGTAATGCATCTGCATGTGGAAATCATGCAGACCTCCAGATGTTGTTGGATTGCAACTTCTAGCATCCTTTCCATTGACTCTGCTGGTTTGGGCTCATAGAAGTTACAGTCAAAAACATCTCGAAGTCTGCATGATTTGTTTCTTTCCTGTGGAGGTACTAGAATTTTATCCATGGACGTATCTGAGACTTAATACTATTCACAAAATTAAATCACTATTTCTGTTAAGAATTCACCTTTTTTTGTCTGGCCTTAATAGCCAGCTAGGATATTGTACTTTCCACTCTTCCCGCAAAGGATGGACTCCTGGTTCTTAGCATGGTGCTTTTCCTCAATTTCAGTCTGTTTTCCTCAATTCTGTAGATTCACAGTTTGAGCTGGGCAAGGAGGCTTAGGGTATTTGTGATGTGGCTCTTGGAGCACCTCCCAAGCAGTGTGTAGTTGCTGGTACAACTCCACTCTTCTGCTTTAACCATGAGAGGAGGGTTGGGGGTTGCATGTCAGTTTGTTTGTCTGGAAAATACATACCTGGCATTCTGACTACAAGAGCTTGCAAATTGGCTTACAGAAGACATTAAAAATGGTCATACTAATGTTACAACAAAATAAAGAACTGAGAATTTAAAAACCCAGAGATTAAACCGTTTATACCAGCTGAATAAAGAGTTTTTAAGAAGAAAGAAGTTTGGGAAGTAAGAAGATTTTTGGCTATTCAGCTAAAATGCAGGGAGCCAGTTGAACTTCCTGGGAATAAACAGTCCACAGCCTTGGTGCTGCTACTGAAAAAGCTCTGTCCTCTGTTCAACCAGCCATGCGTGTGAAGCTGGAAGGCCATGGAGCAAGGTCCCTAATTACTGCCATACATGGCAGGTTGACTCACTCAAGAAAGATAGTTCTTCATGTAACTTGGCTGCAAACCGTCTAGGGCATTTTACGTTGTCACCAATACTTTATACCTGGAAAGCAACAGGAGACCACTGTTACTCATACAGTGCAAGGAGAATACAGATAATGCTATTGGTTGCTACAATAGCAACCAGGTCTGCTATTGGAACACTTTGGAAGTATAATGAGACCTATAATATCCCTCCCACTCGCACACTTTTCAAGATCTAAAAACAGGAAAAAGGCTGAAACTTCATGCTTACTGAAAGAAGATGGGATCCTTTCCCTGGCAGATATTGTGAGAATAATTGTGAATCAGTTACTGTAGTGCAATGACTTTAACTTTTAACATTTTAATGAATTGTTATAACCTTCAGTGCCAATCAGGTTGATTACTGTAAATGTGTGCAGTTAACTAAACAGTTCTGTATGAGTTCTACACACACGCACGCACACACACAGTTAAGCAGTTCTTTTTGACCTTTACCCTGAAAATACTGTCAATCTATAGTTTAAAAAGAAGGAAAAGAGAACACGAATAAAACTAAGTAATAGGAACTGCTTAATAAAATATAAATGCATTTGTGTTAAATAGGGAGCAGGCTACCTTTTCAGACATGATGTATTCATGGTATGTTGATGATAGTTTAGTGGGATCAAATAATAAGTGATCAATTGACTATTTGACCAGTCAATTAAGTAATGTGCCAGCCCTACTCATGCCCTAGAAGAAAATGGGCTTGCTGCCTGGATTGTTGGGGAGATTTATGGATGACAGATGATATTTGCTAGCTGGAGCCAGTGCTTAAGAGATGTTTTCCTGTGACTTTGTCACAAGAAGTATCTAGGTGAGGTTCAGGATTTCTGCATGGGAGAGTAAGGAAGATTATTTTGTCTATTGTAAGGGACCTGGAGAATGGGGTTCAATTCCCCACTTGGCCGTGGAGATGGGCCATGGGCAGGGGGAGGAATAGGAGAGACAAAGAATGGTTGAACAGACTGGATAAAAGGAAGGAGAATCAGTCTGTTTGTGGCTCTCTTTTAGTTCATTCATTCCCACCTCAATACTTTATTCAAGCGAGCTTCTTATACTTCTTGGTGCTATTAGGTAATTCTGGGCTACTCTTGAATAAATTATAATACATCACTTGTTTGAAAGGCCAACTTGGCTTGAATTGCCAGTTTGGTTGGATAATACAAAAGTGTATGGGACTGGTTATTGAGTACTTTACACAGTGTGAGCAGAAGACAGCCAGGGAAGAATATGGTGTGGCCATGGGTCAAACTGTCTTTCTCACTGGATGATTATATGACCGACTGACCTTTAATGAAGAGAGTGCACCCAGCATTGACTGCAAGGGGAAGATTACACATTCTGTTCATAAGCCATTTCCCCCAGCCATACTTCCTAAAGTTGCCCTGGCTGGCTTTGCAGAAGTAATCTCAACCCTAGTGTTGGGTACTCTGGGACTCTTGGATTTCAACATTTACGTTGTGGATATCAACACGGATTGTGCATATCAAGTCTTCCTTGGTACCTTGGTCATGGTGTTTCATTTTTAAATAGATCCAGACTATCCACACAAGCTTGCCTTAGCAGGCACTCTTCTGTATGTAGCCTATTCCCACTTAGGTTAGGCAAGGAATGAAGGAAGGATCTTCTTGGTTGTGACACCATGGGCAAGAAATACTTTTCTTAGAAGATCTCACTGGATAGTAATTCTCATGTCCTTTTGGTGTCAAGCAAAGATTTTGTTTAATCCATCTAATTTTCAGCAGCTGCACTTGCCATGTTCGTAATGTTAAGCCTCTAGCAAGTACAATCAGTGAAAAGGATTTCAGCTGCTGACACTGGAACTTGGTACCACTGTTGAATCAAAATGATCTCCATCTACCTTTCCCACAGAAAAGGTTGGCAGGGGACATATTTGCTTTTGCTAGATTCCCATTATCTTGGGGGAAGAAGCAGAGCAGTATAAAACCTGACCACCACAATTTTCAATTTGGTGATCTAGGTCATTCAAAAATGGTTGATCCCCTTGCTCAGGCATTGCAATGTGTGATGTAATATTAGTTTTAATCATAGTTTTGTTGGGTCTGTTGGATTTTATTGATCTTTCTACTCTTTTGCTGTGTCTTAGTATTGAATTATATATCTGTGTTTCACTGCTTTTATTGTTGCCCTTAAGGGTAACATGGATTTTTTCTTTTAAAAAAAAATCTATCTGACTTCCCTGATTGAACTCAGGAAGGTATACATGGTGTTTCCAAACAGTCTCCCATCCAGATATTGACCAGACACATACCTGCTTAGCTTTAGCAAGCTGACTGCTTTGTATGCATTTGGACCAATTTGCTTTGTATGCATTTGGACCAGAGTTCCTAGTTTTGATCCAGTGTTTCGTTTTGGTTTTTTGCTGGCTAAAAAGGAATGATTTGTGGTTAGTTGGGGAGCCTGTTTTTGTCAGGAAGCCAGTTACTGACTCTAAATCTTCAGGAATGGCGGGCCAGTTGAAATGTTACTGCCTCAGAAGTGCTGGGCTTTCGTTCCAGCTTACCTCCTGTTGATGTTTGTTGGTTGAGAAGAAGTAGACCAGAATGTTTGACAGTTACTTCTGGATGCCCCAATCCTTTTTCCACCATTAAAGGTGTAATGCAGGTCCCTAACTTTTTGGGCAGCACATGGAAATTAGGTACAGTTGGTCCTCCACATTTTCTGGGATTAGAGGTGTAGGATCTCTGCAAAAGTGGAAAAATTGCAAATATCAAAAAGTGTATGTGTGTCTAGTGAGAAGGGGCCTCCAGAGTCCTAAACCAGGTCAGGGAAAGGGGGTGGGTTGGCATAGTGACCCTATGCTTCCTCTCTTCCATGTTCTTTGGATGTGTGTGTGTGGGGCACTGGGAAAGGGTTTGTGTTGCTGAGAAGTTGGGCTGTGAGCCGTTCTTAGCTGGCCAGGCAGCTGCTGGTGGAGGGGGAGAACCAGCGGTGCGTTTTTGAAGGACTGCAGGCCTAATCGGAGCCTCTGAGAAGGAAGATTGCTCCGAAAAAGAATTACCTGAGGTTGGGGCCGGGCAGGAGTTGAAGAAACTCACAGATAATCAAATAGGTGAAAGTCAAACCCACAAACGTGGAGGGCCAACTGTAGTTGGGATGATAAGTGGAAACAGTGAAAAAAGTATGACAAAGTACAGATGAGAGCAATATTTCATGATGATGCTTTTGGTGGTAGAAGCAATGAAAATGTGATTACTTTACCAGGATGCTTATGGATCTGGATGAATTTCTAGTGGCTTTTGGGGGGTTCCTCTGCACAGTGTTGTGTAGCAGAGTTGTATTGAGTGATTGGGGCCTTTTGTGCTCCTTGCAAAAAGAGTAGCATGTAGACCACTTGGCAGGCTACTGTGAAGAATCTGCACAACACTTTCCAGATAAAATCACTCATATGCACTGTGACTTGATTGATAAGGCCCAGTGAATGCAGTCTTCTCTCTTGCCTGTCCTGTTTTATTGGATACATTTCAATTTGTGCAGCCTGAAGATGCAGACAGGATTCTTGAAGATACAGGAGCCACCAGCTGTGTAATGGGCCCATTCCCTTCTTGGCTTTGAAAAACAGCCATCATGGGATTGGTCAGGTGGATAAGGGAAGAGATGAATGTCTCATTGCAGCAAGGCAGAGTTCTATCTTGTGTAAAAGATGGTGTGGGGAGGCTTTTACTGAAAAAGCCCTCCATGAACCTGACTGCACTTGGTAACTACCAGCCAGTTTCCAACATCCCTTTTTGAGGCAAGGTTCTGGAGCGTTTCATGGCCTCCTAGCCACCACATTATGTGGATCTATTTCAGTCTGCTTCAGGCCTGGCTGTGCAATTGAGGTAGTTTTGATTACCTTTGTGGGTGATTTATATGAGGAACTGGATGTGTTAGTGTGTCCTTTTTGGTTCTGCTGGGTCTTTCAGCAGCTTTTGACCATGGTGCCCTTTTGAGCTGCCTCTCTAAGACGGGACTTAGGGGCAGTGTTGTTTGTTGACCTGTGGAGTCCCTCAGGGCTTGATTTTGCCCCTCACCTTGCTGTTTAAAATCTAATGAAACCACTGGGAAAAGTTATCCAGAGTTTTGGGGTTCAGTGTTACCAGTATGATGATTAAACCTAATTCTAACTCCAAGGAAGCTGTTCGGATGCTAAACCAGTGTCTGTTCTTAGTAATGGGCTGGATGAGGATGAGCAGGTTGAAGCTTAGTCCAGACAAGACATTGATGCTCCTGTTCAGTCAAAAGACAGATCTGGGAATAGGAATTCAGCCTGTGCTGGATAGGGTTACATTCCCTCTGGAGTTTTGGTTTCATAGCTTGAGTGTACTCCTGGACTTAGACTTAAGAGCCTGAATGTCTAGGTTTTGCTGGTGGCCAGGAGTGCATTTGCAGAGTTAAAACTAGTATATAAGCTGTGCCTGTTGTTGGAGAAGTCATATCTGACCATGATAACACGTGCCTTGATTCTGTCCCATTTGGATTAGTGTACATGTGGGGTTGCCTTTAGAAACTGTTTGGGAACTTAAGTGGGTCTGAAATGTTGTGTCTGGTCTGCTGAATGGGTCTGGTTACAGAGGACACATAGCCCCCTTATTGAAACACTTACTGTTGTCCACCTGTTTGTTTCTGGGAAGAAGTCAAATTGTTGGTTATGACCTTTAAAGCTATATGTGGCTTGGATCAAGATTATCTGTAAGGTCTTATCTCTCTATGTGAACCTGCTTACATTTTAAGATCTTCAGAAGGCTTTTTCTTGGTCTTACAACCATCACAGGGATGTTTTGGCAAGGACATAGAGAGACCCTTCTTGATAGCTTGCTCCTAGATTGAGGAATTCCCCTCCCATGGGAGGCTGGGTTGGCCTCCTCTCTTCCTGCTGGCAGGCAAAAGTCTTTTTATTCAGGCACTGTTTGGCTCATAGAGCCAGTGTGGTGTAGTGGTTTGAGCATCGGAGTATGACCCCAGAGACCAGGGTTCGGTTCCCTGCTTGGACATGGAAACCCACTGGGTGATCTTGGGCATGTCACACATTCTCAGCTGCAGAAAATCCCATGATATGTTTGCTTTAGTGTCACCATAAGTTGGAAACAACTTGAGGCACACAACAACAACAACAAATAGGCACATAATTAAGATTACAGAATGGGCTTTTAATAGGGCTGTGCTTTTATCTTTTCTGTTGTGGTTTAGGTGTATTTTAAACTGTTTCAACTTTGTGTTTTCAATAGAGTTGTTTGCTTAATTGTTTTTTAACTTTTGTACTTCGCTAATACTTTTTTTAGCTGAACTTTGTTTTAAATTGGATGTAACCACCTTGGGTCTTGTGCAGGGAGAAAGGTGGGATATAAAACAAATGAATAAATAATTCCATATTCCTCTACTTGACAAACAAGTCACACTTTGCAGATAGTGACTTGCATTTACTTTGATGTTGGCACCACATCTTTAGTATCTGTAATGCATCTCCCCTTACCCTGTTTGTGTTGTGGCTACTTCAGTGAAATTTGTTCGATCTTTCTTGTTGCTGCAGATTAAGTCTTTTCAGAACTCTAAGCCACATCAGGCTACTCAGTTCTTGCCTTTGGAAGCTAGCTGGAGGTGATTAATGCCTTCTGAATGAAGGATCACATTTTTACTCTCTTGCAGTAACTGATGGTGGGGTCCCTGCCTACCTTTTAAATAGCTGTTGCAGACAACAACAGCAGACAGATTTCTAATCCAGTTTTTTGTAGGATGCTCTCTGGGTACCACCAGACATTGTAGAATAATGGTAGGTAACTAGATCCGTATTACATTTTAATTTCCAAATATGTTTAAAGCCTTATATAGTCTATACCATGGGGGAGAGAGGGAATGGGACCCTCTTCATTCATGTAGGCATCTTGGAAGATTTGAATTCCCTTGACTGTGGTTTTCATTTGTGCTGCCTCCCTAAGGTAGGAAGCCAAGGATCCTCTTTATTGTGGTTCTGTTCCTATAGGACATATACTTGGTGGCTATTGTTACACCCCATGATAATCATTCTGTGTGATTCTTTATAGTTCATTTCTGTCTTCTTTATGTTATCACTGTGCTGATGACTTCTACTTCTTCTCATATAGCTCTTTTGTTGCAGTATCTTTCTTGTATGAGTGTTTTGAGAACAATGGTAATCTAGATGAGAATGAATGAATGAATGAATGAGTGTTTTTGTACAATGGAAATGACAGAATTGATGGTAGAAAATTCAGAGCTATGTACCCAGAGAAATGTATGTCCTGAACAATGTCATTTTTGTGTTCAGTGGACAGTTCCTATAGTTTCAGGATATTTCTGGGCTCAGCATTGTTTGTAGATGCTCAGGTGGTAGCTGAAGCCTAGAGTGTATTTTTATTGGCTTCTGTTATCCCCTCAGCTACATATATTAGAACATGTTGATGTGGTTACTTTGATCCATGCCATGGTAAGATCCTGATTCAGGTATGGTAAGGCAGTTCATATGATGCTCACCTTGAAAATGGTATAGGGCTGCAGCTAATGTAGAGTATCTACCCAATTTTTATGAGGGCAAATGACCATTAGTATTTATTTGATTGTACTTCACTTAATACTTCCAACCGAAACTCATGGTGCTGGTTCTAACTTGTTAAGCGCTAAATGTTAATGATCCAGGTTACACTTACACTGTTAGATCATGATTTGAGTTTTGGAAATTTGTCCGATGAATCCCTGCTCCATGTTTCATTCTTCATAGATACCTGAGGAACAGACCTTTTTCTATGGTAGTGTCAGAGGTTTGTCCTCTCTCTTGTGAGAATTCTGGTTCTGTTGGGAATCCATTTTTTTTGCCACTTTTGTCTTTGTGTAGCCTTTTGGAAGATATGTTTAAGGTGCTTTGAGTATTCTATCGTCGTATTGTGTGTACAAGGGGACTGTAAATCTGCTATTCATGGTTAGTGTTCCATCATCTTTCCGCAGGCATGATGAACTACAAATGATAGGGATCTGTCCCTGCAGTTGTGCTGGGAACTTGAAGTACCTGAGGCAGTTTAGAAGTGCCAATACAACTGTGTAGCCACTGTCTGCGTTTCCGGAGAAGTGGTGTTGGATTTGTCTATTTGTTTCTGAAGTTCTTTTACACTACCCAAACAAGATTTAGTTCTCTGTTCTAGCGTATATTAAATGCACTCCTTGCATCCAGGGAACTCAAGAGTCATGTGTAGAGTACTTCTTCATTTTGGAAAAGTGTGTTAGCCTGAGAAATAGTGCATGGCCTAAGGTCGCTCACTGAATGTCATCGGGGGTCTCCCTGTTGTAATCTGACATCGACTACTACTGCACCGTAGTAGCTCTCAGAGAAGAGCAGGATTGTCATAACAGTTGTGCTGGCCTTCTGTATATTTCTGTAGCATAAAGGGCTGTAGAGGAAATAATTTCCAGCAGTTTAGTGCTTCTTTGCCTTAACAACAATGTTCCTTTTAAGTCCAGGACTGTAAAAAAGCAAAACATCCTTCTTTGCTTGGCTGCTGAAATGTTTTGCTAATGTGAGAAGTCACAAATGCTTGTTTCTCTCAACTATTAATATTCAGTACACAAAAACAATCCATACCTCTTCATACATAGAGTAAAGCTAACCAACCTTTGCTTAATTTATGGAAGTTAGTCACAATAAAGATGTTGGGTTATCCTGATTACAGAAATGTGAGCAGACTATTATGCTTCAGGATACAACTGCTGGGAAATTGTTTCAAGTGCTCATACAATTCTAGGCTCAGTAGAAAATAGCGCTGCATCTGCACATCTTTTTTTCCTAGACTACTGAGTGATGGAAATATCTGTCAGATGAACTATCCGAAGAGCTTCAGAAGTGACGCTATAATTTGTGTAATATTCTGATCACAGTAAGCATTCTGCCTTTCAGACTGTCCGTCTTGAATTATGTGGATCTTCCCCCTCTCAAAAAAGGTGGGATTCTAGTAATCACATTCTTAAAATGTTAAGAAAACACCTTGTTTCTAATCTCTATGCTTTTCCCCCCCAAGATCATTCTGTTTTAGAAGTCTGTTTTAGAATATATTCAGTGAACATTAAGGAAACTGGTGTGATCTAACATGACCTTGTTGGTCATTTCTGTTGGCAGAATTACATTGTGCTTGCTGATAGTGATGGAGCATTTGTTTTGAATGTAGGGGATCACAAGAATAGTCCCTAGCGTTTACATTGTAATGATGTAGGGTTGGGAATATCTTTTTTTCTGAGGGGCTGGAGAACATCTTTCCATCAGAATAGATAGATCTGAATTAGTGAGCTAATGGTCTGGTGGTGTAAAGGCAGCATCATGCACTGATAGGAGAGAAAACCAGTGTAAGACAAGTGTTTCATTTTTTAAAAAAATTCTAGATACAGCTTATTTTGCTTCAAGGACTACGGAACAATTCTAGTATTATACTAGTGTAAGAGGGGTTGGTTCAGTGTCCAGAAGAACCATAATTCCAAAGTGAAGGTTATTATCACACAGCGAACATTAAGATATTTCCAGAGGAGGAGTTCTCTATTATTCTGTTGCAGCCAAACAAGAGAAAAGTGGCACTTTAAAGATTAACAAAGTCCATGAGAGTTTATGTGATAATAAATGTTCGTTTGTAAGGTGTTGCATGGCCCTTTGTTACAATAAACACATCAGCTATAGGTAAAGAAGTGTACTGTGAACTTGTTTAGACTCTGACTTCAAATTTTCCTCTCAGCTTTTAAGACTTTAATAGGTGCTTAGTGCATTGAAATACATGTGTACATTCACGGGCAATTTTGACATTTTGTAAACATGCTGAACTTATAGTCATGTGTTTCTTCCATGTACAATACCTGACCATCCTTCTGTTCTAGATACAGTTACGACAAGCGCTTAGCATAATGGATGGTAGCTCTCTCAGGGGATTTTAGGACTGAGCTTTCAGAGGCTGCTTGATGCAGGACAAAGTTTTTAGCTTTTAGAGAAAAATGTGAGTTCATTGAGAATGAGTTTCCTTGCACCTCTATAGGGTGTTATTAGGACTGTTCAGAATGCTGTGTTGGATAGTTTAAACAGTTGAAATCTTATTTTACTTTAGAGTATGTTTGGCTGTGTTTTATACCTAATGTTACATGAAACAGCATATAAAATGATAAGGTGTAATGAATATAATAGACAGCATAAGAAGGAAAACTGCACATTAGTTTTGAGACTGGTGTTCTGGAAAAGCAAGCTGTTTTCAAAGCAACAGTGAAGAGAGAGGTCCTCAAGGTCTTGCCTAAATGCTTTTACTGAAAGTGCAAGGAGTAAATCTATTGGAAGAAGTCCACCAAGAAGGCTCTCTCTTTTGTGTATGCCAGGCTGACTGATTTTAACAGCAGGCATTCAAGAAGGACCATTCTACTAGATTTTAATGCAGGAGAAGCAAACAGCAACATCACATCCCATTTCGAGTTTTTTAAACAGAAAAGGGTCCCTTACGTTCTCTGGGGGATGTAGGGGCAATTTTGCGTTTTTCCCAGCCCACAGTGTTGCAGGCCAAGTGTTTGTTTTCCCAACAAAGTGTGAGTCATGTGTGTTACATTAGGTTTTGAAAAAACTGCTATCCTAGGCCAAACATTGGGATGAGGGCATAGCATAATTTTTTTTCAACAAAATATAGGGGGAAGTACAATCCTTTGAAGATTGGGAGGAGGGTACACGTGGCTCCTGGACCTCTGGAGGTTGCTCATTCCTGACTTAGTGTATGGGTGAGAGCCACCATGATGTAGTAGCTTGAGTGTTAGACTAGGACTGCAGGAGACAAGGGTTCAAAACTCATTCAGCTTTGGAAACCTGCTGAGTGACGTTGGGCAAGTCACATCCTCTCAGATTCAGAGCAAGGCAAGGGCAAACCTGCTATTTACAAATAATGCCAAGAAAATCCTGTGATAGGTTTGTCTTAGAGTCATGTGAGTTGGAAGCATCTTGAAGGCACACAATAGCATCAACAGGGATTTTATGGGTGAATATCTTTCAATTAGTCTGGTCTTGGGCCTTTAAAGACTTCAAAAGAGAACACTAGCATTCTGAATTGACCCAAGCAGCCTCTTGGTAGCCAGTGGAACTGATGTAAAGTCTGAATTACATTTTCATACTTTGTGGGCGCCGCCAGCAACCAGGTGGCTGCATTTTCCACTAGCTGTAGATTGTGGAGCACCTGCAGAAGCAGCAATGCATAGAGTCTGTTGCAGCAATCTAATATGGAGGTAACTGGCATCAAGGCCAACTGTGTCAAACAAGGCACATGTAGTGTATATACAAACAAGATGTAGAAAATATATATATATATATATATTGCAGACAGCAGTGAGCTCTAGAACCAGCCCTAAGATGCACAGCTGGTCCTTTTAAAATGGGAGTTCAGGCCAATCCAGAACTAGTTTAGTGCTACAGTCTAGATCAACTGACTTCCCTTTCATCTGTCCTAGATTATGTTTTAGAGTGTTCTCCCTCATCTTCTCAGGTGTTTTGGGTGCCTATTCAGGATTTACATGGCCTCTCTGAGGTTTTGGGATGAAAAAGAGGTATCTCTGCAGATCATCTATGTTGATATGTATATGCTTTATATTGGTGGCAGTGAAATAAAATGCTCTGGATTATTTCTCTCAGAGACTTCATATTGATGTAGAAGAACTTTGGGGATGTGGTAGAATCTGGTAATACTGCACAAGTCAAAGAACACATTCCAGACAAAAATGGCTCACAACTGTCTTATGGTACTGAGCTGACCATTGAGAGAAAACAAAAATAGCTGTACTTGGGACAGGAGGACAAACTCAACTAAGAGATCCAGTAAGTGGGGAGAACCTTGCCCCTCCCATTGTGAAGATAACATTCTGCTTTTTTGGTTCCTTAGTGAAGAAATTGGAAGCCTTGTATGCAGGGAACAATGCAGACATACTCAGTTCATTCTGTAAGTGGTCTACTAACATGTTGTAGCTGAATTTCAGGATTTGACAACTAAGAACTTCAGAAGTAGTTCTTTGGACAGCATTTTCGTTAACAGATGGTAGGCTTCTTACTGTTTGATTGAGATTACAGGTTTTACTGTGGCTTCATCTTTGGTTTGGATCTTACATGCATTTCCTAAGTTAATTTGAGGTTTTGGCCCATGAACTTCTATGACAGCGTTGTCTTTGCTTAAATGTTCAGGTTAAAATGTTCCAAGGCAAGTTGGGTATCTGGACCTTCAACCTGTTCTGGGCTTTGAATATGCTGTCTTGGCAAGGCAGTGGGTAAGAATTCACACTGACAGGTGTACAATGCACAAAAGAAGATTGCTTTAAGATTTGTGATATATTCCACACTTTTCTTTCATAATCCTTTGTAATATCTGGCAAAACCATCTGAGTATTCCATGCCTAAGAAAACTATGAAATAAGTTGACAGGTCATTGAAGGGATGTAAATATATAATACCTTACAACCTTCAAACTGTATGTTTCAGTTTGAGGGACTCCCCATCCACACATTTGATTTTTTGTGTTAGACATGCAGGTTTAGTGCAGCCACCTCCCACAACTCACAAGGGAAATTGTGTTGATCGGGTTGAACAGTAGACAGGGGAATTTGAGGGATTGGTACAGGTGGTAAGATCAAGCCACAGATTCTCCTGGGATTACTTCACAAACCAGTTTGCTAATTTGTGCACCTTGTTTATCTTTGGCACCACTTCTGTGGCATTGTGGAAAACTGATGAACTCTTCCTGAGCGTGTATGTGTTTTGGTGAGGAAAGTGACGGATTCCTCAGCAGTTGGAAACAACTGCGATAACAACAGGGAGCTCTTTGCCTACAACCTGTTAACATTGAAATGTACTGATGTTCATAGCTAGGGGGAGAGTCTGTAATGCCAGTTTGTTAATTAGATCACTTACCTCATTTCATATCTTAATAGTTTCTAATCCTGCTCCTCATAGGGATTAGTTGAATGTGCAACAGTTTCCTTTTATTGGTGTTATTGAGTCTCATTGGTCTTAACTGAGTCTCTTATCGATTTATTACGACTTCTTTATTGTGCCATTTATACTTCAGTGTTTGCTGCAATATCTCCCACTAAACCATAAAAAACCCCAGGTCTACTTATCTACCCTCAGACTATTGGACATTAACTGCTGGTTAGTGCCTCAAATGTCAGTGAATCCATCCTAGCTCTAGAGGCTTGTTTGAAGCAGATCATGGTGAAAATTGTCAACCTGTTCAGGTACTTATCCTACTGCAGTTTTTTAACATGAAACTTTGAAAGTTGCTGTTTATGTTTTACTAGCCAAAAACATATTTGTCTGAATTTACACTGAATGTTTGTATAGCTTTGATGGGCTGATGTTTTATGCAAGTTTTATAATTCTTTATTGCCCAGCGCTTAAAGAACTCTGCTTATTGTGCAGGCGAAAAGGGTAATGATTGAACAAAATATTATATAGAAAGTATTTCAACATTAAAATGAAGTGATATTATATTAGTATATGATGGAATTTGTTCTAGAAACACACTTCTAGAAATTCTAAATAAAGAAATTCTACAGAGTACTAGAGTAGTGCTCAGATCTCCACCAAAAGTTTTATCAAAGTGCTTCAGTTGTGTTAAATGATAACACAAAGGTTTTTAAAATGGTAGTTTCCTGATCCCTTATTCTCATTGTGGCCCAGAATTCTGTGAGTTGTCCTTGGTTCTGTCCCTTAAACTTGCTTGCTTGCATGATACCAGATATTTGGTTCACATTTTTGGTGAGTGCTTGCTTAGCAGTTGGAAAGAGAATTAGTGAACTGAGATAAATTTTAACAAGTGGTCATCATAGAACTTTACAGTTTTGTTAAATGCAGAGTTTCACATGTAGTACCTACATACTTGTTGCTATTTGTGAATCCATGTACCTTGCCAGTCTTAGTATTAACAAAGCCTTTTATATATAGTTTAACTTCCTGTTACTGAGCCATAATGGAAGAGCTTAAGGAGTAAGGCTATATTTTTAAACACTTTTCGGTATACCCCATACTTCATGTGCGTATGAAGGAATCTGTGTATCACTTTAGCTTTTGAAATACAGCTGTTCTTTAAATACAAAAATTTTCAAAATACAATTATCTAGGACAATTCCTGTAAAAATGCTTTAGCTCTTTCAAGTCTGTAGTAGGTACTTGCTAGGTTAGCTACCCCTAGACTGGAGCTTTTCAGATGTTTTGGACTGTAGCTCACATCAGCCTTAGCTAACATGGTCAATGACAAGAAATCATAGGGGCTGATTTTGTTGTCACCAAGTTGTGGAAGGTTGAACTGATGAATGTCTGACATGGAAGTACAACCTATTGACTATTTACACTTATTTTCTTGTAGTGTAGTGCTTTGATTAACAGAACAGTCCACTAGTATTATTATTCCAGTGGGCAGCTAATAATATCATAGTTCTTTTGGCATCCTATGTACTTTGAGCAGATATATGGACAAGAAAATGACAGTCCTTGAGGCAGGGGATTGTAGCATCTCTGTCAATCACTCAGTCACCATTTCTGACAACACATCAAGCGAAACTGTAAACAGTTTTGTGTGTGGCCAGGTGGTAACATTCCCACTGCAGGTTAAAGTAGAAGCAGGCAGGACTATTCACTGCATCCTGATATTTCACGTAATACTGGAACCATACAGACATAGATGACAGTGACACATCATGAAGTATTCATGATTTTAAATTGTTCACATGCCCAAGTTTAAAAAACAACAAGTGCAAAGGTGGCTTTAAACCAGGTCTGGACAACTTTTGAAATGAGACAGGGAGCTAATCTGTATGAAACTTAAGTGGCATAACAGGATAAAGTTTTCTGTCAAGACATTAGGGGAAAAAAACTGTGTTTTTTAAACATTGGCTTTTGTACTACCACCAAGCCACTTTTTTCTTAGAAAACATGGTTCAGAAGGAATATACATCTTGTTTTCAAGAATTGTGCTTGTTTGGTGGGCAGTAGTAATTTCACTGGAAGAGGGCCCTTCTTTGTAAGGAGTGGGGATCCATATGTTGCTCACTCTGATTGTAAGGTATCATCAAGTGGATGCTCAGTGTAAATGTCCAGTGTCTTAGTGCTGGATCTAGCTCCACAGAAAGAGGGTTTGGTCCACCACCCCGCATATGGATATGTAGCCAGATAGTGCTAGGCTGTTCAGCTAACTGCCACTATTTCATTTGACTCAGGATGTCTTTTGTTCCATTCAGTCCCATTAAGCTCCCTCCCAAGCAACTCTGCTTGTTGCTTTTTGGCCCAACCATCCTTATTTATTGAATCACAGAATTGGAGGGAACCTAAAAACCATCTAGTTCAATCCTCTTGTCAGTTCAGGAATCTGTAGTTAAGTATTTAAACAGATAGATAATTCAACCTTTGTTTAAAAATCTCCGGTGAA
The DNA here is from genome assembly GCA_030412105.1 of Cyclura pinguis. NCBI lineage: Eukaryota > Metazoa > Chordata > Lepidosauria > Squamata > Iguanidae > Cyclura > Cyclura pinguis. Next base: position 234,685,415 of record CM059601.1, on the reverse strand, counting down.
GAAAAGTCTATCCACTTCTGAGGTAGTCCATTCCACCATCAAACAGTTTTTGCCAAAGGATTTTCTTTTTCATGTTGATTTGGCATCGCCTTTCTTGTAATTTGAACAATTAATTCAGGACTTGCACTCTGGAGTGGAAGAAATCAAACTCACTGCATCTTCCATGTGAAGGCCTTTTATGTATTTAAAGATGCCTATTGTATAATCTTTTAATCCAGTCTTCTCCAGGCCAGACATACCCAGCTTGCTAATTATTCATCATATGTCTGGTTCCCAGTTCCTTTTTATATCAGCAAAAGCTCATGCAAAAATAAAAGCCAGTTATTTTTACAAGTACTACCACATTTTTCTTTTTTTCTCTTTCCCCTTCCTTCTTCTTGCCATCTTGGTATACCTCCTTTGGATATATTCAAACATATTGATATCCAGCTTACCCTGTGGTGCCCATAAGTGGAGACAAATCAGCAGCAGCTAAAAATGCCAATATGATTCTAGGCTGCATCAATAGGAGTATAGTGTCAAGATCAAGGGAAATGATATCACTCTATTCTGCTTTGGTCAGCCCTCACATGAGGTACTGTGTCCAGTTCTGGGGCACCACAATTCAAGAATGATATCGACAAGCTGGAACATGTCCAGAGGAGAGCGACCAAAATGGTAAAAGGTCTGGAAACCATGCCCCATGAGGGGAGTGGCTTAGGGAGCTAGGTGTGTTTTTATCCTAATGAAAAGAAGGTTGAGAGGTGACGTGATAGCCATGTTTAAATATTTGAAGGGATGGAACAAGCTTATTTTCTGCTGCCCCAGAGACTAGGACCTGGAGCAATGGATTCAAACTACAGGAAAAGAGATTTCACTTAAACATCTGGAAGAACTTCCTGACAATACGAGCCATTTGACAGTGGAATATGCTGCCTTGAAATGTGGTGGAATCACCACCTTTGGAGGCTTTTTAAACAGAAGTTGGATGGCCACTTGCTGGGGGTACTTTGAGTATGTGTTCCTTGCATGGCAGGTGGTTGGACTCGGTGGCTGTTGTGATGTCTTCCAACTGTATGATTTTATTACTTTTCTTGATCTGGGCGCTAGAATTCTGTTGATGCAGCCTGGAATTGCATTGGCTTATTTGCTGCCTTATCACACACAGTTGTCTGATGTTTAACTTACGATCTACTATGACCCCTAGATCATTATTCCTTCCGCTTTTGTAAATTTTAACTCTGGCCATAAAGTGGTGGATTGTCTGCTATAAGAAACTTATCCTCTTAAGCTCTTGCACAGAATGGTGAGAGGATGGAAGACACTGAACTTGACAGCATGGAACTAGTGAGCACTGTTCCTGTGCTTAATGTCATTCTCAGGGCAGTTGGAGTGAGAAGGAAGTAGAGATAATGGCTTTGAATGAGCAAAGTCAGATACGTAGTGAAAAAAAGTAACATGGATGAATTGACAACATTCCTTCTTCTGCAGAGTACCTGTGTCTTTGAAAATTATAGGACAAACAGCAGAGGAACAGGTTTAATTTTTTGACCATTCTCCATCCTAGATATGTCTGAACCAGCGCTTCCCCAATCTGATGCCCTCTGAATGTCCTTGACTGTGGCAAGTGGCCAAGATGGCTTGGGAATATTGGGAGTTGTAATCAAACACATCTGGAGGACATCAGCTTGTGAAAAACAGGATGAACACCAGTTACCTAACTCTTGATCAAAGAACTTGCAAAAGTAGAGGAGTCTACTGAATTAGGTTTATATATATATATTTTTAGTGCATTTTGTGCCTCACGTTTCTTCCATCGTGGAAGTCAGGGCAGCATGCATGGTATTCCCAAGTGTTTCCGCATCCGCGCCCCGACCAGACCTCCCTAGTCTCAGCCAGATGGTTCTCCCAGCCAGGGACCGTGACCTTGCTTGTAGACTGGCTGGCACAGTTTGGAGTGCTGCCTGTAAAGAGCCTGAATTGAGAGGTGGAGGCAGTAATGAGGAATGTTCAGCAGCTGCAGCGCTTGAGACAAATATTCAGTGAAGCAGTGAGAGAGATACAGCTTCTGCTCTCCTAACTCTTCCTCCCCTGTTGATGAGTCTCCTGATCACATTTGGAGACCTACCTACTGGGGGGGGGGGACAATTGCCGAGGCAATGCTCACCTAGTCCGTCCAAGAAGCTGCAATAGAACTGCTTCTTTTTTCCCTCCTGCATGGCACGAGGCTGTGATTGTAAAGCAAAAAGGATCACGAATGCCTGGCCAGTAGCCGCAATAGGTAAAGCAATACCTAACACTTATCAATACCTGGCTTATGTTCATGTGCACTGATACTACTTTTTTAGCATTATATACTTGGCTTATTCCTGTGTTCAAATAAATATTGAAGAATGAGTGCATGTTTAACCCAGCTTTTTTTGAGGAGTATGGATCTCAGCATAAAACATAATCAGCAGTTGTGATGGGAGAGGAGAATAGATAAGATTATAACTTCAGACTTAAACTAGAAGTGGTGTATACCTCCTATGTTGAAAGCTGTGAGGATGACGAGAGAAACTTGTTGCATTCTTTCTGCTTCTTGCCACTTTCACCTGTTGCAACAAGATTTTTATTTCAGTGCTACTCTTATGTGTCTTATGCTCTGGGCTTTATATTACTTTTTGCTTTAATGGATTTTAATGGTTTGTTGCCAGAATTTGTTGGCACAGATAACCTCTGAATTTCTGCAGTATAGTTTTTTCAGGGGCATGGATTTGAGAACTGCAACAACAGTCTTGGGGGACCTGTATGTCATCCATGGGTTAAATGTTGCCCTTTTCCAATCTTATGGATTTCTAAAAGCATTCTACAAAACAGATAATGTGATTTGTTCTTACAGAAACAGAGTACTGTTAGAAATACTAAGGAATAATCACTTTTTAGTAATGTATTTTGATATCCTTTGGAAGATACCACTGTGTGGTAGAAGCAGTTACATGTGAATCACTAACCATAGCTGGTCTATAGATTACTTTATATTTGGAATATATATTTTGTGACTGCTAACAAAATATACAAAAATTATATAAAATTGTTTTTCTTCTTAGCAGATTCTAATGTCTTTTCTGATTTTTTTTTCACAAGAAAGAGCACATGTTAAACAAGTCAACAGTTATGGTTCTTGTTGATAAGTTGTTCTTTTGACAGAGTTTTGGTTTGGGCATCTTTCTTAGATGACACTATTCAGAGATTTCAGCCTGGCTGTCTGTGTTAAGCATACAGACATTTCTTATGCTTAACTCAAAACAGTTAAATCAATAATGTCCACAGATGATTTATATAATTTTAAATTAGACGGTGAAGACATTGAAATAAATTCAAGATTTTGCCATACCTTGGCTCAGTCACTAGTGGGAATGGAGATTGCAGTCAAGAAATCAGAAGAAGATAGGGCTTGGAAGGGCAGCTATGAGGAAAATAGATAAGATCTTGAAGTGTAAAGCTGTATCATTGAATACTAAAGTCAGGATTATTTATGCTATCATAATTCCAATTTCTGTGCATGGTTGTTGAAACTGGACAGTGAAGAAAGATGATAGGAAGAAAATCTACTTATTTGAAATGTGGTGCTGGATGAGAGTTCTGCAGATACTGTGGATTCCGAAAAAGATCAATAAATGGATTCTAGAGCAATTCAAGGCTGAACTCTCGATAAGGCAAGATGACTAAACTGAAAGTGTTGGACATACCATGAGAAGACATGACTCACTAGAAAAGACAATAATGCTTGATAAGGTAGAAGGTGGTAAGAAAAGAGGAAGGAAGACTGTGTTACAGAAGTATAAACTCAATCAAAGAAGCTATGGCCCTGACTCTGCAAGATTGATCCATCTTGACTGTTCATATAATCTTAAAGCATCTAGAATTTAGAAAGGGATGCAAGGGTGAAAAAGCCAATTTCTTCTGTAGGTTTGCCACAGTAGCATGAGGGAGAGATAAATACATACCATCCCTACCGTGGTTGCACTTCTATGTACCCTGTGCTGTAGCACTAGGCTGCAATGTTTCAGGCTGAGTAATCAGGAGTAATGTGTCTTCCTCATTTAATCCTGTCCTGAGTTTATCACAGGAATCTGATTTGTATTTCTGAAATGTCTGTGTGTGGATGTTTCATTTTGCCATACTTGTACTGCTTTGCTGTACATTGAAGTAAGTAATATTAGTGGGTCTGAGTGACAATTTTTCTTCCTGTGGTACCTGCTATGGACCATGCTCCGTGCTGCTGCTGTGTACTGTCAGAGTTTGGTAATGGAAGTCATTAGATGATAACTTTAATTTTAGAAGGGACCTAACTTTGTTTAAAAGAATAAGAGACTTGTACTTTCTAGAGGCCTCTGAAATATGATTCTCTTTAAAAAAATGTGCCCCGTACAGTCTGATTTAAGTAACAAAAGAAGAAACCAGTCCTATAGTCCTTTTCAGAATACTTTTTGCTGCCAGTTTGAGTGACACATCACCAAATTCAGCAGTAAGGAGGATTTGGGGCTTGTGCAGATAGGCAGGGGTGTGTGTGTGGGTTGCATGTTGCCCACACCTACTGTGTGTGAATAATGTAGTCGTGTACTACTGAGATGTAAAACAGCATCCTCTGGAATGGGTTCTTCTTGCTACAGATACGTTTGCTCAGTGCTCCATGCGCAGCCTTTCCTTCTCTTGCTGAAGTACTACTGATAAAGTAGAAATGGGATGTCGTATTTGTCTGGATGCCTTGCAGTCTTCTGGCATTATGTTTGTATATGTGCTTCTTCTGATGCATGTGAGCGTGCTGACTGGCATTTCTTTGTTAACTTCAGTCATGTGCAAATCTTTAAAGTCTATGTATGTTGTGTGTTTTTTTCAAAAATTTTATTTACATTTTATTAAGTTTTCTGTTAACAGATACATATTGTCAAAGTCTAGCAGCCTTCATAGGGAAAAGAAAAGCAAATTTAGAAAGATTAGAAAGAAAGGTAGAGAGTAGAGCAGTTGATTTTTGTAAGGTTGAAGGAAGGTAATCTTTAGCCAATTTAGAATTCTCATCAGTTAAACTGTATATGTCTTATCTTCTTTTAATGGATCTTTGCTTGAATACACATTGTTTAGCAGTGTTGCAGCATACTGTTATTAGAGCAAAACTCTCAAGCCATATCTTCCTGTATTTGAAGCTAAAAGGGTCCAGAATGTTGAAGATAAATGAAACTTTTAAAAACAACGTTAACCTGTTTTCTAGAACTTCGCAAAAACTGACTAATTCTGAAACAGACATCACAGGAGATTTTAAACATCAATAGCAGATTAGTTTTAACTCAAAGTCTAAAATGAGATTGAGGTGCAGTAAGTGACAGCATTCTTGGTGACATAGTCCTAGCTGCAGCTCTAGGGGTGGCATATGTTGTTCCTGTTGTGGTGGTGTGCTTTTGAAACATTTTAAAACTTATTGTGATCTGAGGGTGACCCTATCACAGAGGTTTCTTGTCAAGATTTGTTCAGAGGGGGTTTGCCTTTGCCTTTATCTGAGGCTCGAAGAGTGTGACTTACCCAGGGTCACTTGGTGGGTTTGCATGGCCGAGTGGGGCTTTGAACCCTGGTTTCTGGAGTAATATCGCAGTGCTCAACTACTGTACCACACTGTTTCTCTGCATATATTTTTAGAAGGGGTTAAGCACTCATCCGGTTTTGAGGCTTCAACACAGTAGCACAGTAGGTAAATAAGCAAAAAGAATTTAGTGTTATGAACTTTGTCAATTTAACACAGGGAAGTCTAGACCTTTAGATTTGACTAAAGATACTGGAGAAACTATTCTGCTGAATGCAGTAGACTATATTCCACCTTTATGTCCCTGTAACCTGTATTGTACTGTTAATTAGGATGACTGTTCTTTTTATTGGTTGAGTGGATGAGCTGTCCTCTTGGTGAATCCTGGTAGGCGGTTGCTTTCTTGGCTGATTTTCACAACTTACCTCACAATCCTTAAATGATAGGGTAGATAAGTGTGCAAGTAGACATTGAAGTGCTTTGTTCCAGATCCTGTTGCATCAGACTGTTCTCACAATAGACTATAGTACATATGGTCCGATGTTTTTGCCACTTGCACAATGAAGCATCCAGGACCTAATTGTATGACCAAAAGCTGTGTCTTCTGGTGGGTATAATGGCAAGCAGTAGTAATTCCATGCTGGTGGAGCTTTTTGATTTGTTTGTATTCAGTGAGACTTTGGCCTCTTTTTCTGAGGCTGGACCAAAGCAAGTCTTGTTGTTCTTTGGGTGAAAGACTCATTTTGCTGTGGATTTTCCTTAGTAAAACTTGCTTCTTTTTTCAGGTGATCTTCATTCATTCACAAAGGGCTTCTGAACCTATCTCCAGGATGATCAGCACAATGTTGTGACGCTGGAGTTCTGGTAAGTTCCCAAGTAGTAGAAGGGAGAAAGTAAAAATATTATAAAATGCAGGCGCTACCATGCTGTATCGGATAATAATTAGTTGGTGAAACCACTTAAAAATCTGTTTGCTTCATCTTCTGATGTGGCAGGACAATGAGAATCATGCATCCAAGAAGGAGCATTGATATCCTGAGGCAAAGTATTACCACCTCGGGCTGAAGGCAAGTTCTGTGGATTGTCTCATGTGACGTGGTAAACTAAAATAAGTCTGGGAAGGCTAAGCATAGTAGTATTAGATGTGCCTTATTTAGCATGATCCACATGTTGACTTGTATATTAAGTAACTCACAGCCACTGTTAATTCATCTCATATTTCTATCTGATTGTGACTGTAAAAAAACAGTAAGAATCACAACTTTATAATTTTTCCTAGAGGCTCGTATTGGAAATAAAATCAAAAGTAAGCAGTTTGTGAGGCTTACATTTTGGCTATTCCATGCTCTGGATTGTTTTGCACTGCTCCTTTGCAGTCTTGGTCAGTTCAGGATTTGTCCAAAATGGTATTGTTCTGGGGCAACAAGTCAAGGATCATATGATACAGACTGGCCCAAAAATTGAGGCTTGTACAGAGATTGCAAATTCGGGATTTTTCCTGGTCCCCCCCCCAACACTTTATATTTCCAGTTTTTTTTTTTAATAAAAGGACTGTGGAATTATGAATGATGCCTACATTGTTTAAGATGAGGTTATATATATTCATCTTCCACATGTTGTTTCTAAAAGCTATGCAGTAATTAAACTGCTGTGTTAAGAGTATTTACAGCAGTGGTAGTGAAAGTGGTAGTCTGTAGACTAGGTGTTGTTACCTTCCAGCCTGTGGCATATTTCCAGGAAAAATGCAGTCAGTTGGTAAAAATGATGGTCCCTGGCACATTAGCAGGAAAAAAATTTAGGTCACCTAAGATATACTGATAGATAATATCCCATCATTGTAATTCCTGGTTCTGGTTTCTTTCTGTGACTTCTTTTTATGGGGTTGAGTAGTTTATCTCTGCTTGATTCTGTGGAATAGTGAAGAAGATACTGATTTTGATTGTTTCTTCTGTTCTTACTGGATTTTTTGTTTACGTGCGCGCATGTATGCGCACGCACACACACACACACACACCTTGCTTGGTTTTAAAAAACCGACAAAACCAGAAAGGTTCCTTAACAGTTCAGGACCTTATAGATCTGTTTGTGGGGAAAAAATATAAATTATTCATCACATTATGTTTTTAAAAACATGTTTTTAAAAATAAAACAATGCATCACATTCATGGCTATATAAAAGTAGTTCTGAAAGACTGAAGGAAGCAATACCCCAAACCCACTTTAACCTACAGGGAGCCACTCTGGACAACAGACCACTGTTGCTTAAAGTCAGGAAGGGGCTGGCTGCATCATCTTGAAGTGCCCCACTGTGCCACAGATCCCCCATCACTCAGATCAGCTCCCTGAAATTCAAGGTGACTTCAGGGGAGCAGTTCTGAATGGGCAGTAGTGCTTGTGATTGTGAATACAGAGCATAGCTGAATACAGAGCAGTTACAGAGCTGTGGTATAGTTGTTTGAGTGCTGGCTATGGAAACCTGCGGGTGACCTTGGGCATATCACTCACATTCAGCTGCAGAAAAACCCATGATAGGTTCACCTTAGAGTTGCCATAAGTCGGAAACAACCTGAAGGCACACAAGAACAACAAACTCTAATTTATAAATCTGTATGTCCAATGTGAGCTGCTAGACAGTATTTTCAAAAAATCAATTCATTTTTTCTTAGTAAGCTTAACTATTAATATATTAAACATGGTAATATGAAACATGGTAAGTTATACATAACACAGGTTACATTCCTAAAGTGATAAAATTATTTCTTCTTCGTGGTCTCTGTGTCTCACACAATGAGGATCTTCGCACATGTGCAGTTGCAGTTTTGGAAAGTTCTATAGCTGAGCAGCTTGATGGGAACTTCTCCCCCTATTTGGTACTGAGCATGCTCAATCCCGCCAAGCTAGCTGTTTCTCCCGTTTCTTTTTGTCCGCTGACCAGTTAGCAACTCGGAAGGCTTCCTCTGCTGAGCGGCATTCTTCCTCTTCAGCTTGATTTTTATTTCTCAACAAGAATTCCTAGAACTCCCTCTTCATTTCTTATGTCTTCTGCACTCTTCAAACTTTGCATATCTTGCGCCTGCAAGGTTTCGCTTTCCAATGCTCATTTGGAGTGTTTGTTTTGCCTCGGAGAGGGCCATAACGTATGGGCCTGTTCTATTTGCAAGGAGTTTACCTTGCAAACTTTATAAAGCAGGGCGTCCCATCTGAAGTCCTATTGTTGGGAGCAAGCTCTTTGTTTAAAGGATCAAGCGGCCTCCAACATGGTGCTATTTACCGCTTCGGCATCGATCTTTCTAGCTAGAGGCCCACCAGTATCGAAATCTCCATCTTTACCTACCACTCTGCTATCGAATCCCACCTCAGTACCGACACCTCTTCTTCAGCCCTTCCATTCATCGCTTCTCTCTTTCAGATTCCTAAACTCTCCAAGATGCCAGTGGTGCCCCAGATGCCACTTCCACCTCCTCTGCTTCTCAGCCGACTTTGACCCAACAGCCTTGACCTCTTCCTACTCTAGCTGAAAGAAAACGGGTCTCTTCACACCACTCCTCGGTGGCTCCTAAGAAAAAGAAGGAAAAACATCGTTCTCCTTCACCTGTAGCCTCCCCGTCAATTACCCAGACAGCCTCTCTCGGGCCTCTACCCACCACGCCGCCGACTCAGACTCAACCTCAGTCTGTCACCTTGGAGGAGAGACAAACTCCTATTCTCTCTCCAGCTCTGGGGCCTCTCCAACACCCAGTACTGCCTTTGCTGGTACCGACGGATCCTACTTTGGACCAGGAATGCCTAGCCTCCCTGACCGCTTCTCCTCCCCTAACAAGGGATCAGCCTGGTCAAAGGCATGCACATGACTTGACCGCTTCAGCTACGGCCCCTTGCCATCCTGATACAGATTGCCCATTGGCTCCGAATGTCCCTTGGGCTACCTCCAGAGACCAGTCCCATCCTAGTGTGGCCTGTTCTCCGACTTGCAGGGACCGTGGTAGGTCTCCTCACCGCCACAACCACTATGGCCGCACTATCTATGACTTTCCTCCTGCCAGGGAGGATTCACTGTTTTCCTCTGCCTCCTATATAGCTTGTTATGATCATGAGCATTTGTGGAGGGAACAGCCCGACTCCTACTACTACTACTCAGCAGTGTACCGTGATCACTATCATCCCCACATCCGTGGTTGGTCTCCTCACGGGCCTCGCTGCTCTAGGTTGCCATCCCACTCTCCCTCTCAGCAACACTACTACTACCTATCTCAGTACTGTTCTTCTTGGTCCCGTTCTCAATCCTGATCTGCCTACTACCCGCGTTCTCCATCACCTTAGTCTCACTGTAGGTCTTAAGATTGCACCTCTCAATCCCACACTGTCTCTCCGCCACCAACAGTGACAGCCATGGTCTCTTGGTCTCTGCTGAAGGAACCCGCAGACCCTGTGCCTCCACCCGCGTTGACGTTGCTGATACCAGCCATCCTCCCGATCTTGTCAGTTCCAACCTTGGTACCAGGCTCAGTACTGACTCTGTCGTGTGTACGTCCAACTGCTCAGAAACCTTCTCCACTTCCAACTTCTCCATCGTCCACATCTTTGATTCCGACGAAGACTCTCCTGACTCCACTCCTCCATCACACAGTCCTCCTCCAGTTGCCTTTGGAGAACCAACTCCGGATACAGCACCCAAGGATATCAAGCAGTTCCCTGACATCCTCGTCAGGATGGCCAGTGTTTTAGGCCTCAGTATTTCCAGACCTGCTCCTATTGTCCAGGATCCAGTTTTTCGTTATGTGGATTCCCATCCTGCCACAACAGCATCGATCTGCTTCTTACCAGCTTTGCAGGAAGTCATCCAGTATCCTTGGTCCCAACCAGCTTCCTTTCAGCCCATTCCTCATCACCTGGAACATCTCTACCGGACACAACACGAGGACCTGGAATTCCTCTTCAATCATCCCACTCACAACTCCATCATTGTTGAGTCCTGTTAGACTAAGAGAGGTAGAAAAGCCCACACGACCCCTCCTGATCGTGAGGGACGTTGTCTAGACATTTTTGGCCATTGTTTCTACTCTGCTTCTTCATTGATAGCCCGGGTGTTGAATACTCAAGCTTGCCTAGTGGTGTACCAGCGAAACATCTGGGACAAACTGCTTCCCTTAATCTCTCGTCTTCCTGATGACCACCAGGCCACAGCTCTTAGGTTTTACAATGAATTGGTGGCCCTTGCCAATCAACAAATCCAGTCTTCCTAACAATTCCGTGGAGGGTTCAGCGCAGGTCGTGGTAGGTGCGATTGCCCTCCGTCGCTTTGCATGGCTCCGTTCTGCTGGCTTGACAGATGACAATCGAAAGAGAATCGAAGATCTTCCCATTGACGGCCAAGGTCTCCTCCATGCTACCATGGACGATTCCATGGATCATCTCATGAAGGCTCATCTCATGGCAAAAAAGATGGCACTTCACCCTTCATCTCAAACTAGAAGGCCTCACTCATTCTGTTCATCATGGAGATGTACTTCTGACTCCTAAAGATCCCAGTCTCCACAGCAGTGCTCACAACAGTCTTCTGCTCCAGCCTCTTAATCTCGTCATTCTTTGAGACAGTGGCAAGCTTCTTCGAAGAAATCTTCTTCTGCTGCGAAATCTAGATTTTGACTCCCCTTGCAGGTTTCCACCTCTGCCAACCTTTCACCTTTTGGGCCACCTGTCTTCCAAGGCCCCAGACCTTTCCTGCCATTTCAACACCTGGCACACCATCACTTTGGACACCTGTGTTCTAACCATTGTTCACCTCGGTTACGCCATCGAATTTGTAAATACTCCTCCTATTGGCATCTTCTGTTCCACGGCTTCCAATCCCATTCTTCTCAAGGAGATAGATACGCTCCTTCACAAAGGAACCATAGAGTAGCTGCCCTCTTCTGCCAAGCACACCAGTTTTTTCTCCCGGTATTTTATGGTTCTGAAACGGGATGGCGGTCTCCGACCCATTTTGGACCTCCGGGCGGTCAATTCCTTCATCCCACCACGGAAATTCAAGATGGTCACACTGACCTCCATCATCCCTCTCCTTAAGTATTGGGACAGGTTTGCGTCCATAGATCTGCAAGACACATACTTCCATATCGCTATTCGCCCACAAAACAGGAAGTACCTCCGCTTCGCAGTCGAATACACATGTTACCAATACAAGGTGCTTCCTTTTGGCCTATCTACAGCTCCCGTAGTTTTCACCAAGTTCCTAGCCACTGTGGTGTCTTTCCTCCGTACGAAGCATGTGATGGTTTGCCCTTACCTTAACGATTGGCTCTTGGTGGCGTCCTGCAGACAGAAATTGTACAAAGACGTTCATCTCACCCTTTCTTTTGTCTTCAATCTCAGCCTCAAGGTCAATTCCAAAAAATCTTAGTTGAAACCTACTCGTACCCTAGACATCATCGGGGTTACCTTGGATTCCCCTTTTGCAATGGCATTCCTTCCGGTAAATCATATGAGGGTCCTGTGCCGATCGGTCTCCGTGATCCTTCACAGCTCCTCCACCTCCGCTCACCAAATCCAAAGCTCCTTGGCTACATGGCAGCCACGACCTCTGTCACTTACCCGTCTCATCTTCGTGCCCACCCCCTACTACACTGGTTTCTCAGACATTTCCATCCCCTTCTCAACGACCAACGTTGGAGGTTTCATATCCCATGTCCGGTCGAGGACTCACTCTGCTGGTGGCGGTTGCTTCACCATCTACTCTCTGGAATGCCATTCACTGAACCGCATCCATCCATCACTGTCACCACCGACGCATCTTTCCTGGGCTGGGGAGCCCACTGCAACCGGCTCTCAGTTCAGGATCACTGGACCGGACCAGAGAAATGTTTGCACATCAATGCTCTGGAGCTTCTAGCAATCTTCAAAGCTTTCCAGGCCTTTTGGAAACTCCTTCTCGGACAAATGGTGCAGGTGTTGTTCGACAGTACCACAGCTGTCTGCCATATAAACCGTCAGGGCGGCACTCACTCGTCCCAACTCCTCCACCTTGTGTTACAGATTTGGAACTGGTGTGTCCCACTAAGGATCTACCTGATCGCAGTTCATTTGGCGGGATGAGACAATGCTGCAGCAGACACTCTGGGGGACACAGCTTACCATCATGAGTGGTCCCTATCCAACATGGCTTTTTGGCGGATAGTGTCCTGCTGGGGCACGCCATCTGTTGACCTGTTTGCCACCCACAACAAGAAGAAATGTCCTCGCTACTGCTCCAGAGCCAGTAGAGGACGTCGCTACCTCGGAAGTGCGTTCAAGTTTCGCTGGAACAAAGGACTCCTTTACATTTTTCTCCCGTTACCACTCCTCGGCTGAGTGGTGGCCAAGATTGCCATGGACTATGCAGACACTATTCTCATAGCCCCCTACTGGCTGAGGTAGCATTGGTTCGGCCACCTCCTCACCATCTCCTGGGGCCATCGAGTATCTCTCTCCCGTGCACTCCAGACATCCTCTATTACTTGGACGGTCGGGTGCTTCACCTGGACCTCCCTTGTCTCCACCTCCACGCCTGGAGGATAACAGCTTAGACTCCCCTAGCATTCTGGTGGTCCTCACGGCCTCTAGGAAGGAGTCTGCAGCAGGTCCTATGAATAGAAGTGGCGCAAGTTTACTGCCTTTGCAGATGCTCACTCTGAGGAATCTTCCCCCAGTTCCTTATTGACTGTCCTGCATTTCCTCCTTTCTCTCAAGGAACAAGGGCTGACCTTCTCTTCTCTCAAGGTCTGCCTCTCTGCCATGGTCGCTTACCAGCCTCTCCCTCCTTTGCTCTTTTTAGGAACCCTACAGTGAAACAGTTCCTTAAAGGCTTCCACCATCTCTACCCTCTTGTCTCTCCACATCTTCCTCCGTGGTTATTATTGCTGGTCCTTTCCCAACTCATGCATCAGCCGTTTGAACCCCTTGCCACATCGGATGACCGCCTCCTTACTCTGAAGACAGCATTCTTTGTGACCATTACATCAGCCAGAAGGGCAGGAGAACTCACTGCACTACGTGCGGATGAACCCTTCCTGGTATTCCATAAGGACAAGGTAGTTCTGTGCCCAGATCTGTCCTTTCTCCCTAAGGTGGTCTCTGAATTCCACTTGAACCAAAATATTATCCTTCCAACCTTCTATTCTGATCCATCCATGACTCTTGAGCGCTCCCTCCACACTTGTTGTATGTCCACCGGGCACTTGCCTTCTATCTACAACGAACCTCATCCTTTCGCCTCACACCTCATCTTTTCGTCCGCTATGGAGGGAGATAGAAAGTCCACAAAGTCTCTGCTCAGCATTTTTCCAAGTGGGTCGTGGAAACAATTTGCCTTTCTTATGAGCTTGCGAAACAGCCACCTCCCTCGTCTCTACATGCCCACCCTACTCAGGCTATGGCTTCCTTAGCAGCTGTCCTCAGAGGAGTTGATCTGAAAGAACTCTGTCAAGTCGCTACGTGGATACAACCTTCGATATTCATCCAGCGCTATCTCTTGGACTGTAGAGCCCGACGTGATGCTTGCTTCGACCATGTGGTGCTGTCCTCCATAATCTAGGACCTGGCCCACCATCCAACGATAAGCTACTTAATCTCTCATTGTGTGAGGCACAGAGACCACGAAGAGAAGAACAGTTTGCTTTGAGTGGTCAACTGTGCCCTCACACATACCCCCCCAGCCTCCCCTCTTTCAGGTCTCCTCATTGGCAGACTTCAAAACTGAGGAGAAACCGCTAGCTTGGCAGGACTAAGCATGCTCAGTACTGAATAGGGGGAGTGGTTCCCGCCAAGTTGCTCAGCTCTGGAACTTTCCGAAACTGCAACTATACATGTGCGAAGATCCCCATTGTGTGAGGGCACACATGACCACTCGAAGAAACACAGTTACAGGTAAACAACCTGTTCTTTCAATCTGTGAAGAGTGGGTATATTGCATTTTTCCCCAAGGGAGGGGGAATGTTTTCCCCCATGAATTTGCAGAGATGTTATATCTGTGTGTTTGGGTATGTGGGTGTTGAAGTAAATGTCTAGAAGCATTTTGGGTTGACAGAGTTCTCCGTGTTGGCTGTGCTGAGTCCAAATCTGCTTGTACACTCAGGTTGCAGTTTTTCTGCTTCATGCTTAACATGAGAACTCTTAGCATGCTTTCACTAGCAGTGAAAGATCAAGGCAAACTAGAACAATTATGCAGGAAACAAATTTTAAACACTCAGATCTGCTGTATACACTCCACAATATATTTCATGTTTGGTAGCAGCGTAGTGATGCCTTGCCATCACATTGAACCCAGTATGGTCTTAAGTTTCACGTATAATGTTTCTGATACTAGGAGCTAGACAACTTCAATTATATCTTGGATTTTAAAAATGACTCTAGCAGTAGCTTATCACTTAATTGCAAGCTATGAGTGTACATAATGTAACACAGACACATGCAATATGCATACCGTTCTGTGGTTCTAAGATTTTTTTAAAAAAAGTAGAGCTCAGTACATAACTATTTGCCCATTTTTTAGTTTTTATTCCAAAATATGTTGTGAAAATATTTGTATTGGTATTTCCGTATGTGTGTTTTGAATATTCTGTAACTGCAATAGTGATTTACATTTAGTAGTCTGCACATATGAAAGCTTTTGTTTTTTGTTTAGGAAGAAATTGAAGAAACATGAGGATGTATGTTAGGTTGTTATTTCCAACTCTTGAACTCAGGAATCAGTTGCATGATGCCTGTGTTTCTGGACACAGCTATTTGATAGGAAGACCACTAAATACACAATGAATTACTTCATTCATTGGAGTGAAGGGAAGGAGTTTGTCCTGTGGTACAGTTTTCCTTTTTTTAAGAACATAGCTCACAGTATCTGTATGATAAATGTTGTAGACCTTTCACATTGTTATTTCCAGTATCTTATTGCCTTCAGCTTGCTCTGTTTTTCCATTCTCTGTGAAATCATACTGCCATTTTGTGTTTCAAGAGTTTTTTGGTCAAGGGATGGAAATACAACTTGGTCAGTTTGGACTTCACATGCTCAAAACATAATGAAGTAGGTCTGCCCACTTCCACTAGCTTATTTTTCTAGAAGTCACCAGTTTAATTTGTGGGCATCAGCATATTCTCCCCGGCAAAATGAGTGAGTGAGGCCTAAGGGTAATTCCTGTGCTTGTGCAAACAAGATCTCACAACAACTTGGTATGTAGCAGCTCGATATATGCAGTTCATAGGAAATGCTTCTGTGCACAGATGAGACTGTTTATTGTAGCTTCCTTAAAATCAGAGTGACTGCTGCCCTGTGACTTAGCTGAAATTTGACTGCCACATTCCTCTGTTTTTAGTAAGCAAAAACAGTATTTCTCTGCATGTAAGGTATGGAAATCCTTAGTCAGATTTTCAGGGGCTATTGGATAGATGTCTTCCTAGAGAAGGGAAGCATTGGAAGAAGATATTATAGGCTCAAGAAGGGTACCCAAATAATTTAAGATATGTTTTCCTGATCCTGTTTTGTGATATCTCATCAAAATATGTTGATAAGGTGTCATAGAGAGTGGCACAATTCAACATGGATGGATTAGTTACATATCTAGTACATCTTGCCACTTGCAGTATGTTCGTATAATGCCTGGTTAGTCCTTTAGTCTTCCAAAGGCATTGGTGAGTTTCAAACAAATCAATGTCCACTGAAAGCTTTTCTTGAAATGCTGTCTTCTTTACAGCATGTAGGAACCTGCCCAACTGTCTTCTGAATTTATGAAAAAGAGTACTGACAATATTTCATTTGAATAATATGTATCAAGTTACACTGGCAATAAACCTACTTTTCCTTTGAAATCTGGTTCAGAATTGTTTCAAAACTTTTTACCATGAAGGGCAAATACTTTTTAGATTTCTTTAGTAATAGTAGTAATAGCAATAACAACTTTGTGTTAAAAGTGCCAAAACAGTATGATGCTGAATATCTCTGAATTTTCAGGATAGGTTGGAAATTGATTTAGCTGCTCTGAAAGTGGGTAGTGGCACTTGGAATGTGAGAAATGAACTTTTGACTATATTTATTGGGTGGAGGTCAGAATATTATGCTTGAGAGTAAAGATTGTTTATCAGTTTCTTCTGCCTTCTTTTTTTTTTATTGCCAGCAAGTAATGGTAGTCAGTTTTAAGACAGTACAGCTCAATAATCTGAACTTGTAAAAATACTGCCTTTAAAGTATTATGGCCTATGTAGTAAGTTTAGAAGGCTCAAACTGATATGAGACAAGATATGGATAATGTGTCTGTATGCGATCTTGGATTGGACTACAGAAGAACTTAACTCCCCCCATCTGTTAGATCTAGCACACCTGGTTGTTGCTTACATATCTAATACCTGAACATTCACTGATTGGAATGTACATTCAGCTTCCACCTGACTGAACTTCTCTTACCTTTCTCTTTCAGTTAAATGATAAGAGAAATAGCCAAATATTAAGTTCTTGTTGTTTTTTATAGACTTCTGTTTGTTTGTTTGATGATTGGTCTGATGCAGTGTACCCTGGAGATGCGAGACTTCCTCACCACAGCAGAAGTCACTCATCTGGAGAATGCTGGAGCTGCAAGAGGGAAAGGCCCAGTCCAAGAGCAGAGAGAAGCCAAGAGGAAAAAAGCTAGCAGACCAACAGCACTGAGGAAAGCACGGGGCAGAAAGTGCTTCAGAACTATTAACAGGGGAACTTGACAAGAGCTTGTCAGTGTGTGTGGTTGTGTGCTTAGGATTTCTGTCAATGCATTCCAGTAACCCCAAAGTGAGAAATTCCCCGTCAGGAAATGCCCAGAGGTAAGTACAAAGTAATAAAGGAAGGGAATGCAAAACACTGTTTGCCATCTGTACTTATATAATGGAAATCTCTATCATGTGAGCTTCATCTTATATTAATTTTATTGAAGTCTGTGAGAGATGGAGAACTCAGCATTTCGGTCCTCTCTCAGTGTGGTGTTTATCAAGCATGGTCTGTTATTACAAGATTCTCTGTCTGAGAATAATGATTTTCAAAGGACAGTTGTGCTGTGAAATGATTAACTCTGCACGATCATTGCCTGTCCTTTTCCTGTCCCCAGCCCCATTGAATCTTTTGCCACCATGTTCTGGTTTGATAGAACAGCCTTAGAGAGAGGGATGACAGGTTCAGCCTATGTGCTTGACAGCACACCTCACTGCTGCTTTATTTTATTGGTAAAGTAAGTACAGAAGCAAAGAGGAAGTATTCCTCTGTCAGATCTCTGACTTGATGTTCAGGGAAAAATGTGGTTTTCACTAGAGATAGAAGATAGATTGTCCTTTAAAAATGGCAACTTTAAAATAAAGCGCATCTTTATAGTACAGATTTTGCCTGAAGTAAACAAATTTTGAAGCTGGGGAAGGGGAGAATAAACACAACAGGAACCTCTTTGCTTTATTGCTGGTCCTAATTTCATCATATGTGGAATGTTACCCAGTATTACATTCAGTTGTTGATGGCAGTTGCACAGGTAGTCTGTCTCGTGAGCACTGTAATACCTCTTTTGAATTTGTGTATGTAGTGTGTAGTGGCTGTTAGATGTTACTGTTAATCTCTTCTGTATTCTCACCACCTCTGCAATGGTAGGAGTATATAAAGTAGCAAATTTCTTTCTTACAATTTTATAATTTGCATTTTTCACTTATTTTTCAAAGATGTGAAATTTGAATCTATCATTTGAAAGGCAATGACAGTAATATGATTACTGTTGATTTGCGGCAAGAAATTTATGATAGAAATCCGTAGTTGGGCATTCATTCAGCTGTTGTTTTATAAAGCAGGGTGCTCCTTCTTGTACTAGCTTTT
Organism: Cyclura pinguis; assembly: GCA_030412105.1. Lineage (NCBI taxonomy): Eukaryota > Metazoa > Chordata > Lepidosauria > Squamata > Iguanidae > Cyclura > Cyclura pinguis. Next base: position 234,667,035 of record CM059601.1, on the reverse strand, counting down.
CTCTGCAGTTGAACTGTGTTTGAATCCAGAAGGGTGGCATTATGAACTTTATGGTGCCCTGCTTATTTGCTTTGTGCCGGTCTTAGCAAAAGGCACGTCTTTGTACATAGAAACCATTGTTTTTATTGACAGAAGTCACAGAGGTACATCTCCATGTGACTGACTGGTTTCTAGGATCTGGGTAGTTGCTGCCTTGAACCCTTTCCTCAAGTAGTAATACTTTAAGCTAGATAGTAATACTTTCAAAGTGTTGTTTGAAATGGCAGCTGGATGACAAGGCTACAAATGAATTATCTTATTTGTGCCACATTCTGGGAAAAAGGCTGAGTTGGTGGCAAGTCCTGTGTAAACTGGTATTCTTATATTTTTATTACAAATTTCTCTTTTCCTCATCTTTCCTTTCCAGTAGTCCCAAATCAAAGCAGGAGGTGATGGTCCGTCCCCCTACAGTGATGTCCCCATCTGGCAACCCCCAGCTGGACTCTAAATTCTCTAACCAGGGTAAACAGGGGGGCTCCACAGGCCAATCCCAGCCCTCTCCCTGTGACCCCAAGAGTGGGGGCCATACACCAAAAGTGCTTCCAGGACAAGGGGGAAGCATGGGGTTGAAGAATGGGGCTGGCAATGGTTCAAAAGGGAAAGGAAAGAGAGAGAGGAGCATGTCAGCGGACTCGTTTGAACAGAGAGATGCTGGAACTCCCAGTGATGAATCTGAAATCAAAGGTATGTCTGCACGTGAAAGGGCAGAAGTAGGGGGTGGTATCAGTCCTGAATGAGAACAGCTGTAGCCAATCCCTTAACTTGTAATAGTTTGTCTTGAGAACCTCTGGATTCTAAAAATGGAGTAGGTGATAATAACTAAAGGAAAGGTTATATAATGGAGTGAATGGAGAACTAGTTACATAGAAATGAATCTGAATTAGGAAGACTACCTGGCCTCCTGCAAAAACTGAAATTTGCTGCAGTGAACCCTTGTTAGTCAATAAAATTAACCAAGTGTGACCTAACTTTTAGGAAAGACAGATTGTTAGATCCTTTTAAGAGTGTGTTGTTTCATATGCTTGGTCAGTATGCAAGGCCCACAAGCCCACAGCATGGTAAAGCCAGTTTAGCTGCCTAGCAGTGGGGTTCTCTTCCCTGGAAAACCAGACTGGTTCTCTCAGCATGTGGGAGAGCACGAACTGTTAGGTTTAAAGAAAAAAAATCAAAACACCTGAATATTTGAGCAATGTTCATAACTAACATGGATGTATGCATTTGACTATTTTCTGTGGATTGCTAAAATATCTCATTGGAAATAGCCAATGAAATCAGAGCCCATTTTTCTGTAAGTAGTATTTAGTGTTGCTGTTCAGAGCTGGCACAATCTGTTGTTTGTGTACAGTGTATTTCAGTGAGTATTTTTCTGTTGTTGGACTAGTGTCATCATTGTCATCAGTTTTTAAAATGGTATCTCATTAAGACACACACACAAGAATTAAAAGGAATTTGAAAACTTACTCATTAATACAGCAACACCAACAAATACAGATAATAGAATACTTTATTAAAAGGTCCTTCCCAGCAGCAGTTAGTTCTCAAAGGTTTTTGAAGGAAAAAGGTCTTCTCCAGCATCTAGGAAGATATAATGAAAGATATCTATAGGGAGCATGCCTGGAGCTTGGGGGCCCTCTGTTATGTTTCCACTTGACGTATGTTATAGGGTGGTGGGATGGTTTGCAGGTTTTCCCCTGAAAATCACAAGACACAGGCAGCATCATATGAGAGAATATGATCCTTCTGATGACTGGACACGAGCTATATATAGGACTTTCTAGGTTACAATGAGCATTTCAGATTATATCAGGAAATGGACTAGTAGCCAGTAAAACTGTTTAACAAGGGAGTTTTACACTCCCTGTAACTACTCTCATTCAGTAGTCTGTCTGCACCTCATTGAACTAACTGAAATTTCTGAACACTCTTTGAAGGCAGTCCCAAATAGTGCATTATAGTAATCCTACTAGCATGTAATGTTAATGTTGTGGTATCACAATGTGATTCCTTGGGACAACAGGTTAAAATCACAGTGAAAGAACAAATATAAACTCCCTTGAAGGAGGCATGTAAGGAGAGAGAAAGAGCTTGTAGAACAAAAAAGTTGCTCTCTGGATCTTTTGTCTGAACTCTGTCAGTATACTGGGGAGGGATACGTAGTCTGTTTTATGAACTGGGAATACTGGGTTGATAATGTGGCTCCTAGGCTAAAAGCCAATCCTGCCTTTTTGTACCCTCAGGAGGATTTATTGTGCTGTTTGTACCAATTTAACAGGGCTGGCTTTAGTGAGCAGTTGACAATTTTTCTATCTGTTAATGAACACCATTTTCTCATACTTAAAATATAGCCTTGACTGAAGTAGGAAAAAGCCTTTCTTTTGGCACCGTGTGGCATTTTGGGATTGCAGTTTCCACACATTCAACTATAGCCTTGACTCCTAAGTAAGAAAGGCCTTTTTGTTGGCACTCTGTGGCATTTGGGGAGGCAGATCTGATCTGTCAGTCCCAAAGGATCTGTTCTGTTTAAAAGTGTCATAGGGACTGTTCACACAAGGCTTTGGAGTGCTACTGTTGGGCTTGTGGTAGTGTTGTTTGTGTAAATCCCATGTGCTCTACATGGGAGATGTCTTAATCGGCTAACATGGTTTACATCATCACTGCCAGCATTCAGCAGTCACCTTCTTGCATTCACACAAATGGCACGTATGCTTGAGTGCTGTTTAACCACAAGCCTGTTGGCTCTATGCAAGCTCAGGACACTCAGGGGAGCCACCAGCTGTAGTAAAGCAAGCAAAAGCATGCAATTATATCTGTTCATCCCAGGTTTTCCCAGTTGACCTTCCTTCTCTTTTACTTATTTACTTTTTCCTTTATCTTCAGGTTGTAAGCTGCAGGCAAGACCTTTGTACAGTGTTTACCTTTTGTGTAGATGCCTTGCAGTTTTAGGTGGTCCAGTAATTAAAGTTTCATAACAAAGAATTAGGGATCTTTTTAAACAATCAGCATCATTTTGACTTAAGACTGATCAGCTGTGCTCAAGTGTTCAGTTTTTGGATTAGCCAGGAATATCATATTGTCAGATTTTTTTTTAAAGAAAAGTTCCATTATGTATATTCTGTATCATCTGTTTTACAAAGTGTTATTTAGAATGCAGAAAGAATACTAAAAAGAGCAAGCAAGAAAAGAACCGAAGAGTCAGGTGCAGAACAAAAACACTTTGGAGTTCTTCTACAATGATAGTAGGACAGTTCCATGTGTTTGGTGTTTTAGTTTTAGTTTCTGTTTTTGAAGGAGTGACTGACTCTGAAATGGGCCAGCTATTTGCTTACATCTGTTTGTGTACATCTGCTGGACTTCCTGACCATTTTTTTTCTTGCATAACTTGGGGTATAAAGTTGAGACACTCAGTAGCCAGTGGCATATTTTTTAAACAACTGGACTAGGTGACTGTATTTGAATAGCTACAGTAACAAGAAAGCAGGTTTATCATCTTCCCTGATTCCTAAATTTTGTGTGAAAGAATAAAGTTTTGCACTTCAGAATGTGGGACTGTCCTTTCCTCTGAAAGCCATAAACTAAGTTTTCTGTCTCTCACTGTGCAATGTTGACTTCTCTCAAATAGCTCCAGAATTTTATCTCTCTCTTCCTTAGCCTTTGAATCAAACCTGTTTCATAAGCAGTGGTTCTCATACTTGGGTCTCCCCAGATGATGTTGGACTTCAGCATCCAAATCCCCTTCCAGCATGGTCAGGGACACTAGGAGTTGTAGTCCAACATCATGTGGGGAACCCAAATTGAGAACTCCTACCTTTAAGGAAGGGATAGCAGCTGCTACAAAATGGAAATGGTTTATTAAACAGTCACAAAACTAGACAATGAGCATTCTGATTGTCTGTTAATATGTTGCTTAACTATAAGCTTATCTTGCTTTTGGAAAATCCTGTCTGCTATATTTCTTTGGAAATACTGATAAAGAAATGGTATAAATCTTTTAAAACACATCTGCTATGTGTTCTTGTCACTTTCGATGTGTCAAGGTAGTAGTGATTCATCATGGGTTAGTCTTATATTAGTAAGAATTTGTATATGAAATGTCTTAAACACGGTAGGCATAATCATGTACAGAGAGAGAAGTGCAGTTTTGTTAACTGAATAGAACACTGGAAAAGCTTTTCATCTAGTCAAACAGTGTAAAAGATTTAATAGTTTTCAAGTGGAGAGATTTCTTAAGACCTTACATAGGACTGATCAAACTGGAATCTTTTTCTGTGAAGTTTGACAAATTTAATCCATATTGTAGCTCAAAACAACACTGTGGCTATATAAAGTGTAGTAACAGAGATCTAATTTCCACTAATGGAAGCTAGCAGAACCTAATTTAGTAAGGTGGTTCACTGCGCCCAGGGTATAAGAGGATATAAGAGTGAGATATCAGAGAAATGGGGTTTGTGTGTCTGTGACTCCTTGACACCCAAGGGCTCTCTCCTTCCTTCATTTTAGATCTTGGTTCTGGTGATCATACAAAATCACAAGATTCCCAGCATACAGCGCACTCCATGGCTCCTTCAAATGCTTCGGCCCCACGTTCTTCCACACCTTCCCATGGTCAGGCTGCCAGTTCAGAGCCAAGTAGCCTACAGAAGCCTCCATCCAAAGTGGTCTATGTCTTTTCAACGGATATGGCTAATAAGTAAGTGAATCCGTGGTTCCATTGAGCATAGCCGTAATGTCTGGTTTAGTTTTATGATTGAATACTGAAGATATCTTCAGACATGGATTTTCCTACTTGCGTTTTGCAGTATCATATGACAGCTGTACATAATGTCTCTGTGTTACTTGCATCCAGTGAAGGGAAAACCATGACTTCAAGTATACCTGTTGAAATCAATTCTGTACCTCCATTGTATCACATGAGGCACGGTTGGCCTGATGTGTATTTGTTCCGTGTAAGGAAGTGAAAATTATTGCTCCTTGTGGACAATGCAGTACTTCAGGATTTCTTCTTTGTATGAACCTGCAGAGGCCTAAATGAAATGGCTAGACTGACTTTCTCTGGCAGAGCATTATGATCAGCTGTTTGAAATAAACATTAGTAGCCTAGGACTTTAAGGTGGATGTCAGTGTGTGTGAGAGAGAGAGAGAGAGAGAGAGAGAGAATGGGTGTCAAGCAGGGGAGGCATTTTCGTTTATGCCATGGTTCTTTATGTTATTTATCCCTTGGCTTTCTTGGCTGTACAGTCTTTGTTGCAAAAAGGGACTCAGACTTTCTGTGACTGAAGAACTGGCATGCTCAATGATTCTCAGTTGCATCTGTTTGTCTTTTCAGGGCTGCAGAAGCAGTGCTGAAGGGACAAGTGGAGACCATTGTTTCCTTTCATATTCAGAATATCTCTAACAAGACGGAACGGAACACTGTACCTTTGGTAAGTAGCTTCACTGGCGGAGAATGGAGATAAAGCTGGGAAAGGCTTAGATAGGAATGTGGTTTTCCTGAAATACTTGCTCCATCTTTAGGGGTTAAACAACATTGGTCAATGGTAGCCTTAAAGCATGGATTTCATATCATCCAGATTTTTCTCAACTAGAGCCATCTAAAATTACCTTTTTTATTTCCTCCTCTGTAGAACACACCGATCCCACCACTCCGAAATGATACAAAGTCCCAGGTTCCATCACAGTTGCCTGTTTCTCAAGAGCAGACTCCACCCCAGAATGCCAAAATGCAGCAGACCCCACCCATTCCAGTACCAGCACCAGCACCCAAATCTACTGGCCCTCCTTGCCCTATTGACCAGGACAATCCTGGATTAGAAAGTAAAGGGATGTCTGCAGGAAGTCCTGCAAACTCCACCCCACTGCAAACAGAAGGATTTGGGCAAACTTCAACTCCTAATAATCGAGCTGTTAGTCCAGTGTCCCAAGGGAGTAATAGCTCCGCTGCAGATCCTAAAGGTCCCAACCAGCAGGTATCTGGAGGGGACCCACCAAACATGGGTGAAAATCCAGATGGATTGTCCCAGGAACAGCTGGAGCACAGAGAACGCTCACTGCAGACTCTACGTGATATTCAACGTATGCTTTTCCCAGATGAGAAGGAGTTTGCTGGAGGTCAAACTGGAGGTCCTCCGCAAAATTCTGGAGTGCTGGATGGTCCCCAAAAGAAACCAGAAGGCCCAATACAGGCCATGATGGCTCAATCCCAAAGTTTAGGCAAAGGGCCTGGACCCCGGACAGAAGGAGGGGCCCCTTTTGGTCCCCAGGGTCACAGAGACATGCCATTCTCACCAGATGATGTTGGGCCACCATCCATGAACTCTCAGTCTGGTCCTATAGGGCCCGACCATCTGGATCACATGACCCCTGAACAGGTGGCTTGGCTAAAATTGCAGCAAGAGTTCTATGAGGAAAAGAGAAGGAAACAAGAACAGGTTGTGCAGCAGTGTTCTTTACAGGATATGATGGTTCACCAGCATGGGCCTCGAGGGTTAGTGAGAGGCCCCCCACCTCCCTATCAGATGACCCCAGGTGAAGGCTGGGGGCCTGGAGGCCCAGAACCCTTTTCTGAAAGCATGACTATGCCCCATTCACTGCCCCCAAGGGGCATGGCCCCCCATCCCAACGTACCTGGCAGTCAGATGCGGTTGCCTGGATTTGCTGGAATGATAAACCCTGATATAGAGGGTCCCAATGTCCCTGTCCCAAACACCACATCTAGACCTGGCCTTTCTGGTGTGCCTTGGCCAGAGGATGTGCCAAAAATTCCAGATGGCCGAAATTTCCCTCCTGGGCAAGGTGTGTTCAGTGGTCCTGGTCGAGGGGAAAGGTTTCCAAATCCTCAGGGCTTGCCTGAGGATATGTTTCAACAGCAGTTAGCCGAAAAACAGCTAGGACTTCCCCCTGGTATGAGCATAGAAGGAATCAGGCCTGGCATGGAGATGAACCGGATGATCCCCCCTCAAAGACACATGGAACCTGGCAGTAACCCCATCTTTCCACGTATGCCAGGTGAAGGATCCATGAGCCCCTCCAGAGGAGACTTCCCAAAAGGCATGCCACCTCAAATGGCAGCTGGCAGGGACATGGAATTTGGGATAGGTCCCAGTAATATGAAAGGGGATGTCAATCTGAATGTTAACATGAGTTCCAATCCACCAATGATACCTCAGAAAATGAGAGAAGCTGGAGTAGGCCCAGAGGAAATGATGAAAATGCGCCCAGGTGTCTCGGAAATGCTCCCCTCTCAGCAGAAAATGGTACCTTTGCCATTTGGTGATCATCCCCAGCAGGACTACACAATGGGTCCAAGACCTTTCCATCCAATGTCTCAGGGCCCAAATGTTGGTCTCCGGAATCACAGAGAACAAGCAGGGCCTGACCAAAGGACTAACAACCGGCTTAGCCACATGCCACCACTACCTCTGAACCCCTCCAGTAACCCAAACAGCCTCAACACAGCTCCTCCAGTTCAGCGCAATCTTGGACGCAAACCTTTGGATGTCTCTGTTGGTACCAGCCAGGTTCATTCTCCAGGCATAAATCCACTGAAGTCTCCCACCATGCGCCAGGTCCAATCTCCTATGCTGGGTTCTCCCTCTGGGAACCTCAAGTCTCCGCAGACGCCATCCCAGCTGGCAGGGATATTGGCAGGTCCAACTGCTGCAGCCGCTGCTGCTTCAATCAAATCTCCCCCGGTGATGGGTTCTGCTGCCGCGTCTCCTGTCCATCTCAAATCTCCGTCCCTCCCTGCACCTTCTCCTGGATGGACTTCATCTCCAAAGCCCCCATTACAGAGTCCTGGAATCCCACCCAATCACAAAACGTCTCTTGCCATGTCTTCACCAGCCATGATGGGAAATGTTGAATCAGGTTAGTGCCCTTCCCATAACTCCTGTTTTTCTCTCTCTTTCTGGTCTGTAGGGGATACAGTTAGGGACTAAGTACCCAGAAGGCAACAGATTCTGTCTGATTTTGGAAGCTAAGCGGGCCCAAGCCTGGCTAGTACTTGAGTGGGAGGGCTGACAAAAGAATACCAGGAGCTTTATGCTACATTTCAGAGGAATACCATGGCAGTCCTCCTCTTGAATATTACTTGCCGAAGAAGACCCTATGAAATTCATGGGCTTGCCCATAAGTGTTGATGATGTGAAGATTACTTGAAGGGCACATGGAGATACCTGGGTTTACTCTATTGCCTTTTATCAGCAGCTAATGAGATCATCATGTTTCTATTGGTAAAGAGGCTGGGGGAGAGTTCTTAGATGTGTGTGTTGGCTTGTAGAGGGCACTAAATGATACTAACTGGTGCATGACTACCTTAGATTCTGAAGCAGTGTGTGCACAAACTGACCAAACTGACAAATGGGTGAGCAACATAACTTTCTGCATATAGACAAGGCTACAGGATCCTAGCCTAATCAGAAGGTGGTTAGCTTTCTCTTCCATCTCATTGCGGGAAGAGGAGTGATTATGGTATGGCATAGGAAGAACACTTTGTTTAATTCTTGTACAAAGTTAAGGTCCTGACGATCACAGCAAAATGTGGTACAGGAATACAGCAGAGATAGGTATGTAACTAACTTACTGAAATAAGGAAATTTGTAATGGGGGCATGGGGATGTGCTCATTTAACATTTTAGCTGGTAAACAGCATTTGGTAAACTCTCTGTGCCCTGCCTGGCTTCACAGATTTTCCCTTGGAAAGAAGTTAGTTTGACACTGGATCTGGAATTTGGCTCTATTGTGAATTGTTAGGTAGATATCAATTGATTTTTTTCATGGATCTTGCCATTCCACAAAATTTAGCTCCCCCTCTCCAATTTTGTTTTGCATGGTCTTGTTTGCCCTGCAGAGTTGCAAGTCCCAGTTAATTTTCCAGATTTATAGCTAAAAGGCAACTGGCTGTTCTTATCCTGCAAGGTTCTAATAAAGCTAGTCCCCAGCGTACAGTGTTTGCATGCAGTTGTTTGATGGAGCTAGCCTTGGGAGCTCTTCGGTCTGTGAAATCATATTATTCCAGGAATTAGGAAGGCAACTAAGAAAACTGTTAGACTATATTGCCCTCTAGTGTTTCTGAGTAATCACTGCGATGGCATGCTTGCCCTTTTTTAGGCAGTTGAATGCTTTTGCAGCTCTGACTCTGAAGCAACTTATCAAGAGGACTTTCTAAGCCTTACTGTGGCCTTTCAAGACAAGTGTACACTTTGTTTTGAATAAATATTGTGAATTCCCTAAAGCCCCCTTGACACATTACTTGTATGAAAGGGCTCCACCTCTGATCTGAACAACACACAGCTTTTGTTATCTCCACCTTAACCATCTGTTGGCACGAAAACCTGAGGTGTGGAGGCTGACAGGTAGACAACAGGTAATGATGCATCTTTAGGGATGGAGCCAGGCTTGTGGGTCTTAGGTCCTTTTCTACCCACTTGATGCAAGAACACTTGACTTTTACTTGACAAACACTTGACACGTGACAAACTTTGAATTAAAAATGACTTTCACCATTATTTAATCCAACAGAGAATATAACTGGAATAAGGTTCCCTTTTCTTTCTTCCTCGATTTTTCATACGGTGTTTTGTCTCATGGTAGTTAATTTCCCACCAGTTCAGAATGAGATCTCATTTGCAGGATTGAAAATGGAAAAATCTGCAGTGGCAATCCAGAATAAATTATTGAATGTTGTTTTTTACTATCTGTTTTGTGAAGAATGTTTAACATGTCAGTTCTTTTATATTGAGCAACAGATTTCATAATTTAGCTACTTAATTTTCCCAAAGTGTTCAGCATTACTTTGCATGTGTATGCAAAGAATTTCATGGTAAATCATTTGTGAAGAATCTAATCTTGAAGCCTTTTTGGTCTGTCAAAAGCTCTAGGGTGTGTATATGTGTGGGGCAAAACCTGTGCAAGTTACTTATTGAACAATAATTCCCATCATCAGGCTGGGGATTCTGGGTATTATAGTCCGCAAACGAGCTTTCCATGGTCTAGAAGGGGGACTGCATGTCTCGAACACAGATGGTCCCAGATTGATCTCCTGCCAACTTCAGAGGTAGTGGCCTGAAGGACAGTCAAGACTAGACGAACAAACATTTAGACTCTGTGTAAAGTAGCTTCTTATGGACACAGTGGCATCCAGTCCAGAGCACCGGAAATGCTTGAGTAAAGAGACCCATGGGGGAACTGCCTGAGGCAGTAGGTAAAAACTAGGTTTGATGATTAGTTAATTTGCGCTTTGTTTTTAAGGTGGTGCACCCCCTTCAACAGTTAGCCAGGCTGCTCCTGTGACTCTTCCTGGAAATCTTCCTTCAAGCAGTCCGTACACGATGCCCCCAGAGCCAACCTTGTCTCAAAACCCTCTCTCCATCATGATGTCCCGGATGTCCAAATTTGCAATGCCGAGCTCTACACCACTCTACCATGATGCTATCAAGACTGTAGCCTCCTCAGATGATGACTCTCCCCCAGCACGTTCCCCAAACGTGCCACCAATGAACAATCTTTCGGGTAAGAATTCCCATGAAGTCGTGGCACCTAGTAGAAAGCAGAACTGCATGCTTTCTGTGCATTTGGAGAGAAACTGTGATGGGAAAATGCTGAGGAAAGTAGTAGTTGCCTATATAATTTATGCAAACCTGTTGGAGTTGAGGTGTCAAGAGGGTTGACAGTGTGCTAAATAAAGGTAACAAAAATATATGTTAGGGTAATTTTAATGTTATCTTTAGTGAGAGACTGTTCCTGTAAATGGTTGTAGAAATTAGTATGTCCTCTTTTCCTTTTTTCCACATGCCATTTGACCTTTCCATCACTGGCATTTCTGTATATTTTTCCATGCTGAGTATTGTGACCTCCCAACTTTGGAACAGATCTCTATTTTCAGTGAGATAGAAAGAGTGGAGATTCTGTCCTGCTGTTAAGGGGTCATCTTTCATCTGAGATATTTATCCTGAAAGGATGAGAGCTAGTTTCCTATCTAAGACTCATTCTGATGTTTAAAGTAGTATGTTACTGTGATTAAAGATGGTTGCACTGAGGACTGGTAATGTAGGTGCCCTCTTAGTACCCAGAGGCACATTTTACAAAAGGGAGTGAGCAGGCAGTGATTTTATTTGATGCTTTCTGGTCAAGTTAAGTGGAGCTTAAAATGGTGTTGAGTTGTGTCAAGTTGGCTTGAGTGGCAAGGGCTTGTCTTCCACAGAGATCTGGTCCTTGGGTTGGTTTGAAAGTGCGTATGTTCTTGATTGAAGTTTCAGGATGGTAAGACTGCAGGTCAGGAGTGGCGAGCTTTTGGACTACAGTTCTCATCAGCTCCAGACAACATCGGCAGTGGTGAGGGATGATAAGGCTTGTAGTCCATCAACCTGTGAAGGGCCACATGTTGTTCACTCCTGTAGTAGGTGGTGCTACCTTCATTTTGTGAAAGCATCTCCTTTTTCTTCAACAAGCAAGGTGGCAATGAGAGTGCCATTGGTTAAAGCAAATATAGTCCTCCAGCAGTGACGATCGGTGAGGATGTTGCGGTTGATGTTAATCTGGCCTCTTGCCAAACAGCTCCAGATTAACAGACTTGTCTAGCACTGGATTTCCTACTCCTGTGAGGTTATTCTTTGCCGATAAATACCACTTCCTTGTAAAATTCTTTTTCATTCTTAGAACATGGCTGAATTTGATTCTTCTAGTGCTGTGCTACATTGATGATTTTCATACTTTTGAGGAAGGCTTAAAATGGTGGTAAGAACAGACTGTCTGTCCTTCCCGATCTTTTGACTACTGGCTCAGACCACACACAAGGAAGTGGTTTGTTTGAGGGCATAGTTGAGATAAGGGGCTCAGTCTTGTGAACTGTCTGCATCCTAGGATGATGGCTTTAAATTCTTCACAGCAAGGATGGATAGAAGTTATGCAGCTACAACTTGTGTCATTTCTCACCATTCATTGTACAGGTTAGGGTTGTTGTATTTCAGTAACAGCTGGAAGGCCCTAAAGTTGCCAGCAGTTGCTTTACAGTGTAGTAGAGTATCAGTGGAAGACAAGTTCCCTCATTTGAGTAGCTCATATGGTACCTTAACCAGCCTGAAACATCCACTTTGTGTTTGTGTTAAGTCCTATTTGTGTGGTCAATGTAAGAGTTAAATCATTACACAAAGCAGGTGAACCAGTCCCCCACTCTGTACTTGCTTTGTTCATGGGGGAAAAAAAGTGATGCATCACCCTGTAAATCTGAAAACTGGAAGATTGGGGCCTAGGCTTATGTGGAGACCCTCTGTGGGTAGAGGAGGCTCTCCACTACAGACTTAACCTCTCTCTGCCAAGACAAAGAGTGTGGAGCTGACACACTTACTTCCTCATGTGTTTGTTTAACTCTTATATTAAACGCCTGAAGAGGGCTTTAGTGAAAATGGAAAATAAGGGCCTTTCTGCACTACACTGCTATACTGCTATTACTCCACTTTCATTATCTTGTGGAATTCTGGGGTTTGTAGTTTACTGAGGCCAAAGAACGCTCTGGCTGAGAATTCTAAATGCCCCTCCCTAAACTGCAAACCCTAGGATCCCACAGGTTGTTGAAAATGGAATAATAGCAATGCAACAGTGTAGTGCGGAAAGACCCCAAATAGTTTGGAAAAAGATTAATATGTGAACAGTTAGAGGCAATAGGCTATATAGAGTATTTTGACATAGTACTAGATATTCTAATGCAATAATGAGGATTATAGATAACCAAAAAGTTTGGAGAAAAAGGGATTTGCCCTAGAACTTTGTAATAGAAAGTTGTTTTGTCTTCATCTACTTTGCTCTGTTCTTAAAAAAAAAATCTTTTCTTTCTAGGAATGGGCATTAATTCCCAGAATCCTCGCGTTTCAGGTCCTAACCAGTCAGGCCCGATGCCAACTCTTAGCCCAATGGGAATGACTCAGCCTCTAACTCACAGTAACCAGATGCCCTCTCCAAATGCTATGGGACCCAGTATACCTCCTCATGGGGTCTCTGTGGGACCTGGCCTCATGTCACACAATCCAATGATGGGCCATGGTTCCCAAGAGCCACCAATGGTACCTCAAGGACGCCTGGGCTTCCCACAGGGCTTCCCTCCAGTGCAGTCACCTCCTCAGCAGGTGCCATTTCCACATAATGGACCTAGTGGAGGACAAGGCAACTTTCCAGCTGGAATGAGCTTCCATGGTGAAGGACCCCTGGGGCGCCCCACCAGCATGCCCCAAAGTTCAGCAGATCCAGCACTTTGCAAGTCTGGAGGTCCTGCAGGACCAGACTCTTTCACTGTCCTAGGAAACAACATGCCTTCAGTTTTTACTGACCCGGAGCTGCAGGAAGTGATTCGCCCTGGCGCCACTGGAATACCAGAGTTTGACCTATCCAGGATTATTCCATCCGAGAAGCCCAGCCAGACACTACAGTATTTTCCTCGTGGGGAAGTGCCAGGTCGCAAACAGCCACAGGGTGTTGGGCCTGGCTTTTCGCACATGCAGGGAATGATGGGAGAACAGAATCCAAGAATGGGGCTTGCGTTACCTGGCATTGGAGGCCCAGGGCCAGTGGGCACACCCGATATCCCTCTTGGAACAGCATCCTCTATGCCAGGCCATAACCCAATGAGACCACCTGCCTTTCTGCAACAAGGCATGATGGGACCTCATCATCGGATGATGTCACCAGCACAAACAGCAATGCCTGGCCAACCCACTCTTATGAGCAACCCAGTAGGTATGATTCCAGGCAAGGACCGAGCTCCTGCTGGGCTATATAGCCACCCAGGACCCGTGGGTTCACCTGGTATGATGATGTCCATGCAGGGCATGATAGGACCCCAACAAAACATCATGATTCCTCCACAGATGAGACCCCGGGGTATGGCTGGTGATGTAGGTATGGGAGGATTTAGCCAAGGCCCTGGAAACCCAGGGAACATGATGTTTTAAGCTGCTACATAAAAACTGGATGGTTCCAATCCTTGTTGAGATGAGATTCCAGGTCCTGAGGGCTGCCTGAAAGCTCCAGGAGCACAGTTTGGCCATGCAATAGGTGAAAACAGACCAGAGGATGCTTTGGGAAATCTCGAATGTATGGAATTTACCTGAAAACAAATGAATTCATTTTAACAGGTTGTTTTTTTAAGATTTATTTTTTAAAAATTATTTTTGTGTACTTGGGTATCCTGTGATGGCACCTGCTTTGAGAATCTGTAGCTGTATTTTGAGAATTGCCATTTGTCACAAGTTGCACCATTCTCTGTATGTTTACGTCCTTTGGACTGACTTCTCCCGGGACTCTCAGTTATTTTGGGGGGTTATTTTTGTGTACTGTACTATATTGTAAAAGGGATTTTAGCAGAGACTTTAGTCTTTGGGGTGAGAGGCTGTTTACTTTTAGGTGGAAAATCCATCTTCAGAACTTCGGACTATTTTCCTTCAACTCCAATGTACAGAAAAACCAAACTACGACCTCAGAGCAGAGTATTAATGAAAAGCACAAAAGGAACTTAAGTTCAGTGAGGGGGAATCTTTTAAAAAAAAATAAGTTAAGGACATATTTTTCAAATTATGGAGTGCTGTCCGGCACCTTTTTGTCTCTCCCTCCCACTTGTTTAAAAAAAAAAAAAGCCTCTTGGTCCTCCCCACCTCTTTACTGTCTTCTCCTCTGGCAGCTGCAATACATTGTATTATTTTGGGGAGCATATCTAAGAGAGCCCCTTCTCATGCTGGGAGTGTTGCCACTTTCAGGAAGAGGCTGGACTTGGACACTGTTACATTCGACAGTAGTCTTACTGTTTCTTATTATCCTTTTTCTTAGACCCCCCCCCCCAAGTGACTTTATTAATGTGGGAGTGGAACAGACACTAAAAGTTATCCTGACTTTTTTGTGGTTATTTTTTTTTGTTCCCCAGCGTAAAACGTTCTGTGTAACCTCCATTAAATTTGGTACAAAACCACTTGCCAGGGCTGTGGTGTCAGAAAAATAAAATATATTGTTTCTTACAAAAAAAAAACCAAACAACCCCGAAACATTTTGTTCTCTTCCCCTTCCCCCATCTAGTGATGTCATACAGCTTGTTTTTCACCTCTTGTGGTTGGTAAAATTACTTCTATACTTCTGAGTAAAGTTTTGCGTTACCAGCTTGGTAAAGCCACATGTTCAGCCTTAACATGACTGATGTAACTTAAATAGCATTATTTGCACTTAGAGCTCCGAGTTTCATTTCAGTACTGCCTAGTGGACAGAAGGCAGAGCTAGCACAACCTCATTCGCACTCAGGAGTGCCCAGGGCAGGGGTCAGAATCTTCTTGGCTGGCTACAGCTGGGATGCCAGCCTTCACAAATGACAGTGTAACTGCTTTTAATAACAGCTTGTCGACTGTCATCTCAGAAGCTATACAGTGGGTCCTATATGGGGGGGGGGTCCATTCCAGGAACCTTCATGTAAAAGAAGAAATGCTTGTGTTCCATAATCCCTACTGACAGCAACGTACATGCATTGCCATTTTATGTGTAGGGATGCAATGCCTCACATGAACACAAATATGCATGTGCATAGTGCCCATTGTTCTCAGCATGGCTAAATTGTGGGGAAGTATGGTGAGCACAAAAGGGAACAGCTGAAGGACCTTGGTTATACAATGCCTCACTTGCAGGGTTATACTGTAGGTTAGTCACACTGAATGAAGTATGTTCTAGCGTAACAGCAAGGTAAATCTTCTGGATGTGATCTTTTATTATATCTAATAATTTAAAGGTTTTTCTCTCCAAGGGGAATTGATGCTGAAAACTCTTACTTGCAATGAATTTTACAAACCTTATCTAACATTTTGTTCCCATCAGTTTGTGCCTAGTCTCCAATCTCAGGGGGAAATCATGGAATCACTTCTGCTGCTACTGTATCTGTTTGGTGGAACTAAGTTCTGTTTACATGCAGCAAGGAAAAACTGAAAAGCAATGACAACCAATTCCTCTGGATTAACATCCTTCAACACTGCCCATTGTTTTCAGGTTAAATTTCCAGTAAACTAAAGTCGGCTTTTTGTTAAAGTCCCCCATTCCAGTGTGGTACAGTCCTTTCAAAATTGTTAAGTTTTACCACCTACAGAAAATCCTCTTCCTGCTACACAAAACAGAAGCCCTAACTGCACCATCTAAGCAGATAGGTACCTTGCAAGGCAGCAGAAACTGCCAACTACCATCCTGCCTTAGATGTAAGAGGAGGTTGTAGCATCAATATTAATTCTGGCATTCAGTATAAAGGTGCTGTATATAAGCCTGCATGCTGCAAAGCAAAGCTCAGTTTCACTGATGTTGCTACAGGTAGCAAACATTTGGAATTCCCCATGAATATTCACATCTTTGACACTTAGCTTTGGGTTAGTTGTTAATAGTACCTGCCAACCTCATACCTGCAGTCTGGCCTCGTCACTAACAAATATTTTACGACTATTCTTCCAACTTGCTTGCGTCCGGTTATCTTTCCAGGCTCACAAAGCTACCATAAACTCAGCCTTACTTTAGTAGCATCAATAATTAAAGCCATTTTCTTAAAATGCTATTATAGCAGTATAGACTCACCCACCCGCAGTAAGGTAGATCCTAGATCAGGATAGATCAGGGTAACAGACTTGGTCCTTTGTAATAGGTAAAGCTTCTAAACAGCAGCATGGCTACAAAGGGGCTTTGGAATCAAAATAAAGTTAAATGTAGGTGAAAGAGTGCTACGTGCTACAGGTATACCAAAACATACTGGAAATATGTTAATTTCTGTTTCAACATGATAAATACTAGACAAGGTATGCTACAGATCAAGGTTTTTAAGAGCGTGAAAACTGCTGAAGGCCACTCTTGTCAGTGTAAAGTGGAAATGAAATAACAAAGCAAGCAACAGGTGTAGGACATCTAGTGTGCTTTTTGGGAAGGAGAATTATGGGTTAAACTAACTACTACACTCTGGCTACACTATCAATTCTTGTTTCAGTGAGAAGCATAGTATGTGGCATAGATTTTCATTGTGCTACTTGTTTCCAAAATGGGACACTGCTGAGACAAGCTAATTGCTATATTACTTGAACTGTTAAGTTAAACCACGAGTGACTAATCCTTGGCTTTTATGGTGTTCAGAAAGAGGAAGTTATAACATATTTAAGCATTCTGCTTAATCAGTCATCTGTTAAAAGTGTCTGTCTGGGAACAAAGCATTTTATATTCCTCTGGCTTCACACTGTAGTTTGAAAGAGCATTCAGAAAGTCCTCCAGTGGACAGAGACCAGCTCTGCATCCTTGTGGAACCAGTTCCTGTAAAAAAAAAAAATGCTAGGCATTACTAAATCGAAACCCTGATCCTGATAGTGATGAACTAATAATCCCTTCCAGAGCCAGGCCTGTGGGAGTTAGAATTTAGCAACATTTGGAGAGGCACAGGCTTGCCCAGCTTTGTTAGGCTGTCCCAAAGGAAATAAAGCTATTTTGAAAGAAGCCAGAAGACAGCCTGAAGCAGGTAGTTCTAAACATCCCATGTGCCAGCTTTGGTGAGCTGTTGGATGTATTACCAAGCGTTCACAGAAAGCACGATCTGCCCAATATTGTGTGCCTTCAAGTTGTTTCCAAGTTACGACAACTCTATCACAGGGTTTTCTGGGGGCTGAGAGTGTGTGATATGTCCAACGTCACCTAGTGGGTTTCCGTGGCTGAGTAGGGAATCAAACCCAGGTCTCCAGGGGTCCAAGTGCTCAAACCACTACACCATGCTGACTCTTGCAAGCAAGTCCATACCTCACCATTATAGGTCAACCGTATAAACCAGTCTGTGGATTGCTGGTACAGCTCCAGCGTCACATCTGCAGCATATGGAGGCCACTTAGAATTAAAGACTCCCAGAGCTATCAGCAATGGAAAGAGGGTGACATCATGGACAGCATACAGAATGAGCTTCCTAGAGGAACACCAAATGACTGTAATTCAGTTTTAAGTTAGCCACAGACAAACATCCACTTGTATAAGTGATTTATCTAAGCTACATTTTCCATTTAAATAGAATATTATTTCTGTTGCTAGCAGCCGTTCTTACAGATAGGTTTCTTTAACAAATCCTGAATGCTTCTATTGAATGGGGTGTCCTTTTCTCTGGATTTTGCATACAAATGCCTCATCATATTTTTTCATCTGCTACCTTCTGTATAATGTACATTCAGAGGTACTTGTGTTATCTTATTTAAAAGTGGGTTTTATCCACTGAAGAATCCACTTTAGCAGTCTCATTAGGACATGACATGTCCACCAACTTGAACACCTTTTAAAATGGAATTAGATACTGGGAACAGCGTTACTGGCTATGTCTATATCAGAGCCAGTACCCTGAACTCCAGTTAACTGTGAAACAACAATGCTTGCATCCCTCTTGTGAGCTTCTCGGTAGTTGATCACTGCGAGAACAAAATAGTGGAAATAAATGGGCCTTTGGCTTATCCAAGATGAGTATTATATTTAAATGTGAAATGTTAAGGGTTCTCATCATTTTATCTCCACAGCATTTATTATTTTTAAAGTTGCTTAACACCCCATCCCAAATGATTTTATTCTCAAGCTTGGCTTGTCCTGTTTCTCCTTTCTGTGATTTTCGTATGGAATTTGTACTATCTTGTTGTGCTCAGTGGGATGAGCTGTACCAACAGCATTCCTAGAATCTGCACAAGAGGCTGCAAGAGAACAAAGAAGAAGAAACAGAGATCAACAGTCTTTGTACCTGGCCTTGATCTCAGGAGAAGGAGGATCTATTGCATCCCTAATGTTCTCCTCTACTGCATAGAGAAGAGGGCCAACAGACATTTGAAGAGTCGCCCTATGGGGGGGAAAATTAGATATTTTTCTTTAGAAGCTTGAATTTATCATACTGCAACATCTTGAGCAGTTCTAGATACCTGATTTTACTTTGTTCAGAGAATCTGGAATTGGTTTAAAAGGAAAATGGCTTATAAGTTAGTTGAAATATGCTACCAAGAAAATATTTTAAATTAAGAATCATGTTGTGCTTTCTGTTAATAGGTTCTATATATAAAAAGTACTTCCTGCTTGCCTCTCACCAGGCCTAAGACTGCTCACCTTAAATTTTGTTTTGTTATATAAAGGAGCAAATCCACAGCCCTCTGTTCAATCATTTTCAGGAAACTCTTCAAAACAGGACAGCTCGGTAGATCATGAGCCTGAAATAATATTGAGTGAATAAAAAGTTCTGTAAAGAAGGTAGCCCAAATCAGGCTTTTATCATGTAGTGTTGGGGAGGATGTCCTAGATAGCATAGGGAATTTTTAGAGGTTATGAGAATTGCAGTCTAAAACATCTGAGGAGCCACAATTCCCCACCCCTGTGTTAAGGGAATTGTTTCTGTCATTGTTATTTGTGTTATTGTTTAAATAAGATGAGATATTTTCCCTTGTCATATGAACTCACGGCCATAGATGTGAACAGATATGCTATTGTTTTAACTGGTAGGAGTGAATCAGAAAAGCAGGAGAGGACATGTGGAGAATCTGTTAAGAGATGGCAAGAACACAATTGAATGTGTTATTTCCTAAAACAAAACATGCCAGCATGGGGTATAACCTGCATAGGTACACTGTGCTGTGCACTGCAAGAGTGCTTGGTAAAATTGTGTTGGAGGAAACCTTTGGTTCTCTGAAGGCCCTCAATGAGAAGGTCAAGAATGGCAGAAAAAACCACTGAAAGACAATTGATCTTCCTCTGTATTCCACATCCCAGGTGTGTTCTAACCTGCCTTTCCAGGCTGAGAGAAAGCAACACAAAGTTTGGTCAACACCCCACTTCTGTGTGGAGAAAGATATCCAGTAACAGGACAGGGAAGCTCTTGAGTAAACTGCAGAATTTGGCTGGATGCATGTTAATTGTAGCACAGGACTGCTGTGGGATTTGGTCTTACATTGCACAGGTAGTATTTATACAGAACTACCATGTGGACTTAGGGAATAACATTTCCCATACCACCAGTACACATGGTACTCTGTAGAGTGCCATATTACTGGAAGGACAATGGGTTTTAGGCAACGGAAAAAATTACATAGGCAAACTACTGAAGAACGGAAAGAGATGAATGTAAAGCACTGTGATCATGCAAGCTGAGGAGATGGTTATGGTTACGTGTGAGGATTAAAACACTAGCCTAAGGCCTTGCAAAAGAGCATGAGGCATTTGAAGACATAAGCCATTCCCTCATGTGCCAGATTTTGCCTTGGCCTGATTCTGCCATGAAGTTGTTGCCTGATGCTGCTGCATTTGGTGCAGCTTTTCCCACAGGTTTGTGCAAACTCCTCAGGTAAGTAAAGGAAACTGTTTCTATGAAGGCATGTCATACCTGTTCTGCAAGGATGTTATCAAAGAGGAGAAAAAAATCCACAGCTTTCTCATTGTCAATGCCCATCTTCTGTTTAATAGTTTTCAGATCCTCGGAGATGCCTGGTTGTGAATGTGCACTGGCTAACCCCTCTCTGTCAAGGAAAACGAAATGCTTCAAGTTGTTTGAAAGCTGCTGTAAGCAAAAGAACTTTTATTAGGTACAATGCTTGGACCTCGCAGTGAAGGAAAGCCGTCTCGGGCCCAAGCTGCCTATTAGCCATCATGCCACATTCAGGATTTCATTGCTAACAAAGCAATAAATTCCTTGCAAGGGGGATACATATAATATGCCTTCCTTGTATGTGCCAAGTCAGCCACAGAGATTTTCAATGAAGGCTTTATTTGCTGCTCTGCAACCAAAAGAATGCCATCTAGCATTGACACAAAAGCAGGCCTCCTCAGTGGGAGGAGCAACATTCTGGAGCTCACTTCCTTGGGACATTATAGGAATGGGACATGACATACACAGTTTATCTTCCAACACCTGCATGCCCTCCTTGGTCATTATGTTTTTACTGCGCTATTGTAGTAATCGTTAAATGCTTAATATTTACTTATTTATATCAGAGTTTAATAATGTTTTATGTTTACTTCCCATGCAAATCGCTTTGAGATGTCTTGGTATTAGACACAATACAGATAGTAGGAAATAAATTGGTTTGACACAGGCTTAGCACTGACAGATTCACAATGTGGAGATAAGGTAAAGTTTAGACAAAGTTGCAAAAGAACAAAAAGGGAGGTTCTCAGTTTGGGAAATTGCTGTTGTAACTTGATAGCCCATTGCTATTTTGCAGACTCTCTATATAATCTTGCTTATCTAGCTTAAAGCTAAAAGAAACCACTATAAATTTAATTCTTACAAAAGTAGAACATTCCAGAGGTACTGTTTCAGAGGATTCTTGTATGGGCTCTCTGTCACATGAACTCTTTACTCAAGGTGATAATATTTCCCTTTTCTGAACTGTCTGAGCACTGGTGTAGTGGTTCACCACATTACTAGGATTCTCAAGCATTACGTTTCCCATTTTCATCCCAAATATTCTTACTGAGCATACACATTAACCATTCACTAATATACAACTGGATAGGAATTCTTGGAGAATGCAGTATGTTTCGAATGCTTGTGTGAATTCAGTTCTAGCATGCTACTGCACCTTCCATATGCATAACGGCACTGAACAGTGTCATCTTACCGGTTCATATGTCTCAGTTGCTGGCAATTCACTGGATTAGGATAAAGGATTTCTGATTCTGCTTCATCTGTGACTATGGTAATAGGTCCTGGTTGACAGAAACATCTCAGAATTAATGTTCTTAAACCTTCAGATGCTAGAATGGCACTTCATACCAATTTAAAATCATTATAAAACCATAATAAAATCTTAGAACTGCATACTGGATTTTAAGTGTTAAGACAACCTCCTACCCATCTCTACCATCATTTCTGCAAAACTCATTAGAGAACTTCCTCTGCTCTTGAAAGCACACAAGTCTCTACTCCAATTACACTTCTGCTCCCAGCCAACATTAAATCATGCCTACATACTAATAAGGGAAAGGCCCACTGTGCTAAATGCCAAGTAAAGTATACCACTTATTAACACATGTCTTCAGAT
This sequence comes from Cyclura pinguis, assembly GCA_030412105.1. NCBI lineage: Eukaryota > Metazoa > Chordata > Lepidosauria > Squamata > Iguanidae > Cyclura > Cyclura pinguis. The sequence goes on along the minus strand of CM059601.1, from coordinate 234,644,974 downwards.
ACTTGCTGGTGATATATTCACCTCTTATATATAATGACTTATATGATTCTCTTCCTTGTAAATTAATTTGCACCACAGCATGCTATTATTCTAATCAAAACAGTTAGCAAGCACAACTACTGCCATTATAAATACTTGGGTTTATGGGATTAGAGTAAAGCCTGGAGGATTCTGCCTTTCCCAGTTTCCCAATAATTAAGTTTTATAAGCTATGAGGAGAACCAGCTTCTGTTAAGGAACTGTGGTTCTGCACAAACTCCTCAGTAGCAGTTGTGCACATACATTTAACAAGCATCTTAATCTCAACAGCATACTTTCCGATCAGTTTGACTCGATGTTTAATTCTTCCTGGTTTTTGGAAAATTCTACCTATGGATTCTGTGGTGGCACATGTTCTAAGGCAAAAGTGGGCACTGTGGATCATCCCCTAGTGCAGACAACACACTCCATGTAACATCCTCTGCATTTTTCTTAAAATGACCCTTTGTGCCCACTGGGAGATAGCAGATTTCACCACTTTTTGGACCCCACAGACCTGTTTTAAGCTCAGGCGAGCTCATTTTTCAAAAATGGCAATAAGTCCCTCCCACTCACCTCCAGTTTTGAAAAAGTACACTCTCTTTCATACCCCCAGCCTAAAACCAATCGGGGAGTAAATGTTGTGAAATTGCTCTCTAGAGCACACAGGACCCTTTTAAGCTGAAACTGTCTAGGGGTGCATGAAGATCTCTCTGCAGCCCCCCATTTTGGCCAATTGAGAGAGAGATACGTAAAAGTCCCTGGACCTCTGGAAGTTTCCTACCCCTACTCTAAACAGGAAGCATATCACCTTCCCACTGGCCATCAGAATGATAGATCCACTCTGAACTTTCTCCTCATGACTGGTAGCTAAGTGATCTCTTTTCCTTTCTCTCTGCTGTCATCTTTTACTTTGTTAATACTACATTAACTTCCCCTTTGGGTCTCCAGGTGACTATGGTGCTACCAAAGTTGAGCCAAGAAGCATGTCTGTGGAGTAGGCAAGTTGACAGCTGGGTCAGTTTGTCCAGCCTTAAGTGAAAAGGCTGCTGGATACCTGTTTCCATTCCTCACAATTCATGAAGCTGTAGCAAGCCACATGGGCTCAGGGAGGCCTTGACACAATGCAGCCCTCCAAATGTTTTTGGGCTGCAGCTCCCATCAGCCCTAGATGAAGGATGACTGCAACTGCAGTCTAATAATAACTGGAAAAACACATATTCTTTATGCCTGCCTTGGAGCAATGTTAGGGGACAAACAACAGCCAAGGTAGAAATTCAGGCTCCTTTGAAGTCAGTTGTTTTGACTGCATACATCAGCCTTCTTTAACCAGATGTTTTGGACTTTAATTCCTATTATCTCTCATCACTAGGTATGTTTAACAGGGGGCCATGGGAGGTATAGTACAAAACATCTAGAGGGCACCAGGTTGCAGAAAGCTGCTGTAAATTGTCATCTTCACCTGCCACGCTACTAAATCCTGGACCAGATGCAGATGCCATGGCAGCTCTGTCTCTCCATGTGTTGAACACATCTGTCAAGAAATTTCTAAGTGTTCTTTTGTGGAAGTATAGAATCCGAGTGAATAACCACTAGGTGGATGATTGAAGAACTGAACTTGCAGGTAATCAATCAGCCTTGTTTTTGTTGCCCATTTTTGAAACTAGAAGTCTTTTATTTATGCCAAAACAAGACAGAATCTCCAGCAGAAAGAAGGGGAGCTCAATGTTGATTATCATGTAAGGTTTAAACAAATGCATACCCATCGCTACAGCTTCTTCTTAAGAGGAATTAACACTTCTTCACAGAAAAGTCCTTGCAAAATTGCTGTTCCTACACATTCAGTGTTGCCCAGAAGTGGATGACATAAAACTGGTCCCATGCAGCTCCCTCCACACTTATTTTTGCCATCCCACCTCTGCTGTCAACTTGGCTGCCATTACATGATACAATTTTTGCCTTAAAAAAGTGCGATGGAACTGGGCAGCTCATTTTCTAAAGAAGACTCAGGATACTACTGCTGCCAAAAGAATGTGTTAGTTGGGGTGTGACACTTGTCCCCAAACAAGGAAATCTGCCTATCTTGACACACCCTTAAAGAATGCCTTAGGATATGCAATATGGCTGACTAAACTGAGATTGCTATACTTTGGACATACTGTGAGATGATATACTGCAACTCATTAGAGAAGAGAACACTACTTAGGAAGGTGGAAAGCAGTCAGAAAAGAAGAAGGTGACATTACTGGTGGATAGGCTCAATCAAGGAAGCCACAGCCAAGAGCTGAGCCAGAGCTGTTGATAACAGAGTGGCTTGGAGTGTCTTGTTCACAGGGTCACCATAAGCTGAAGCCAACTTGTCAGCAATTAAGAATGACAACAAGGGCCGAACAGAAGGAAGACCACTTCAGCAGAGGTGGGAAATGATTAGTCCTCTAGACATTGTGAGACCACAACTCACAGAGCCCTGACCAGCACAGACCATGGTAAGGAATGGAGGGAGTTGCAGTTCAACAACATTTCGAGGTCTGCACCCATGATGTCAGAAAGAATAGTGGCACAAAGATATGAGACAACATAAGTCTGAACCAAGAAAAGATGCTCTCCTTTATCACTAACCTTCTTTCTGCTGTTGGAACAGCCCAGCCAGCAAACATCGTGTGGACTCCAGATTCCGAATAATATTAGTGGATCGAACACTGAAAGACAGAAGGTAGTGAATGAAATGTAGCAGTCAGATGGCTCACTCCTCACTGTACAACCTGACAAGGGCGTCATCACTCCTGGCACCATGTGTTCCCCCCTAGCCTGTGGAAGGACAGTTACGTGATGGTCAGTTCTCTGTGCTAGCTGGAAATTCTGCTAGCCACTGCTGTAGCTGTGGTTTTCTGTACCAATCAGGGGCCGGACTAAAGCCTGGGGCCTGGTCCAACTCTATGAACATAATGTACAGGACTGACAAACTAGTCTGGATCTTCTCCGTATTTACTTATCTGTATTCTCAAATCCTTATCCAAAATCTTCTTCCAGTTCACTACAAGAGAGAGGGCTATTTCTATGGTGGTGTATCCTCTGTGAAATGCTGTCCACAGAAAGACTGGCCTTGTGTCTGGACTATGGCTTCTTTAGTGCCAGACAAGGCCTTTTTGCTTTTCCTGGGCATTTTAAGAAACACTGTTTTCAGTAATTCTACATCATAGTGCTCTGTCATTCAGTTTCTGGTTTTATATACTACAGTGCTCTTAACTCTTTCCTTGTTTTATTATGTGCTTCCTCCATTATTGCTTTATAGTTTCTACTTTGTATTTTTTAATACTTCAGAGCACCTAGAGAACTCAGGTTGTCAGGGAGTGTTGAAGGAAAAAATGAAAATAGATAAGATTTCCTGCCAGGCCCTATCAAAGTTGATAATGTGGTGGAGAGCAGCAACAAAATAGCAGAAAAAAAAGCACAACGCTATTAGACAGGAAACTGGTACCATTAAGAAACTCACAAGACCTCAGATGGCTTGAATGCTGGTGAGAGGAAGTTGGTCTCCTTGATGTACCGTCTCCTTAGTCGTTCCCCCAGTGCAAACATCTGCTGCATGCCTACTTTTGTCAGCTGCCCTGCAAACACGCCACCCTGGGAAAAGGAGGAGAATGTACTATTTGAAATTTTGGAAGAAGAAAGAAAAGGGCCATATTTTGGACTGCACATACATTTGTCTCACCTTCAGTGTAATTTTTCGATAGTTTTCTTCATAAGGAGAGTAAGGCTTTGGGCCACCAGTGAGATCAGTTACAGTGTAGTCAAACTCTGTTTGAGCAGGAGTGTCCAGGAGAGCAGGGCTCCATTCCACCTGTTCCAACAACAACGGAGAAATTTTTTCAATAGAGACCAAAAACGTTTCAAAAAACTAGAACGAAGGCAGGGGGCACAGTAGCTTCCACATGTTGCTGAACTACAATTCCTAACAGTCTCACCTGACATGGCTAATGTGGCTGATGGGACTTACAGTCCAATTATGTGGAGGGTCACCGGACCCTCAAAACCTGAATGAGAAATTGGATCCTATGGAGAATTCCTTTTATTAAAGGAGAACATTGATACTGATGGTGAGCTATGGTAAAGTACTGAGCAACAGACTGTGCCAAGTTTCAGCTTATAATCCAGGACTGCATACTGAAATATGCAAGCATGTAACAGCAAGAGATTTGCATGGCTACCAGAAACAGCGAGTCACAAAAAACAACAGTCAGTTTTTTTGCTGGCTAAAAAATAAGTCGAAACTTTCAGAAGCGTCAAGATCACAAATACAAGCCATAAACACACATCTTTCCCAGTTCCAGCCTCCTCTGTGCCAAGGAAGATCCTCTGAAAACACTGGAAAACAAACACCTTAACATGGACCAGTGAATTTTCTACTTCTTTGTAATGTGCTGAGTCTCCATGTTGATACTTGAACATCTATCTACCATTAATAGCCCTAGGCTGCTTTCCTGGAATTCCAGGTGCAGAGAGAAAGTTATGTTTGTTATATTTCATGCGCTCAGAAACATGAAAGACATTTTTTGCTCCCTTCACAAACACACCTGCATTTCCTTCAATTTAATCTGTTCAAGTCCGTGACATTGGCCTTCTCTCACTCTGCATTAATCCCACATGACTTCCCCAATCTTGTGCCATTTAGAGTCCAAGATAGGAACATCCCACATGAAGATATGGATCTAGTGAATCACTATAACCATCTGGTCCAATCCAGCTGCCAAAGGAAATCATCCTGGCCTAACTCGACTTGATTGTCCAAGCTAACATAGCTCTATCGAACAAAAAGGATTTATGTAAGTCAACACTTCTAATTCAGCACTTAATTCAATAGGGTCATGCTTCTTAGAGTTAGCAACTGGACTTAGGCTGTGGGCACTGGATTACAATTTTCAAACTCGGGAAGCAGAAATTGTAATGCTTGTCACTTTTTTTATATAATGGCAGTGCCCCAGAAAAGTATTTTGTCTAGAAAAGCGGAAGCCAATACCTCCACATCTGGCAATCTAATCTGATGTTCACTTTTACCCTGAGCAAACATTGTACTACTTAACATGTGTGCAGCCACACACAGAGAAATAGAATCAATACGTAGCCCTGCTATCAGTGTTCTGTGATGAACAGAGATTGGTTATATTCTGTAGATGCAAAGCTGTATGGTGCTATTACACATATATATTTTTTCTCCCACATGGGCTCCTTGAAATTAAAAGTAGAATGTTCATATCCTAAATGACCTGATATTTAGCAGTGATTGATTAGCTAACCTATTAAGTTCATGTCTATGAAAATGGAATTTACAGCTTTTTTTTAAAAAAAAATTGAAAGCATAAGTGAGCCATTAATTAAAGTAAATTCACATACTGTGCATTATTCTGCATGCAGGTGAATCTCAAAGGAAGCCAGGCAGTAACTTCAAGCATTCATTGCCTGGTGACTGGGAATGAAGAAAAATGCTTCTGGGAAAAGGCATAACTTATAATGGTCCAAAGCTTGAAAGTTATTTGTTGGACTTCAATCCCCCAAAATCATGGGAACTGTAGCCCCAAAAATAACATTTCTAAGCTCTGTGCTTGTTTGTCACTGCATGGACTGGTGAGGATAAATGCAAATATAAGACCCAATGTGCACTGTAATCAGTAACAGAATTGTAACAATATCACTGATCACACTGAGGTGTGCAACATTTTCTTAACCACATCCGCTACATGTGTTCGTTTCTGCGTTCCCTAACATTTACATTTGGCCACCTAGAAGGAGCAATAATAGACCTGCTGTAGGAAGGTGTGGCATCATTACACTTTGAACTGTGTACAGGTAGATTATCCATACATGAACAGAGCAGCACTCTGGCTCCTTTATGTTTCAGTCCATATGATGCCGTTTTGGCCAGAGCTTCGCCAACAGTGAAGGGCAAAGTGTAATCCTGTTTGTGTCTACTCAGAAGTAAGTCTCACCCATTTCAATTGGCTTATTTCCAGGTTAAGTCAGTTTAAGAATGCAGCTTCAGTTACTTTTGCTGCTTTTCAAATAACGTATTTTCTTCTACTGTACCAAATGGTTTTCACCAAATCTGGAAAACTATAGCTGTAACAGAAAGCTTATTAACTGTTACTAGTACGAAGAATTTCAAAAATGTGTTCTTACTGTGTTTCTTCATGACCCTGCTAAGCTATAGTTTTAGGCAACAAGGTGCTGTCGCATATATTTGCCTTAAATGTTTTTGTGTGTCTTCATGTCATTTCTGATTTATAGCAACTGTAAGGTGAACTAATCACAGGGTTTCTTGGCAAGATTTGTTCAGAGGGCATTTGACTTTGCCTTCCTCTGAGACTGAGAGAGTGCGACTTGCCCAAGGTCACCCAATGGGATTCCATAGCTGAGTGGTCTTCAGCCTTCAGAATCTTCAGAATCATTGGTCTTCAGAATCGTTGTCCAATGCCCAAACCACTGGACCACACTGGCTTGTTTGCTTTTAAATAGGTATATGATCAGAACATGTGGGATGATAACACCAGTCTATCTTACAGAGCAGTAGTAGGCAAAGATCGCAGAGACATGTCACCAAGGGGCTTGAGCACTCTAAAGCAAGCAGTGGACCGTAGGCCACAAACACACATGCAAAAATAAATTAGTCTTAAACAAGATCTTACCAGGTCTGTAAACAAGAGAATATCTTGGAGCTTTCTCATGCACTGTAATTTGAAGCCCACTCAATGGTAAATGACAAAAGTGTCCCAAGATAACTTCCTTCCTACCTTCCTTTTTCCCCATTGAAGCTAACTAACACCACAGGCTTCTCTTAGCAAATTCTGAGCACTGGTTTCTAAACTGTGGGTGTCCCCAACCTGAGGTAGGAAGACTTCAACTCCCAGAAGCCTGTTCATGGATTTCAGGAATTACGGTTCACCAGCACAAGGCTCCTTTTACACAATTATAGTACTGTGATTCCACTTTAACTGCTATGGCAACAACCTGCGGAATCCTAGGGTTTGTAGCCTGATGAAGCACTAGAGCTCTCTGTCCAAGAATTCTAAGCACCCCTTCCTAAACTGCAAATTCAGGATTCCAAAGGATGGAACCACGGCAGTTAAAGTGGAATTATAACAATATAATTGTGTGGTTTGAACAGACTCCAAGGCTGGAAAGCACTGTTCTGTAGCACGGTGTGGAAGTTGTTTCATCACCATAATTTCCACCTGGCTCAGCCTGTTGGGAGGGGGAAGGGGAAGGGGGGAGAAAAAGAAGCGCGGGCGCTTTCCTCACCTGCTCTACACCCGGGATGGGTCTGAGAGGAGTGCGGGCTCCGTGTCGAAAGAAGACCTGCACCAGTTTCAGCTCCGGCTGCTCGCTGCCCGTCCGCGTTCTGCCGCTCCTCCGGGGCTCGGCCAGCGCTCTCCCTCTGTGGTGCATGCAGTAAGCCAACGTGCCCAAGATGCCCACCCGAGCCCACAGACTCATCCTGAGGCGCCCCTTGCTCCCCTCGGCAGGAAAACGCACGCGCGCGAAGCCCAGCCTCTGCGCCAGGGAAAGAGCGAGCCCGGGAGCGGAAGGCGGGAACGAGCACCTGGCGGCTCTCCCGGCTGCAAAAAGGTTAGCCAGCCGTTGAGAGAATTAGGAAAGAAGCCGGAAACTACCGCCTTAAATTAGGGATGGGCCGCGCGCGGCCTTATAGGAACCCGCCTCCCTCGTCCAACCCGCATTTCTTTCTCTCCTTGGAACTGCGCTTCCCTCCCGTTATTAGAAATGCCCCAGGTGATCCCAGGTCCCGCTAGCCGGGCGGAATCCCCGCTGGAACCCCAGCCTCGTTCAGGACGCAGGTGATCATGGGAAATGAGGTTTTCTTCTTATTATCGCGTGGCTTTTCTCACCACGCAAGGCTCACCAAAAGACTACGTCTCCCAGAAAGCATCAGGAAGGGGAACATCCCGGAGTGGTTCGTTATCTCATGGTCACGTGGATGGCGTGAGAAAAGAGGTTGGGTCTTTTGGCTTGGTGATGAAATAGTGGCTGGAAGTGGGGAGCTCGGCGTGCACGGCGGGGGGGGGGCGGAATTTGACAGCGGGAATCGTCATGATTTTTTGTTCCGATTTACACAACCGTGTACCTGTAGGGTTGGAAGGGACTTTAAAGATCATTTACTCCAACCCCTCACTAATGCCAGAGGCCATTTCCACACGAGGCTGTTACAGCGCTATGATTCCACTTTCATTATCCTATGGAATCCTGGGTTTTGCAGTTTAGGGAGGTGCCGGCGGGCCCCTCAAAGGTCCCTCCCTAAACCGCAAACCCCAGGATTCCATAGGATGTTGAAAGCGAAATAATAGCACTAGAACAGTCTAGTGCAGAAATGACCCCTATGAATGGGAGACCTCTAAGTCACCTGTCATCAACAGCCCTGCTGAGGTCTTGCAGAGTCAGGGCTCTGGCTTCCTTGATTGAGTCCATCCATCTGTCAGGTGGTCTTCCTCTTTTCCTACTGCCTTCAACATTCCCAAGCATTGTTGTCTTTTCTAGGGAGGCATGTCTTCTCATGATATGACCAACGTAAAAGAGTTTAGTCACCTTGGCTTCCAGTGAGAGCTCAGGCTTGATTTGTCATTTATTGGCCTTTCTAGCAGTCCACAGGATCCAAAGAACTGTTCCTCAGCACTACATTTCAAATGAGTTGATTTTCTTCCCATTAGCTTTTTTCACTGTTCAACTTTGCAGGGATGCACAGAAACTGGAAATACGATGGAAATTGTCATTCTAAGTCTTTGTTGTTTTTTGCTAGTACAATGGTGTCATTTCCTTATCTTAAACTGTTGATCTTCCTTCCTCCAATTTTCTTGCCTCCTTCTTCCAAGTCTAATCCTGCTGTGCATAAAATACATGTGGGGATGTGGGAATGAATGAATATATGGGCATATTTCACTAATATGGCCGGTTAGGTTCCAGATCACCACTGTAAAGCGAATCATAGCCTTTTTTTTTTCACTTGCCAGTGCATATAAAAACCTAAAAGCATATATATGCTACAATTTATTAAGTATTCAGTATCATTTATTAAGTATGCATTTACTAAGTATGCAAAGGCAGGTTTACAGCTGAACATTAACACAAAAATAGTAATCACAGATGATTTACATAACCTTAAAGAAGACAAGTAATCAGAATGGAGACTGTAGTCAAGAAATCAGAAGACCAGGACTTAGAAGGGCAGCCATGAAGGAACTAGAGAAGATCCTGAATAGTGTAAAGATATATAATTGAATGTTAAAGTTAAGTTTGTGCATGCCATCATAGTTCCAATTTCTATATATGGTTGTGAAAGCTGGACAGTGGAAAAAAGCTGATAGGAAGAAAATGATTTCATTTGAAATGTAATGCTGGAGGAGAGTTCTACGGATACTGTGGGCTCTAAAAAGAGCAATAAATGGATCCTAGAACAAATCAAGCCTGAGTTTTCCCTGGAACCCAAAATTACCAAACTGAGACTGATTGGACGTATCCTGAGAAGACATGATTTACTTGAAAAGACAATAATGCTTGTAAAGGTAGAAAGCAGTAGGAAAAGAGGATTGATTGCACTGCAGATGAATAGACTCAGTCAAGGAAGCCACAGCCCTGAGTTTGCAAGACCTGAGCAGGGCTGTTCACAACCGAGTGACTTGGCAGTCTCTCCTTCATAAGTTTACCGTAAATCAAAATTGATTTGACAGCAGTTAACAAGAACAACAAGAGGAGAAAATTTCAGGCAGGTGGGTTGCAAGCAACACCTGCTGAAATTTCCTCTTCTACACAGCCATTAAAGATATAGGCACTTTCTCCAGTTTTCAGTCTGGCGTTATATCATTAAAGAAAAAAAAAGGCAGCTAGGACAGATTTACTTAGAAGATGGCTTGTTCTCAATGGCACTTGCAAAATTGTATGGGTCAAAACAAATAGAGATCCCATATAGGACCCCGTTGAGATACTGGAATCACCAGGACTTAGAGCCAGAAGTTAATGCAATATATATTCCTTTCTATCACAATTATGGGCATTTTGCTTAATGTTGGTACAAAAATTCTTTTTTTAAAAATTCCTCATGACTATTGCCTTTCTTATTTGGTGGTGCTGCAATTCTGTTACACATGTGGTGCACACAGAGAGCTCTCTCCCTAGCAGTGAAAATTGCTACCTGTTTGGCTATCTGAAAAATACACAGGACAGGGCTGGCTTATCGATTAGGGAGACTGATGCAACTGCTAGAAGTGGAGGGTGTCAGACCAGGAAGTGACAGTGAAGTATTTGAGCTGTGGTGCCACTCAGTCCTCCTTGCCTCACCCTGCCCCAAAACTAGTTTTAGGAGCTATGGTGGATAGGGTTACCAGAGAGGGCCCCATAACCTCCAACTGTCCCAGTGTAGCAAGAATGGTCCCAATCTAGGCCCTTTCCGCACGAGGCACATAAAGCGGTTCATGCTGTTTCTTACCGTGTCTTATCGGATCCAAATAATGCAGGCTTTCCCTCATTTGCTTCTGCACAGCTCCTCCGTATGTTTCCCTTTTGATTCGGAGGAGTGCAAGTTCATGCATCCACACTACTTTGGCAGTGACCACTCCCACTACTACCCTCACCCTGCCCCAGTGGCTGTGATTGGCTTTTTTTCTCTTTTGGGTTGGTACATTTGTATGTTCCTATGTAGGTACGTATTTGCCACTGTACAAGAGGCATTCCTCCCCCAAAATGGCTTCTGAAAATGGGGTGCGAATATGGTAACTCCCCCCACCCAGGCAGATCACCTGGCAGAGCAAAGTTGGGAGAGCAGTTTCATGCTCCCAGCTCATCTCTGCCCTGCCGTCGACACAATCCTGCCGACACGACACAAACACACACGCGCGTGCGCGCCCTCCCTCCCTCCACCCCTTCCAACCTCAGCAGGAAGGTTTCCTCGCGAGGAGGAGAGGAATAGGGAGAAGGAGCTTCTTACACACACACAGCCTCTTCTTTCTGCCTGGGCAGGGAGGTCCCCCCACCTAAGCAGATAGGACAGGAACCGGGAACAGAATACTAAAATATTTTTTCCTAAATAATATAGTCCAAAAATAGGGTGCTCTTATAGGGCAGTATGTCTAATGCCAGCAATTACAGTAAAACATTTGCCAAATAGAAAACAGCTCTCTCCTTTTAACATGCCTGTGCCGTGTTTTGTCTGGCTACTCCACTTTCTAAAGTTTGCTGAACAAAACAAAAAATGGCACCTGCCTGTCCTTTGGTGGGCGGGGACAGCTGGAGAAGGCGAGTATGCCCACAGCCCACTCTCCGCTGCCCACCAATTCGCATTGGTGCGAGTGAATGTATCTGCACCACTGTGAAAGTCCAAATCTGCTCGATCTTAAAAATTGTTTTGGATTTTTTCCGGTTTTCAAATAGTGCACTTTCCCACCACATGGGGGCGCATTAACTCGGGATTACGTGTGGAACAATGGTAGATAAAGCGAACCTAGTTCACTCTCACATGCAGGACAGCTCTGTGCCAAAACACACTGACCCACGTTAATAACCCCGTGTGGAAAGGGCCCTATTCTTTGTCATCCCACTTTTTCAGCTGGTTTCCCACTTTCTCTCCTCCTCCCACTTTCCCCCTTTGTTCTCAGATTACTTCAGTTGCTTCAAACTGAGTTCAAGATGCAAAAGTAGTTTGCATTGCATTAACGCAGCGGGCAGGGGGGAAGAGGAGAGGAAGAGGTGGAATGTGGCCCTTCCCACTAGGCTTAGGCAAAAGCAAACTGCTACAGACTCTCCTAGTTTGTACGTTTTCCCTCATCAATACCTTTTGCCATTCTGATGTTGCTTGGTTACACATCTCCCAGTTTTCAACTTTGAAATATTGGAAGGTATGAGTAGTAGGGTTGCCAGAGTGAAAACTGGAGAGGACTGCTATACCATTAATGGTTGTGTAGAGGAGGGGATTTTAGCAGGTGTTGCTTGTCACACTACCAGGTAACAAGCAACAGCTGCTGAAATCCTTGCTTCTGTACAACCGTTAAAGGTATAGGAACCTGCTCCAGTTTTCACTCTGGCAACCCTACTACTACCAGATGCTTTCCTATTGCCAAAGCTGAAATAACATCCAGATACTGGCCAACTTCTGTACATGCATAGATTATATGTGTCATTTTACCCTTTGCCTCAGGCAACAAAATGGTTTGAGCTAGGGCTGTCACAGGATGCTGTTAACCTAACTGGTCTTGTCACTGTACAAAAGTTCCTGTGGTGTTTTTGCTGTGGTGTTTTATTCATGTTATGTGTTTCACCTCTTTATCCCAGCAGTGAGAATCACATGGCCCTCCAGATGTTGTTGGACCGGAAGTCCCAGCATTGGCAATAATTAGGAATGCTGGGAGTTACAGTCCTATAGTATCTGTATTTTATGCCATTGCATAAAAGTTTCCAAAATTACATATTTATAGAATCATAGACTCAAAGAGTTGAAAAGGGGTGCATGGCCTATCAAATCCAACCCCTTGTTCAGTGCAGGATCTCCAGCAGGTAGCTGTCTAGCCTCTTTTGAAGATACCTACAGCAGGAGACTCAACCGTCTCTCCAGCCAAATGGTAGTTCTCTCCTGTCCCTCTCTAAATATCAAGAGATTGGTGTGGATACTGGTGATGGTAAGGGAATTCCTCTTCGTCCAGTCTCATTTGCCAAATGAGATGGGCCCTTCCTTAATATTTAATATGAATGCACAGTGTGGGTCTTTATGAAGTGTTCACACTCTTTTTGTCCAGTAGAGAGCAATAGAAGGATTTGGAAATGAGCACTGATCATTGAAGTCCCTTGTGCTGGAGAGGAAAAATCAAGAAGACAAAAGTTTCTCAAGATTTCATATGTGGGAGAAAGCAAAATAAAGCTTCCACCTGCTGGTTTTTGAAGTTGCTGCTTTCCTACAGCCACCCACATAAAATTCACTGCATTTTGTTTCAATAAAGATGTTGCATTGCCCCCCCCCCCAAAAAAGACAAAAGGTTTTTTCCAGATTTCATATGTGGATGAAAGCAAAATAAAGCTTCTACCTACCTAAACTGGGTGTTTTAGGAATTATATCTCTAAGCCTTAGTCCAAAATGTGCTACCTGAAGAAATGCTGTACTTGCATTCAATACCCCAGGAGGTACATACCCAAGAGTGAGGACAGAGCAGGAGAAAGGAACTGGTAAGGAAAATAGTCTTTATTTTGATGAAGAACTAATTATAGAACAGATTTAGCATTTGTTGCCACGCTGTATAACCTTTGATCAGTGCAGAATAGAGAAATGTCCCAGTTTTCTTCAAAAGCTGCCATGGTGATTGAGGAAAAAGGAAAAGAGAGAATGAGAGAGCAGATACTCATTAGAACAAGGTGGCCAGGCAAGAAGTGCTAATAATTTTACATGTTTTACTTGTAGTTTGGAGGAGAGGGCAAAACAAGATCACTGCCCCCCCCAGTAAGAATTGTGTGAGCCCATGAAATTTTCCTTCAGTCCCCAAATTTCTAGTATTGCATTAACTTAAAACTTAAATTGAGCATGTAGAAATACAGTTTAGGCATCCAAAAAAAGCGGGGAGGGAAGGCAAAGGCCATTTCTGCACTAGACTGTTATAGTGCTATTACTCCACTTTCAACATCCTATGGAATCCTGCAATTTGCAGTTTAGGCCCCTCCTAAATAAGATGAGCACTATAACAGTCTAGTGCGGAAATGGCCAAAGTTACCATGAGAGCCAATGTGGTACAGCGGTTTGAGTACTGAACTGGGACTCTGGGAGAAGAGGGTTCAGCGGAGGGGAGAGAAGGGGAGAGGGCAGAATGTACAAGTTTTAGATAAATTCTTTTTTAAAAAAAATCACAAAAATCTCAGCAAGTACAAATTAGCACAGTAGGACAATTGTTACCAGTCATACTAGAATATTTTTACTTGCAGTGAATTGTTGTCGTTGTTGTCGTTGTTGTTGTTGTTGTTAATTTTAAGCATATGATTAAAATTGTGATTCTCTTGCCTCTAGTCCTCTTTCTAAAGTGGTACAGTCCAGTGTACCTCTTTAAATTTTTACTGCTGCATCCCATACTCTCCAGCTGGGACAAACTGGCAAGGACAGTCCTAATTAACCTTCTGTCCTCCCACTTTTCCAGCAGCTTTTAAAATGACCCAGCTAATCTTTCTGTAACTCCACTGTTCTGACGGTTTTACTGGCAAGATATATTAATTGGCAGATATGTTTAACTGGCATAAAATAGAAATCATACAAAATATAAGGCCATGTGAAAGAGGAAGTTTGACTGGAAAAACAGGTCAGAGATGATCCCCGACATGGCTGAGTCTGACTTAATTAGGCTCTTTCAGGGAAAACAAAAGGCATCTCCAAGAAGACCAAGTAACCCCCTGTGGGTTGCATATCCTATGGAAGACAAAGCCATAAAACTGGCTACCAACTTAATCTGACACCCTTTTGCTGGAAACTTCAAAACAAAGAGCTTTTCCTTGTTTGATAGCACTGGTTCAAGAAAACAGGAAGATTTCAGACAAATCCATAATTGCATCATCCTCACACCTATGATCCTTTTCCTGATCTCTGATCACACTGTCATCAAAATCTTTTGCCATCCACATGTTAAAAATCATCACCACACATTAACAACCATTAATCCATCCTGTCTCTTTTGTCCACCCTGGAAATCCTTTGTTGTCCAAGCAGAAAGTCACTCTTCCAGGGCATATTTTGGGGTATAAAGGGACCTTGATTTTGGGTCCTTGATACAGCACTTCAGTTTCAGGGGACTTCCTTGTTGGTTTACTTGGGCATTAGCCCAAGCTATACCACCACTTCTCTACTTCTCCCTGGATGGTAAATATCACCCTGTTGGAAATAACTTGGAAAAAAACTCACAAAGGAATTAGGCACAGGATCAAGTGAATCACATTTATTTTAAGTACTCATTCTGCAGAAGACGGTGCCCATAAAGAGGACACCCCTATGTTGAATACCTCACGTTTTATGCCCTATCCCCGCCGCAGGTTTTCCCTCTCCTGGGATCCCATTGGATAGGACCCCAAAGGTTACAGCCTATCAGGATTGCCTAAGAAGTTACATTTCCCCTACCCCATATTTACAGTATGAGTCATCATGCACTGATCATGCATTTCCCTCGTGTATCCTTAATTCTCATTAGCAGTTTCAAAATGCCCCTTGGTGTAATCACCCTAGCAGTTTCTAACCACCCCTATCCTAAACAATGCCAACCTTCTTTCTTGTATTCCTTATCAACCACTTTATTCCTTATAGACAGCCTTGTTGTCACTCAGACTGTCTTATCAGTCTGGTTCTTCACTCTGGAGATCCAAGGCCAAGAGGCCTTCTTCTGTTCCGTGGCCAATTTTAGAAAGCTGTTTTCTTAGACTTAGTGCACTACAGAAGCTAAAAAATAAAATATACTGAAATATATGTGTAAATATATCTAGAATATGTGTTATACATATAAGCTAATATATATGCTTCTAATACATGTTATTAATACTGTATACCCAGTGCAGAAGCTAAAATCTTTCACACCCCAAATCCCTTTTCTGTTCCCTCTATCAATTTTCTTCCCTTCCTTTTCAGTTAGCCTTGTGTAATTACTTGTGTATGTGTCTATTTGCGTGTGCATGTATACTTCCCCCAATAAAACACATTTAAATTGTACTCTAAGTTTTCTGACTGGTCTCTTTTGCAGTGACCTGGTAAATAAAGGTGAAAAGGTCCTGAAGTTACCCCCCCCCTTGCAATGTTCTTTATTTGAGTTAATTAATTCTCCATTTTTTACATTTAATTGCAGGTTTTAATATGGGACCTCACAGGATCCCATAGTTTTGGGGTAACATTTCCTCCATTCACTTTCCCCCATTGTCCTCAACTTACTTCAGTTGCTGCATACTGAGTTCAAAATGCAGAAGTAGTTTGCATTAAGTTAACTCAGCAGGGGAGAGGAGCAGGGGACAGAATCTTGCCCTTCCTGGTTGGCTCAGGCAAAAGCAAATTGCTGCAGCTTCTCCTAACTTGTGTGTTTTTCTGCATGAAAAATGCTTACCATCCTGACCACATTCTGATGCTCCTTGGTCACATGTGCCATGGTGTAGTGGTCTGAGTGTTGGACAACAACCCTGGAAACCAGGGTTTGATTCCCCGCTCAGCCATGGAAACCCACTGGGTGACCTTGGACATGTCACATACTCTTAGCTCCAGAAAACTCTGTGACAGGTTCACCTTAGGGTCACCAAGAGTTGGAAATGATTGGAAGACACACAACAACAACATGCTACATTAGGCAAACTGAGACAGTTTATTCTGGACATTATGAAAAGCCAGCTTACTAGTACAGTACTACTACTTTTACTTTTGTATTTTTACTGCCAGGAAGGGGGAAAAGGAATTTATGGAAATTTCTGCCTCAGGTTCCAACATAGCTTGACCTGGCCTTGGTAGTATGCACCTTGGCTTAGGGATGTGTGGGGCAGGGCATTTGTTGTCTTGTCTCACAAAGCAAAACTAGTATTGTTCTGATTCCTAGCAGGTAGGAGCTGTAGAACCACAGAACTGGTAAGGATCTCAGAGGGTATCCAGTAGTCTAGCTTCCTGCTCAGTGGAAGGTACAACACTGTATGTGTACATCTGTGTGTGCATATACTTGATGAACATAATTGTAGTGTAAGTGCTGCTTGAGAGGGGCTGTGCATCTTCCTCCACTTTTGTTCATGAAAACATTCTTCATTTTTCTTAAGAGTTTCTTAAGAGTTTTATTTTTCTTAAGAATCGTCAACTGGCTTCTGCCAAGCTCTTTTTGTATATTTGCAAGCAAAGTGAACATACTCATCAACATTTCACAGATGAAAACTGGGACACATGTGGCGAAACAACATGTGAGTGTGTTAAAGATGACAAACATTATTAAAGAGGAAGAACACAAAAGCTGGGAAAGGATGCAGCAGTTTGTTTTTGCCTGAGCCTACTGGGAGAAGCAAGAGAAACTAGGACATTTTAAAAGCAGCTGAAAAAGCAGGATGAGAGAAGATTAATCAGGACTGTCCCTATCAAATTGGGACTGTTGAGGGATATGAGTGAAAAGTACAAAATCCCTGGAGCCTCTAGCTCTCTCTCAGTCTCACCTAGGAACAAGGAAGAGAGGAGCAGGTGATAACACTGCCAATGTTAAATGTGTACATGCTACCAGAAGACAATAAGCTAATGTTCCGTTGAAGAAAGTGTATACCATACATGTGGACCATGTTTCTCATCCTGATTTGAGCTGCTTTCTATTTTAATTGCCACCCCAGGGTTTGATGGGGGGTGGAATCCAGCAATAGGTTGGCAAGAGAGGGCTTAAGCCTTGTCTTAGGGATCATGGTATGTGCATTCAAGACATTGCTGGTCTTCCCAGCTGTTGCATGCATGTTATTTTCAGAAACACAGTAATCTCTGGGGGGTCAGGGGTGGAATTTTGTGAATATGTTGGGCACTTGAGGTGGAAAGGGTCAGAAGTCCTTAAGGAGACATCATTATTTCAGTTTGGAGACTAACAAAATATAACAGAAAAGAGCAAAGACAGTTATTTTGGTAGCAGAGGGTTTTTTCATCCAGCATACTGAAAGAAAGAGGATGTTGAAGTTCTAGTCCTAAGCACACTGTTTTTGGCATAAGTCCCATTGAACTCACTTGGGCTTACTTTTGAGTAGATGTGTATAGGCTTGTGCTTTAAACAACAGTTGGAACGCACTGGTTTCTTCTGAATGATTTTGGAAATGCATTAAGTTTATCAATGGCAGTTGGAATGTGTTAAACCAAGTGTGAGTCCCTTTTCAAATGTTACTTCCAAATAGCACCTGTTTCTTACTTAATAATATCTGTTTCACTACTTCTGGATATATTTTTAGCGCATATATGTTTTCAGATGGCTCCAACTGATTAGGAAGATGCTGGAGATTATTATGGTGCCTGTCAGGACAGCTACAATAGTTATGTTTGTTCAAGTTTCCATTATAAATCTCTTTTTTATCCCCTTTGAAAGTTTTATAATGTCCCATTCTATTTGTGGCTCATAAATACCCTCTTAACTTCAAAATTTGTCTGTCATTTTCCCAACAATGAATGGTTATCAGTTTGCTGCCTTGAGACAAGATTCTGAGAATTTATCAGGGTTTTTAAATTTTTTGACAGCAACAATCGTACAAAACACATCATTGTTATCAGAAAGTATTCAAGTACCTTTTTTTCTGTAAAGAAAATTATGATCAGCAATGTGCCACTCTCCCATCAGCATACAGTTCTCCTTGTCCCCTGGTAGCACATTGGTAGGAGCAAAGGCTGGAAAAGTTACTTTTTTGAACTATAATTCTAAGAATCCTTCCGCCAGCATGCCATGGGGGAAGGGAGATGGAGTTTTAGTCCAAAAAGTAGGTTTTCCAAACTCCAGTCAGAAAGGACAGGATGCTTTAAGCCAGGCCTGCGCAACATATAGACCGTGGGCCGCATGTGGCCCGCCAAAGGATTTTGTGTGGCCACCTCTCCCACACCTGTTTGCCTGCCGAGCCCCATCAATGGGGGCAGCCACTTTGCGCTCAGCTCCCTGGCCCTGCCTCTTGACTCTGGATTAGCAAAACTGGCAACATGGTGGGACAGTCCCCGGGTACAGCCTAGCCCCTTCCATACACATGCACATGCAAACACACTCTCACACACGGTGCCCTCCACCCAAGAGACACAGACGGGGTGAAGCAGGAACTCCTACGGGGTTGGCGGTACCTTTACTGGCTTGGCTGACTTCTTCACTCACTGAGGGGCGAAGAGGGCTGAAGGGAGAAAGGAAGCTCTCTCCTCACCACCACAGCCATGCCACACACATATATACACACACTATTCTTTTCTCAGTGCTGAAAGAGAGGGAATGGAATGGCTTGTGAGGAGAATAAAAAGGTCCGGAGAGAGTGAAGCAAAGGAGGAGGTGCTGCAGGGGAAGTATGTGTGTATATGTGTATGTGGGGGCCGGCCCATTTGACCGCTAAAGAGAGTGCCGCCAGTGTGGGCGAGAGAAGAACCGGCAGGAAAGGGAGGAGGAGGAGTTGCTTTTGGTTGGTGGCGCTGTGGGGCAGCCCATCTGTGTCCCCATCCCTGTCCCCATCTCCTGCCTGGGCAGCAGTGGCGGCCAGGCCATGGTGCTGCTGCGAGCCTGCATGCTGTATGACTTCAAGTCGGAGAAGCCAGGTGAGACCTCCCTGTGGGAACGTGAGGTGCTGAGCCTCTGCAGCGACCAGGAGATAGAGGGCTGGTTCGAGGCCGTCAGTAGTTGAGGGGACCATGGCCTCTTCTTGAATCACTTCTCCATTTTTGTGAAATCGGGTAGCAAGGCCTTTGTGAGGCTTTGGGTTTTGTGAAGGATGGGGAGAAGCTGTGTGTGACGCTGGGCACCTACGGGCTCAAGTAGCAGGAGAACCGGTACCGTTTCCAGTGCGCCATCAAAGACCTCACCAAGCCGACCAAATTCAAGGGCATGAAGAGCTACATTGCCTATAAGCTGGTGTCCAGCCACACTGGGCAGCAGGTACACTGGCACTACAAGCACTTTGAGTGGCTCTATGGGTGTCTGGTGGGAAAGTTTCCTTTTATCTTGGTGCCCCATTGGCCAGAGACGCAGGCTACTAGGCGCTTTGAGGAGGACTTTATTTCCAAGCATCGCCAAGGCCTGGCCTGGTGGATGGGCCATATGGGTAGCCATCTGATGCTGGCCCAGTGTGATGCCTTCCAGCATTTCCTCACCTGCCCAGCACTGATGAGAAGGCATGGAAGCATATCATAAAAACATATTTTTATAATATGGTTTATTTTATTTGCAAAATAGTTCAATTATTAGTTATACTATAATAATTATAGTATAATTAATGATTAAACTATTTTGCAAATAAAAAACATTATTATGCCATTATTATGACTTTACTTGGAAAGTGAGGCACTAAAAATCTGTCTGAGGCCAGAAGAAGTTTAGCCTATTTAATTTCAGCCCTTACCTACTGCCAAGCTGTGCAGGTCTGCTTTAAGCCAATTGTCCCATTTCTAGTACAATGTATGATGTCTGTTTTGGGTGCTGCTATTTACAGACCGATATTAAGAAGCTTTTCCTTGAAGTAAAGCAAATGGTTCCTCCCTCAAAGATACAAGTATCCTCTCCCTCCCTCAGGAAGTATCTGAAAGTATCTCCTGCACTGGAAGGAGAGCTTTTTCCTTTGCATCCAGCTTTTGTATTTCACTAGAGTTCCTTTTCCCCTCTAACCTCTCCTCCAGGGCTGACTCTATCCTAAGGCAATGGGTTTGTTGCCTCAGGCAGCAATTTTTGAATTTATTTATTTATTTGTTTGTTTGTTTATTTAATAGCCCACCTTTCTCCCAATGCAAGAACCAAAGCAGCTAATAAATAGATTAAGGCAGAGTGCAGCTAAGTGAACACTAATGCCAATTTTAAAATTCTTTCAGGTTAAAACATAAGAAACGAGGAAGAAAAACAAACTGAAAGGGCACCAAAGTTTGCTTTTCTTATGTCTGCCTGCTTCTCTGTCTCCTAGTCGCATAGGGAAGGGGGGGGGGCGATGCGGGCAGTGCACCCTCATGGCAATTTTTTGGGGGTACCAAGGCTCCTTGCTTGCCCTCCCCCATGTGCTGTAGCCCCACCCCCCACGTGTTGTAGCCCCACGCCAACCATCGTAGCCCTGCCCCGCCCATTGTAGCCACGCTCTTATGCACTGTAGCCAAGTCCCACGTGTCATAGCCATGCCTCCACGTGCTATAGCCACACCCCCGTCCCTCTGCCCGCACCCCCATGCACTCCAAGCTCCTCCACTGCTCTCTTTCCCCTGCCCCACACAGCTACTGCCTGGCATGGGGAAATGGGCTTGTGTAGCTCTCTGCTTTGTGTACCAAAAATAGCGGATGTTTTTGGATATATGCATCTTGATTTGAGTGGGTCACGGGGTACTCGGACAATTTCTCCTCTTCCTCAGGCAGAAGAAAGACTTGGGCTGGATCCACTTTCTCCTCATCAATCTAATCAATCTAATCTATTTCTATCAATATACCCTCCATATCTATGTCTATAGATATCCACACAAATCTGAGTTAAATACATGTTACTGCAGAAAACTGCAGAGGACAGGTGCAATTCTGAACTTCGTTTGGATACCTCTGTGGCTCTTAGAACTTCTGTTCAGTGACTGAGTCTTTTCTTTTGTAAATCACTTCACAGAAATGAGAATTATGAGTTTATACCAACTTGTGCCTCCTCTCATATTCTTGAATTGCAGCAGCCATCAACTCTATTCAGCATGTCGTGACGAATGAAATGACAAAAGATGTAGTCCAATGACCTTTGGAAGGTCCCTGTTGCAGTTTATACAAAGGACTTAAGGATTTGAATTGAGCTGATGGTCACTAGATGAATACTGTGAGTAGGTAATGAGGTGAGTTACTGCAAGTGAGAACGCCAAGCAAATATACTCCTTTTCTGCTTCACAAGATGCTTGTGGGACGCTAATGGCTGTAGATCTCAATTGAACTACATGATAGAGACTGCCAGCTAAGTGGTAAGGAATATGTTTCATGTACAGGCACTCCAGGGTTTAGTACCTGGTATCTCCAGACAGTCAGGGATCTCAGATAGCAACATAGGTAGCAGGACCTTGGATAGCTTCTTTAAAAATTCAGATGAAAGCCTGGAGCAGATTCACATGCCCACTGTGACATGGAAGCCACTAGCTGCCACTCGGTAGCTGTAGTACTCCCCACTCTCAGTATGTTTCTTGCTTTGCAATTAATAGCACTTGTGTATAGATAATAGTATCTTCCCAAGTCAGGGAACTGCTATGACAACAGCAGGTAGAAACTGTATTGCATTTTAGATGGCAACGCAGGATATAAATTTACTAAAAGTGTAAATAAGTAAAGCTGTCTTTAACACTGCATGTTAATCCATGTTGACAAACTTTCCCTTGCACAGCTAATTTTGGGGAATGAAAAAATACACAAGAGAATTCCAGTCACAGAACTCCTGTATAATATTTATTTTGATGTGGAAAGATTTCTAGGAGACTGCACGGATGACACAGTATTTTTACTTTATATTCAACTGTGGCACACATGCATGCCTGCATGTGCCCCCACCCTCACCCACCCCACTTTTAATAGAATTGATTCTCTTTGAAGTTCTTGGCTTAATTTTGAATTCCTCACTAGTAGCTCCAGCTTGAGAATGGCATTTTGGTCTTAACAGCTGATCATCAAACAGATTTCAAATCAGTGGTGTAGAATATTCAGACAGTGGGGGCATTCCAAGGCAAATTCTGTCTCTCAGTAACTCCTCCTTCAATGCCTCCTCCTCTTCCTCCATCATTTTTTTTCAGCCAACATTTCTTCCAAGGAGCTCAAGTGGCATGTATAGTTTTTCTCTATACTTCATCTTATCCTCACATTGTCAGAACAAACCTGTGAGACAGACCAGGCTGAAAGAAACAGCACCAAGACTCATCGGTGAGCTTAATGGCTGTGGAAGAGAAGATTAAGAGATGATATGATGACAGCCATCTTTGAATATCCAAAGGAATATCACACAAATGGAGCAAGCCTGTTTTTTGCTGCTCCAGAGATTAGAATGTGAACCAATGGATTCAAATTACGAGCAAAGAGATTGCCATATAAACTTTAAGAAGAATTTTTTAACTGTAAGAATTGTTTGATGGTTGAATGGACTGCCTTGGATGGTGACGGAGTCTCTGTCTTTGGACAACTTTTGACAGAAGTCGGATGGCCATCTTTCAGGAGTGCTTTAGTTGTGTATTTCTGCTTGGCAGAAAAGTGGACTAGATGGCCTTTGTGGTAACTTCCAGATTTGTGATTCTATGAGCCTCTATATAAAATCAAGTCTCTCAGGTCACAGTCTAGCATTGCCACCATCAGCATTGAGAACAACATGGACAGTATAAGCAAGAGGTGCTGGTGGCATTTGTGACAGTGAATCCATTCTGGGCTTTATTTCAGACTTTAAAGGAGATGTTCAAGGTGTTGCACCCTATTCTTAAAGTAAGCCCAGTACCTTGGTGTTCTTTTAAAGACTGGAATCAAACCCATGGACATGAAGCTTCTGAGTGGTCCTGAACAAGAGAGGATAGAATCATCATACTACATAGTTTATAGAAAGATGGGATTCCTTTCTCCAGCTCTCCATTTCTCTCCACTATTAGCCAGACAACCTCAGAGAACAGAAGCTGAGGGGCAGGAAGTGGCAACATAGTATTGGATGTTAGAGTTTTACACACACACCCACACACCATGCTGGCCTGCTTCCCTCACATGGGATGGAGGATGCTGTCCCATTTGCGGGTGTTGAAGTGAGATTCATCTAATCAGCCTCTGAAGATGGAACTGGTGTGTACTATCTCATTCTTCAGCTAAGATAGCACAATATAAGGGCCTGTTTCTGCCTCTAGGAAGTTTTCAGGGACACACATATATATACAGATGAGCTAAAGTGCTACCAGTGAGGAGAGAAGTGGAAACTTCTCCCCAAATCAAGTTTTTTTGAGAACAAGATCTGAATGAAATAGGCACTTCTCTTGACCTGATCCAGGACATCAAAATTTTTAGGGAATAATAAGGTTTAAATGGAAAGCCCTGCTAAGGACCTTTTCAGCTGAGGTTACAATGCTCTGGAATGTTCTGGGGTCTGACTGGGACAGAAGCTGTCTGAGACAGTTGCAGAGAAGCAGGCATCTTGTGATGTTGCTGTTTATTTGCTGTCAAGTTGACTTTGTCTTATGGCAATCCTATGAAGTAGGGACTTTGAAGACCCCCACTCATCAATTGCTCAGCTCCTGACTGAGCTCCTGACTGTGGCTTCTTTGATTGACTCCATTCATCTGTAATGTGGTCATCCATTTTTCCCTGTGCCTTCCACTTTTCCCAACATTATTGCCTTTTCCAGTGAGTCACCTGGTCTCATGACATGTATGTATCATAAGTATGATAGCCTCAGTTTAGTCATCTTGACTTCTAGTGAAAGTTCAAACCTGATTGGCCCATTTCTTTGTCTGTTTCAATGAGTCACATTGTCTCATGATATGCAAGTATCATAAGTATGACAGTGACCCTATCATAGGGTGTTTTGAAATTTGTCATTGCCTACCTCTGAGGCTGAGAGAGTGTGACCTGCCCAAATTATCCAGTGTGTTTCTATGGCCAAGTAAGGACTCAAACCTTGATGTCCCAGAGCCTTAATCCAACACTGAAAACTACACCACACTGGCACCTACACACAAACAAATTAGTAAATGCAAATGTCATGCAAAACTGTGCTCCTCATCAGCTTCTGTCTGGCAATACTCAAGTAGCTGCCATTCCCAATCTCAGATAAGACACAAATATAGTTGGAGTGCTGAGTCACCTATACTAGAGTCATAGCCTGGGGGGGATGTGCAGAGAGTCACAGGGCCATTTTTGGGTTCTTCTTATCCCACATGGACCAGAGGCATCCCATTCCTCAAAACTGGAATTGATGTTTTAATCACTTCCAGACACTTCTAAAATAGATTTTTGGCTCTTTCTGGGACAAACCCATGCCTCTTAGATCATTTTTCTGGTGGAAAATAGTGGGGCTTTTTGGCCAACTTTTAAAAAAATCAGTGCATTGGCTGGCACAGGAGGTAAGAATCCCACGGGACTCCCTGATTTCTATCCCTATTCTAGAGGGAAGATTTCCATGCCCTCTGTAATAAGAATTCAAATGAAAAAGTTAATGAAGTGTTCATATTCCATGAAAAAGAGTCAGCTTAACCAAAACTTAGAACAGTTATTTTCTTGCATACTTATCTGAGAATTCCGCAGCCACCATGGCCACTGCTCACATTAGCTGGAGCATTTTGGGAGTTGTAGTCCAAAAACTATTTTTTTCCAAAGCTCTGGACTTAACCAAATTCAAGGAAGGTTGGCATCCTAACTCTGGGTACAGCCTTTTCTTCTGAAGAAGAATGATTAAAAATTAGAGCCAGAAGTGCGTGCTTCTGCTGTAGTGTGATATGTTTACTGGCTTTGACGTTATTGAGTCTTAAAATTGTAAGCATAATGTCTGACAGCTGACTATCAGTGTTCATGTATGTAAGCATGTGTGTATAGTCTCAAGCTGAAACTGCTCAAGAGGCATTTAGAAAAGCATATTTTTGGTTTTTTTTCACTATAGTGAATGTCATATTTGGGGCTGTTTGCACCAGCTGTTTTTCTCAGCGTGTCTTTATCCATCCACAAACTGGTGACCTCCTGTAATGGCCATCCTGTCTGGGGACAATGGGAGCAGAGGTCCAACACACCTGGAGGATGTCAAGTTGGAGAAGGCCACTCAGTTGATGGTTTCACTTCCAGGTTGTCTTCCCACCTTGACCCCCATGTGATAATGGGGTTTCCCCATTATCTAGGTAACAGAGCTTAAGGCAGATAGCGCTCCCTCAGGCATACAAAAGGTTTAATGGACTGCTAGGGTTAGGTCACATTGATTGGAGATCACATGAGATGGGTCACATGAGATAGTTGCCCAATCAGGGGGGAGAAAGGAGAGAATCTTCCAGATACTTCGATGAGAAGTTAAAAAAAAAAAATCCTCAAGAGACCACGGGGAGTGGGAGGGATGCCAGTAGAGGCAGACAAGGCCACCTCTTGGCCCTGCCCAAAATACCATCTCAGAAATGACCAACTGTGGTTAGAATGTGTCCAGTTAGCTGCATTAGAACTTTGTTATTTTGGACAGTTTGGCTGATCTTGAGAATGTATCTGTGCTTATAACTACTTGTAATGATCAAGTATACCTGAGGGGAGGACGCTCTTTCATGAGTATTCTTTTCTTGTTTACCTTGCATGTTTAAAATAAATACCTTTCTGTAAAGCCTCTGTTCCCTCTCCATTCCCATGTGCCGATAGGATTCCTATCAGAAGGGGGATTCCTATCCTCAGAAGCGGGAGGTGAGAGAAGGGAAAGGATCTTTGAACATAGAGATAGTGAATTCCTAATTAATGTCCCACTGCATTGCTGTAGAGTGGGCTAAATCAGTGGTTGGTGGCAGCTCGGAATTAAGAGAATTTGGGGAAAAATCTCTAGCTTCTGTTCAAGGCAGAAGTCAGCACTGAGAAAGAGGAGGTCCCCTTTTCCCCTCAAATCTCTACACCCCATCAAAGCACATTTGAAATGCTGAACAAATTGATTTGTTAGAAGTAGAAGTGGCCATACTGATTGAGAGATTGTGGGAACCGTGGTACCCGAAAAGTAACTTTCTCATGCTCTGTTGAGAAGAATATATCAGACTGCTCTTGCCATGGAGAGAGCAAGAAATATGGGTACAAATGAGCTGCAGAGCCAAGCTAAATAAACAACTGCCATCAAGGGGTTCTAGCATGGACCCACTGGGTAAGTTGAGCAGAAGTGCCACAATTGTGATTTTTAGGCCCTCAATGGAGGACAAATAACAATTCCCAGATCATTTCTGAATGTACTGCAGAAATTAGAAAGATATTTAATCAGATGTCAATTTGGTTATGCTGGGGGACAGTTACTCTCTAACAATTGTTTTAGGGTTTCACTCTTAGTGACATTCAACAAAGAGGAGAGCGGCACTCACAAAAAATAAGGGGGACTGGCAGATGAAAAAGGGAGGAGTGAACCTTCAGTCTTATTCTTGAAAGTAACATCGTTCACTTCAGCCTAAGGTTTTCCCTATGGGGCAAGGAGTTCTAGTATCTCATTTTTGCTGTCATACTGAAAGAAAGAAGACACACAGAGGAAGTCCCTTTGTCCTTGCTGGCAGAGACCACTAGCCAAATTAGATTTGACAACTGTTCACACAGTTCATTTCAGGGATTCCTGTGGCCAGTCTGATCTTCACACACTTCGCATGTCTGAGACTGTAGCTGAAACTTCTGTTAAACTTCCAGAAATTGCACAATTTGAATCACAGCTTTCTGCTGTGCTATTGTGTAAGAGAGAGCTAGTGTGGTATATGGGTTTGAGTGCTGGAGTCTGAGAGATCAGGGTTTCAATCACCTTTTGGCCATGGGCAAGTGGTGACCTCAGGCAAGTCAAACTCTCTCAGCCTGAGAGGAAGGTGATAGCAAAACCCCTCTGAACATTTTTTCCCCCGAAAAAACTCCGTGACAGTTTTGCCTTTGGCTTACCATAAGTTGGAAATGATGTGAAGGCACATACCAACACCACCAACAAGATGTATAAATGGGAAAGATAGACATTATTTTCTGAATATCTACTTGTGTGTTAACAATCACCAGCCGCAGCCACAACTCATCTTAGTATCACTAATTCCTAAACTCAAAATAGTTACTTTGAGGTGGGAATGATAACCGCCCTAGGGGGACCATGGGGTGAATCATTATGCTTTTACAAAAGCAGAACAAGGAAGATTTTGGAAATGAACTAGAATTGCTTCTAGTACAAGTGATTGTGGCATGACCGCAATGTGGATAAATGGGCTTAGAATTTGGGTCAAATCCATCTGACCAGGTTATATGGCAATCCAGAGCCAATTAAAAGAAAAGAAAGTACTTTTGGCAGCTGGCAAAATATGCAAAAGTATGGGCAGCAGTTGCCACTGTTCCTGCTAAGGCTTGTATTCCATGTGGCACACGTGACATGTGGCAAATTTTTGTATGGCTTCTAGAAGGCTCTGTGATAGCACTGGGTGAGTTATTTTATGCAGGCCCTTCATTGCTGCTGTCAGAAGTTAATGAGTTGCAACATTGGCGCTGTAATTGTTTCCTTGCTTGAAATGGTACAAAGTATGTGTATTTACTATCTGTACCCACTAGTTCTCTGCCCAGCCTCTTCTTCTCATTCTGTACTCTTTGGTGCACCCATGTCGCACAAATCCAGCATACATATAAACACAGCTGTGCTAAACCAGAGAGATGTGGTGTCCACTGGAAAGAGGTGGTGATGTATCCATTGTTTGGTGGCTGTATTTCAACAAGGTGGTGAAAATACAGCTTGTGTTCCACAGGAGCCCACAACACCTCCCTGACCTCCTGTTTTAGCTATTTTTATGAAATATCACCAGAAAGTCACACATATCACCACAAAATACACCAAAATGTATTGATTGGGTTTCATTTGCCTCGACAACTGTCGCCCAGATGGTAAAAAATGTCTGAAAATGAAACAGAAAAAAGGGGGGAAGTGGCTGGGAGTTTTATTTTACCTTCATTTTTGCATCAGTGCAGCAGGGCTCAGGACAGAAAAAATGGCCAGGTGGCCTGGGTCACTTGCCCACCTTCACTTTAAAGCCACCTCACATACACCATGCCCTCCAATATTTCACAGATGAAAACCAGGACATGTGTGGCTAAGCAACATCTGAGCGTGGTCAAGATGGCAGAAGTTATTAGTGATGAAGAACACACAAACGAAGACATGCTGGAGCAGTTTGCTTTTGCTTGTATTTACAGGGAAGGGCAAGATTCCATTCCCTCCTTTTCCTCTCCCTCTGTGAATTAATTGAGTTAAACTATTTTTGAACATTGAACTCATTTTGCAGCAATGAAGTGAGTGGAAGACAAAAGGATAAAATGAGAAGAAGAGAGAAAAAGCTTCAGAAGATTAATTAGGACTATCCCTGCCAGATTGGGACAGCTGGAGGGCATACATACAAAAACCAGTATTTTGTTTTCTGCAGTGCTCACCATGAAATTTGTCTCCCTTTCTATGGAAACACAGCAATCCTTGATTCTTCAGTTTCATCTTGAGATTTGGCAATATCTTACTTTCCAACTATCCTGATTTGGCAGGGGCACTCCTGATTAATCCTTTGTTCTTCCAGTGTTTCAGATGCTTTTAAAATGTCCAAGTTTCTTTCCCCTCCTCCCATTTCCCCCTTTGTCCTCAGTTTGTTCCAGTTGCTCCAAGCTGAGTTCAAAAGTAGTTTGCAGTCAAATAATTCTGTAGCAGGGACAGGAGAAAGCAAAGTCTCCCCTTTCCTATAGACTGGGAAAACAGACTGTAATAGCATCTCATAATTTGCCTGTTCTTCCTCATCAATAACTTTTGCTGTCTTGATCACACGCTGCTTGGCCATATGTGTCCTGGTTTTTATCTGTAAACTATATGGTGTGTTCAATATTATTGCACCTATTGTATCTTAGAAGTGCAAAATTTGCTTAAGGTACATGATGAGAACAAAGAAAGAGGTCAAAAGATATGAGATCTGGCAATGGTAAACCTATACCACACTCAATTTATTTGGCTTTAATTGTTAGGTGGGCATTTAGTTGCATTTGCTGTCACAGAGTGACACAGTTTCCCTTCTGGAATTTCATTGCACTTAATAGACAGCCCTTTCTCCTTGTTATAATTCTGAAGGGCAATGCGTGGTACTGCAATTCATCCAGTGTGTATATCTTGCTGTGTGGAGTTTCATTTCCCTCTCTTGGCTGGACTGAGAGCAGATATGCAAATAAGAGAAGATAATCATCCAAAATTTTATTAGGACTAAAGAAAGCACAGTACATTATTTAGAACATCTTGAAAATAGAGCATGCATTTTCCCACTAGTGCGTGAATTATGGCAAACGTGAGGGTCATAAAGAAAGGAATTGTACAATGCAGATTTTCATTTCTCCTTTCACTCTTTCTACTACAAACACAAGGGGGTGTCATGGCCTTTATTCTCCTTTCCTCTGAAAGGAGCTGGGGAGAGAAATGCCCTGTTGTAAGATAGCTCTTTTTAAAATATTAAGGGCAACTGTTTCCTTTGTCTACACCATAAATAACTTCAGAAAGGGAAACAAGTACATTATCATCTGGATACTGGAGCTTCCTAAAACTGGAAGACAAAATGAATTTTCTCCTCTCAGTTCTGTGATAAACCTATCCCTGTGTCATATGAGTAGTCTACAAGATATTTTCAGTGGTATTTGCCACCACTTAGACATCTAATCTGAACTGTATGGTGGCAAAAAAGAAATAAGTGTTTGCAGGTTTCTTTAGGAAGCAGTGACAGTCATCGTGCCTGACGTGCCATCACAAGATAATATTCCCATGCTGAAAGTTCATGCGAGGGCAAAACTGAGCTGAGTTTGCCAGGCACTGGACCCTTCAGAAGCACATATTATATTTTAGTCCTTTGGAGCATAAGTGGCAGTCTTTGGTTCCTGCAGTAAGAAACTAGCATGTTAAGCCCTGGTATCCATGAGGTATGAATTCAGATACCTGAAGGGAAGCTGTTTCAACTGCTATACCACTCCAAAGAAGTAAGAAAGCCACAATAGTGTGTCAGTCACGTCATCACAGGTGTACTGAGGTTTTTGTAGTTCTGATTGGACCTCAGCTTGTGTTGTCTAGGGACTCAGCATAAATAAGTAGCTTGGGCCAGACCAATCTTGAATTCCTAAACAATGCTCCTGTAGTTTGGTTGCCTCAAGACTTCTCTGGTACTCCTCTAGTTGCCAAACTGTGCCTATGGTTGCTACTTCAGCTTCTGTAGGTTCCAACTCAGATTTTCTGCTTCATTAGCTAGCTGAGCACAGAAATTATTGAGAATCTATAGAACTGAGGAGAGGATGGTTCTCCCAATACCACTTCCCAATTTTTATTTATTTATTTATTTTATTTATTTTTTGTTCCTGGTGTGTTCCTGTAAGGAGATTAGGTTCCTTCTATCCAACATCACCAACAGGCAAATTAAGAATCAATTAACGAATACAAAAATTTTAAAAAAAAGCCTCATCGTGCTTCCATATACAGCCTTGTTCATACTTCTCCTGAGAATATTCTGGCCCGTATTAAGTGATTTCAGTTCCACATGTATGGACTACGTGTAAGGGACCAGGACTAATTCAGGACTACGTGTAAGGGACCAAGTCACTGCAATTTTCAGTTCCACAGTCGGTTAGTGCAAGTGACTGCATGACCTATTGCACAAACAGTAGCATCTCTAGGAACCACAAGAACAAATGTGCTACCCCTCACACAAATGGAAAAACCAGTACAACTCCAGTAACATTCTGTTTTTCTCTGCTAATATTACTTTGGATTTAGACCATTGCTTCCATTGACTAAATATGCCTTTTGATACACTTCTGATTAAAATACTTCCACTTATCACATTATTGAGCTAGTGTTCCATTAGTACTATGAAGCTACTCAGAATTTAAAGTAGTTACAGACAGACAGACAAATATATATATAAAATTCAAGTAAAATTCATTGCACAATTACTTGGAATAAGTATGGCATGCTTGTATAGCAGTCTGTGGGGTCCAACAAAGAGATAAGGAGAAGTAAAGACAAGTTCAGTTTGCAGTTACAGGAAGAGGAATGCTGTAACCTGGAGTTCTTAGGAAATGACTGAAAACAATTAAAGAAAAAGTGGAGTAGCCCACAAGTACAACCCATTGACATCATATCACTATGGCAAATGAGAACCAGCCTCATTGCTGAAGCATCAGTGGCATCTTCCTGTTAAATAGCAAACCGTTATGGTTTGCAAAGTTGTCACTGAGGATTTCTTGAGAAAACGTTTAAACAGTTTAAATCAGTACCAATCAAAAGCAGTGCTAGAGTCCAAGAATTCTTGGGAACTGCAGTTGTATGAAAGGGTTTGGGATAAATGCTTGCTAGTTCAGTTATAAAACTACAAACTCCAGGCTTCTTTGGGAAGATCACAATAGTTATATTGGTTTAAATATACATGGTTATATGCACTTTCAATAGGCTCTTCATCAGACTACCGTGCAGTAGCTGATGGTGGTTTGTCATTAATTTTGAAACTGACTGGTCTCTTTTCTGAACAATATTGGGCTCAACGCATGAAATTAGCTTTAAAATAAGCTTTTCATAGTATTCTGAATATTTCAGGATATGAATGCCATTCCCTTGAAAAAATGAGTAGGAGTAGATAGCTGAACTCAGATTGGCAGGATTTCAAAAGGTATTTGACATCTTCCCTTCCTCTTGCCACCACTAAAAGCAATTCACACAGACAGGTCATCTGACCTAGCTTTACTGCTGGTGCGGCTAGTTTTACTAAGCCTGCGTTTGTCATGGAAATAGCCATTGGGGATCAAGTTGGGTGCAGAACTGTTACTGGCCTCAGGATTTTGTGTATAGTTAACTTGGATAAATGGGCCTTCCCCAGTGGTATCATCCTGGCTGTGGACTCTCTCTGTTGCAAAATTGGCTGTGTTCTGCTGAGAAGCCATTTTGTCACTGAAGGGGCTGATATACTTTCCACCAGGGTTGGCAAGACACTGATTAAAATCTGGAGGAGGGGTGCAGCTCTGTGCCATTTTCTTCCCTTGGGAGTCTGCCTCCAGCATCCCATTATCTGAGCTAGGGCTGTTCTTGCATGAGCGGGACAACCGCTGCTTGGCTTTCTTCCATGCCAAATGATACAGTTCAGCTAGGCTTAAGAAGAGAGAGAGTCCTGCCACAGCGAGCATGAAAACAATAAAGATGTTCTTCTCTGTTGGTCGAGAAACATAGCAATTGACTGGATGAGGGCATGGTTGCCGATTACAAACATAGAGGGTCTCCAGGAAGATTCCATAGAGCATGTATTGCCCCACAATGAAGGCTACCTCCATAGTGGTACGAATTAAAATGCTGCAGACGTAGGTGTTTAACAACGTGCCTTGTAGAAGGATCCTTCCATTTGACTCATCCCAGCAGGACAGCTCTGCCTTTTCTGGTGCTGGATATTCCTGCTGGTGGAAAGCATCACTCTTGTTCTGGATTGCCTTTGAGCTTTCCTTGGCCTCCTTAAGTTTCCTCTTCTCCTCCATACGCACTGTGTGCATTGCATGTCCCATGTACAGCAGAGAAGGGGTGGAGACAAAGATAATTTGAAGGACCCAATACCTGATGTGAGAGATGGGGAAGGCTTTGTCATAGCAGACGTTCTCACAACCAGGCTGCCGGGTGTCGCACATGAAATCAGACTGTTCGTCACCCCAGGAGGACTCTGCAGCTGTGCCTAGGACAAGCATCCGGAAGATGAAGAGCACAGTCAACCATACTTTCCCCACCACTGTGGAATGCTTATGAACTTCCTCGAGAAATTCTCCCAGAAAGCTCCAGTCACCCATTTTTGCTCAATAAGGAGAGTGGTGTCTGGAAAAAGAGCAGAAGAAAGAGCGAGTGAGTGAGTGAAAGAAAGAGAAATTATTTCCTTTAGCTTCTCAACCTATCTGATGTGGTGGCTAGCAATCCTCTCTCCATGTGTCAGAGATCAGTATCACATTGGCATCATATTGTTATCATCCTCATGTAGTGCCCTTGATACTCACTTTGAACTGGCAGCCAATGGCTCATGGACTGGCACCACTCTGCAGATCAGCATGTTGAATAGAGCTGCTTTAAACAATACTTCACTTGCAAATGAAAGTGCATTAAGAAAGCTCCAAAGCTGCCACAAAATCAATCATAGAAGCAGATAAAGAAAAATTCTCTTGACAAAGTATCATGGTACTCTATTACAGTATGGCAAAGTGGGATGACCAAGGTGGAGTAGAGAAACATGTCCTTTGGTCACCTCCTCGCTTGCTCATGTTTCCGTCATGGATTAATCCGTGTATGTTTAAGACATGTCTTCTAAGAACTAAGTCCCACTGAGCTCAGTGAAGTCTGCTTATTTCTAGCACAGTTGATACAAGATTGCAATCTAAAACCTGGAGTCCTTTTTAAAAGAATACATCAAAACAACACTGTAAGCAGATTTTATGCATTCAAGTATGCAGATCTTGGTAAACCTTGGTATCTTCTCTGGGGACCACTCAACATGCTTAAATCCTGTTAGGCATCTTTTAAATGGATGGAGAGCTAATCTACCGTGAGTTCATTGTGTTGTGACCTCATTTAGCCTAGCCTAACTCCCGAGTGGCTTTGTACACCTTCCCTGTACTTAACAAAACTATTTTTCTTCTTCCAAGTGGCCCAGTTGTTTGGTGGGTGGCAAAGGGACAGTACACAATTTGAGTGAATGAAAGAAATTCAGTGGAAAGCAGAAGCCATCATATCTGGATGTTGCAGTCCAAATGCTCACAGCGCTCTTCTTTTTGATTACCCAGCTGCTAAATCCTTTTGTTGTTTTCTTTCACAGGAGGAAAGTTTTCCTTTCCTCTTTTTTTTTAATGCATGGCTGTGACTTCTATTTACTTGTGCTGTCCTAAAGGCTGAATGAGAGGGAGCCATGGTGCTCCATTACTGTTTGCTGCAGACAAAACAGTGATCTTGACAAGCAAAGACTAGGGAATGGGTTTAAAAGAACTCATTGATGAGATGGGCAGGCCATCCCATCCATGTAAGTTTCTGTTTCAGAGAATTATTCCTTTTGTACATGAGCTTCAGTTCTTTTCCTGCAGAGAGCCAAGAATCCTTCACCATCCCCCCCCCCGTTTTTTTCTTTTTTAACTTGGAAAACTAGCTAAAATTGGATCAGCAGTGATATAAATAGGAGACCTTGACAGCCATCACCTCTTCTTGCTCCACAAGAAACATGGCTGAAAGCTTAGTGATTGATATGGTTTAAATATATTTTAATGCAAAGCCATTCTTTCCAACACACAGTTACTTAACAGATCCCAATGAAAATCAACTAAAGTCTGGATCCATCCCATGTTAAAACTGAAACTGGAAAACTTGATTTTTGTGGTTTCATCTCAATATCTTTTATCTTTTTCATATGGTGGTCTACTAAATATGATCACCTAGAATCAGAAAAGGGGCTTGGTTGAATCTGGCTTCAGGACCCTTCTGACTTGTACAGGAGGAGAAAATAAAATAATTCTGTGACTAAAGAAACACAAATGCTATAATGCCCACAGTGTAAAGGGGGAGTTGATGCTGAGATCATCTTCCTGTTTTGGACAAGGAAATTATTTGAAATGCAATACAATGAGGCTGCTTACCGACAGTGCCTTTTTGATGTTACAAAATGACTTGAGATTTGTGTTTCCATGTTGATGGCGTAATATCTGAAGTTCTGGTATCATGCTTAGGTGTTTAATTACTCCAAACCTGGTATTCATATGCCTGGCTGGACAATAGTCTTACACTAAGGATCAAAACAGTTAGCCCTCCCTGTGTGGTGCTGGGCCTTAAAACAATATAGCAAATCAAGAGGATGAACTCATAGAAAAATGACCTCAACTTAAGAAAAGACGTGGGAATTTATCACCAAACGCACCTCCTTTGTCGTGGCAACCAGAATTTGTTTGTTTGTTTATTTATTTATTATATTTGTAGGCTGGCTTTCTCCCGGAATGGGACCCAAGGCGGCTTCCAACAATAAATAAACACATTAAAAACATTTAAAACAGTTAAAAATATTGAAAGGACAGAAAATCATAGTAGAACACTCCTCCTCAGTATCTTTGCTTGGTGTCATCAATGCTTCCTTTGAGGCACTTGGCTAAAGTTGTCCCATTTTTCTTCCATGATTTTAATGATGCTCAGTGCTGGCCAAATTCGTTTTACTGCCAGAGGTCAAGTCAAAACACTACACACATAAGCCTAATGCTTAAAAATGGGTTCATCAGGCTATCAACCCATTTCTTGTCTTCATCTATGTCCTCTTTCCTTTGGCCTTACTAAGTTGTCTTCAGATCTTTCTACCCAGGGACTCTGTGAATTGAGGCTGACATTCCACTCACTCTCCTATTCTCCACTCTGGCCTATATGTGCTAAGGTGAACATTTGATCTGAACTTTTATCTCTCTGAGCTCTGTGAGACAAACTTCTGAAGCAGAGGTTAATGCATTAGGAAAGCCATTTCCGCTATGATTCCACTGTCAACATCCTATGGAATCCTGGGGTTTGCAGTTTTGGTCCCTCCCGAAACTGCAAACCCCAGGATTCCTTAGGATGTTGAAAGTGGACTAACAGCGCTATAACAGTCTAGTGCGGAAATGGCCTTAATCATCAATAAGCTAAAAAATCTAATTCAATTAGATTTATGTTAGAAGATGAAAAAAGTTTATTATTTTTATAATAAATTACCTTTTAAATGTAGGTTGAAAGCCTGTACAAAAAGCATTACCAGAATGAAAATAAAATATGCCATCCATGATTTCACCCCTCCCTCTCTTTTCCCTGTTGGTTTTTACTTCACATGGATTTCAAGTATTTCTGTGACTTAATAAAGTATAGATTTTAAAGATCTAAAGAAATATCTGTTTTCAATAAAAGTACATTCTTTATTATGTTTAGAAATAGGGTGGGGGTGGATGAGCTACTATGATTGCTAGAATCAAAAACTTTTAATACATTTCATCCCACTGGAACTATTTTTGAGAAAGTGGCTTGACTTGTGATCTAAAGATTGCAATTCCCTCATCCTGGGAGACTAACAAAAATCAAGAAGGAGTTTGTAAATAGTAGTTTTGCAAGAATCAAAGAACAATAAGCTTTGAGTAAAAGAAACAGTTGAGAAATGTAACAAACTTGTTGGCTCTTCAGCAGTTTGTTGCTTAATTAATTAATAACTTAATACTGAAATTGTGTTCATGCTGAAATTCCAGTTTAAGTAATTACATTAACAATAAATAACTGCTCCCTTTGTTAGTGAATTTCTAACTTAATTGATAATTTATTTCATATTTATTAATTAATTTCTGTCACTGTTCTGAAGAGGTATCATCATCATCATCATCATCAACAACAACTTCATCATCATCTTTTATATCCTGCTTTTTTCCTGCTTGGGAATCAAAGCAGCTTACAATAATTAATTAATAATTAGTTTAAAACTAATAATTAGTTAAAAATCACGTTAAAACATACAGAAGTTAAATGCAGAAGTTAAAACATAAATTAACAGTGATGTAGACTCCAGTCAACTGACTCAAACTCAAGCCGGACTTAAGTCACTTCAGTGGCTCGACTCGGATTCGACTCAGCAATAAATGATGCACTGACTCAACTCGAGACTTGTATAGTTTTAGTGACTGACTTGCTGCCCTGGGTTCAGTAACATAACTCATTCATCCAGGAACTTTATGACTTTGAACAACACTTCCATCTCTTTTTCCTACTGGTCACATGACAATCTGTCTCAAGCCCAACGTGTGGGTGCATTTCCCAGAGGGAAACAGCAAATGGGTTAGGCAGTGGGTTTGAGGCAAGCTTGAGGTCTGCTCAGCAACCTGTCCCTGCTCCACACATGAGGAACCTTCTAAAACTTCTCCTAAGAGCGGAAGACAAGACTTGCCCCCAGAGTGCAGGGTGCATTTCTCAGAGGGGAACAGCAAATGTGTTAGGCAGTGGGCTTGAGGAGGAAGGATCCTTCCTTCTAAAGCTTTTGAAGCTTCAGTAACAAGGAGTAAGAAGAATCCTATTCCCCACTTCTGAAAAATCCTCCAACTTCAGAAATAGGAAGTAAGAAGAATCTGATTCTCCACTTCAAAAGCTGCAGACTCTTTTATGCCCATTGACACAAAAGCCTCCAGCTTGTGAAATAAGGAGTAAGAAGGATCCTATTCCCACTTCCGAAGCTGCAGATGGCAAAATCACAAATGTGGAATGCTGACTCTGTTCAAATTATTAAAATTGATTTTATTTAACTCTGTCCAAAAATTCTGGAATGTAGATTGGGATATAAAGTTGGCTCCCAGACTTGAGACTTGACTTGAACATATGTTCAAGGACTTGAGACTTGACTTGAGACTTGAAGGTAGAAACTTCAGACTTGACTTGAGACTTGGAGTAAACGACTTAAATACATCACTGCAAATTAAATGCTCAAATAATAATTACTACAAAGTTAAATACACAATTAAAACTTAAAAATCCATACAATCAGCACAGTTAACAATATCCAGCACCTTTTATAAAACAATCCCACACAAATGCTACCCTAATTTGTTTTGGGGTAAGGAACACCTATAGAGCCAGTGTGGTGTAATGGTTTGAATGTTGTAGAATGATCTTGGAGACCAAGGTTTAATTCCCTGCTCAGCCATGGAAACCCACTGTGTGACCTTAGGTGCTTCACACACATTCAGCCCCCCAAAAACCCTGTGATAGATTTGTCTTAAGGTTGCCATAAGTCAGAAACAACTTGAAGGCACACAACAACAACAAGGTACACCTAAGCGTTCGAGCTATTAAAAAAGAAAATAAAAATGAAAGTAGAAGGAAGCAGACCAGAAAATGGGGGTGGAGGTTGGAAACTGAAAAGGGAAGAGAAGTGAAGAAGAAAAGAAAAGGAAGGAAAAGAAGAGAACAGAAAAATAGGAAGAAGAAAGAGGAGGGAGACAATAAGATTAAGTGGAAGAGAGCAATGGTAAAAGGACAAAACAAAGAGACTCAGCTAAAAAAAAAGAAAGAGAGAAACTAGGAAGAGGGGTAGTGAATGAAATCTCACTAACAAATGGGGTCTGGTACTATAAATACATGCAGCCTTAGTACCCTAAAGGCACCAGATCCTATCTAATCTTGGAAAGCTAAGCAAGGTCAGCTTTGGTTAGTACTAGGATGGGAGAAAAGCAACAAATACTGTAGTCTGTATTTCCGAAGAAGGAACTGGCAAAATGACCTTGGAGTATTCCTTGCCTAAGAAAACCTTATGAAATTCATGGGGTCACTGTGAGTCAACAGGTTACCTGATACACAGTACACACACACACACTACACTATACCACACTACACTATAAAGTCACTTGTGCTGCTCATGTTCTCTTTAAGGAGGCAGCCATTGGCTGTTGTTTGAAAGAAAGGACTTTCCCTAGGCACCCAGAGGTATCCCAAGAGGCTGGTTTTCTCTTGCAGGAAAAAAAGCATCTGCCTTAAGTGAGGGATAAGAGTTGCCTTGGGTCTGCCTCTTCCTGGTGGTCCTATCATTTTGTGTTCCAAGTGCAGGAAAAGGGCAGAATGGGAGCAAGACAAGGGCGTGGTTGTGCCCATAACAAATCACCTGAACAAACTGGCTCACTTTGCTGAATAGCTGGGATGTTTACTGTTTCTTTTATTTGAAGGGAAGATTTATTTTGATGTTGTGATTGATAAAATCTAGGGTTCAAAGCTGCACTGAAAGCTCTTGTCAAAACATAAGGTAGAAATCCTATACAATTATAATAAAAAGTGACTACCATACCAGGCATCCTTGTATACATGCAAAGTGGAATTAATGCAACAGTCAATTCTGGTTTTTTTTAAAAAGCTTATTGAAATAAATAAGATGCTTAAGTCTAATGGGTAGAGCTTATAGATGTGCACTCCAAAAGAGACTGACCAGGCTCTGGATTATTTAAAATGTAACAGATTTCTGAGAAGGAGTTGAGACATGTGCTGTTGTCAAACAAAATATAACTCAAATAAAGAACTTGGAAAAAGTTACTGTTTGAACTGCAAGTTCAGCAATCCCATCCAGTAAGATTGCCAATTTAGGATTGTCTCAGGCACTGAGGTTTCCAGGCCAAAACCTGAGGCCTATGGACAACCTCTACTGATACCATTAAGTGTTATGCATTAAGTACCAACGGCAGTTGCTAAAGATTTTACAAGAAAGCCTTTTAGCATATATGGGGCAAGAAATGCCAGACTGCCAAGGTGGGTTCAGAAAAGGAAGGGGCACAAGGGGTCATATTGCAAACATAACATTGGATGAAAGAACACACCAGAGAATTTTGAAAATCAATCTATGATTTATAGATTACAGCAAAGCCTTTGACTGTAGATTATGAGAAATTTTAGTTTGCTCAAAAAAAAAAAAAGAGAGTTGCACATCATCTGATTGTCATAATGAAGTAACCTATAGTATGCACGAGAGAGAGACGCAGAATGGTTTCCCATTGGCAGGGGTGTCAGGCGGGGTTGCATTCTATTACCTATACTGTTTAAATTTACCCAGAACATCTATGTAAAGCAGGATTAAATCAGAGAAGAGAGGTGTGAAAACTGGAAGAAAGAACACCAGCAATTTAAAATATGCAGGAAATACTGTACTATTAGCAGAAAATACTTGAAATGATTATGGAAGAAAGTGAAAGGCAGGTTTGCAGTTGAACATCAAGAAAACAAAAATGATGATCACAAATGATTTACATAACTTTAAAGAATACCATGACGACATTAAAATAGTCCAGGATTGTCAACACTTGGCTCACTCATTAATCAGAATGGAGACTGTAATCAAGAAATCAGAAGAAGACTAGGGCCTGGAAGGGCAGCTATGAAGGAACTAGACAACATCTTGAGATGTAAAGTTATATCACTGAATGCTGAAATTAGGATTGTCTGTGCTGTTGCATTTCTAATTTCTATGTACGGTTGTAAAAGCTGGACAGTGGAGAAAATTGACAAGAAGGAAACCTTCACTTGAAAATGTAGTGCTGGAGGTACAATCTGGCAATCTTATACTACCAGCATTCTGGGAGTTGTACTCCCAAAAAGTAACTTTTCATGAACTGTTTAAACCCCTACCACCATGTTTATGAATGCTGTAATGTGAACTGAGAAACCAGCTGACAAACTGTATCCACAGGATAATGTTAAGAGGCAGCTAATGACCTTGGGTGTGAGTGTATAGGAGCTTGCAGCCTAGATTGGTGTTGGACCTAGTTTTACTTGGTATCTTTATCAGTGACTTCAAAGCATGTAACTCTTACAGCTGGTACTAAATTGGGAGGTGTTGGATACACTCTTGAGGACAGCCAAATAATACTGATGAACCCAGAGAGATTAGGAAGCATTGGTACAGTTTTTAAGTGCAGTGGAAACAGGACTGCATTTTCCCAAAGGAAAGAGAGACACTGCTTCTTGGAAACATGACATTTCAAGAAAGTGAGAGGGAACTGCAGACAGCAAACTAGATGAAAAACTGACAGCCAAAGTACAGAGTGACACTGGCCTCAAGATGACATTCTATGTATTTCTTGGCAAAGTATGAAACAGTTGAGCATTACATATACTTGTCAAAGACAGTAGCCCTTTTCAGATGTTAAACTCAATCAGAATGCATAAATTCATCTTAAGAGAAAAGGGTTGCACAAATGTAACTCAACTCCCTGTGTCTCTGTGTACACTGGCCCCACATTCTCAGGTCTGAAATGGAGCTCTCCTTGCATTTTCTTCAATACGACAGCTTGCCAGATGATCAGAGACCCTGGGTGACTGCACATCGAGGGTTCTATACCTGAGCTGCTACAGGTTAAGGATTCTAACAATCTGATTTAAAGAGAAGAAAATTTGACTACTCTTGCTAAACAACTGAATGGGTTTTTTTTTTTACAATAACACTGTTTCAGGTCTACCACAAATTATCTAAAACCAACAAAGGGTCCTGTGGTTCCTCAAAGACTAACAAGTTTTATTTGGCATAAGTGTTCATGGACTTCAGCCCACTTCATGAGAAGCATTTGGTGAAATAGGCTAGAGTCTATTAAAGCTTATGCCAAATAAAACTTTTTAATCTTTAAGATCACATAAGACTTTGCTCTTTCTTCTGCCACAGACTAATATGTGTACCTTACCTTCAAATTTAATTAGTCTTTTTATTTCATTTCATTTCATTTTATTTTATTCTTTTTATTGGATTTCTATCTCTTATGTTCTCCTGGATGGGACTCAAAGCAACAAACCGTTGCAGACCACTGAGGTAAGGTATCAGTGATCTTCCAGATTAGTTGTTCTTGATTGCCTTAGGCACACCTTTGGTTTATTAGAAAATGGGCTCAATCCAGCATTCAGTTCAATGAACTTTGGGAAATGCCTTCCTTCCTCTCCCCTACAGTCTACTGTACTGCCTCAAATCCATCTCTGAAAGGTCTGGGGATGCCTGAAGACTGCAGCAGGGAAGGGAATATGGCTCCACTCAGTTTCATTGGATTCTATGCCATATTCTAATCATCTTGGCTAGGAGATCAGCTAGAATGGTGAGATCTTAACACATTTATCATTTTGTCCAGTTATAATGCTGGAAGCCACCCTATCCTAATGAGCCGTTGGTTTTTACAGAAGCAGATCTTTATCTTCTGCGGTGCCCTGCTATTCCATCAGCAATTAGTCACAAAGAAATAGCCATCATGTTTGGGAGCTTTCAAATTTAGAGTTTTTTCATCTAAACGAGGGAAGCAACTTTGTGGTGGAGGGTTGCACAAATTTATATATTCTCTTTCTTTTTTATGCTTGCTGATTCTCTGAGGTCTGCTCTCCCAGCCTCCTTGAGAAAATCCTTCCTATCAGTGCCTCACCCAGGGCAGTCAGTACAATCACACTGAAATTCTTCCCTGTGGGCAATAACAGGACAAAGGAGACAAGAACTTTCTCTTTTGCTTGCTCACTCTCTCTCTCTCTCTCTCTGTGTGTGTATAATATACCTATGGGCCAAAGAGAAAGGAACTGGAAGAGAAACAACTGCATATTCTGCTATGCTTCAAATTCCTTCCAGCACAGTACTGACATTCCCAAGGGCAAAGCACAAGGATAGAATAAACTAGAAGTGGTAAAAATAATGTGATACTTATTGCAGTAAGAATACTTTGCATAGTTCCCCAGTGACCATGCTTTACCATTTTGAACGCTAAGCTCCTAGGAGTTCTGCCAGCCTAGCAAAATCCACAGAGGTGAAGGTAGGTAAGATTGCTCAGGTTGCTTCTATTGCTGTTTTATGAAGTCCACTTAAAACACATCTCTAGCTTGGTTACCAGTTTTATCTTTACTTGTGACTGTTACTTAACAAGGAAATCCATTTACTTCTTTTTTAAAAAAATGACTCCAACAATCAAGTCTCAGTGCTATTTTTAAAAATCTTTTCTAAGAGAGAGAGAGAGACGGCATTTGAGTAGCTTCCAGTGCTAGCCAAGATATTTGTACATTAAGCAAAACATGATTTGATTAAGCCTCCACGACAATTGTCATGGGGTAATTAGTAAAGAACCAGAACCAGAAAGACATGAGTTCAGCTCCCTGCTCTGCCTTGAACTGACTGTGAGCCAAATATTATTTCTTAGTGTAATCTACCTCACATGGTTGTTGCTAGAAGCTAAATATACCACCATGATCTCCTGGGTGGGAAACTCAGGATATAATTAATGTTTCAGATGAATTTAAATGATTGTTTAAATTAGCCTCAGGTATTAAGTTTGCCTTGAGTATTAAGACATAAATATAAATATAACAATATAATTGTTTTTCATGCTTTGAAAATGCTTTTCCTTCCACTTGGTTCAAAAAGCCATGTTAATGATGTCTGCATTTAGCTTCTGTGACTTCTCCATTTACCACCAACTTATGGACAACTGTATGGAGTAATACCTCTGATTGTGATGAGGTAAGCTCTGGCATTTGTAAAATTTTGTTAAGTAAAGAATGTCTTTCCTCAAACTCTCCAACATTTTGCGGATGAAAAATGGGATGTGTTAAGCCCCGCAACATCAGGGTGTGGTCAAGATGGGAAAAGTGAGGAAGACCAGACAAGCTAGGAAAGGCTGCAGTGTTTGCTTTTGCCTGAGCCTAGTGGGATGGTCAAGATGACATTCCCTCCTCTCCTCTCCCTGAGGCTACTTAACTGAGTCTAAACTACTTCTACGCATTGAACTCAGTTTGCGGCAGTTGAAGTAAACTGAGAACAAGGGAAAAGTGACAGGAGAGAGAAACTTGGACATTTTAAAAGTATCTGGAAAAGGGATGACAGAGGCTTAATCAGGACTGTCTCTGCCAAATCAGGACAGTTGGAGGTTATGACTTATTTCAGCGAGATCACTGACCTGGGTCTGAATCCTCTACACACATTCTCCGAAGTTCCATTGAATAAAGTGAGCCTTATTTTAATGTAAGTAAGGTCATTTTCACACTAGACTAGCCGGCCGGCCCCTCCCTAAAGTGCAAACCCCAGGATTCCATAGGATTTTGAAAACTGAATAAT
Source organism: Cyclura pinguis (assembly GCA_030412105.1). Taxonomy (NCBI): domain Eukaryota; kingdom Metazoa; phylum Chordata; class Lepidosauria; order Squamata; family Iguanidae; genus Cyclura; species Cyclura pinguis. The sequence continues at coordinate 234,601,006 of CM059601.1, read as the reverse complement.
AGTGCTATAAAAGTCTAGTGCGGAAATGACCTAAGTCCTTGAGCAGCTGGTGGGTTTCTAGATGCTAAAGGTATCCTTTAGTTTGCAATCCAAGGAAAACTCTGTCTCTGACTTCCAAGCCATTAGAAAATGTTCACAGATATTTTTTAAGATGAGAAAGGCATAGAGACAAACTTCATATCACTATCACCACCAGCAGCCTAATATGCTCATCAAGAAAAGTCTATTTAGTGTGATTGCACCATAGTAGGATAACCTTATCATGACCATGCAATTCTATACATCTTTGCTTGGCAGTGTAACAGGAATGAGGCTGTAATCCTGTACCCACTTACCTTGGAGTAAGGGCCAAAACACTCTATTGAGTTATTTCTAAGTAGCAATGTATAGGATTGTGCTGGCAATGTCAACACTTTGAAAGCAGAGAAAAGCAACCTTCTCCCAAATGCTCATGCATGCATGCATGCATACATAAATAAATAAATAACACTCTTAAAACCACCACCATCAAAAATGTGCTTACATAATACCACGGAGTATCTCGAGTGGCTGCCAGTTCTTGCAGTTATGGGTTATCAAAATTCTATTCAAAAATTTAAGCAATAGCAAAATATAGGCAGAACAAAGGGGCACAACATGGGGCTACTGACTGTGAGATCACAAAAATGGATATGGGCAGAGTTCACAAAGATAAGGGCATGAATTCATTTCTTGCAATAGAAGACCATCATTGATCAAGGAATAACACTCCAAAGTATATAAAACTAGACTCAAGAGAAAGAAAAATGGACTGCTTGAAGTCAGCCACAATATGGCAAGTTTTGCCTTATATTTGTTTTCCAACATTGATTTGGAAAGCATTATTCCTTTCATAAATGATTCCTATCGTTGGCTCTACTGCTTTTGATAGACATTGAAATTCTAGCTGAGAAGGCGCTCAGATTATTCCTCCAGATTGTTTTGATAGTTGTGAATTTTGCTTGCTTTAAATGAAATGAGAGAACACTACCTCTGGTTTATTCTGTTAACCCTCAGAAGTTCTCCACATTATATCCTAGGGGTATATTTCTTTTTGAAGATTTTATCTTTAGCTTTCACCCTCTCCTTCCCAATCTACTTTCCATTTATAATTATTATTTCTAAGCAAACACCGGAGATTGAAAATTGCGTAAAGGAGATAAGGAAGCATTTTTTTCAAACTTTTTTAGACAAGAACACAGCACTATTTCTTTATATGAGAGACTTGGATAGTTGAAAAAGATCATGGATTTCTAAATGACAGTTTTACTCACGTGAATCTCCTCTTTCTTCTTGAAGTTACTCTGTGTGTTGGTCAATAAGCAGCTCTAGCACTTTCTATTCTGTACTTCTTTTTATTCTGTACTTCTTTCCATCTTCCTTCTTTCTGCTTTTTTCTCTTTTGCTCCCGTCCTTCACTTATGGTTTGTCACATACTCTTTTCTCACCCTTTGCTCACCCTTGTCCTCCTCACTTTTTTAGGAAAATTAGTCATTGTGTAGATTATCCCCTTCTGTTCTCAGCCTTTCTCCATGGTCTGTTTTTCCAACCCATTCCTGCAGGCATGCTGCTTTGACTGCTGGTTTTTGGTACTGATCTTTCCAAGTGTCAGGAGACAAGTGCTGCTCATCAAGTCCTCTTCCAAGTAGAGAACACTATCTAACTTTCACTGAATGTGTGAGGCTGAGATGTCCCTTGTTTAACTAGTGCCCTCTGAATTTTCTGCAGTTAAGGAGGGTAAGGGATGGGGGAATATGGGTGGGGCAGAGGCAGACTCTCCCTTGCAACTTCTGAAAAACTCAACCAATCAAAGCTCAATCCCTGATATTTAAAGAATTCATTAATTTGCTTAGTGGTGGTGGCGGCGGCGGCAGCAGTGAGAATATACATATGTACAAATGAACATTTGCATATGTCCATCTCCATCATCATCATCATCATCATCATCATCCTTTTTTAGGATTGCAACAGAGAAGTCTGTTGAGACTGTTGATTGTGATGCCACGCTGATAGCAAGGCTTCAAGAAGCATAAGCAATGTATTACAGAAGGTGGTAGAACAACAACTTGTTCACCAAGGGACATTGCTGAATAATGTGTTTCACTTCTGGTCATTGTGTACTAGCAGGGATTGGTGTCTGAGGTCATTCTTCCTGCCCTGATAATCAAAGCACAAAAATAATAAATGAAATACCTATCCATTGGCTGTTATATCATAAGAAACAAAACCAGTCGTCTGGGACAGCAGCCTCCCATTGCCTAATGTTAGGGCCAGCCTCTTAGAACACTTCTCAGATTTCTCTCAATGTATGCAATGTCCTCTGTGTTTGTTTAAAAGCAACCTGCAATTCTTTATGAGTTTTGACTTTTACCTGTTCATCTATTTCAGTTCAGTTTCTCACACTTTCAGAGTAAACCAATAAACATGAAACATGAAAGAAATGTGAGTTATATAACTACAGCAAGGATGGGCAAAATTAGACCTACCAGATACTGTTGGGATGCAACTCCCACTGGCCCCTGTCAGCCAGTGGTGAGGAATGCTGGGAACTGCAGTCTAGCAGTGTATTGAGGTTCACGCTTTGCCCTACTCTGGCCCACAGGCATTCTAAACTACTTGAATATAATTGTACACAGCATATACTGTATAGTGAACTAAGAATGGAGGGCGGTTGTATGTGAAGTCTCTTGACTACAGTGTAGTGAAAAGTAACCAAGAAAAGCAGCACCTGTTTTCTTGTTGAGAAAGAAAGTTTTGACTGAGTGTGAGGGTGATTTGGGGGAGGGAATATAGGTTGCCCCCAACCTTTTCCCTGATCACCATTCCCCACAGAAAATCTTTCCCTAGCTCTCTTCTTTTCCCATGAGGTTCTACTTTACATGTTTAGATGTGTAATTCTGTTGTAGAGGATGAGAGGTTAGTACGGACTGGAAAAATTTAAAGGTGATGTCAGAAATCTGTCTGTGCTCAAAATCCTTTTAAGGCAGACCTATGCGATATCAGTGGCCAAAAGGGTTAAGCACACTCTTCACATCATCTCCAAAGCTGATTTCTCATAGAATGTGCACAAGGACTTTATTACGCACTCTTGTGAGTGACATGTCATTGCCTCTTTGTTTTAAGCCACAAAATAAATGTATTGACCCAGAAAGGATGTCTCTTTGAAAAGCAAACATTCACATTACATTTTAGACTCAAAGAAGAAACTGTGGAGTTGTGGTACATATATCTTCCCATGTATGTATAATGTTACTTCATGGGCCTTTTGGATTGAGCTTTGTGAAGTTCACTCAAGAGTGCTAGTGTGGTGTAGTGGTTTTGAACATCACACTAAGACTCTGGAGACTAAGATGTGAATCTCCACTGAGCCATGGAAACCACTGGCTGTCCTTGGGCAAGTCACATTCTTGCAACGTCAGAGTAAGGCAAAGGCAAACCCCATCTGAACGAATCTTGCCAAGAAAACCCACGATAAGTTTACCTCAAGAGTTGCTATAAATGAGAAACAACTTCAAGGCACACAACAACAATGATGTGAAGTCTCTGAGTCAGGCATCTGCCCTGCGCGCACGCATGCACGCACGCATGCACGCATGCACACACACACAAGGAAAGAAAGGAGGATGAGACAAACTACTGTTGAAGAACAGGGCCAAAACAGAGGAAGAGTTAACTAATGATGATGGAAAAAATTAGGGTCAGAAAGAGATTAATATGCTGGTCACATAATGTAACGAATATGGATTTTTATGAAATGTACAAAATGTTCCCATAGTTTTTTTTTTTAAATGGACTGCTCTGTCTTGTTCAAAAGAAAGGTCTCTGGAACTTCTAGTGGCTAAAGGCAGATGATATATATGTGTGTGTGTTTGTGCATGTACGTCTCACGAACACCCTCCTGCAAAAAATTGGAATATGTGTTCTCTCTTTTTTCTGAGCAGACTGGAAGAGCAACAGGACATATATTCAATAATGGAGTAACAATATTTATATTACAGTGCCTTCTCTATAGTCCCCAAAGCTTTTCACTACAATATTTTCTACAGCAATTCTACAAGGTTATCATGTGTTTTGGTCTCACTATTATCTGTGATAATATTACACGGCAGTTGCTATGAGTCTGTCCAAATCTGGAGGACTGGCTTTCTCTGTCCCTCTGATTAGTTTGCATTCCTCCAAGAGAACTCTCAGTGCAGAGCACAAACAGTCTTGAACAGGGGAAGGAATGGAGAGTGTGGTTCCATAAAACAAACAGAAGAAGAAGAGAATCTTGCTTTTAACTGCCTTAGAGTTGTATGCATATTCTTTGTGCCATAACACCATTTCAGCTCAGACTTTGAAGCCAGGAAAGAAGCCAGGAAAATCCAGAACCAGAAAGCAAATGTTAGCAACTAGCTGGCTGAGGAATACTGTAGGCATTGTAGTCCAAAAGTAACTTTCCCAGTTGGATTGCCATTATTGTTAGTCATCCATTTAGGTAACAATTTCACTTGATTTCCATAAATAATACTATTTTGAATTGTACAAGAAGAATGGACAACAGAGGCCCCCTGAGACTGCAAATGTTCCTCAGAAAGTCAGTGACAAAGTTGCCAGTCTCTTGTTTGGTAAGAGCAGTGGCTCTCAGTCTTTAGTCCTCCAGATGTGTGGAACTTCAGCTCCCAGAATTTCTGACAATTGGCTATACAGGCTGGGATTTTGGGAAGCTGAAGTCCAAAACATCTTGAAAACCAAAGGTTGAGAACCATTGGGCAAGAAAAATTGCTGGTTAAATGGTCTAAGAAGGCTAAAACATGGTTGGAGATCACAATTCATGCTCGCCACCACTGCCACCAATAAAGCCAGAAGGAAGTGGTAAGCTAGATGTCCATGGAAAAATAATACAAGCATTTTGTAATACAGACTGCAGCTTTGAAATGTGATGCAGAGAGAGTAAACAAACGTAGGAAAGTGTCTTTTGGGTGGCGTGTCTCTTTGGCTTGCTGATGTTGGGGCTGTGGATTAACATGCCAGCTTTCACCCACACTTAACATGTAATACAATATTTTTAAAATGCCAATAAGCATCTTGAATAAGCACTGAAACCAAATCTTAGGTAAGGATTGAACTTCTTGGATAGTGCCATGAACTGGAAAAGCTGAAAGAATGGAAAAAATCTTTATATTTTTCTGATTTAATCTAAATCATTTATCTGCATTAAATAGCCCCAAGTTAGCCCATATAACAGTATTCATGAAATAACCTCAAGTTCACATATATAAATTATTTTCATTTTATAGCCTCAAGTTGCATGTGTTTATTTTATTTATTAGATTTACTCCTTATCTTTCCTCCCAAAAGCTCAAGGAAACAAGGATGCGTTTCTCCCCTCCCCACTCCATCCCCATTTGATCCTCACAATCATGCTGTGAAATAGGCAAGTCTCAAATATAGGGACTGGACCAAGATTACCCAGTTTTGTTGTCTTACTGCTGTGTTGGGACTTGAACCCAGACCTGATCTGATGTTTTAATTCACAGCTCGGGCTGGGATGTCAGGTTTTTGCCTCTGGGACCCTTCAGGCATTACAAAGAACAATTAAAAATAGTCAGTCAGTCAATCAGTTTTATTACATTTGACTAAAAGTAATTACAAATTCAGTTAAAAAAAACAATAAAACCAGTGTAAAAATGTATGCATCCATATACATCAATATAAGATATTAAATCAAAGAATCTCCAGCCCAATCTATAGCAATCACTTTCAAGTAGCTGGCACAGATAGTTTTAGCAGCTTTGGCAAATAAGGCTTTTTTACATGTAACATGTGGATTGCAATCTGAGACAGCCAGCAAAGTTTTGTAAAAGAGGTCTCACCTTGTAATGATGCCAAAATATGTCCCAAAAATCTCTTTCTAGGATTTTGATAAAGGGAAGCAAATGAGTAGGTAGTGTATAATATCGTCTACCTCACCCATGCCACAAATGCAGACCCTTAAATGTCTAGGAATATTTCTATACCTACCATCTAGAACAGATGTTGGCATAGTTTGGAAATGTAGTTCTGTGAAAGTGATTCTCAAAAGGGAAAAAGTCAGTGTACGTATGTATTGAGCTCTCAAATGATTGGATTTCACCAAATGATACTAGTGTGAAAAATCGGAACTTTTGATTAGACCAAGGTCCTGCTTGTTATCCAGTTTGTAAATGAAGTCCCTGAGTTTAGCTTTGAATCCATGAAAGACAAAAATATCTGTTGAGAGAATTTTAGATGTTAGTAGGCCTTGGACTAACTTAGCCCAACTACCTATCTTCCATTGCTTGCCTAAACATAGCTTAGGCAGACGATCCTCTGAATTAAAAATAGGGATGAAAGACAAAAAAGAAACCAGGAGCTGACTAGAAGTTAATTTCTGGTTTTGGAAAAAAAAAGAAGGAGGGTATTTGGGGATGTGAAAAATGCAGACAGGCCATGCAACCTTTTCAAGGACAAACCATGTCTCCTGGAAGCTTCCAAGAGAGACAATTTATCTCCGTCCCAGAAAGAAATGGTCCAGAGAATTGTGTACTGAAGGCTATTAAAACTGCTTTGAGGACCAAAAGTGGTCCAGGGATGCCCTTGGGCTATCCCTGCTCTAGCCCCTTCACCATGTTAGTTCTGCTCTCATCTGTTTCTTAGTTCTATACGTGTGCGTGAACAGTAAATGCATAGGGTCGTGCCTGGTTTGTAATCTTATTCCTGCATATGATTGCGCTGTTAGACTGCATTCCTATCTACAGTCAGCCCTCCACATTTCTTGGTTTCACTTTTGCAGATTTGATTGTTCATAGATTATTTGCTGTCACCTCTGCTGCCTCCCTATGCCATTTTTAATAGGGACTGCGAGCCTTATGAGACTGAGAAACTGTGAATGGGGCTTGTTAGTCCCTATTAAAAATGGTATGGGGCAGCAGTGGAAGTGGCAGTAAGCTCCACCAGCCACCCACTTCCGCCTTGTGAAGGAACCCTGATGCCTCAAAGGAATCCATGGTGGGTTGAATATAGTGATCATACTTTTTTGTGTGTTAAATATGATTTGAGAGGGCCTAGAGTTATTCACATTTTTTCACAGGGGTCTTGTGCCCCTAACCGTAGCGAATGTGGAGGGATGACTCTACACTTAAGCAGGACTAAGTCTCATTGAATTCAGTGGGGCTTGCCTTTCAGTCAAAATGCAGAGGGTTTCATTGTTGTTCAGGAGCAGGTAGAATAATACTCACTGGTTAACAGATAAGAAAAACATGAATCAGTTGACAAAATAAAGAGAGAAAATGAAGTGATTTTGTTACAAAGAAAAGGGTTCCAGAAAGGACAAAGCTCTAGTTCATGGATATATGGTTGAAATATTTGTTCTGCCATGTGATATTCTTTATTGATACAATACAGAGCAGTTGCTTTGTTTCAGTGTTGGAGTTCTAGTGATATAGATGAGCAGGTTATTTTCAAATGAAAGATTTTAACTCATTTATGCAAGGTCTAATAGAACTGACACAAAATTTTGGAAATTTTCAAAATCAGGCTTTCCCCTCAAATTTAAAATCTGAATTTCAGGATCTAAATATGACATCTCCTTTGAAAACAAGTGTGCGTGTGTGTGTGTGCGTGTGTGCGTGTGTGTGCATGCACACTAATTGTTATAATGCATGAATGTGGCTAACATGAAGTATACCAAATTCAACTTCAGTTTATATACTATATGCTACCAGCTCTTGATTGATACCGCACATCAGTTATCAGTTATTGTTCAATGTGGATTGCTTCATTTCTGATACATTTCAGTAATGTCAAGAGATAATTGCTTCTACATGTCAGCCTTCAGACCTTGTAAAATATTTCTATTGCAAGTCAATCCACATGAACTGTAGTCAAGGTGATACTTAGGTATACTGCATTCTATTCAGTAACTGGACAGAACGTGCATAGAGCTTGGGAATTTTATTATTATTTTTATTTTACTCCTGTATTTATTTTACTCCCAAGACATTTAATTCCAAGGGAGCTGAATGAAACATTTCTTTGTATAATTCACTTTCTGCTGTTAATTTTCAGTAATATAGGCTCATCTGCATTATCTTTGTAGTACTTTAAGTACACATGCCTTGCTTGTTCTTCCCCCCATACCAGCAAGAAATAGATAATCAATCCATTTAGAGATACAACAGGTAATCAGAAAAAATAAGCACATCCAATTTCTGTTAGGAGCAAGAAGCAAGGCTCCTTAACAGGAGAATGTCAGCCCAAAAAGCCAAAAGCAACTTCATGTGTAAATACTGGGGTGTGAATTTTGTAATACCTATGGCAGAATTTCACTATCTACAGCTGTTATTCTTTATCTCCACTGTGTTCTCCACCCCCTCACAGCCCTGTTTATAGTTTTTTTTTACATACATACATACATACATACATACATACATACATATATATATATGGTGTTTAAATTGCCATGGGCTTCTGTACTTTTTACCTTATTGTTTTGTGCAAACATTCATTCCATTAATCTGTGCACCATCATCTGTGCACCACTACTTGAATGTAAACTCCATTGGACATCATGCAGAGGGATCTTGAAACACCTTTGAGCCTGAGAGGAAGGAGTTGGTAGCATAATCTTTCATAGACTAAGTCTATTTAATCTACTTCTTCTAGGAAATTGCCTGTTACCAACTTCTTTCTCTCAGGCTCAAAAGTTCTACAAGATCTTTGTATACTGATCAAGACTAATACAAGGATGTCTTTGAATTTTTCCACTGAATAGCATGAGACTTACAACCAAATGAAAAGTTTATGCTTCCCATTATCTTGAAGTAGAAAAGGCAGCGTGGGATGATCTGATTTGCCAAGAACCAGCCAACATACATGTAGTGTCACAGATGGACAGCTACCCCACTTCTTATTTATTCTCTGCATCAGTTTTTGAGCAGACAGAAGGAAGATCACACAATGAAGCTGACAAAAAGCAAGTAGTTAATAACGATTTCAATTTTGGCTCAGATTTTAGGACCCGAAGGAACATACCTTCTCCACTTGTAGCCAGCAGGGATCTTTCACTGATGGAGGACCCTTTAACTGTTTTCAGTGCGTGTTGGGGGAACTCCAAGTTTTCTTGTCTGAGATGGTTTGAGGTTCCTCCACAAACCTGAAAGAAGCAGGCTGTAGGGACTTCCAGGTTTTGAGTGCCATATGACATGCCCCAGCAGCTGTCAGACGCCTATAGAGTCATCGCCAGGGACTGGGATATAAATGTGGTCCCAAGAAGGCTTTATTGTAAGCAGAGCCCTGGCTTTTGCTGAGCACTTCCTCCAGTTCCCAGCCTCTCTATTTTTAATGAAGGAATTTCAGGCTATCGCAAAGGAAGTCAAATTGTTTTAGGAAAACAATAGCAAAGTAACTAAAGGTTTATGAGTTTCCTCCCCTGAGGACTGGAATGGAGTTGTCAATTACACTAAAAGTGATGAATGGGCTATTTATTTAAAAAGACAAATTCACTGGACTCACGGCCACTCATTTTTATGCCTTAAATTGAGAAAGAGAGAGAGAGATAGAGATTATAAACTGGTACCTAAGTGAAGCAGCAGCTTAAAAATGCAAGATGTTATGCCCAGATAATTGGAGTGTATGGTTATGATACCATTTTCTCTAAAACCAAGAGGCAAACTGCCCCCTATTATGCAATCCTCTCACAATAGTTATGTGACTCAGCCATTTCATGATCAGTTTTTTTTTAAAGTGCAGTCTTTCCTATCCTTTTGAGCAGAGCATGGAAAAATCACTTTTTTGGACCACCCCCCCTTCCCAGAATGCCCCAGCCAGCACAGGGGTTTCTGGGAGGGATAGTCCAAAAAAGTAGCTTTTCCAAGCATTGTACTAAACAGAGGAAGACTTAAGTTTCTGCTATGACTCTGGGTCACAGGAAATAAATATCCCATAGGAAATAAATGGTGATTCTTTAGAATAAGGAATCGATGGTGGGGACAATGGGTCCTTTGTCTTCCTTCTCACAGACTGGAGTCCAACTAGTCCCATGATTTTCCATGAAAGTGATAACAGTGAAATAAATGAGACAGTGACTAGAGCAAAATTAGCTCTGGGGAAAGTCTTTTGAATACAGGCTACAACTTATCTGTGGTAATGCAGGCAGAAAGAAAAACTCTGCCACCGTTGTGTCTGCAAAAAGCCAGCCAGCAGAGCTGTTTCAATTGCACAGGGTCTTTTATACATTGGTCCACAAGAGGAGAATCCAGACAACAGCCCACTGTGACCAACTTGCCCAGGACGTTGGAGATGAAAATGATTCTGATCCACTCTGACTTGGGTACCATAATTAATAAAGATCCATTGGGCACATTTTTGGCCCCTAATTGTCCAATGAAAATAGATACTTTTTCATTCATACACCTCAAGGATGTCAACAGGTTTCCTGGAGAGACGAGAGCTACTATGTATATGTTAGATCCTTGCCCTTCCTGGATTATGAACTGAAAGGAAAACAGAACCAGAACCAAAACTACACTGGCTGAGTGGGTACTGGCAGTGATCAATGCCTTGCTAAAGCAAGGAAGAATTGTTTCATGGCTAAGGTGGACAGTTTTAAGAGTGTTGTTGAAAAAGTCCTCCTTGTGTTACAGCTGTTTCTAGCCCGAGCTTGTGGGATATTAAGATATCATTTGATATCAATAATTTGGCCTTCTGTACCCATTCTTCTCCACATGCTTGCGAGGCCCCCAGACAAGCATGCACACAGGCGGGGCCGACAATAACCGAACCATTCAAACCCCGATCTAGGCAGTCCAGTCATTGCCGAATGCAGCTTCAGGAGACCTCAAGGCAAGTACCACATTATGTATGCATGCTACTTACAAAAAGATCCCCTGCCCCATGCAGGCAGCTTGATGAGCGGACTATACAACTCTCAAGCACTCCGCGTTTGCATACTGGCTACTCTATTGACAATCTGGCTATAACTCAATCATCTAAAATACTGACCTTTCGGACGCTTTGTCTCCAGCCCCAAACTCATTGTTTTCCCCAAGTACGGACTAGCCTGCGGCCACAATTTTCTCTATAAGAACCCCTGACTTTGAGCGCTTCCTCGGATCGCTCTTGGCTTCCATCCCACCTTGCTGTCGCTTTGTCCAGTGAGCCTTCCCCTCAGCCCCACGTGCTGAGAATCCATGCTCCCCAACTCCTTTGCTTTTAACCGGGCTTCAGGACAGGTATAGTATTTCCCATACCAAACCTCCCCTCAAAATCCCGCTATCCGCTCCTACCTTTATTTCTATAGTTTCTTGTGTGAGTGTGTTGCATACATTTGTTTGATTGTGTTTCAATAAAACAATTATTATTATTTCAACATCTGCCTTATCATTGACTTGGCCTGACCCCATAGACATAGGGTTCAAGATCTCGCTACGTTACTCTGCCTCTTGCATTGCAAACGTGTGCTCTGTGCTAATTCCTTCCCCATTGTTGTGAGCACATTTAGGTGTCCCTCCCGGGACCCCCAGAAATCAGGATAACACTTGGATCCTACTGTACTGCAGAATTACCAGCCATTTCCCAACATTTCATTTCTGGGCAAGATACTGGAACATGTAGTGGTTCCCAGTTCTCGGATTTCTGGATTAAATGGATTATCTAGATTTCAATCTGGTTTCAGACATGATTATGGGGTAGAGACAGATTTGGTCATCTTGGTGGACAATCTGTGCTGGAAACTGGACAGGGGAATGTGTTCTGCTTGACCTCACAGCTGCTTTTGACACCAGGAATAATCCAGGAATTTGGAGGCACTGTCTTACAGTGGCTCCATTCTTTCCTGTAGAGATAAATCATAGAATCATAGAAATGCAGAGTTGGAAGAGACCACATGGGCCATCCAGTCCAACCCCCTGCCATGCAGGAACACCCTCAAAGCACTCCCGACAGATGGACATCCAGCCTCTGCTTAAAAACCTCCAAAGAAGGAGACTCCACCACACTCCAAGGCAGCATATTCCACTGCCGGACAGCCCTGACTGTCAGGAAGTTCTTCCTGAGGTTCAGGTGGAATCTCCTTTCCTGCAGCTTGAATCCATTGCTCCTTGTTCTGGTCTCTGGAGCAGCAGAAAACAAGCCCTCTCCTTCCTCTACATGGCATCCCTTCAAATATTTAAACATGGCTATCGTGTCCCCTCTTAACTTTCTCTTCTGCAGACTAAACATACCCAGCTCTCTAAGTCTATCCTTATAGGGCATGGCTTCCAGGCCTCTCACCATTTTGGTCACCCTCCTCTGGACCTGCTCCAGCCTGACCATGTCCTTCTTGAATTGGGGTGCCCAGAACTGGACACAGTATACAAGATGAGGTCTAACCAAAGCAGAGTAGAGTGGTACCAGTACCTCCCTCGATCTAGACACCATACTCCTATTGATGCAGCCGAGAATTGCATTGGCTTTCTTGGCTGCCACATCACACTGCTGACTCATGTTCAGCTTGTGGTCTATTAAAACTTCTAGATCCCTTTCACACGTACTGCTATCCAGCCACGTGTCCCCCATCCTAGATTTCTGTATTCCATTTTTTCTACCTAAGTGTAGGACCTTACACTTCTCTCTGTTGAATTTCATTTTGTTAGCTTTGGCCCAGCTCTCCAATCTATCCAGGTCATTTTGAATTTTGATCCTGTCTTCTGGCATATTAGCAACCCCTCCCAATTTGGTGTCATCTGCAAATTTGATGAGCATGCCCTCTATTCCTTCATCCAAGTCGTTGATGAAGATATTGAACAGCACTGGGCCCGGGACAGAACCCTGTGGCACCCCGCTAGTAACTTCTCTCCAGGATGAAAAGCAGCCATTCGTGATCACCCTTTGGGTTCGGTCGGTCAACCAATTACAAATCCAACTAACAGTAGCCCTGTCCAGCCCGCATTTTACTAGCTTCTTTGCAAGAATGTCATGTGGAACTTTGTTAAAGGCCTTACTGAAATTGAGAAATGCTACATCCACAGCATTCCAGAAGGTGATGTTGAGGAGATCCTGTTTGATCACTGCTATTGGCCTGCAGGGACTCTCAAGGCTCTGTACTGTCCCCAGTGCTATTAAATATATGCATGAAACCAACGGGAGAGGTTGTTGGAATTTGGGGGTCTGGCACCATCAATAAACAGATGATACAGCTGTATCATTCACCATATGTAACAACTAAGGTGGAAAAAAAATGTCTTTTTGCTGATACTCTGGAGGTAGGGTTATGGGGAGGGGTGTAATGGTCATACTAGCCTAGAGTCCAGTTCCACCTACAGTGAAATCTTGAAATTTGTCATTTACTACTATTGGCAGCTGTCATTTCCATCCTGTGGTACACTTACACAGAAGTTTTCAGTATGACCAGTCCACACTGAAGGTTTTGTAAGACCCCCATCCAAGCAGATTTATCTGTTGTGGAAATGGTCAATGTCCCTTCTATTGTGTTTTGCAGCTTGACATTATTACTTCACTTCTCCAGAAACATCTAGGAGATCTGACACATTCTATGCCAATTATCTATTGGCAGACCTGAAATCTCAGGTTATGTACGAAGTGGCAAGATTTGTACATCTATTATTACTTGTTGGAAAGCAGTTATGTACACTAAATAGTTGCAATAGTAATATTTTGCGCCTTTTATTTTAAATACTTTAGTGGAGATGTGTACGTGTTTATTTTGTTTTAGCTGTGTGCTTTTATCTGGAATAATCTCTTTTTGCATATTATTGTAAATAGTTCTATAGGTGTTTCCTGCTTTTCAACAATCTACTCTTTTCACCTCCCAGGCCCTTTTCCCAACCTTCTCCAACACATGAACTATAGTCCTGTGGTCCTTTATCAGAAAGATCAGCCAGGCAGAATCCTGTTGGATATCTTACAAACACATAAGTCACCTTATCACAAGGGGTTCTCCTACATGCAGTGCTGCTGTGATTTCAGATGAAGAGTTGGTTGTGCTGGTTCCTACTGCACTGTACCCCAAAGAAAGAAACTACTGCACTGTACCCCAAAGAAAGAAACCTGACTTGCCAAACCAGTCAAAAGCAAACAAACAGAGCTAGGAAAGAAAGAAATATTAATAAACAATATGAGTAATAAACAAACACTGAAAAGTTACAATAAATCTACAAACAATTAATAGACCATACACACACACACACACACACACACACACATGCGTGCGCGTGCACGTGCGCGCACACACACACACATATACATATACATACATAGCTCAAACACCAGTAGCAATAGGTGTAAAGGTCTGTTGGGCAAGAATCTTTAACTGCAGGAAGATTAATGATCATACATCCCAATGAGCCTGCAATAAAACAAGAGCCAGATGTGTTTTGGCATTGTCTTCTTTTTCAATGACAAATATTAAAGCTCTTATAATCTTCTAGTTCTTCCTATAGGACCAAGTGTATAATTCTTCGCAAAATAAGAATAAAAAAGTTCTTGCCTGAAAAAGGCTCAGGAAGCTATCCAGAGCCATCCTCATCTTAAGGTGGACCATTTTAATCAGTTCTCCACCCAGTTTTAAGTCATAGCAAATTTAAACCCTACTAGGTTGTGATCTGCCCATGATAATGGATCTAGGGGCAGTTCTTCCACTCCTTAGATCACCATTACTTCACCTAGTCCAGGAAACAAAGTCCTGAGTGTGCCCAGCATGGCACATTTAGGGATACATCCACGGTTTTCATGGAGGACCTTAATTTCTGAGCCACAAACAGAGGTGTCTCAGATGGATATTGAAGTTTTCCAGAAGAGCAAGCTGAGCAGATTCCAACCCCAAACCCAACAACACCCTGGCTGGCTCAGGGAGACTGTTGAGCAGCAGGGTGGGCAGTATACCAACAATCCCCAATCTGTCCCATTCACACACCTTCAGATAGATACACCAACTAGAATCTAGCACGTGGTCAGGGAAAATGGCATGCTGATAGACTACACCGATCCTACCTTCCTACCCCTCAGGTCTTACCTGCTGCTGCATAAGAAACTCTGGTAGGCAAAGCTGATGAGAATTCAACTCTCCAACCTCATTCCAACCAGAGGACTATGATACTTGCCAGAATCAAGACCTGAATGGCAGTTGTTTTTAACATTCACCAACCCGGCATTCATCAGCAAGTTTTTCATCTAAACAGACTATTTCCAAGGCTATCCAGCTTATGTGAGTTGGGGAAGAGTTTGAGGGCAACTGGCATCCTGTTGCTGCTTCCTTTCCCATTAAAGTCTAACTATTTTCCCTTCCCATATCTCTTTCTGCGCTGTTTTCTGTTTAACTGTATTTGTTTTGAAACTTTTTGTCTTAATTTGTTTTATTTGATTTTTTTCATTATTATTGCACTATTAGCTGACTTACCTAAAGGTATCAGCCAGAATCCTATACAGCCCAGGTTGAACAGCCCTAATTGGAAAATCTGAAATCCAAAATGCTCCAAAATCCAAAACCTGTAAAGTCAGGACAACCATGGATTGTCCATGTGGGTGGCAGAGATAGTGACACCTTTGTTTTCTGATGGTTCAATGTACACAAAATTTGTTTCATGCACAAAATTATTAAAAATATTGTATAAAATTGCCTTCGGGTTTTGTGTATAAGAGGTTTATGGCACATAAATGAATTTCATGTTTAGACATGAATCCCATCTCCAAGGTGTCTCATCATGTATATGCAAATATTCCAGAAACAAAAATGCAATCTGAAACATTTCTGGTCCCAAGCATTTCAGATAAGGCATACTCAACTTGCATCACTTTTTACTTTATGTACTTTATGTACATGTACTTAGCTAAGTTGCAAGGATGCTAAGAAACCCTGTTAGTGAATTGCAAAGATGCAAAGTGGGATACCAGTGAGAGTGCTTGATACATATCAGTGCAAGATGTGCATTCATGCATAACGCACATCAATGAATGATGCACATCAGTTCACAATGCACATAGATGCATGATGTGCATCTGTGCATCATGTGTATGAGCTACTTAGCTGGCTCTGCTGTGTTGTAATGTAACAGTGCTCTCCTGGATATGGATGTCATGAAGCTGCCCAATTCTAATTCTGGTATATGTAAGTCTACTGGAGACACAAGTCTGATAACAGTCTGGTTTTGGTATTTATCTAATTAAAAGAAAATGTGACATGTTACATATTTTTTTTTTATAAAAAAAATCTCATTTGCAGAGGTTGAAATTTGCTGGGGGGTGTTTCTTAGAAGAAAAAGCTTCTGTCCTCATCCAATCTTGTTATTTTTAATTCAATGAAATAGTTTTTGGATGAGAGTGTCTTTGCATCAGCAAGTTTACGGGTTTATGTAAAGCAACATCTGCTTGTAAATGTGTTATATGTTAAGTGAGACAGCAAACCGTTTGTGCCAAAGTGCGATGCCCTCAACAAATTGTTGCTAAGCAGAACACATAATAAAAATCGTAAGAACTGCTATTTCAGTCAAGTAGCTTGCTGAAGAGACAGCCCTGCTGTTATGATGTGAGCATCTGGGGAATCTAGTGTTGGGAATCTCTTTCAAGAGACCATCTGCCTCTCGCTAGTCCCACTCCTCTGTAGCCAGGAGAATCAGGTATCTTCACTAAGCTTAGTAGTACGCAGATGCAGACACATTTTGAAGTGAATGGAAGCGTTTTGTGCACATGAAGTGGGGGTGGGATTGCAGGAGAAAGAAGTGAGAGACTCTTCTGCCATCCTGTTCATGAATTCTGTTCATGAATTGGAATGGAGCTAGTTGGATTTACACCCTCACTACTCATTTTTTTGGCTGTTGCAAAAGTCAGAGTTCTGTTCCAACCACGAAATGACCAAAAGCTTCTCTAAAACCTACCTTTATATGCAGCACTGCCTCTGCAACATGGCTATTACCATGTTATCAGAGAACAGGGATAAATGGGGATGTGTCAGCCACTCTCTTGCAGTTGTATATACGGCAAGGATATGATTTGCAGGGACATAACCAGAGATCTTCATGGCCGCTTGTTGCTGTCCAACTATAGGAACATAGCTAGATGCATCTCTACTCATCTTCCCACTCTCCAACAACATGGAAGTGGCCATGTTGGGGAGGGTAAGCTGTTTACAAGATATGGAGGTAGTACTGGGAGACTAGATATGGAGACATAGCTACATGATACATGTATATCTCCTGATGAAGGCTCTTGGCCAGAGTCTTTTCAATCATGTTAAGTTCATATAAGAATTAATTAGATTTGCAGAAGCATTTGTTACCATGTCTCAGGACTAGGATCAGTATTCAGTATCTCTGGGCAGCTGTCAGACTTTGGCCACATATGCATTGCCAAAAAACAGGAAATACAACATCCAAAAAGAGGATGCCAATCAGTATGAAATGTGTACGTGCTGGTTTATAGAGATATGAGCAAATTTAGAAATAACTGCTACCAATTAAAGAGAAATGAAATACATCTTGCCATCAAGGAGAAGATAGTGACCAGAACCCCATTCACACCAGATAGAAATAGTGCTACTATTCTACCTTCACTGCCATGGTTCCATCCCTGAGAATCCTGGAATTTCCAGTTTGGTCAGGTACTAGGGCTCTCTAGCTGAGAATTCTCAATGCCCCTCCTTGAACTGCCAATCTTAGGATATCACAGGATGGAACCATGGCAACTAAAAATGGAATAACAGCATTACTATTTTGTAGTGTGAATGGGCCCCTGGTGAGCTGTATATAGGATTTGTTGTCCAAATGCCAGTTTTGATGGGCAGTTTCAAGGCCAGCCCCTGCTTCCTCTTACAGTTTTTCATTTTGAAGCTGCACGTGAATTAGATAGCTCATGTCTTCAAACAGAGGACTGGTCTCTGTAAAATTGGAAATATGGTCAACCTAGCTAGGTGACATGTTCTAAACAGGCTGATGTCTGTCCTAGCCTCCTTTAATATTGCCTTCTGCCTAATGCCAGGTGGCTGAATTCAGCTCTTAATTTAATTTCTCACAATGCCCTTGAAATGGCATTGTTCAGGCAATGTTCAGGCAACTATCAGCATTTGTTAAGCTCCTCAGGGCCTGCAAGCAGAAGAAGGGGCTCTCCATGGTTTAGTAGACCCAAGGGCTGCTTCAGCTGGGAGGAAGTTGTGCCACTTTCAACTTTGCATTTTCTGTCATTTAATTTTGACACACATTAAGTATTTCTTAGTGAAAAATCAAATAAGCAACCTTCCCATGTGACTTGTTGTTCACCACCCCAGTTTTTCAATTTTAGAAAGATTAACTTCACATTCTGCATGACCTTGTGTCTGGCACTCCAACCTTTTGAAGTGAAAATTATATCTTTTTACCACTTTTTTTCTTTTTTCTTACCTATCCTAAAGAGGGTTCTTAGAGAAATGGGAAAACTGCTTCTTAGAAAAAAGGAACCAATGAGCATAGTAAGTGCAGGGGAAACTGTAGGCAGTTCTCTGATGTGGGATATGTATTATAAGTGCCTGCATTTTTTTTTATTATGTACTTTTTTTTTTTTAACCTGTGCTTCTCTATGGTACAGTACTCACTAGAGTCAACAGCTGTTCAGTTCTTCTGGAATGTCTGATGAGTGAGCAATGAAGAGTGACCAGGAAAATCAAAGGTTTGGAAACCAAGCTTCAGGGGGAACAATTTAGCGAAATGGATATGTTTAACTTGGAGAAGAAAAAAAATGAGAGGTGACTTGATAGCCATCTTAAATATCTGACGGGATGTCATGTATAAGATGGAGCCAGATTGTTTTCTGCTGCTCCAGAGACTAGAACATAAACCAATGGGTTGAAATGAGAAGAAAAGACAGTCCAGCTAAATATTAGAAATAACTTTTTTACTGTGAGACATGTCAGACGGTACAATAGACTACTTTGGAGAGTGTGGACATGCCATCTTTGGAAATCTTTAAACAGATGTTTGATGAGCATCTTTCAAAACTCCTTTAGTTGTATATTCCTGAATGGCAGGAGTTGGATTATGTGGCTCTTCTCGCTTTTAAGATTCTATGATTCTGGACTAAAATGTAAAAGGAGGCTTTCTCATATGAGCATTTTTGTGGGGGTTATGTAGCTGGATGTGTCATTAATTAGCTCTTTTCTTTATAGGACTAGTTTGTTATTCTGTAATACTAATTGCCTCTTTCTGTCCAACTGCTATATACAGACTTTGTTTCAGCAAGAAATACGATGGGAAAGCAAGGAATTGTTGGTTGGCAATTACAGAACAACAAGAAGGAAATGTTTACATGGGCAGGGTGTGGAGTGACCTTCACAGATTAGGGGTGCAAGGAAAATCTCTGCACTGTTCTTGAGGCAGATTTGCGTATCTGCCTGTGTGAGAAAGAGAATCAGTCCTGCATGTGATCCTCATGTGGGCTATGCAAGGCCTTTCAGAAAATGACTGTATGTCCCTGGAGCAAAACATTCAACTAGTTCTTCTGAAATCAAAGGGAACCTAAGACTGGTTTAACACAATGCTTCTACTATTTGGAAGTTTTGTCACCAAGTCAAAAATACCACGGGATGTTATGGGCAGAAATGTTGATTTAGCACAAAATTATACATGTTTTAAGGGAAAGGCAGGATATTTTTGGTTGACCTTTGGACCATTTTCAAAGATGTGTATGCACAAAAGGGAAGTTCTTCCTCACCTGCATTCACAGCCATCAGGAATGAGCAAAGATGTGGACGAACATTAAATTTGAAATGTGGTTTTTAAAAGCAATTAGGTGTTATATTTGGCAAGTATTTCTTGTAATTTGTCATATCTGTAGTTCAGTCCTGTTATGAGGTTTGAGCTTTCAGGAGCTAAGATGGCTAAAGAGCTAATATTGAAATATTATGGGTTCAAGTAAAGCAGTTTTAATTCTGAATGAGTTCTGTGAGAGATTTATATTGCATTCCTATTCACACTTACTTGGAAATAAGTTCAAATGAACTCTGTGGGACTTACTACTGAGTAGGCATGCACTTTAGCATAATAGTGTTGTTTAGCTTAACAGAACAGTTCTACATATTTTTACTCAGAAGTAAGATGGAGAGCCAGCACGGTGTAGTACTTTGACTATGGTATGACCCTGGTATCCAGGATTTATTTCCCTGCTTGCCTGTGAAAAACTACTGGCTGACCTTAGGCACGTGACACACTCTTAGCCCCAGAAAACTCCATGATAGATTCACCTTAGGGTTGCCATAAATCAGAAAAAAGTTGAAGGTACACAACAAGTCCCTCTGAATTTAGTGAGGCTTTTTTCCAGCTAGGTGGGCATATACCAGAGATCAAAATGCCAATTTAAGTATCTTTTGGATTCTTGGCCAGCCATACAAGTGTGCCTGGCAGTGATTGGAATGGACATTTGGGTTGACCAGAAGTAATTTCTGATCACTTTTTGATCAATATTGGTATTTTGGGTTACATATGGGAGGCAAAATAGCATTTACAGGCCCAGATGGGTCCTTTGAGGTTTTTTCTCCCAATACAGCATTTTTGGCCCAATTTCTTTGCAATTGGGATTGGCAAGGGCCTGATGGGATCTCTGAAGGCCCCATAAAGCCTGCAGAATGTATGATTCCCACTCCAGCTCTGCCCACTTACCTAGAGGGAAAACGCATGGTCAGTAGAGCTTACATCTGAGTAAATATAAATGGGGCCTAAATCTAAACGCTAGTCACAACTGGAGTAGATCAATGAATCATCTGCTGAATGGTAAAGACCAGTGTTAATCCCATTGAAGCAACAGGTCTGTTCTAGTGGGTACTAGCAACTGAATTCATGTCTAGAACTGCACTGTAAATTTCTGTTTGAAACAAATGGGACTTAAAAGTGCCTGCCTATTTTGATCTTGGGTGTGACATCACAATTTGTATCTAACAAGCATCTCATCCATATTTTCTGGTTCTTGCATTTTGTAATGCACCTATTGGTGGGATCTTTTTTTTTTGCACTAAGGGGATTCTCAAGGACCCTGTTACTGCCCTGGCTAGTCAGAGCTTTGGGGATATTAAAAGATATCCTTTTGATATCATAATTTGGCTTCACTTATCTATTCCCTTCCACGTGCTTGCGAGGCCCCCGGACAAGCACGCATACAGGCTTGGCCGATTATCGCCGTCATATTCATAGACAATACAGGCAGGCCAGAAAACAGCCGACTCACTGCTTTAGGAGACCTCCAGGCAAGTACTCTAATTAGGTATGCACACAACCTATAAAAGATCCTCTGCCTCGTGCTGGCAGCTTGATGATTGAGCTATACAATACCCAAGTGCTCTGCGTTTGCATACTGGCTACTCTATTGAGAACCTCTACGATAACTCAATCATTCAGATTCTGACCTTTCGGAGGCTTTGTCTCCAACTCCAAATCTATTGTTTTCCCCCAAGTACGGCATAGCCTGCAGTCACATTCTCCTTATAAACACCCCTGATTCCGAGACCTTCCTCGGATCGCTCCTGAGTTTCATCCTGCCTTGCTGCCGCTTTGCTTGGCGAGCCTCCCCTCAGCTCCACATGCTGAGCTTCATCGCACCCCAGCCTTGCTCTCCATTTTTCCAGGCTTCAGGACAGGTGAAGTATCACCCAACCAGCAACCCTTCTAAAAATCCCTCTATACCACTCAAACCTTTATTTCTTTAGTTATCTTGTGTGAGGGTGTCGCATACAGTGTTTTGCTTGTGTTTGTAATAAAACATCATTATTGCTTCAACTTCTGTGTGCTCCTTGGCTTGACCTGACCCCGTATACATAGGGTTCAAGATCTCGCTACGTTACCCTGCCTCTTGTAATGCTAAGCAGTGCTCTGAGCTAATTTTCCCCACCTTTAGTTGAGCACATTTTGGTGTCTCTCCCGGGACCCCCAGTACACAGGGTAACAACCCCCAAACAATGTAGGCTGAGATCACTTTAAATGATGACCAAATTGGACTATCAAAACTATACAGTTTAGCTGGAACTATCCATTAGAAATGTACAAAAGATTAAGGATATTGTTGCAGTTGAGCCCTGCCAGGAGTAACTGAGACTGTATGCAATCCATCATGTGTACACTTGCTTTGGAATAAATTCCACTGGAACACATGGAGGAGATTTGTCATTAATTTTATTTAACCCTGCCTTTTCCCGAAGTCTGGGATTCAAGACAGCTTATAAATAAAATAATTGTAATACAATTAAAAACCAATATTAAAATAGAAACAAACTAATAACATTATTAAAACAATTTAAACGATATACTTAAAAAAGATAAAAAAACAGTTAAAACAATAGAATTTTAAAAAGATACATCACCCTCTTACAAGCTCCTTGCTTACAAGCATTCGTTTCTAAAAGCCTCTCTGAATAAAAGTCTTTGCCTGCTGGCAGAAGGACAGCAAGAAAAGGAACACTCTAGCCTCCTTCAGAAGGGATTTCAGAAGTTTATGAGCAGCCACAGAAGAGGAAGTGTCTTGTGTTCCCACCAACTGAACCTGTGAAGGTGGTAGAAGTACTGACAAATTGGAATTTCCTGAGGCTCCAACACTCTTATAGGGACATATGGTTTGTGAGATAGCCTGGACTTAAGCTGTAGGTAGCCCTCTGAATGTGAGAGTTCATACTCAAGGCTGATTAAATGATAACTAAAGCACCACTTGTAGCCTTTCGACCCTTTCCTTCCACACTGCAGCCAGCCTTCTTCCCACTGCAGTGGGGAAGATGTTACCCACATTAGCAGACTCCGTCCTGGGGGGATATAAAATTAATATCAAAAATATCAGCTATGCCAGAGAGGTTGTCCGGGTGGGTGCGTAGACAAATAGCTCAAGTGACCGGACATAGGTCAAGGCCAGGGAAATCCCCAGTCACATTCCCCAAGGACACCTTAGGCAAGGCACGTCCACACAAACAAAGGGTCCTCAGCCACAAAGCCAATTTGAGGGGATTACTGGGTTTTCTCCTGTTGAGCAATGCTTGCATTGGCAAATCCTATGGGGGCAAAGTTCATTTACATGAAACAATCGCGCAAGCCATCAAGTTGCTATTGTGTGGTGTTTCCCTTCTATTTCGACCATTGTTTTTCCCAGGAAAGGGTCTGTCCCCACGGTATGTTCTGCCCTGTAAGTAGTCCCCTTTTTCAAGACCTTCATTGGAGAACTTCCCTGCCACGTTAGCAGACCGGCACTCTGTTAGTCGAGTGCTCCCCTCAGCTGCCTCTCTTCGCTGAGCTCTTTCTTTCTCGCCGCTTCCCGGACCGAAGACTTCTGGACAGGTGCAGTATTACTACTGCCTTTACACCCTCTCTGCTATATCCCCTACAATTTTTCACCTTTCTCCCTTCTTGATAGGCCTTGTGTGCATGAGTGAGTGACTGCGTTTTTGCGTGAGAACATATTTGTTAATAAAATTCATTCATTGATACGATTGGCTGTCTTTTGCTTGGTCTGACCCCGTAAAAATTGAGTTGAAGGTCTTGCTGGATTACCCTGCCCCTCATTCTGCTATAGCCAGTGCTCTGCTAATTCCCCCAGTCTTTACATTTTTGGAGCAAATCAAGGCATCCCCCAGGGGATCCCCAGAAGTCAGGGTAACAAAGGAGGCACGTAGTCACACTTCTGGCCCTTCTGCATGGCCTCTTGAGATGGAAGGCTTGCGCGATTGGGGGCCATTGATGGAGTTTTTCTGTCAACGATATACCCTGCAACAGTGCTGGCTGGAGATGCGAGAAGGGCGGGACTGCAATGACATCACATGGAAGCATCGTTGTGGTCCTGATCCTCTTGTGTCCCTGTGCTGGGACACCACCATCCTGCGGAAAGGACCTCCCACTCATGGGAAGCTTGGCTGACCCCTCTGTCTGCTTTTTCTCCAGCAGGCAAAGACCTGGCATTAAAAATGATATACCCTTGTTACCTTGGTTGCTTTCAGAAAATGAAGGCCACAGAGCTTTTGCTCTGGGCTTGATAGATTCTGGAGAAGGGGCTTGTGAGGATACATGGCAGACTACTGTTTTTATTTTATTTTGCTGTATGCTTGTCAAACATCGATTAAAATCTGTTGGTGTTTCTTTTGTTATTGATTTCTAAAATATAGTTTAAAAGGAAACTTTCTATATTTATTATTATTGTTGTTGTTTTAAAAACACAAGATTACCATTATCTTAAATTGGTGGTATTCTTTTATTTTCCTTAAAAATAATAATAATGAATGCACATAAAAATTTGATTTCAAACCATGTTTTAGCAGATGCAAAATTGAGCTTTCACAATTGGTGAGGTCCAGTTAGCCCAAACAAATCAGTAGCTTTTCTATAGGGTAGATATTATGACTTCTCGGGGAAAGTTCTTTTCTATAAGCCATGCCTATCTTTAGTTCCCATATGTAGGAGAGATATTTTAATCTTACTTTGTTGATAACAGAGCATTTAACAACAGACCAGACCTGCTGGTTTCCCACGGCAGGAGACGGTGAATGCTAAACAATAACAGAGCAATAAAGAATGGCCTTTCTGATCAATATCCTGCCCAGATGCTGAGTGGTAGCAGTTTTGGCTTATCTGAAACATCTCTATTGTTTGTTTTTCATTTGATTAGTGATTGGGCTAATTTTCAAGATCACAAAACACAAGGAACCTGCTGGGAAGACCATAGCTAACAAACATCTTTAACAGGCCTGGCCAGAATATCACAACATTCACATATTTTTGAGGTTGCTTTGTATACTTTTTTTGTATACAAAAGTTTGTATACTTTTGAGGCATTTTGACTAATTCAAATAAAACTATTGCTTAACTGTATGTTTTGTTTTGTTTTGTTTTTTTCAAGGATCACCAAGTCTTTATTTCGGTTTCTCATGACAGATAACAATAATTTGCTAGCCAGACAGTTCAACAGGTGAAATTCAGCTATAGTTTGTTTACTGGTAATATAGGCCCGAGAGCCAATTTGATGTACTGGTTTGAATGTTGGACAACTCTGGAGACCAGGATTTGAATCCCAGCTCAACCATGGAAAACCACTGGCTGGCTTCGGGGAAGTCACACTCTCTCAACCTTAGAAGGCAAAGGAAAACCCTCTCTCAACAAACCTCACCAAGAAAACCTCATGATAGGCTTGCATTAACAGGTGCCATAAGGTGAAATTGACCTGGAGGCATACAACAATACTGGCCAGAGCAGGACTGCCCAGAATAGAACTATCCATTTACGACCATGATTATTTCTGGGCCTATTAATGATTATAACTAGTAGTCCTTTGATGATAGCTTTCTGCGGTACACAGGGCCAGTTTGACCATTAGGCAGCACCTAATGGCAGCAAACTGCCATAGCTTTGAATTAACCCATTGATCACCTTAATTACTTAATTTACTGTTTTTTTTTTTAGTGATTTCCTTAACTTTCCAGATTCCTCAATTAACTCTAAACTTAAAATTACTCAGTTTGATTTAGTTAATAGTTATCAGGGTTGGTGCTTGTGTCCCATAATATTCAGTAAAACAAGAAGGCCTACTGCTTCAGGGTTAGTATTAGAACTGGAGAAAATGTGTCACATGGCTCTGTTGTTAGGCTGATTGATCTGTGCAATTATCTTGGGAAGACAGCATGGAAGATGAAGGAGGAGAGAGACAATTTTCTGGAGTCCAGGCTGAAGCAGAATAGCTTGATATGTGGAATAAAAGAACAGCCAAATTTGTGAAAGAATGGGGGGCAAAAGATGAGAAAAGAAGGGAAAAAGTGAGTGTTGGAATGGACTAGAAAGGATTTGTTTACTTAGCAGTAAACCAAGGCTCTCAAGAAGCCAGGCCTCTTTCAGAATATCAGGACTTTCAGGTGAGCTGTTCCCTGGCTCCCCCATGGGCCGCCTATACAGAAAGAAGATATTTGGAGTCTTTCAAGGGTATGTGTGCATTGCGACCCTGTTCATTAGCTTCTCCATTTCCATGGATTATATTCTGCATTGTTTCTATTGTGTATTATGGTATTATACACAAGTATTATATAATTTTATTTGAGGTAAGATTTGATGAACCCGTTTGCAATTCTTTAGTGTACTACTCATACAGTAGTTCAATAATTAAGTGAAAAGCTTGTTTCAAACCCATCCCCCATTTATTTTTCAGCTTGTTTGCCTGTCCTTCCATTCTGGTTTTTACCCTCCTTTCTTCTTCTTCCTGTTCCCCTTTAATTATACAATTAAGTCAAAATGGGAGCAGAGAAGGTGGCCTCATTGGATATATCAGCATTAAAACTACAGATGCTACAGGTTGTATTTTGGATCCCTGGCTCTTCCCTGTGTTCTACCACTGATCTTTCCAGACAACACATCTTAGAATCTTAGAGCTGAAAGGGTCCAAATGGGACATCTAGTCCTGTGTACTGCCATGTAGGAAAACACAACTACAGCAGTTCTGAGAGATAGGCATCCAACCTCTTTTCAACGACCTACAAAGAAAGAGAGTCCACATGAAGCAGTCTGTTCCAGTAAGTTTGTTTACCACTAGGACTACTGTTTGGGAGTGGGGAGGCAGAAAGAATGCAGTAATTCAGTTGCACGTATTCTTAGAACATTTCAGGTTAAGTATTCTCCACTTTTGATTCACTGATGCATCTTTCTAGCTATGCCTTAGTGCTGTGCTTGTGGCATGTCAGTGCCCTCTAACTGAAAAAAGTCACTCTTTTTAAACCTTTGAACAAACAAGGAATTTGAAGAATGAATGAAGTGTGTGTTGTTGGGGATTGAAAGAAAAGAGAGGTGCAGATGAGTGGCAAGCTAAATTAAAGAGATTGTAAAATGAGATCCCATGCTTTGGGACAGCCCTTAGCAATCTGACTGTTCTCAGACATGCTGGACTTCCATTATTCCTAGGTAAAAATCCTATTACAGACTTTTTAGTCCCTGTGGGGAAAGATTCCAGGGTGAAGGCAGGCTGAGCCTCTTTGAAGGTGACAGTAACACGATGTGCTCCCTTAAGATAAAAAGTGACAACCTCCATGTCACTCTCAGTAAACTCCATGGTCTGGCCCAGCACAAGCTAATCAAAGATAACTTAATGAATTAATATTTCCTGCCATCAGTGTTTATGCTAGTGAATCAATTTTCCAATTTCTAATGTTTTAGCATTATTGAGTTAATTTGCAAACCCAACTCTTCCAAGCTCTGAGCAGCACAGCCTCCAAGCCATCTCTTCTGAATCTACCAGCTTTTCCCCTTTGGAGAACAGAATTCTGTGTGCCACACAACCTCTTGCAGGCCCCCTCAACCTTGCATGACGTGCTCAAGTGTAGTGGACAACACTATTTCATCACCAGTATTTGAGTATGATGAATAAGCCAATAGACAAGTTTCTGTACATGAACCAGGGAGTGGTTTTGGGGTACCCTCTTATTATTCCTTCATCTCTGGTGGCTTGCGCCGACTCTGGCTTTACCAGTTTGTGGTCATATGCCTGAATTGCCTTAGTATTTCTGATTCAGCTTGACTTCAGCTGAATCCCCTGTATGACTTCTGGGTTTGGTTCATTCACCTTACCATATGCTATGTTTGTCAAATTAACTTAATGTAACATTTGGTGTGGCCATCTGTAGTTGTCTTATCCGTATCACCATGTAGAAGAGTTATTTTCTGAACTACAACATTCAGAATCTCTAAGCCTGGCTAGGGGATTCTGAGATTTGGAGCCCCCAGATATAAGGCTTCTAACTTCTGTTCTATCTTCGTGTTGATTATCCATTAAAATATCACACTTGGGAAGCGGACGGTTGAATTCTAGAAGATGCACAAAAATGTGTGATTTGACCTTTTCTTACATCCAGACCGGAATGTTCCTTCCTGTCTAGACTTTCATAGTACCTGTTGACCTTTGTTCTACCCCACCTAATATCCCGAAGTATCAGTTGCCATTGTGTCAGTTCCAGTGGCAAGTTCATATAAGGTGAGAACTTTAGCTTTTGGCTAAAGAAAGTTTCCAGGCTACAGTGTTCAAAAACAGCTAGCTAGTCCATCAATTTCACAGTGTGCCTTTGCCAGGAAGATAGAGTCATGCCTTGGATTTTATCCACCTATTGTATCCTAGGATTGGCTACAGTTCCAGCCAGGGCACACTTATAAATTCCTAATTTTTTAACTCTTGGAAGTCAGAAATAATTTAATTTAATTTAATTTGATTGCAAAAATATATTCTCTGTTTTATTGTTAATACCCTTTTTAAAAAAAGACGCTAATTTTTTCTGAACCAGGTTTTGCCTAATGCTCCTCAAGCAAGTCACCAACATTTTGCCTTGGCAAAGACTGAGAGCTGACAGAGCGGTAACCTGATAGTCCAGTTGATTTCTGCATGTTCCCTAAATTTCTTAAAGAATCTTCAAGCTTCTTCATACTACATCAATAGAGCACTATGATTCTGCTGTAATTGTCACGGCTGCATCTATGGAATCCTGGAGACTGTAATTTATTGGGGCACTGGACTCTTTGACTGAGAATGCTAAAAATCCTTCCCTAAACTGTAAAACCAGGATTCTATAGGATGGAACCACAGCAGTTAAGGTGGAACCATAGTGCTATAATCGTGTAGTGCTATAATCGTGTAGTGTGAAAAGGCCCCTGGTTCTCATAACTACTAGTTGCCAGCATCTACTGATTTGCTGGAATCTTTTATGGTAGTTTTCATCCTACTGGTAAAGCTGGGACATCTGCTAACCAATTTGGAGTGACTTGCACAGTGACACCGCACTCCTGCGAAACCAGGTTAAAGGAAAAGGGCAAGAATTCTTGGAGGGATTCTAGGATATGTCCAAAAGTGAGGGCTATCAAGTTGTCCAACTGCCTACCTTGGAAACTGAGAAAGGAATTTTCTTTCTGCCTCAGGCTTTGCATCAGACATGTACTAGCAATGTAAGTTCCTAGCTTAGTCCACCAGAAATGTGAGCAGCTGACCTTGATGTTATAATGAGGCTGTCTTTAAAGTCTGGTTTTGTTCCAGCTACAGATAACTAAACATACACAATTTCCTTCTTCACCTTAAATAAGTTTTTCCTGTACCATTCTACCCCTTTACCCCCAAAGGCCAGAAGAAAAGTACAATTGGGTATCATTCAGCTCTCCTTCTTTGGTCAGGACAGTCCTAATTAGACTATTTCCACCTATTTTTAAAATTCCCAGTTTCTTTCTCTTCCTCCCACTTTCTTCCTTTGTCCTGAGCTTACTTCAATAGCTAGAAACTGAGTTCAAAGTGCAAAAGTACGGCAGTTTGCATTCAATTAACTCAGCAGGGAAGAGAGGAAGGGGCAGAATTTTGCCCTTTCCCATAAACTCAAGTGAAAGCAGCCTCTGCAGCCTCTCCTGGCTTCTGTGTTCTTCCTCATTCATAATATTTGCTATCTTGACCACACTCTGATGTTGCTTGGCCACATATGTTCCAGTTTGCAGTTGTTCATGTTTGTTCTGTGTTTGTTGCTTCTCAGCTCATTAGACTGCTACCCCATTAGAATTTTCACCCATGAAGAACATAGTGTACTTTCCAAACCTGATTTTATTCTTGGTACCATGGCTGGCTATGAACATTCCAGAATTCCCCAGTCAGTGTAATCAGTGTTTCTTGCTAGCTGGGGGATTCTGGAAGTCATAAGCTGCACACACACACACACACACACACACACACGCGCCAAGTTCTGAGAAGGACTATGGAAACTGCCCTAAGTCAAACATTAGTCCATCTAGTTCAGAATTGTCAACAGTGACTGGAGGTAGCTTT
This sequence comes from Cyclura pinguis, assembly GCA_030412105.1. Classification (NCBI taxonomy): domain Eukaryota; kingdom Metazoa; phylum Chordata; class Lepidosauria; order Squamata; family Iguanidae; genus Cyclura; species Cyclura pinguis. Next base: position 234,571,246 of record CM059601.1, on the reverse strand, counting down.
CTAGGGTTTCAGACAGGAGTATTTCCTAGTCCAAGCTGGAGATTCCAGAGACTGAACCCCGGATCTTCTGCATTATATGCAACACATGCCCTGCCACTGAGTTATGACCTTCCCATGATGTGGAGGAAGCTTCTGCACACAATTTCTCTGTGTCTGTATCTGTACTATTAAAAACAAAACCCCAGGATTGCCCCATGACATTTTAACCCAGACTTAATTTGTTTTACAGTGATAATGCCAAATCCCCATTAAAGGATGCACTATGATATTGCAGAAAGTAGAGGAGTTCTGTCTACTGAGGCAGATGTTTGCAGAACAGCCTCAAGGTACAAAATACCAGACTGGCAGGGAGCATGAATCCAGCTTCAGTTCTCATCAACAGCACCTCCTTGTTGACTTTTAACACATCCTTATCATTCGCTGGTTCACCTCCTTCCTAGTAGTTCTGATAAAATACCATCCCCAGTGAAATCTCCTGACCAAGTCTGCTGAGAATGCCACAGCTTTAGAGGTGAAATGGAAGCTTCCTAACCAGTTTGGAAAGGGAATGAAGAGAAGGGGGGGGGGAGTAATCTGATCCGTCCTTCTATACTGGAGGAGGGAAATTTCATACTTAAACTATCTTTGTCTTCCTTCTTTCTTGTTAACTTCAAGCGGTGGCCATAAATAAGTGCTCTAGGCAATTTGTTGTACTGGTCAGCGGTTCTTAATTAAGAGGAGAGGGCAATAAAAGTGTTTTCCCTGCCTCTTTTGTACTGTTTTACATGTGCTATGCTCTTGCAAAACCCTTGTATCAAAAATGCCCACTGTCTTCCCAAATGCATCTTAATACATTTACTGTACAGAGACTTTTAATTATGATTTTTCAAACGGAGAAGATATTCAGTTGCTGTAAAACTACTAGTATGATGTGTTTGCATTTTTCACTCATATGCATACTTTCTATTTCTTTGTACATGCTGTCTTTTCAGAAGGCCACCATCTACTTTCAGCATTATCTTCAAATACTGTTTTAAGCTTATTTCCTGTTGTCCATCTTCCACGTTCATTTTTCCCCAGCCTTTCCCTGTCACATTGGCTAACAACTCAATATGTAAAATCTTACAGCTTCAGCTAACTAAAAGATGATTCATACACTTCTTCTCCTAGTAATTCAAACCTGCTAATTATCAAAACCTACAGTTATCATATTATTCTCTTCTTTTTTCTGCAAAAAGACCATCAAGGATTCCCAGTCTTTCAAAAATGTCACCAATGCTTTTTCTGTTATTAGAGCAGTGACTATTATCCATTTCAGCTAAATCATTCAGTTTTGACAGGCAGTCCCCTTTGTTGGTATTAGTTCTCTCTTCCGTTTTTGTGCATGTAGTAGAATCATGGTGCTAAAATTCTGTAGTGTGAAGGGGCCCTAGTACAATCTCTTTCAATATATTTTTCTAACCCTGTTTTCTAACCCTGATGCATTTATCAAGAGACAGTCTACAATGCTTAAACAGATTTTTCTCCTGTCTTTCAACTAACTGTCTGAACTGGAGATGATTAAGTAATTTTTTCACATGCAAACAGTTCTCACAGGAAATATTGTTTGATGGTAAAGCACCATCCTACTCACAGACTATAATCTCAGTGAAATAAATGCATGTCTCAAGATGGATTAAGAACAGAAGCTAAATCACTGGCCTGCCTCTCCCCACCACCTTTGACTATATCTTTAAACCACTGTTCTGCTTTAAAGTTTACTACAATTTTATGCTCCCTGTGCACAGATATGAAGTGCTGATACTTTGAGCTTCCAGTATCAGAATTATCCGCCTTATTCTGTATTTCATAGCTGAACTAATGATGAGACCAGCTAAAGGTTGTTCAGCAAATTCAGAACTTACAGTGCTACTTCCCACTAAGTAGTCTTAGGAATACCTTTTGCATAGTGATACTGTAATTGTCCATTTCATTAAAATATAGTGTAACTGATACTGTATAGTTACTAAGCCAACCACTTTAATATAACTTCAGCCTTTGACAATCCTGAGATAATTGATTATACAATTGCAAAATGGTTTTGCTATATTACGATGTCTGAAATCAAACATCCCAAGTTCAGCCTACAAAAGAGGGATTTTTTTTCTTTCTGAAACCAAACCATTAAGCATCAAGTGGTATTATTTATTAATACAATGCCATTAAAATCTGTTGATTCAAACTTTGATTCAATATACATAAAATCAGAACAGCCGATGTTCCACATCTTGAATAACTGGGTCTATGAAAAAAGCACTAAGCTAATTTCGAATAGAGGTGTAGATGGAAATAAATGGCTGGATTAACATAGGGAGCACATGGATTTTGACAGATGTTCAGTAACCGATCAAAGGGCTTTGTAAGCCTTTGTGCATCGCTTGTCATTCCAAAAATGCACCCTGGATGTCAAAGGGAGCAACTTGAAATATGCTCAGTTGTTAATCACCCTCCCAGATATAGGTGGCATATCAAGTTGCAGTAGACCCTGTAGGATATATGAGAACAGTTGCAATGGGGATCCATTGGTAAAGCTGGTTTTAGGATATTTGCAAAAGGGAAAGCAGATCTTTGAGAGTGGTGGTGACAGAATTCCTAGTCTCTTCAGCTGTTTGGCATGAAAGTAGAAGATGAAAGTATTTCAGATTCTTGAAGTCTTTCTTTGCAATAGGAATAACGCTTTCCAGGGGTCTTTACTGAGCATTAGCCATCTGCCAGAAATTAGGGAGATGTTTTCTGATGTGCATAGATTTAAGGCAGGAGTAAACAATGTTGTTGGATGCAAGGGCTGCATTGGACGTCAGCTGTGGGCCCCAGGGTTGTTCCTATACACAGATGCAATTATCCACTCACTCACATATACTCTCTGTCTCTTTCTCTCTCACACACACACTCACAAGCACTTGTATGTGCGCTCTCTCTCTCACACATAGCCTGCACACAGATTCTGTGTCCCCACCACAGCAACCCCAGTTACTTCTTTAACATCACCATTAGTACCAGTGAAGCCAATGGTGGTGCTGTCTTGTCTCCCCTCAGCATGACAAGTTTAAGATCGTGTCTGCACATCAGTTTCATGCTCTCTAGTGTTTCACAAATGAAAACTGGGACATGGGTGGCCAAGTAGCATCAGGAGTGTGGTCAAGATGGCAACGGTTACTAATGAGAAAGGACATAGAAGCTAGGAAAGGCTCCAGCAGTTTGCTTTTGCCTGAGTCTACGGGAAAGGGCAAGATTCCTCTCTCCTCTCCTCCCTGCTGAGTCAACTATGGACAAACTAATTTTATACATTGAACTCAGTTTTCAGCATTTGAAGTAGACTGAGGTAGAAGAGGAAGGGCAGGAAGAGAAGAGAGAAACTGGGACATTTTATGCAGTGGATAAAGTGGGAAGATAGAGGATTATTTGAGACTGTCCTAGCAAAATTAGGACAGTTGGAGGGTATGCAGTGTTATAGCAGTTTGATACCTCTTTAACTGTGATGGCCTCATCCTATAGCATATGTTTAGAATTCTTGGCTACAGAGTTCTAGTGTTGTAATTCAGGGGAGTAAACTTGAGTTCTCTAGCAAAGAATTCTAAACACCTCACCAAGCTAAAAATGGTGCTGGTAGAAACTTTCTAAAAACTGAGAATCCATACTTTGAATGAAGTATGTAGCAAGATGACTCGAAAAAAAGCTAGCTCAGGATGTGAAGGGTATATTGATTGGAGCCCATTATTGGAAGGAGGGATTTCATTCATGCTGTATAGGATCCTGGAGCTTGTAAAAGTTACTCTTTTGATGACATCTTCTACTATCCTGTCTAGTGGAGGATTCTAGGAGCTATTGTCCAAAAAAGTAAGTTTTTCAAGCTCTGTTTAATATGTATTTCTTAATATAAGCTATTGAGGCAAAAGAGATAAAAGGAAATATTTTGGGAGAGTGTCTGTTTCATATCTTGTTTAAATCCAGTTGGTAGTCTAACAAGTGTAGACTAAATGAATCAGTAGTATTTGCTTAAACGCTGACTTAACAGTCTCCAGTTAATTGAAGGGTTCTACTCTAGTAGGGATGAGCAATTGGATTTAGGTCCTTGAAGTTGTCCCTAAGTTTATGTGCCTATTTTTAAATCTATAAATTCATAAATTGTTGCTCATAGGTAAAAGCTTATTTTGTCTGTTGGTGGCTTTCTGTGCCCTGGAAGGGATACCATAACGAAGAGTTGAAGGCAAAGGAAAAGCAAAGAATGCTGATAAGACAAACAGCAGGGGTGTGGTACAGAATTGTTATGGAAAGCCTGTGAAGACACAGGGGACTTAAGCTGATAAACTGAGTTATGTGGCCTCTAAGCAGCAGCCTCTGTAAAAGGGCTTCCAAAGATTTCATGCCAATTCCCTCACACAATGTTATCACTGTGAACCAGCACACGTCCAAGCCTGCTGCGTTCACACAGTTGGGCCACCAGGGAGCGAACAGTTCTTAAGAGATTTTGGCTGAGATGCCTTCAGTGAGAATCTTACTCATTCTGTGGTTTTCTGATTCTTGACAGTAAAGCTCCTTTGTTCCTTGGTTAACATCAAGTGTTTTTTTTTCCCAGGCACTAAATGAGGGTGAGAAACTGCCAGGAGCTGGGGGCTGCATCAATGCCCTGAAGGGCTAAATGCCCCTTTTCTGTCCCTATGTTCCCAACCACCAATATCAGGGAGGAGTGTGAGTGCAGGGATCCTTGAGAACTACAAAAATGACTTTACAGGCCCACCCTGAGTTTGCAGGCTGAGCTTATACCACTCCTGTCCTAAAGCTATGGTGGCCACATGGAGAGTTGCCAGACTGAAAACTGGAGAGGGCTTCTGTACATTTAATGGTTGCGTAGAAAAGGGAATTTCAGTATGTGTTCTTTGTCACACAACCAGCTAACAAGAAACACTTGCTGAAAGCCCCTTTTCTATACAACCATTAAAGGTGCAAAATCTTTTTCCACTTCTCAATCTGGCAGCTCCAACTATGTGTGTAAAAAAATGTATCGTTTGTTGTTATTGGGTTCAGGTTGTCTCCTATGTATGGAACTCTGTCATAGGGTTTTCTTGACAAGATTTATTCGGAATGGGTTCGTCACTGCCTTCCTTTTAGGTTCAGACAGCGTGGTTTGCCGAAGGTCATTAAGTGAGTTTCTATGACTGAGCCAGGATTAGAACCCCTGGTCTCTCAAAATCCTAGTCAAGCAAAAAAACCCTACTGTACCACACTAGCTATCCCATCTTTCGTCCCAGTGCTGTGACTCAAGGAAGCTTACCAAAATGCTCAAGGGAGCTTGCAAAAATATTTTGCTTACAAAATATGATATAGATTAAAACTTACAAAGAATGAGCATTAAAGGGTAATGATCATTACTATTAAAAACAACTGAAAACATTTGTTTAAAAACAAAAAAGTAGAAAAGCAGGAAAAAACACCCAGCACACAATTAAATGCCCTTTAAAAACCAGTCATTACTGGAAAGCTTGTTGGAATAAAAATATGTCTGCTCTGCCAACAGGGGAGAAAGGAATGACCTGGTCTACTCTTCCTAAGAAGGGAATGTTAGAATCTAGGAGCAGCAGCATTTTTCATAGATGGTAGTCCTCTTTTTCATGGTCCCTTTGTTTGAAGGGATATCTGATTCATATCTGTTTTAAAGACAAATAACCATAATAAGAAAGAGAAGTGAGAGGACTTGAAGCAACAGCATCTGGTCTTGTCACACTACACAGTTATAGGAGTATGATTCCATTTTAAATGTCATTGCTACCTCCTAGGGAATCCTGGGTTTTGCAGTTTGATGAGGCACTAGAGCTGTCTCACTGAAAATTCTTCTCCTTAAGCTGCAAATCCCAGGATTACACAGTATGGAACTAGGGGCCATTCTGTGTTCCACACTACACAACTATTGCACTGCGACCTATGAAATCCTGGGGTTTGTAGTCTCAGGAGGTACTGGAGCTCTCTGACTGAGAATTCTAAATATCCCTGCCTAAACTGCAAATCCCATGATTCCATAGAACAGAATGGTGGCAGTTAAAGTGGAATCATAGAGCAATAGTTGTGTAGTGTGGAAAGGCCCTATGGTAATTAAAGCAGAATCATAGCACTGTAACTGTGTAGGGTGAAACTGTGCATGTGGACAGAAGGCACACAGATCACCTGATCACCATCTTCCCCAGGTGAGAATATTGTAATACTCTTCCAATTATGATAATCTTTTCTAATTTTTCATCTGCACAAACAATTAAGGACATAGAATTTTATGCAAACCAGTGCTCACATTGATCCTTTTTGAAGCACATTTCCTTTTGGGTAGGGTGATGATGTGTAAGTACCCACACTAACGAAGGCTGTACATATCTCCAGAATATAGAAGGATGATATTCATCTCTCCTTTGAGAACTTGTATTTCTTGTGGCTAACCACTGTTTCAATCACAACATATTTATTGATCATAACAATTCAGAGAGTGATTCAGTGGAAATATCAGATGAGAAGATTTAGGAGCCATTCTCAGGCTTAATGGCCTCAAGAGCTTTAAAGGGAAATTCTCTCTTTTCTCTGTTAAGAGGCTGTTTGCTTCAAACAGACAGAAATAGCCTATTACCTCTTTAGTCTTATTTTGTTACAACAAATTTGAAATATTGTTCTTGTTGTGTGCCTTATGGTGATGCTAAGTTGACCCAATCACGGGGTTTTCTAGGGCTGAGAATTTGATGCCCCCAAAGGTCACTCAATGGGTTTCTGTAACCAAGCGGGAAATCAATCTGTGGTCTCCAGGGTCATAGTCCAACATTCAAACCACTACACCATGCTGGCTGTCTTTGAAATATACCCCCCAACACTTCACTGGTGAAAACCAGGACACGTGTGACCAAGCAACAACAGAGTGTGAATACAAGAGAGCAAATGTTATTAATAAGGAAGAAGACATAAACTAGAAGGGATGCAACAATTTGCATTTTCATGAGCCTATGGGGCAGGACAAGATTCTACCATCTTCTCTCATGTCCCTTCGCCTGCTGAGTTAATTGAGTGCAATTTACTTCTGTACTCTGAACTCAGTTTGAAGCAACTGAAGTAAGCTGAAGATAAAGGGGGAAAGTGGAGGAGGAGACAAAAACTGGGACATCTTAAAAGCAGATGAATAAGTAGGAGAATAAAGGATTAATCAGGACTATCCTTGCCAAAATTGGGACAATTGGAGGGTATATAATTGTGCAATGTGAAAGGTGCCAGGTAGATTTCTCTCTACATCCTACCTCACTTTTCTTTTTGCATTATGAACAGTCTGTTTGGCCCCATCCCCAGAAGGCCCCATGGGCAAGAGACTGCCCCCCCCCGATCTATTGCACTAGCTGCCAACACAGTCTAAATAAATAAATAAGAGGTACCTTTAGAAATAAGATATAGGTCCTTGTAATCAAGGTCAGCCTTACTGCAAAATTAATAAAGCAGCTTGTGTAGTAGATTTTCAATAGGGTATCACCTCCCTGTTTCCAGGATTAATCTTTAAATGACCCTGCTGGCTGAGGGCTTCAAGAAATTGTAGTGCAGAAAGATAACTTTGCCAGAGGTTGGCTTCAAATAGAAGACCATCTATTTCCATCTGTTGGAAAGTAGGAACCATGGCTATTTGAGCACTCTGCTACTTGTGCCGTGTATGTAGTAGCTCTCATTTGTGAAAACCAAGAGCACAGAGGGTTGCAGTCAGCATAGCTGCTCTCTGAAGTAGGGGACATATTTTTCCTAGAGGCTTGCCAGAGGCTTACCTTGAATGTATTTTGAAAGCCATGTTTCATCTTTTTCTCTGTGTAGAGCTAATACAAGCCGGGATTAAGACAAAATGGGAAGTATATGAAGGAGCTGCTATGTGGCTTAGCAATAGCAACAGCATGTATATTTCTATACCGCTTATCAGCTAAGTGCTGTCTAAGCAGTTTCCAATGTGTTAACTAATTGCCCCCAATAAGCTAGGTACTCATTTTACCGACCTATGGAAGGCTGAGTCAACCTGGAGCCCAGCAGGATCGAATTTAACAACCTTGTGGCTGCAGTACCGGCTTTTAAACAGTGCGCCACCAGGGCTCTTCTTGCTTGTAGTTCTGTCTTTCTCATGTTTCTCCTGCATGCTCACATGGTAGTGGCAGGCACGAGTATGACAAGGCCCATGATCTTGAAGTTATGGTATTTTAATACTATAAAAATACTGTATACTATAAATTTGCAGTGCACTACCTATCTTCTCAACACAATCCTATGCACATATCATTACCCTCCAACTGTCCCAATTTGTCAGGGATAGTCCTGATCCTAACCCTCTGTCATCCCATTTTTTTTTCATCTGCTTTTCAAATGTCCTTCTTACTCTCTCTTCTTCTCACTTTTCCCCTTTCTCATCAGAATAGCTCAGTTACTGAAAAGGGAAAAGTGAGAAGAAGAGAGAGTGAGATGGACATTTGAAAAGCAGATTGAAAAAATGGGATGTTTATACCAGCACCATTTTTAGCTTCGTGAGGTGTTTAGAATTGATATTGGTTGGCCACACATATCGCAATTTTCACCTGTGAAGTGTTGGCGGGTATGCCATGTACATGGAAGCAAGCCCCAACTGTGTTCATTAAAGCACATTCCTATGTAAGTGTTCAGAGAATTGCAGCTTTAAGTCAACAGGGATGTATCTACACTGCACAGTTACAGCAGTCTGATCCCACTTCAAGCGTCATGACTTCATTCCAGAGAATCCTGAGATTTGTGTTATGGAGGATATTAAAATTCTTCACTAGAGAGTTCTAGTCAGTCCTGTGTTACTGGAGCTCTTTAGTAGAGGAGTCCAAATCTCTCACCAAAACTACAGTTCCCAAGATTCCATAGGAAAAGACCTTGGCAGTTAAAGTGGTATCCAAATGCTGTTAATACCATAACGGTATAGTTTAAATGCACTCTGGGACAGAGAAAGATAATTGCTGAAAATAATAAAATGGTGTATCTCAACTTGAATTAGCTGTGTTGGAAGGAGCCCCGGGAGAGAAAACCCCGCACATATTTTTATTTCTGGAACAGCATGTATCTTTTCAGTCTGCCACCTGAGAAGTGATACGTGCTGTGTGAACTGGAATGAGTTTTTTCCCTGATAAAAACAACTGAGCTGCAAGGTGTTGATCTTTGGGGATTAGTGGCTCACAAAGGCTTTCCACATAGCGACACCTTTACAGAGACTTTCTGCATACCTTCTGACTATCATGATGGCATGGACAAAGTATTCAGCACTCTCATGAGGATGTGAGGATATGCTTTATCTGGGACTTGATATCAACGCACCAGAATGGCACGCAAAAACAGAAATAAAGATTGTGTATCACATGAACCCTCTAGAATCCAGCTAGCTTTCTTATTGAAAAGAGCATGTTATTTTGGCTAATTGTGTCATCTTGTCCTTCAAAGAGGAGAGCAGTAAAGTATTTGAAGAGCAAAAAAAAAAAAAAATGTTCTGTGAACATAATTTGGGAATACTTATTTTCTAGTACCTGCTTGAACTGACCTCAAATGCAGTGACAAAGAGACTCTGTGTGTGGACATTTGTTTCTCTCCTGACTGGTAGGCTTTGGAGACTCATTCACACTACACAGTTATAGCACCATGATTCCACTTTAACTGCCATGTTTCTGTCCTATGGAATCCTGGGATTTCCAATTTAGGGAGTGGTGTTTACAAATTTCAGACATATTGTTCTAGTGCCTCACCAAACTGCAGATCCCAGGATTTGTTAGAATGTAGCCATGGCAGTTAAAGTGGAATAATTGTGCAGTGTGAAAGGGCTCTAGCTGCAATCTTCCCTTCTCCCACCCTATCTGCCACACTGTGGCTTGGGAAAGTCTTCCACTTTACCAGCACAGAAGACAGAAGTATGAAAAGTAATCAGGGAAGGAGTGGGACTTGTTATATTACAGAAGAACTCCTGCATACCTTAAGTATTCTTTTAATGGCAGTCTTCTCCAACCTGTTGTCCTGTAGCTGTGTTTGAATTCGGCTTCACTCTTTCCCAGCTGGCATGCTGCCAGGTGATAATGGGGTTGAAGTCCAACATCTGGAGGGTGACAAGCTGTGTAATGGGATACTGATTGGGAATGGAGGGAGCTGTAGTCCAATATATCTGGACATTGCTGGGTTGTGAAGATTGGTCTGAGAGAATCAAAGTTGCAGTTGAATTACCATATTGCAACTCTTACCATATTTGCAGTGCTCTCATAATATTCTATGTTTTTTTTTATTTTGAGGGGGAAGCTGTAAACTTTAGACTGTTTCTATTGCTTAGTTATTGTAAATTCAGCTGTGAAAATTCTGACTGTATAGACATTCAGAATATTCCTTGTCCCAAACTGTCAGAACAATGACACCATCTCAATCAGGGATGGACAACTGCAAAGGGAGTTAGTTCCCCGCCCTGTTGCTTCCCTCATGATCTTGAGGGCTTTGGGAAATGCAAAATGAAGTCTGAGACACTGTACATGGTCCATGAGCTGTATTTCTCCAACTCCTGCTCTAAACAATACACCAAAATAGCAACCAAACTTTGCTAATTGTGATGAATATACAGTACTCTCAGCTATTCCTTGACTGGAATTGTTTCTGAACAAACATTATGGCAGGCTACTGGAAATTCCAAAATTTATGCCCCCTTCCATTCTTCACTTCAACCCCATAGCAACATCCTATGGAGTCCTAGGATTTGCAGTTTGGTGAGCCACTGAATTCTAAATACCCATCCATAAAATGCAAATCCCAGGATTCCATAGGATGTTGCTATGGCAGTTAAAGTGGCATCATAACACTATTAATGTGAAAGGCTCATACATTTCTACTGGCCCAAAGTTAACACTTCCCCTTTAGCATTCTCAAATACTAACCTTTAGTGGACTGAGAAGTCCCATGCTAGAAGTGGACACAGTGTAATCTTCTTATTTCTTGCATATCTGTCTTTGCTCCGTGTTGCTCTGGTGATGGGAACTGTAGTTCAACCCATGTCAGAGGGCCCACCAAGCTAGAATCCTCTGCTATGTTAGCTTAGCTGCTTTGGTACCATATTGCTCATAACTTTGCTGTTTGGGTGTTGGGAGGGGCAAGCTGGGCAGACCCTGGGAACCAAAATTAAATGGTATAGCCTGGTGATGTGTTGTGTGGGAAAGAATGCAAACCACTGGGAGAGGGAGAAGGGAGTTCTTGCAACTGAAACCTGTCCATCTTCAGTTCTGGCAAAAGCAATGTCTCTACGTTACATCTAATTTTTAATAAAACTTTTCACGATTCATCCATGAAGCCTAGCTATTGAGTTAGACTAAGACAGAACATTACAACCTAGTTGGGGGACAGCAGATAAAGACTGCACTACAGCATCTTAGAATTATTTTTCACTGTTATCTTATTTACTGTATGGGTCTTAGTCTGTCACAGTATGTGATAGGGAAGTTACTCATATCTGGCCTCTGTTTGTGAATGCATGTTCAGCTAACTCACACAGCACAGTTTTGAAATCTAATATATAAGATTCTTTCACTTTTCCAGACAAGAGGGCTGTTGTCACTGAAACCAACATTTCCAAGTATGGGCAACATGAGGCTACCACGCCAGTCAAGGGCAGTCTTGCTTACACCCCTTAGACCTACAAGCCAGCAATATTCCCATAAAAATAAAGCCCTGCTCTCTGATTCAGAGAATGTCTGGCCAGTTGTACTGAGAGATTAATGGTCTATGAATGGCTGGGATCCCATACCAGGAAAAGAGAAATACAGGGTCAACTGCTTCCAAGTTTGAGAACTTTTTCTTTCTAATAAATTGCTCAAGCATGAGAGGCTTCCGTTCTTTTGCTGGCATATTTTGCACTGTGCCCAGAGAAACAATCATATCAGATGAAGGAAAGCAAGTGACTGGGAGGGCAGGGAAACAGGAACTGTCCCTACGGATGTCCTCCCAGGAGGGGAGTCAGCCAGTTTCTGGGAACAAACATACTGGAGAAAAACTGGAAGTCACTGTCAACCTAAGGTTCACAACAAGGTGTCTGCCTAATTTGTTTCAGCACCATGAAAACAGAGAGAACCCAAAGACCAGTTCATTGAGACATGTCTTCCTTGCTCAGAAGCCCTTCTGGGAGGTGGCTTGTGGAATCCTGGTTCTGGTAGGGGATTTATGCCAACTGAAAACTTCCTTGCAAGCCCCAAGGACCTTTCCACACTACCCTGTTATAGTGCTATTATTCCACTTTCAATATCCTGTGGAATTCTGGAGTTTGTAGTTTACTGAGGCCAAAGAGCTCTCTGGCTGAGGAGTCTAAATGCCCCTCCCTAATATGCAAACCCCAGGATTCCACAGGATGTTGAAAGTGGAATAAAAGTACTTTAAAAGTTAGTGTGAAAAGGCCCCCAGAATCTGAGGAATCAAAAGGAGAAGACCATAACCCAGGCCTCAGTCTTCCCCCAAACTGGCACTCCTACCTTGATGTACTAGACTACAACTCCTATCATTAGCCAACGGGAGAGCTGCCTTGGGATGATGGTGCCTGTAGCCCAACACATCTGGTAGGTGCCCATTTGGGGAAAGCTGAGTAGGTAGATTACATAATCAACTCACTACAGCATTAGTATGGACATTTTTTGTTTTGCTTTGTATGCTCATTGTAAACTGAAGGGTGCAGCTCTCTTGAGTAGAGATGGCAGGATCCAAAGCAACCTGAATCTCTGTGTCCACATTCATAATGTAAGTATCAGTATATATAATGTAATGCACATTTACTTCCAGCTTTAATATTCTGCAAGTAAATCAGCATCTTCCTGAATAGTGTCTTTTTCTCATAATTTCCACTTCGGTGGCAGATATAAGAAGACGATAGCTTAGAAGTATAGAATCATAGAATCATAGAGTTGGAAGAGACCCCAGGGGCCATCAAGTCCAACCCCCTGCCATGCAGGAACACCCATCAAAGCATTCCCAGCAGATGGCCATCCAGCCTCTGCTTAAAAACCTCCAAAGAAGGAGGCTCCACCACATTCCGAGGCAGCATATTCCACTGCTGGACAGCTCTGACCGTCAGGAAGTTCTTCCTGAGGTTCAAGTGGAATCTCCTTTCTTGCAGCTTGAATCCATTGCTTCTTGTCCTAGTCTCTGGAGCGGTAAAGAACAAGCCTGCTCCCTCCTCAACATGACATCTCTTCAAATATGTAAACATGGCAATCCTGTCCCCTCTTAACCTTTTCTTCTGCAGACTAAACATACCCAATTCCCTAAGGCGTTCTTCATAGGGCATGGCTTCCAGACCCTTCACCATTTTGGTCGCCCCTTCCTCTGGACACGTTCCAGCTTGTTGACATCCTTCTTGAATTGAGGTGCCCAGAACTGGACACAGTATTCCAAATGAGGCTTAACCAATGCAGAATAGAGTGGTTCCCGTACTTCCCTCGATCTAGACACCATACTCCTATTGATGCAACCAAGAATCACGTTGGCTTTCTTGGCTGCAGCGTCACACTGCTGACTCATGTTCAGCTTGTGATCTACCAAGACTCCTAGATCCCTTTCACACATATTGCTATCCAGCCACACATCCCCCATCCTATACTTGTGACTTTCATTTTTTCTGCCCAAGTGCAGGACCCTACATTTCTCTCTGTTGAAATTCATTTTGCTATCTTTGGCGAAGAATCTGTCAAGGTCGTATTGAAATTTGATCCCATCCTCTGGTGTGTTAGCAACCCCTCCCAGTTTGGTATCATCTGTAAATTTGATCAGCATGCCCTGGATGCTGATCCACTCCCTCATCCAAGTCATTGATGAAGATGTTCAATAGCACTGGGCCCAGGACAGAACCCTGTGGCACCCCACTAGTCACTTCTCTCCAGGATGAAAAGCAGCCATTGGTGATCACCCTTTGGGTGCGGTGAGTCAACCGATTACAAATCCAACTAACAGTAGTCCTGTCCAGCCCGCATTTTATTAGCTTCTTTGCAAGAATGTCATGTGGAACTTTGTCAAAGGCCTTACTGAGGTCAAGATATGCTACATCTACAGCATTCCTTTCGTTTATCAAGCTTGTAACACTATTATAAAAAGAGATAAGATTAGTCTGGCATGACTTATTTCTGAGAAATCCATGCTGGCTTTTAGTGATTACGGCATTGCTTTCTAAGTAATTACAAACTGACTGTTTAGTGATTTGCTCTAGGATCTTTCCTGGAATTGATGTCAGGCTTACCAGGCGATAATTATTTGGGTCCTCTTTTTTCTTCTTCTTGAAGATGGGTATGACATTTGCCCTCCTCCAGTCTGCTGGGACTTCTCCTGTTCTCCAGGAGTTCTGCAAGATTATTGCAAGTGATTCAGAAATGACTTCTGCCAGTTCTTTTAATATCCTTGGAGGTAATTCATCTGGCCCTGGGGACTTGGATTCATCTAGTTTAGCCAGATATTCCTGTACTACTTCTCTACTTACTCTGCGCTGCATTTCCCTTGCTTCCTCACCTGCCCCCAACACCCTAGGTTGGGTAATTCTATCCTTTTGGGAGAAAACTGAGGCAAAGAGGGTATTAAGCTTATAGTGTTGAGAATTCACTGTGTGAGATATTCTCACTGTGTTCTTTTATGCTATGCTGTTCTTTTAGGGTCTTCTTATGGAAGCACATCTGATATCTTGTAGGCACTGATCAGATGAAATTGATTTAGACCAGGCAAAACCTCAGCTCTCAGGCAGAGCTTGGGAAAGTTACTTGTTTGGACTCTTCGCCATGATGGCTGAGAGAATCTTGGGCTTGACCAGAAAAATAACTTTTCCAAGGCAAAAAGTAACTCATCAAAGACAGAGATCTTTCTCATTGCCTGTTGCCATTTTGCTTGAGCTACTTTCAGCCACAAATGCTAGGAGCTAAACATACTGAAAGTCCAAAGCTTTTGCTTTAGTTTTGACTTACCATCACATAATTTTGGTGTTATTTCAGTGGCCAAGGACATGCTCTGTGGGATTTTGAAACCATTTTTTAAAAAAGAAGGACTGTTCTTCTCCCATAATATATCAGAATTTTTTTTTATAAGTCCTGTTACACTTCTTTAATACTATATAGTTAACAGCAATTTGAAATCCCTTTTACTATCAAAGATGCATCCTATAAAATCCTGGGATTCTGGTATGGAATTTGAAATACCTCACAAAACTACAGACCCCAGGATTCTGTAGCATGGAACCATAGCAGTTAAAGTGGTATGAAAATGCTGTAATTGGAAAATGTGAAAGAAATATTAGTTTTCAATTCAGTTTGCCAATGTGGCTTGGCAGCAATAATGAGGAGGATATTCTCTGAGAAACATAGAACAGTCTCCCCTTGGGCACATAGAACTAATTTCACTGCTTTTTGCATCTGACATATATTGTTTTGTGAGCAGACATCACTAGAACTGTTGTGTCTGATTTGTTCATTTTTTTGTATGGATTCAGTCTATAGGTTTCTCCATATTTTGTTCTTTGGTGATGCCGCATTCTCTGTTGACTGAAGAGGGATCTTCTGTTCTGTGATTTGTTTTCATTGCAAAAGTTGTTACACTGATGATATTTTGTAGGGTTTTTTTTTGCAGATGTTATTCAATGAGGTTTTTCAATGAGATGTTAGTCAATGAAGTGTGTTATCTTGTTCAGATTTCTCCAACCTACTGCTCTCAGCTATGCTTGACTACAACTCCTCTCATCTCTGGCCATACTAGCTGAGGATGGTGGAAGTTGCAGTATACCTGTATAATGCCTTAATATTTTGCATTTAAAATAGCATTATAACATTATGGGGTTTAATACTGTGTAAAATCTGAATAACCTTACTAGAAATCTATACTACTGTGAGAATATGGCACCCTCTTGTGGTATTAATTTATACCAGAAGCCTGCACATGAACATATAGCCTATTTTTTTTCAGAGTAATATATTACTCATACTGTTCCCCTGTCCCCCTGCCTCACCACCCTCCTTCAAACATATCCCGCTTGTATTCTGCATGTCTTCTCACTTTAGTGAACAAATTTCAACTGCCCTTCTACAAGTCACCCTGCTCTCACTGGCCTGACCCCCCCCCGTCCTGTTCTCCCTTTCCCTTCTGAGGCCTAAATACCCTAAAGGCACCAAGTCTGCGATGATCTTAGAAGCTAAGCAGACTTGGCTTTGGTTAGAACTTGGATGGGAGACAGACAATAAATATCAGGTGCTTTAGGCTGTATTTCAGAGGAAGGAACTGGCAAAACCATCTCTTGAGTATTCCCTGCCTAAGAAAAACTTACAAAATTAATGGGGCTGTCATATGTCAACAGGTTACCAAAAAGCACGTGCACACACACACACTACAAATCCACTCATGCATCAGGTGTTGTTCCAAAAAAAAAAAAAAAAAAGGAAAAAAGAGAAGGGGTTCCCTAGGCACCAAGAGGCTGACCTCCTTCTGCAAGAGAAAGTGTGTGCCTTAAGGGAGGGACAAGAAGTGTCCTGATAGCTTGAATGGTGTGCGGGTTTACATGTTGGACTACAGACCCTGGAGACCCTGATTCTCTGTTCAGCCATGGAAATCCACTGGGTGACTCTGGGTGCATCACATACTCTCAGCCCTAGAAAAACCTGTGATAGATTCACCTTAGGGTCACCATAAGTCAAAAATGATCTAAAGGCACACAACGGCAACAAGAGTTGCCTTGGGTCTGCCTCCTCCTGGCGGACATATCTTTTTGTGTTCCAAGTGCAGGAAAGGAGCAGAACGGGAGTAAGAAAAGCCTGTTGTAGTTGTGTCCATAACAAATCACCTGAACAAACTGGCTCATTTTGCCAAATAGCAGTGATGTTTGCTGCTCCTTTTATTTGGAGGGGGATTTTATTTGGATATTGCATTTTATAAGAGATAGGTTGTTAAAAGATGGGGTAGAAATCCTATAATTAAAAAAAAAAGTCCTATAGAAAGTGACTACCACACTAGGCATCCTTTTATACATGCAAGTTGGAATTAATGCAATAGTCAATTCTGTCTTTTTTAAAAAAGCTCATTGAAATAAATAAGATGCTTAACTCTAATGGGTAGTGATTAGGTATGTGCCAGTCAGAAACCCAAAGAGGCTGACCAGGCTCTGAGATTATTTAAAATGTCACAGTTTCTGTGAAGGAATTGAGATGTATGATGTTATCAAAGTATAACTTGTTGAATGTGACCGAAATACCAGTTCACCTTTGTTTCCCAGGTAGAATCATGGAGCTGAAATTGGGCCCTGAATCAGGTTGGGAAGGAGACACACACACACACACACACACACAATTAAACTTGGCCAAAAGGGAATATGAGGGAGTAAAACAGAAGTGGCAAGCTTAATTCAATACCACAAATGCTGATGGGCAGATCTGTCAGTTTTTTCTTTCTTCCATGTTCAAATGTTTTTATCTCAGATTCTCTCCATCCAGTTTATGAAGAAATCTGTGAATCCCAGTAAATCCTTATTTTTCAAAAAGTTCTAACTGATCACTGGCAGTTTTTCTCTTAGTTAAGGTAGCATTAAATGGTACCAGTAAAACATAATCAGTCTAAAGGCACCAGATCCCATCTGATCTTGGAAGCTAAGTGAAGTCAACTTTGGTTAATATTTGGATGGGAGACTACCAATGAGTACCAGGTGCTGTAAGCTATATTTCAAAAGAAAGAGCTAGCAAAGCTACACAAGTACTCCTTGCCTAAGAAAATCCTATGAAATTTATGTGGTTGCATAAGTTGACAGATGACTTGAAGGTGCACACCCACACACATATGGCCTTTCTCTTCACCTAAACTTTTTCATGTAATCTGTCTTTCCCTAGGAACAGAATTCAGGCTATGGAAAGCAGAACCATGTATGACCCTAGAGCTACTGAGCTGCCTGCCAGATGATTCATCACCATCAACTATAGTGCAGAATCTCGTTGTGATTTACAGTGCAGATAACTTGCAAAATAAATGATTCCTTCCATCATTAGCTGGAATCCAAAGCTTGAAAAAGAAAATAGACACTGTGTGTATGTATATATCTTTTATTGCAGTAACTAGATTTTAAGGAGCTTTAGAAGTTTGTAAACCTTACAAGGTTCTTCTGGAATGTGTGTCCATGGTTAAGATAAACCTACAATGGATAGTTATATAAACTCAGTTATAAAACTTTCAGGAGCAAGAAAGATGTCTTGATAAAAGGGCATGTTAGCTGAATTAGACCTGACTTCTCCACAACCTTGGTGATGGCTCAAGAGACTCGGGTTTCAATCTTTTTGCAACAGAGCTACATGGATTATACTGGTCTCATTTCTCTAAATGCTGATTTTTTAAAAACAAATGTTGTTGTTATCACAACTTGTACTTTTATTTCCAGTTTGCATTTTTAATAAATAACTCTAACTGAGCTAATGTGAAAGAAGGTTTCAGTTGCTGATTATAAGGTATTACTGAGCTTAAGATAATATAGTATACAGTTAGCATTACCCACTAGGCTTATGATTGATGATGCAGTCTAATCTATCGAGCCAATGGAGTGATAATCCTCTCCAAGAATTGCCAGAGTTGGTCCAGGATACTGTGGTTGGAATCCTGTTGGTGACATATATAAGCACAACTTTCTGTTAAACCTATGTACATTGCATATGGAAGTATTCAATACCTTTCCATGCCACAGTCCCTTCTAGTGTAACTGATCTTTTCCATGTTGGAATGTACCTCAACAGCCAATTAGTGGCAGGGATAGAACAAGGGTTGTCTGATGACTGTCTGGCTGTGGCTTCAGAGCTGGGAGAAGAAAAAAAAAAGACATCAATCCTCAGATCTCCAACTGAAGAATGGTGTCTTGTCTCCCAGATGTGGAACCACAGCCAGATGCAGCACCAGCCACTAATCACCCAGGGGAACATGCTTCAGCATAAAAAAGATCAATCCTGCTGGAGTGGAACAGGAAAGACTAAGAGAATGCAGCTGATGTAGAATCTTAGGCTTTGTTGACTGATGAGTATGACAAGGTCAACATACAGAAGGTTAGTGGCTTTGAAGTACACTGTTGCTTCAGAACTGGTAACATAACAACACCCTCCACTGGAAGTGAGAACAGGAGTCTAGCTTAAGATGTGCAGGGCAGACTGTTTAAAGCAAACATTTCTGCCTTCCGACACCTTATTGCTGCTCACTCCCGCTCTGCCTGCTCACTATCTGGTCCAACAACGACAGTAATGTGGTATAGTGGTACCAGGATGAATCATATGACCTGAGCACTGCATATGTATGTATATGCACAAGTGTGTGATGGCTGCTGGGGTGCCTGCTCAATCCAGCAGAGTCCTTTTCCAGTGATATTCTCTGTGATGAATTGGGAAATGATGCCTTGCTAAGACAGCAAAATGACCAGCCAGCCAGTTTCAGCAATGAGCAAGTATTGCCACCAGGGCAGTGGCTTAGGGAAATGGAAATGGAGAGCAGTCCAGAGACTTGAAGGGTGGTGGTGTTTCTGCTGCCCTTCTCCCATCCTGCTCCCTAGCATCTGCTGCCTGAGGCTCAACTCTATGTTTTTTAGTTCTTTATTTAGTACAGCTAGTCCCTTTATTTATTTATTATATTTGTATGCCACCTTTCTCCCTAAATGGGACACAAGGTGGCTTCCAACAATAAATTTAACACATTTAAACTATTAAAACAGTTAAAAACATATAAAATTATAAAACATAAAACAATATTCAACTTTAAAACAAGTGAATAAATAAAGTTCCCTTGTTCATATAAATGCCTGCTTAAAAAGAAATGTTTTGGTCTGCCAGGAGAAGGGAAGCAGGGAGAGGGCCAGCCTAGCCTCCCATGGAAGAGCGTTCCACAAGGTGGGAGCAGCTATTAGGGGGATCTAAGTGACATCCAATAGCAGAAATTGCATAGACAGCAGGTTTGATGCCCGTGCAAACAGATGGGGAATTCTTTCCCCAGTCCTGTGGTGGAAGAAAGGTAGGACATAAATTAGATAAATCAATACTTTGATGTCTGCACTTCTGCAACTGAGGGACAGTAAGGAGACCGAAAAGTAAGAGGTGTTTTCCCTGTGAGAGATGAATACATTCTCACCACTACCTACCTCCTATGTATATCATACCTTTTTTTCATTTTGGAAGATCTTCCATCCGATTGTATAGCTGTGTGGAATTCAAGCTGTTAAGTGGAAATCATGGACAAGATAACATCTGATTTTTAAAACTGATCAGCTACAATTACAGCCTTCCTTTCCTCCAGTTTGCTCATAGCAACTTATATAGGTCTCTTCCTTCCCACTTTATTTTCACCAAAACATCCCTGTGAAGCAGGTAAGGATAAGAGGGAAAGACTGACTTTAAGTAATCCATGGAGTTTCATGGATCAGTGGGAGCTTGAACCTGGATCTCCCAAATTCCAGTCTAATACTACACTGGCCCTGTTATAGTTATCACAACATCTGTGTTAAAATTAAACAGAAAATCAAAATATTAACATAGCTTCTGTTACTTTTTAAAGTAATGAAATACCAAATTTTCTTGGGAATTCCTTGGGGTCTAAGCCTCAGCATTTAGTGGAGACTGTGTACCTTTGCTATGTCCAGCACATTAGCAGGAAAAATGAAATCTGATTTCTAGATAAGCAGATCAAGAGATGATAACTTTGTTAGAGGGGATTCCAGTCAAGTCTAGGGCTGTGCTCTTTCTGTCTGACAGAATATGCCATCACGCATGAACTGCCCTGTTCAAGTTCAAAAGGCCCTGCCTTATCCTGACACCATTGTGTTAAAAATTCTTTTAAAACAAAAGAAATCTACCCCACACTCTCCTCTCTGGTCATTCCAGGCAAAGAGGTGCGTGGAAGGGGCCTGTGCTATAAAGGAGGCTTGATTCTTTGTGCCCAGAGGTTGAAGAAGTTACTTTTTTTTGGACTACAGTTCCCAGAATTGAACTTCTGTCATAGTCCATCACCCTTCTATATGTTCATTTGATCTATCCTGGTGATGTTCCCTGTGACAAAGGGAGACAACTTATTATCAGTGATGTAGATTTGAGTCAATTGACTTGGACTCAAGTCAGATTTAAGTCACTTTAGTGACTCAACTTGGACTCAACTCAGCAATAAAGGACACACTGACTCGACTGGACTCGACTTGTGATTTATATATTTTTAGTGACTGACTTGCTGCCCTTGGTTCAGTAACATAACACATTCATCCAGAAACGTTACGACTTTGAAAAATGCTTCCATCCCTTTTTGCCTACTGGTCACATGACGAGCTGTCTTGAGCTCAAAGTGTGCTGTTCTCAGTGGAGAACAGCAAATGGGTCAGTCAACAGGCTTGAGGTCTGTTCAGCAGCCTGTCACTGCTGCATATCGGTGGAGCCTTCTAAAACTTTTCCTAAGAGCAGAAGGCAATATTTGCCCCCAGAGTGCAGGGCATGTTTCTCAGAAGGGAACAGCAAATATGTTAGGCAATGGGCTTGAGGAGGAAGGATCTTTGAAGCTTCAGTAATGGGGGGCAGGGTAAGAAGGATACTATCCTCTACTTTTGAAAAAGCATCCAGCTTCAGAAATGGGAAGTAGGAAGGATACTATTCCCTGCTTCTGAAGCTGCAGACTCTTTTATGCCCATAAATGCAAAAGCCTCCAGCTTGGGGAAGGAGGAGTAAGAAGTTTCCTGTTGCCCACTTCTGAAGCTGCACATGGCAAAATTGCAAATGTGGAGGGCTGACTCTACTTAAATTGTTAAAACTGACTTTATTTGACTCTGTCTAGAAATTCTGGAATATAGGTTGAGGTGTAAAGTTGACTCCCCGACTTGAGATTTGACTTGAAAATATCTTGCAGGGATTTGAGACTTGACTTGAGACTTGGAGTAAAAGACTTTTGCCTGGGTATGTGTGTATTCCTTCTGTGGACCTGGGCAGAAAGCGAGTGAATGGCAGGGGGCAGCTTTGAGAGTTGCCTTCTCTGGTCGTGTCACTGTCCCCTCTCATTTGCTTGCCTATCTCCCAGCAGTCTGGAAGGCAGTGCACCCAAGTGAAACTCAAGCAAAGGGGTGGGGTGGAGGAAGCCCTGGAAGGGAATGGGAGGGCAGCACTCACTTAAGTGAGATGGAGTTGTTTCTTGTTTTTTTTTTTTACTTTCGTGAGAATTCTGCACCCCAAATCCTTGTGAAAGTCGAGGGGCCACTGTATATGGTTAGGATTGTTCCTGGCTTCAGGCAGAACGAAGTATGTGCCTAAGATGGCAGATGCTTAGGGGGCAGCAACAGCTATCCCCTGGCTAGTCCCTTCTGTTGAAGTACAGAGCTGTGCCTGCCACAAGACTTGGCCTAATTTTCCAAACTGGCCCTCATGTGTTGCAGTGGGAGGTACTTTGTCATCATCAATACAGAAGTAAGATGGCAGTTCAGTGAACTTCAATAGGCCCAGCTCGAGACCTTTTGCTGCCTGATGCAGAGCAATAAATGATGCCATCACCAATTCATGACACCCAAAGCCAGCCAAGTTGTTATGGCACGAGAGGCAGAAAATCCTGCAAGTACCTCTCTTCATATCTAGCAGTACCAATAAAAGAATAACAAAATAAATAAGAACTAGCTATCTAAAATCTGCCTGCTGAGGAAGCATCCTCATGCTAATGGTTTGTCCAGCCCTGTAATAAGAGATGACACATTTTCTTTCACCTCAGGCAGCAAAATATCTTGGCTCAGGCTCTATGTGGAAATATATGGGGGTAGGGAGTTCACAACGAATCTATTTAATATGCAGTATGTAATAGCAGTGTAGTGCTAAATATCTATTTAAAATGTTTTTATTATCTGTTGTCATATGCAAATACACATGCTTGACCACAGAAGCACCTAACTTAGTGTGTTATCTAATCGGCCCTTCTAGACCATCAGCTATTAAAATCCAGACAAACACTCCAGATTTCTGTATATATTTTTTTTACTCTAGAATGCACATTTGTGAACTTATTTTGAGTCATCTTAATACTTACAGTTAGGTTGACATCCAGAACATTTCTGTGGACATTTTGGCTTGATTAGCAAGCTCCTCATTTTTAAAAGAAAATTCTTGAGATTTTTCTGCGCAGAAAACAATGGTTTCAGCGTAAGAAATGTCATTTCTATATGAGGAAAATAGCACTTCTGTGCAGAACATGCCATTTTTTGCACAAAATGAATGTGCATTTTTTCCTCTGTTCAGAGTAAGTAGCAAAGTGTGGAGATTCTCTTCTGTCCTGGATTCTTCTTATCAGGGGAGGCCCTTTTCCATCTGGGATTAGAACATGTTTGAATACTCTTTCAGTGTCTCATGAATAATCAGTCAGAGAGCCAGTATGGTGTAGTAGTGGTTTGAACACTGTACTAGGATTCAGTTCCCTGCTCAGCCATGGAAACCAGTGGGTGACTTGGGTATGTCATACCCTCTCAGCCCCAGAAAACCCCATGATAAGTTCACCTTAGAGACACCGTACGTCTGAACTGCTGTGAAGGCACACAGCAACAACAACTTACTCATACCTCTGAAGGAAGTCACTAGTGTGCAGCAGCCCTCATTAAGCATGATCAAGTTGAAGACAGTAAAGCATTTTACATGTTAAAAGTGTGATGGAATCAGTGCTACAACATGTAAATTCACCAAGAAAGAAATCAGCACATGAATTTTCTACTGTGATCATAGGAAAAGCTGACAATGCTTGGTTCAGTGGAAGGCAGTAGGGAAAGAGAGAGACTGCAGAACAGGTGAATTGACTCAATCACAGAAGCTACAGGCATGGGTTTGCAAGACCTGAGCTGGGCAGTTGATGAGCAGGGCTCTCATTCATAGGGTCACCATAAGACAAAGTTGATTTATTCTGGAAATTCAGTGGACTGCCTTGGAAACCAACTGTCTAAATGAAAAGTAACAAACAATCCCCTAATTAATTAAATAGTTCAAATGTCATTGGTGGTGATAATGTATTAATTTCTGCATTTCAAACATTTAACATTGTTGAATTACTTTTCAGACCCGACACTGCAATCTCTGCATGTATTCTAGGACTGAAGTCTGCTTCAAAAACTCTCCTCTGTGTCCCACCAGTGGGACTAGTAAAACATGTGAAAATGTGCATCAGGGCCTTCTTTGGCACCCAAGTTTTGGAACGCCTTACCCTCGGAGGCACAATTTGCACCAGTGCTGGCTTTTTTCTGATGCCAGATTAAAACATGGAGTTTTACATCGGCAAAGTCTAACAAATTTGTCCAAATGTATGTAGGTTTTACACTGTTTTAATTTATTTTAATTGTTCAATTGTTTAATTTTTTAAGAATGGTTAAATTGTTCTTCAGTGCTTCAGATTTAAATTTATCTATGTTGTTTAAAATTATGTGTACATCACCCTGATATCTTGTCTTAAAGGGCAGGATATAAATTTTTAATAAAATAAATAAATACATAGTTTCCAGTTTCCTGTCCTGACAAGAACTATGTGTTCTTTTTTTGTAACCATGGTTGACCTTTGCATTTGTTTTCACTGATCCATTTTCTCTTTCTGCCTGAATTTGTGCACAAGATAACTCTGAGCTAACAAGCTGCTGCCCGATATTTTCATTGAAAGATGGCACAGAATTGAAACCTATTATGACTGGACTGATTTTGGACTAACAATAACCACTATGCCAATAAATCAACTGAAAGGGACCTTTACGTGGTTGCAGAATGTGAGTAAAGTTATAACACACACATTTTCAGAAGACAAATGTTAACAGCGTCCAAATGGAACTACAGTCCCCCTTCACATTTGCAGATTTGACCTTTGTGAACTTGATTATTTGTGAGGCACCTCCTTGCCCCTCTCCCCCCGCCCCATTCCCTTCCTTTTGTCTAGGTGCGCATGTCTTCCTTCCACAGACCTGGGCAAAAAGGAAGTGAATGATGGGGAGAGCTCCCTGCACGTGCCTTGTCTGGTTGTGACGCTCCCCCTTCCCATTCGCTTTCCTATCGCCTGAGTGCCTGGAAGGCAGCGCAGCCGGGTGAAATGCAGATGAATGGGGGGGAAAGCATGTGCGTGTGCAGCTGTTACCCCCACCCGTTCATTTGCCTATTGTCTGTGAGCCTGGAAGGAAGTGCAGCTGGGGGGAGGGAATGCGCATGTGTGGGGCTGCCACCCCATCCCATTCACTTGCCTATTGCCTGTATGCTTGGAAGGCAGCATGGTTGGGTGAAACACAAGTGAATGGGGGCAGAATCACATGCGCACGGCTGCTGCCCCCTTCCATTCACTTGTATATTGCCCAGGCACTAGAAGGCAGCACGGCTGGGTGAAACACAAGTGAAATGGGGGGGGGGGCTGGAAGAGAGTGGAAGAGGGAGCACTCACTTGGGTGGGTTAGTGGGCGTTATTCACTTTTTTTTTTAAACTTTCGTGAGGGTTATCCCGATCCCTCGCAAAAATCGAGGGGCCACTGTATATGTAGGATGAACATACTGAGGTTCCTGTTGTACTTCAGGGTTTCCTCCATCCCTTTTGATGTGTTGCAGTAGCAGTGAATGGAAATGTGTATGTTTAAGTGGAATTTGAACTTCTTTTAAATATACTTCTGTGCCCTGCCCCCAAATTTTAATATGATGTTAGGGGACAATCAAATCTTATTTGGTGAACTGGTGACATTATGCAGCCATACAAAGATGTTGATAAGATTTTCAGCATTTATTCCTCTTCTTTTTTTTACACTCCAAGGGAAAAAAGATCAGATTAGGAACTGCTGCTCATTCATATGACATCCTGAGAGGAAATGGGCAAATAGCCACTTTTCAAATCAGCAGAATTTGCTGTGTGGGGAAACTCTGAGCTCATACAGATGATCAAACTACCTGTCCTACAGCATACCTGGTCACGTGTGCCATCCTAAGAAATGGCAAGAAGAATGATTTTATCAGATATGCACAGAAATGTGATAAGTTGTCTCATGTAATGTTTGCAAATACTGCTATCTGTATAGGCCAGGGGGAGGCAACCTGGTGCCTTCCAGTTGTTCTTCTGAACTATGGTGTCCATCAGCCCTAATGACAGGAAGCAAGGGAGGATCTGTAAAACAAAATACCAAGAACTGGGGCGACCTCCAAGAACCTCCAAGAACTGGGGTGACCTGTTTGGGTGACCTCCAAACAGGTGGTCAAAAATATATACCTGTATATACTTGTCTATACTTACTGCATTACCTATGGCATCTGTTGCTCTATGTCTTTTGTGATGCTTAGATTTTTAGATTATCTGCTTATCTGATTGTTATTAGATTATCTGCTTGGAGGTGGGTTTTTTCCTCCTCTGGTTTTTCCTTGGTGTTTTGTCCATCAGCCTTAGGCAGTACGCCCAATGATAAAGGACTATGGGATTGGTAGTCCAAAGCACTTGGAGGGCACTAGTTTCCCTATGTTTGGTATAGGCTCTCAAAACATCACCTTCCTAAATGCCCATAGTGGAAGTAGAATAGTAAGAAATGTCTTCGTTGACCATAATGATCCTAAACAGAACTGACATCCTATTTAACATGTGTGGTGTATAAAACTCTATCTGGGTATTTGCGCAGTGGTTTGAGGTTGTGATGGCTCTCATCCAGGCAACACAGCTCTCCTAGTGCATCTCCCCCACTGCCTGGCCAAGGAGTACCTGCTTAGATTTGGGGGTTACAGCTACGCTCCAGTGTTGGCAGTCAGCCACTGTTCACCTGGGAGGAAATCACTGTGCAAGGAAGTACTGGGTGCCTTATTACACAAGGCACACAGAAGTAGTTAAATTGGTGTAACCCCGGGGCCTTTTCATGCTATAGCATTGTGATTTCATTTTAATTGGTATGCATACATCTTGTGGAATCCTGGGGTTTGTAGTTTGGTGGAGCACTAGAACTCTCTGGTAGAGAATTCTAAGTTCCTCTTCCTAAACTGCAAATACCAAAATATGTTGCTATGACAATTAAAGCAGATTTATAGAGCTATAATTGTGCAGTAGCCAAGGCCACTGGTTGCATTAAGTGTATGGAAGATTCCCAGCAAGACATTAGTCAAAGTTCATTTGGGTTTATATGCTTTTATGTGCTTCCTCAGTTTACAAATGGTAATTTTAGTGTAGGCCGACACTGGGCTTTGCAAATAGCATTTTTCCTGCACTATGCTTCCATTGCCTGTTGTCTATGCCTAGTTCACTTAGTTCCTATTCAGCATATGTACACTTCCCTCTCTCTCTCTCTCTCTCTCTCAATCCCTTTTTCATTGTTTGCCTCTCACTTTTCCCCCCTTTCCCTCTATTGTTCTCTATGTCACCAAATGTCATTTGCTTTCTAAAGATGTCTGGCTTGGGGCTTATATACTGCAGGGCAACTAAAGCCCACCCATCATTGCTGATCCACTCACATCTGCTCAGTCATGCGACAAGGTTGGGGCTTTTAGAGCAGGGAGAAGCTAAAGTTCACTTTTTTGCTGTGGAGCATCAACTGACGAGGGGAACACGTACTTCGGTGGATCCTTTCTCTGTGGCAAGTTGCCTGCTTGATGGCATTGGGTTTTTTAAAAATGGATTTTCTTTTCCATCAGGATTTGATGATGTCAGCATTTTAAGGGCTAATGTCATCCTCTTCCTCCTGTTCTCTTTCTCTTTCTCCTTCTTCAATAGATCCTCAGAGCTCTTCTTCACTTCACCCCTATAAAATTTGTGACCATGACTATTTTTCCAGTGTGTTCCTAACGTGTAGAAACATATTGGTAGAAACAGCCATAGTCTCATATTTCAAATGTGTATTTCTTTGTGTGGCTACCTCATGTGGGAAAGTTGAACATGCAAAGGTGTCCTGACTTGGATAGAATAGGCAATATGGACAGGGACTATTTTAATTTACATTTACTTACAAATTCCATTGCCTTTCAGTAGGATTGGTGCCATTTAGTTCCCAGAGGGATTTTGGGATTGCCTTCAGGGAAAATAATAGGTTGAGATGGATGCCTGGCTTTGTTGTTCCTGTGTGCCTTCAAGTCATTTTGAACTAATGGCAACCCTAAGGCAAAACTATCATGGGGTTTTCTGGGACTGAGAGCATGTGGTGTGCACAAGGTCACCAGTGGGTTTCTATGGCCAAGTAGGGAATTGAACTCTGGTCTCCAGGGTTGTAGTCAAATGCTCAAAGTACTACACCACACTGCTCTCATGTCTTGCTTTACCAGCACTAAAAGGATGCTAGTGAAGTGTATTTAAATGATTAGCCTATTTGGTTCTTAGGTGATAAATTTTAATGTCTGAATCATGGATACATCTCATAAGTTAGAAGGGAACCAGCATATGATCTTGTTTGTTTGTTTGTTTGTTTTTTAAAAAATACAAATACTTGTGAGTTGTCCAAAATTTTACAGTTTTCTGAAAGGACACAGGAGGCGGTTACTGGATTGAGAACACTGTGACTACTCCTTGTCACAGAGGCTCTTCAAGGATAAATATTTTGAATGTTCTGATCATATTACAGAATAAATTTTGTGGTTTCATCTAAGATTATCAAGACGTTTATATAAAATCAAGTGGGAAGCAATGATAGTTATATAAATTACTCATGATGAGGTAGGTGAAATAGTCTTTTACCACATGGAAAAATATGCACAATATTAGTTGATTTGTGCTGTCAATTGATTCCAAACTGGCCAATGAATTTGCATTGTGGATGAATATCTTGAAGTGGGAATCACTTTTAAAGAGGAATGTTGAGTGAATGCATATATGTAATACATTAAAAACAATTTAGATGATGCCTATAGAACACTTAGAAAGTATATAGCTATGTAGAAAATAAAATTTCACCTGCCTCTTCAGATCATATATACTATGAAAAGAGGGTTTAGAGATATTGGCAATTTAGCACGTCCGTTTAAAATGGAGATGTTCATCACATTTTTAGCTTCTATATGTTGAAACTGAAATGATGGAATGGAAATGAAACTGAACTTTCAGAGTAAACCAGATAGAATGTTGAAATGTGTGAATATAGTCTGATCTTATGAATCTCTGTGATATACCACACTGTATTGCAACTGCAAACTGCTAAATAGCAATATTTGATTATGACTTGCCTCATTATGCTGTTGATTAAGCAGAAACTCATAGGACCAGGTGGCAGGACTGGTGCAGGGGTACAGATATTTGATCATCTGGTGCACTGTTTTCTTTGATCGTGTGCACCGATGCTTTTAGTAAGATCTTGTGTGTTGCAGATGTAATGCATGAGGAGCCTACCAGGATGTGGAGGAAGGGGTTGTCTCATGGCTCAGAATGTTGCTAGAATCTTGCGGGGTATTACATTACTATTTGTACATTTTTAATGATTTTTACATGCATGCGTAAGGAGGTACCCAACCCCCATTTATGAATGCAGTTTCCTATATACCTGCAGTGCAGTGGACTGGCTTAGAAGCTAATTCTGTGTGTGAGTCTCCTCACAACCTAGGCCATTTCTACACTACACTGTTATAGTACTATTACAGTCAGCCCTCCACATTTGTGGGTTTCATTTCTGCAGATTTGATGATTCATGGATTATTTGCTGTCACCTCTTCTCGCTCCCTATGCCATTTTTAATAGCGACTGCAAGCCTCATGAGACTGAGAAACTATGAATGAGACTTGTAAGTTCCTATTAAAAATAATGTGGGGTAGCAATGGAGGTGGCATTAAGCCCCACCAGCCCCCTACTTCTGCCTTGTGAAGGAATCTGGATGCCTCAAAGGAATCCATGGCAGGTTGAATATAGTGATCATACTTTTTTTTGTGGGTAAATGTGGCTTGGGAGGGCCTAGAGTTATTCACGGTTTTTCCACTTTTATGGGGGTCCTATGCCCCTAACCCTAGCAAATGTGGACGGATGACTGTATTCTAGTTTTAACATCCTATGGAATCCTGGGGTTTGCAGTTTAGAGAGGGACATTTAGAATTCTCAGCCAGAGAGTGTTTTGGCCTCAGCAAACTACAAACCTCAGAATTCCACAGGATGTTGAAAGTAAAATAATAGCACTATAACAGTGTAGGGCAGAAATGGCCCTAGAATGGCCATTGGAACAGGTACCAGAACGGCCACCATAATGTTGCTGCTGCATGAGAATACCACCACTGAAGCCAGAGAAAATCACCTATTAGTGGGGAGGTTCTGTATCCACCTTTGAAAACAGTTTGGGAATTCAAACAGGTTTTTCATTGTCAAGTGGAGAAGAATAGTGTGGCTTTACATCAAATATTACACTGTCTGACAAGGATGTTTTCCTACAAGGGTTTCTTCAGGATTAAAGAATGCAATCCAGAACTAATGAAGCCAGCACAGCGTATGCTGTTTACTTCAGTGGTATGTGGCTTGTGATTGAACTTTAAATGACAAATTATGGAATGGGAAGGTCTTAAAAGACAGATACAAATAGAATGTAGACTATATTTAAATACTTTAAAATATAATTTAATCATTGTCTTTCTCTTAAACAGCTAGCCAGAAATGGGTGACTGGAGTTTCTTGGGGAACATTTTGGAACAGGTGAATGAACATTCCACTGTCATTGGGAGAGTCTGGCTTACGGTGCTCTTCATTTTCCGCATCCTGATCTTAGGCACCGCTGCAGAGTTTGTGTGGGGAGACGAGCAGTCAGACTTTGTGTGCAACACCCAGCAGCCGGGTTGTGAGAATGTCTGCTATGATGAGGCCTTTCCTATCTCCCATATCCGGCTATGGGTCCTGCAGATCATCTTTGTCTCCACTCCTTCACTGGTTTACTTGGGTCATACTGCACACCACGTAAGGATGGAAGAGAAAAAGAGACAGCGGGAAGAAGCAGAGAGAGCACTACAACAGCAAGCTGAAGGAGATGATGAAAACTTGTCCCTCGATCCAGAACAGAAGAGAGAAATAGCTACCAAGGGAACCAAGAGGTTCCGCCTTGAGGGAACACTTCTAAGAACCTACATCTGCCACATCTTTTTCAAAACCCTGTTTGAGGTGGGGTTCATAGTGGGTCAGTACTTCCTTTATGGTTTCAGAATTCTTCCTCTGTACCGTTGTGGAAGGTGGCCTTGCCCCAACCTTGTAGATTGTTTTGTGTCTAGACCTACAGAAAAGACAGTTTTTATCCTGTTTATGTTGGCTGTAGCATCAGTATCTCTCTTCCTCAATCTTGTGGAGATCAGCCACTTGGGTCTTAAGAAGATTCTGAGTGCCTTCAAAAGACCAGTTGAACAACAGCCTGTAGAAACTCCAGAGAAGCCCCTTCACTCTATTGCTGTTTCATCCATCCAAAAGGTCAAAGGTTACAAGCTGCTGAAGGAAGAGGAGAAGCCAGCATTCCACTACTTCCCTTTGACAGAAGTGGGAGCAGAAACCACACCCGTTCCTCCTTCATTTAATGAATTTGAGGAGAAGATCAGCATGGAACACCTGGAGGACATTCCTAGTGCCTTTGAGGAGCAGTTGCCATCCTATGCTCAAATGGATGAGCAGAAAAAGGAGAAAATGGAAGCAGGGGTGAAGCCAGAAGAAGAGGTGGCTGAGGAGGTCCAAGAAGAGGAACGAACAGTGGAGGAATTGACAAGGAAAGTAAACGAAAAAGTAGAAGAAGAGAAGCACATAGAGGATGACCAAGAGCTAGAGCCGCCAGGAGAGGACACAGCCACACAATCTGCAGATCTTACTGCTGACACAAGATCCCCCAGCAGGTTAAGCAAAGCTAGCAGTCGGGCCAGGTCAGATGATCTGACTGTATGAAGGTACTAGCTCAAAGGGCTCTGACACATATACATACACACATACATACATACACATACACACACACATCTCAGAAGTTTTAAAATGCTAAACCAGTCATTTTAATATTGTTCCTTGTCAGTGTTTTTGGTTAGAAAGGTGCTATAAAAGCTCAACTGCCTTGTCAGTCCTGTTTATCCAACAGTTGGTGCTAACTGTCACATCAACCGTTTCCTCTTACTTCTAAGGCAGATGCCTCCGTACTGTAAAGTAAATGCACTATAATACAGTATTAAAAATCCAAGAGGGAAACTTCCCCAGAGTAGAAAGGAGATCAAATGTAGTAATTGTGATCACATTTGTTTTTATATTCTTTTCTCCATGGAACTGGGGGCATCACGTTTCTACGTTAGACTACCATAGATGTTGATTAACTGATAGCTTAGGTGTTTCATTTTTAAAAAAATATTATTTTTTGTTCCTTTCTGGAGCTACAGTCTTGGTTTTGTCTCCCATGCTGGCATTCAACTTAAAGCTATTTCTCTTGCAAAAAGGGATATAGGCAATTGACAATGTTAAGTGAGATCCAATGGTTTCCCTCTGAGAAAGCAAAATCTGCAGTGTGGTTTGCTTAAATTCCCACTTTCACCCCAGTACAGATCTTCAGGGACTTAACATTTTGTCTGTGCAATACATCTCCATCATTAGAAGCACAGAAACTATTATGTGACTTTTTGTTGTCACTGATATAGAATCACAGAGTCATAAAATCTTAAACTTGCAAATAGACCACAGAGGCCACCTAATTCAATCCCTTCTTGTATGCTGGAATATGCAGCTACTGCATTCCTGAAAGATGCCCGTTCAATATCTGTTTAAAGACCTCCAAAAGAGGGAGAATCTACTTCTCCCTCAAGGCAGCTTGGTCCATGTTGAACAGTTCTTGCAGTAAGAAGTTCTTCCTAATGTTTAGGTGGAATCTCTTTTCTTGTAATTTCAATCCATTCAAATTTGTGTTCTGGTTTCTGGGGCAGCAGAAAACAAACTTACTCCATCCTCCATATGACATTCCTTCAAATATTTAAAGATAGCTATCATCTTCTCTTCTCTTCTCTTCTCTTCTCTTCTCTTCTCTTCTCTTCTCTTCTCTTCTCTTCTCTTCTCTTCTCTTCTCTTCTCTTCTCTTCTCTTCCCTTCCCTTCCCTTCCCTTCCCTTCCCTTCCCTTCCCTTCCCTTCCCTTCTCTTCTCTCCAGGCTATACATACATAGCTCTCTAAATCATTCCTCATAAGGCTTTTCCAGACCTTTTATTGGCTTGGTTGCTCATCTCTGGATGCATTCTAGCTTGGCAGTATCATTCTTATACTGTGATGCCCAGAATGTTGCCTTCAAGCTGCCTCCGACTTATGGTGACCCCATTCTAGAGTTTTCTTGGCAAGATTTATTCACAGGAAGCTTGTTATTGCCTTTCTCTTAGATTGACTTGCCCAAAGTCACGCAGTAGTTTTCTGTGGCTTAGTAGGGGTTTGAATCCTGGCCTCCTGGAGCCCTAGTCCAATAATAAAACTACTATATCACTCAGGCTCTCAAATCTTATGATGGTGTCATCAGAGAAACATGCTCCCATGATCAGGAATATCCACTTTCTGTGAAAGAACTGGGTCACACATTTCTTTCTTCTCATCCCAAGGTGGCCCCAGGGAAACATGGATCAGGTTGTAGAGCAGGATGGGGAGTTTTAGTCTGAAATACTTGGAGAACCAGATATTTCAGACTAAAACTCCTACATTCCTTACCAGTGATCATACTGAATGGCAATGATGAAAATTGGAGGCAAAAAGATTTAGAGGACCAAAGATTCTACTCCCTTGACATGTAAAAATGTGATCACCCCTCCCTTACTGATTGTGTCTTCTGTGACTTGAAGTCACCTCTCCACTTATGGAGACCCCATGAATTTCATTGGGGTTTTCTTAGATGAGGAATACTTACAAGTGGTTTTGCCAGTTCGTTCTTTCAAAATATAGCCTACAGCACCTCGTATTCACTGGCAGCCCCCCATCCAAATACTAACAAGGGCTGGTCAGATAGGATCTGGTACCTTTAGGGTATTTAGAATGTTTTGGGAACAACTGCTAGTGATCCTTTTGGGAGCAACTGCTAGTGATCAGTTAGAACTTTTTGAATAAGTGTTTACCAGGATTCACAGATTTCTTCATAAACTGTCCAGAACGATTCTGAGATCAAAACATTTGAACATGGAAGAAAGAAAAGCTGACAGATTTGCCCATCTGCACTTGTGGTGTTGAATTAGGCTTGCCAACCCTGTTATTCCCCTTCCCCCTAAAAGACTCATCATTCTTAAGGATGACATGGCAGGCAGGTACAGAGTATGTCCCTATCTGTTGCATTTGGTTGGTGCATTTGAGTGAGAATTTCCTTTGGTTCATTTTTTTTAGAAAGAAGATCTTAAATTTATTTTAAATAGGATGGAAAGAACTAGAAATTTTATAAAATTGGATGTGAGAGAAAAAGAAGCTGATACATTAGTTCATTTTTAGATGCCCCATTGTGGTAATTTTGGAAGTTTCTCCACTTTCTGCAGACGTATGCGCTCAGCTCATATCACAAAGGTAAGGCTAGAAATGGGCTGGGGAGGTGATGCTGTTGTATAGCATTGCATATTTCATTCCTTGTTGTAATACATCAATTTCTTTTGAGCTCTATGGTGAAATATTGTTTTCTTTTTAATGGATCACAATTGTATTGTTTGACAGTAAGTCCACCTTTTAAAGTTGTATTTCACCTATGGTTACATGTATCTGTGACTGGATCCTTTCTAACCAGAGTAAATGAAAGCATTCTATTTTGGTACCAACAATATTCTCAAAAGATGTTTTGCTACACTTTGTCCTTGGCATGTATGTGTCAGATGATGGTAGCTCAAGCCCGACTGTGCAGACCGCATGGACTACTCTGGTCTTCCAGTCATTATTTTCTCGTGGTTTTGACAGGATGAGTCTATGTAGGGCCATTGCAGAATGAAGCTGGTTGGATATAACCTGGACAGATATCTGTTACTATTCCAGACCAAAGTGTAGAGAGAAAAAATACCACAGCTTTATAGGACCAGACCAAAGTCCATATAATTCATTATTTTGGTGTCTTCAATAATGGCCAACTTGATACTCTGGGATGCTCACAAATAAAGTAATAAGGCAAGAGGTACATATGGTGACAAACCCTCCAGTTTCTCTGGTACTCAAAAGAAACACACATTTTAAATACCTGCTTTGTTAACAGTATGGGACTGCTAATGTTAAAAGTAGAAGTCCACATTGGGGCGCTATCTTTGTTAGAACTGACCAAAAAGTCACAGAAATGGTGTGTAGGCTATCTTGTGGCATTCTGATTAGCTTTGAAAAACAGTATTTGTGGATTTGGTAGATTTTTCCTATGGACCAACACAGCTACAGTTTATTTGTTTCAGTGATTTCTAACATTGAAAATGCCAATTGTAATCTAGCATGAGCACTAGAAATTAAATTTAGAAAAATAAAAATTTATGTTAGGCTTGGGCAGATGATCACTTGCATATGTATTGCAAGTCAAATATTTTTAAGAGGGTGGAGACTGATAAATGAAATGTGCAGGTATGCACTTTTATTGGCTCTGCTTTTTCCATCCTCTGCAGCTCAGCAAATTCTCTCCAGTTTGAAACAATGGAAAGGGTTTGCTGCAATGGAAGGTGTAATCCATTTCACAAAATCCCTTTAGCATGAATTGCCAACATACCCAGAAAGGGCCCCATAGAATTTTTCATAAGCTTGAGTTGGTAGTATCTAATTCAGAGGTCAACTGAAGTCAGGGATTTTTCTCCATATTCATTCCCATGGTGTGGGATCAGGCATTTAATCCCAACCAAATTCCAATGTATTCTGTTCCCCTATAGATATGAGCCTTTATAGTTTCAATTGTGTGCTTTTTTTGTGTATGTAGGGGAGAGTTAAATCACTTGCTGTCTACCACTGATAAGCAAATTTCCTGTGCTTTGGCTGCCTTGATCCAACAGGATGGCTGAGTGACCATGTCATTAAAATGTTTTAGGACTGTTTACTATTTTTTGGAGGGATTAGAGATTATATTTTCCTGTAAATAATAAAATTCTTCTTTAGTGGGTATTATATAAATAAAAATTTCAGAAACATTTTATGAATATCCTAAATAGAAAGAGGTGATCTGCATTGAATGATGGGTTGATTTAGTCCAGCATTTTGCTTCTGATGAACACCTCTAAACATTCAGAAAGCAATGAAGCATTTTTAATTTCTTGCCAGTGGTTTGGCATTGCAATTAATACACATATAAAATTTGGCTCAGGAAGAAGTTAGAATGAGAAGGAAAAAGAGATGAGATACAAAATATAAGGCAGTCCAAGTGACTAACTGCATCCAAGAATGGGAAACAATTTTGATTAGAACATGAAGAAATTAAAATTATTGACAGTTCCCAACCCCAGGGTATTCACAACAAGCACATTTGCTACATTGCAGCAAAAGTGAAAAAAAGGTTTTTTTAAACAAATACAGAATATATTTGTGTTTTCATGTCCATTCTATATGTTCTTTTTTTCATTTTTAATCATTTATAACACTTTTATATGGTTTTGATTGCATTCTTTTTGTAATTTGTCTTTTGCAAATTGTTTGGTGAAGATCATGAATAAAGATTGATTTGAGCTGAAAATGATAGGAAAAATCATGAAATATATAGAGCCAAAGCACATGTGTCTGTCTATCCAGTCGCATGGAACTGTAAGGAAATATGCATTTTTACATCTCTGAAAATCTAGAAACCACTAAAGCAAAACATTTAAATATGAACTATCAGTGTAAATGGAAATGTGCCACAATGTAAGACAACATATATATTTATCCTTCCTGTTGTTGTGTGCCTTCAAATCATTTCCAATTTACAATGACCCTAATTCAAAGCTATCATGGAGTTTTCTGGGGGCTGAGAGTATGTGATGTGCCCAAAGTTACCCAGTGGGTTTCCATGGCCTAGCAGGAAATTGAAATCTTGGTTTTCAGGGTCCAATGCTCAAATCACTACACCACACACAAATGTTATCATCATCTTCAGTTCATCCATCATCACTTGATGATGACGCAGCTGTGATCCACAGAGCTACACAATTAGTGCTGCATGTATGGATAGCTTCTTGGCCTTCTTTTCACATCCAGCAACTTTGTTTGCTGCTCAAAAAGGTACTTTTGAAAACAGAAATTTTAAAGAGGTTTCCAATACTGAACAAGGATCTGCTGTTAAACAGAGAGATGTCTGGATGTGCACGGTCTAGATCCCACTGAATACAGGCAGAGTTTTACGGCTTGCCAACATACTTCTGCTGCAAGTTTGGAGGTTTAAAACCAATTTCTGTCCCCCCCCAGGTGTGCAACAGCAGCCAAATAGCACTGCATCATCTCACCCTTGGACAGTATTCAGCAGCTGTTTGGATCAGGGGGTTGCAGTAAAGCTGGGCACCACCCAGCTGCTGTTGCACAACTGGGAGAAAAAGTGTCACACAAGGAGGTACCTAGTGCCTCCTTGTATGACACCTTTTCTCTGGGCTGTGAATGACAGCTAGATACATCCCTGTGCAATGTAAAAAAAAAAGGGGGGGGGAGATCGGGGAGCATAATCTTTGGTTACACCAGTGCAAGTCACCAAAAGGATTCCAGACAATATCTGCAAGCTCTTTTGTGAATTTCTGAAAGGATTTAAATTCATGGCTGCTAGAACTACAAATAAACTAGCCATCAGGTAACAGAAATTGAATAATTGCCAATATTGTCCCAATATTATCTGCAGTATATATACATTTGTTGTTGTGTACCTTCAAGTTGTTTCTGATTTATGGTGACCCTAAAGTGAACCTATCGCAGGGATTTCTGGGGCTGAGAGTGTGTGACATACCCAAGGTCATCCAGTGGGTTTCCATGGCCAACCAAGGAATCAAACTCTTCCAATGAACATTTGCTGGCACACATGGCTATCCTCTTCCATGCTTGATCTTCACAACAAGCCTGTGAAGTAGGTCAGCTGAGAGAGAGAGACTAGTCCAAGATTATGTATAGTGACTTTTCATATTAACAATTCAATATGCCTTCTTATTCATCCATGTATACTAGGGAAAACACAGCAGAAAGCATCTGCAGAATTATGAGGCACACAAATCTGCCTGCAAAACCAGGGTGGGGAGACATGTAGTCTTGCAGAGATTGGATTGCAATTCCCATCCATTTTAGGCAGTACAGCCAATGATAAGGGATAAGAGACATTGCAGTTCAATATTGAGAGGGCTGCATGTTCCCCATTCTTACCTTCAAGTGTGTATATGTTGTTTTTGTGTTTAAATGTTTGAATACAAATGAGAAAAAGCAATTGTTAATATAATATAATGTCCTTGACATGTGGCTAAAACTCTGGTGGATCACGCATAATTTCTGTGTCTATAGCTTACCAGACTCAGTCTTGAAGATCATCATTTTCAATAGTCACTTGCCGAACACAATTGATTTCACAGAGTAAGGTAGTACAACCGGCCCTCCACATTTGCCAGTTTGACTTTCACAGATTTGACAATTTACGTTTCTTCAACACTCCACCCCTAGAACTCTGGTTAGGTTGCAAAGGCTGGCTTGCAACCTAATTTCTCAGCACTAGAAGCCCTCTCCCAATGCCACCCTACACCCAAGGGAGGAGATGGGTGTGAAAGAGAAGTATTGGGTCATCATGCCAACTCCCCTCTTCCTTCTTCCTTCCCTGAGCTGGATTAGACCTGGGTGCCTGTTCTACCCACCATACCTCGACCTCTTCCCCACCCACCCACCCACATTTTGATATTTGTGATTTTTCCACTTTTGTGGCGACCTGCTCTCCTGACCCTAAAAATGTGGAGGGCCAGCTGTATCTTCATTTTGCTTCATGAAGATGAAGCTTCACTTGCACCAGAAAACAGTTTTTTAATCATTTATAATGCTTTTATATGATTTTGATTGCATTCTTTTGATTGCATTTTTAAGAGTGGGAAAATGTTGCGTAATACAGCCTGATAAAACCTCATGAGAAATTTGGGAAAACTGATCTTGATATACACATTTACCAAGTCCCATTGAACTCAGTGAGCACACCTGCAAAGGATAACACTGTTAACCATTTTTTTTAAGCATCTTTAATCTTCTTGAGCACATGATAGGAAGTTTCTAGCATCTAGGGCTAGATCTATGGAAGATTCCTTTGCAGCTGCTTTATAGCTTTCATGGCTGACACCAGCATCTGGAAAATCCAGGCAATCTGGAAGGAGTCACATTTCATGTATGAATGACAAATTTCACTGTCCTCGCTCTGGACAGTAGCACAGAGGGTAGATTAAGGTTGATAGTGAAAAGGTGGCTGAAGTGATACATTCTTAGTCGAGAAAGGATGTGTTGCCTGCAAACAGCATCCTTGCCCCCAGGTAATAAGTCTTTCCTATGTGGATAGAAGACAATGTGGATTAAAGTTTATGCCAGCTGTGAGCAACTTGTGACCCTCCAGATCTTGGTGGACTGCAACTCCCATCACCCCACACCATCGGCTGTGCTAGCTAGGCTTCATGGGAATTGCCACAAGTTGCCTAGGCCTGGAATACAACCCAGAACGACAAAATCAGTGTGCTTTCACTAGGGAATTGGCTTACCAGAGGAAAAGGATAGTAGGTTATACTGGCACATAACGCATCTGTCCCATGAAAACAACTCTAGTGGCTTTTTAAATTATACATTTAAATTATGCAGAGGGCAGTGGTTACCACTAAATATTAGTTATTAATAATAGATACAGTGCACTCTCTCTATATATGAGGGTTCTGCTCTGGTAACCCTTAAGTAAAACAAAAAACACCAATGCTCTGTGCTATTATCGTCAATAGACACAATGTACATGTAGCTGTTATGGTGCAGGTGCACATCTGGCACATCCATTGACAATAATGGAACACAAGGGTTTGCATAATCTCGCATTTGTGTGTGCAGAGGTCGTGCCAGCAGGAGGTGCACTGTATTATATATTAACTAGCATATTTACCCAGCATTGCCTGGGATTTTATTTTCTCATAGGTAATACTTGTTAGAAAGATTAGAAATCCTCTGTCTCTAATTCCCCAAACTGTCTTGTCCAGTACCTGTAACTTTTCCCCATATTCCCCAATCTAATCTGTATTCAGAGTTGTTAATATTGTTGGGGATGATAGGAGTTTCAGCCCCACAGAAATGCAGCGGAAAAACCAGAGTTCAGCGAGCCAACAGCAGCAGCCTTGTTCCCCTGTAAGGATACTCACACACGGAGGAGTTTCTTCCAAAACAGGAGGCACTTTATCTTGCAGCAAAGTTCCATTATATACAAAACATAGGACAGACGGACAAAAGCTTGCACCAGGTTTGCTCAACAGACAAATACATACTGGCGTTGCTTTGTTATATACATATCTACAACCAATCAGGTAGAGGTTTGCACACCTCCCTCTACCATCTGCACACGACCCCAGTTTCTTATGCAACCTTGCAATTACCCACAGCTGGGGCATGATGCAACATCTTTGCAGTGGGCTGATCATTTTCCCAGGGTTCCCTGCCTGGAATCCCTGACAATCCCCTCCAAAATGGTCGGGCCACTGTGTAGGACATTTTCACAATCCATACATGTCATACAATACATGTTACATAATACATACAGTACATACATTCAAGGGTACAATTCATCTTCCACCTTACACTCTGGTGGCAAGGT
The DNA here is from genome assembly GCA_030412105.1 of Cyclura pinguis. Lineage (NCBI taxonomy): Eukaryota > Metazoa > Chordata > Lepidosauria > Squamata > Iguanidae > Cyclura > Cyclura pinguis. The sequence continues at coordinate 234,530,629 of CM059601.1, read as the reverse complement.
CCAGTTCACCTGCCAACTTCTCATGGCCTACTACTGGAAGGGCCTTTGTGAGCAAATCCGCAATATTGTTTTTCAGATACCATATCCCAATGTAGTCCTACACTCAAAATTTCTCCCTCAGTCACACGGGACAGCAAAATACCCTCTTCCTGACCTTTTAGGGATAAGCATAATTTTACGTCCTGACTCAGCAAGTTGGGTACTTCCTGACCCACTTTCACTGGAACCACTGCTGGAACTAATGCTGACCTCAGTGCGAGGCTCTCTCTTGACCGTAAATGCAGGGTCAGCACTAGGTGGCGGTGTTGAACTCTTTGGTGTGACGTTGAGTGAGATTTTTGGCTTTTCCTCCTCAGTACCTTCCTCAATACTTTCTTCTTCATCATCAGCCATCACCGTCCCTCCATCTTCAGAGCTTTCAAATGTATCTGGGACACTGTCCTTTTCCTCATCAGACATCACTGCCCCTCCATTCTCAGGAACACTTTTGTCACTTTTACCCAGGGGAACCAAAACCTCTTGGTTACAGTGCAGTCTTTTCACACTTTTCACACTTTTACCCAGGGGAATCAAAACCTCTTGGTTACAGTGCAGTCTATCCCATCCTGAATGGATTTCGAAGTTTGCACTCCTAGAATACACTATTTTGCCAGCATGGTGTAGAAATCTATATTTGTTGCCTTCATATCCCACAAAGTGTAACTGTCTAGATTTCTCCTCTCCAGACTTTCTGAAACTTGGGGGAACATACACACTAGCAAACTGACCCCAAACACGTAGATGCTGCAGGTTTGGCGCTCTGCCACACAATAGGTAATATGGAGTTTGCTTCACACTTGAACTCCACATCCTATTTAAGTGGTAGTTTGCTGTCACTATTGCTTCTCCCCAAAGTTCTGCTGGGGCTTGGGCATCCTCCATCATACAGTCCTTCATTTGTTTTAACAGCCCAATTCTTCTTTCTGCAAGACCATCCTCCCCGGGAGATGCGGGATTGGTGGCTTTATGCCTTATGCCTTTCTTACGCATCCAGGCTTGCAGGCTATTAGACAGGAATTCTCCCCCTCGATCTGACACAAGACTGGCCACTTTATAAGGAAATTCCCTCTCAACAGCATTCACCCACTCTTGGAACTTTTCAGCTGCTTGACTTTTCTCCTTTAGCAGATAGACATAGGAGTACCTGGTGTGTCTGTCTACAATTACCAGGAAAAACCTATTTGGCCCTTCAGTTGGCTTGAATGGCCCAGCCAAATCTGCATGTACAACCTCAAAAGGCCGTTGGGTGACACACTTGCTTTTCTTGGCAATGGGGTAAGCCTGTACCTTAACCTTTTTGCACACAGAGCACTCTAGGAACTTAGGACAATTTCTGACCTGTAACCCAGGGCACACCTTTGCCAACTCTTGCAAACCTTTGTAGCTGGCGTGACCCATCACTCTGTCGAGGTAATGTACACACTTTTCATGTAGAGGTTTGTTACACAAAGGGTTAACATTTGCCACTTTTCCTTTGGGCAACATGTGGTACAACCCCTGCTTTTTCACCCCTTTTGCACAAAAAACACCATTTGCAGTCATTATACATTTCTCCCCTTCAAACACCATTTTGTAACCCTCACTGGCCAGTTGGGAGACACTCAAAATACAGTTCTGCAAATTTGTCACGCACAATACATTATTGAACGATTTCCCAAAACATGGCACATACGCAGTACCCATCTTCTGCACCTTGCTTGGTGCCCCATCTGCACGGGAAATTGCTGTTATATTTGCATTTGTAACATCATTCAACAGCTTTAAATTGTTCACCATGTGGTGAGTTGCACCACTGTCTAGCAACCACACACCACTCTCAGACTGTTCTTTTGCCACAAACACATGGCCTTCAGCCTGTGATGACATGTCCCTCCGCTTCTGGGCTGTCTTCTTCCCTCTGCTCGGCGCTGGCATTCTGCAGTCCTTGTGGAGATGGCCAACTCTCTTACATCTGTAGCAGCGTCTGGCAAAGCTGCACACTGCTCTTTCTTCCAGGTCAGATGCCTCCTTGGGAGCTGCCTCTCCCTCCTGGCGACTGGCTGTTCTCCCCTCCGACTGCAGTCTGGAATCGAACTGCTTACGTTGGACTTCCTCCAAAATCCTCCCGGCTACCAAGTCTACAGTCAGCTCTTCCTCACGCACACCCTGGAGGCTGTACATCAAAAAGTCCCACTCCTTAGTGAGGCTTCCCAGCAGAATAAAACTTTTCTGCATTTCTGGGATATTTACCCGTCTGTTGGCTGCCTCTTGAAATAACTGTTTCATCAGCATGAGGTGCTCTCTTACACAGCTTCTGGGACATAACTTTGTGTTATACAGTCTTTTCATCCATAGCATTTTGGGCAAACACGAGGAAGATTGATGCACACGCTTCACAGCCTCCCAGAGCTGATATGCTGTGGCCGCAGCAGCAGCGTGAATCAACTGGGAAGGACTTAAAGTAAGCAAAATAACTGCTTTGGCTTTTTCGTCAGCAACCCTGAACGCTGCTATTTGAGCAGCAGTTGCTTCTTCTGGGGGCTGTCCCTCATTTTCCAAAACGTGCCACAAGTTTTCCTTCATCAAAGCAGCTCTCACATAAATTTGCCAGCTTTGATAATTAGCGTCGGTCAACTTTTCAAAACGCAGATAACCTCCCTCACCCATGCTGCTGCCTTTGTAAGGAAAATTCAACAAACAAAGCAGCTGGCCGCAGTGACCTTGATGAGCTCCGGACTGAAGATTAACTGTCTCTCTGCCAAAACACAGACTCCCGAAGCACCGGAGAGCCAGGCAAACAGTCAAAAACAGTCCCAGTATCCATGGGAAAAACAACTACAGGTGCGCTGTGGATGCTGTGCACTCTGGGCCTCGGCCCATAACCACTGTTAGGGATAATAGGAGTTTCAGCCCCACAGAAATGCAGCGAAAAAACCAGAGTTCAGCGAGCCAACAGCAGCAGCCTTGTTCCCCAGTAAGGATACTCACACATGGAGGAGTTTCTTCCAAAACAGGAGGCACTTTATCTTGCAGCAAAGTTCCGTTATATACAAAACATAGGACAGATGGACAAAAGCTTGCGCCAGGCACCAGTTTGGTCAACAGACAAATACATACTGGCATTGCTTTGTTATATACATATCTACAACCAATCAGGTAGAGGTTTGCACACCTCTCTCTACCATCTGCACACGACCCCAGTTTCTTATGTAATCTTGCAATTACCCACAGCTGGGGCATGATGCAACATCTTTGCAGTGGGCTGATCATTTTCCCAGGGTTCCCTGCCTGGAATCCCTGACAAATATACAGAGGTTTGGTTTCTGGTCTTCTCCTTGCTGCTAGGCCTTGTCTCCATAGCAACCTCCTTTAGCTGCCTGACTGGGAATTCTAAAGGCTCCTCCCTGCCAACCCCAGAATTCCATAGAACCTTCACAGCCAGTCAATCATATGAGGTCTTCGCCTTACAAAGCCAATCATATGAGGTCTGCACCTGCTGGACACAGACAGACAAGATCACTCACAAACTTTGACTTTTATATAGTAGATATTGGATATAGGACTGCAACCTTAAAACTAATTCTAACATTGTTGTTTTTTGACTTCAAGTTGTTTCCGACTTATGGCAATCTTAAGGCGACTCCATCACATGATTTTCTGGGGCTGAGAGTGTGTGACACACACAAGATCACTCAGTGGGTTTCCATGACAGAGCGGGAATTCAAGTCCTGGTCTCCAGGTTTGTAGCCCAATGCTCAAACCACTACACTGCACTTTTGCTCTCTAATTCTAACATTAATCATATGTAAAATTGACCAATTGAAATTAAGTGAGTTTGTTAGTGACATAACAGATTTGAGCTCTATTGATTTCTATTCATCTAGTTTAGATAGGTCTCATATTGGATTCAGTTCTTTATTGACATTACCTGTGAAGACATAAAGATGGCATATGATAATTATACTCACTGATACTGGACAAACTAATAGCAATTGGCTCCAGACAATTTAGAAATGGATTAAAACAATGTCTAATTCTACCATTTTTAACTGAAAACAATACAAAATGGTCTGGAACAAGGCTTCAGTTGATTTAAATGGACAAAATTATGTGCCCATTAAGTCTTTACAAAATGTGGAGTTTAGTCAGTTTTGAAATCAACAAAACTATGGGCACTAGGGTTTCTGTCTTCTTACTTGTGGATGATGACCAACTCATATGTGGCTATTAAACTCATCTGCATTTTAATGAAGAATAGATCCAGTGTAATAGCTGAGTGTCAGGGTACAAAATCCAGATGATTAGTGTATTTACTGTTCTCAATATGTGAAGAGAGATTAATTCAAACAGTCTTGAAATCAGGCAAATTCTGAACATTGTTCCGCTCCTGTAATGCTCAGATTTCTTGATTGTTTCTGTCTCACTTGTCCCACCAACACCCTTGTGAGATAGATGACTGAGAGTCCACTTTTACAGATGGTGGACTGTGACTGAGAAACAACAGGTCCACATCCAGAGGACCAATTGGGCTCTCAATATTAGGCTACCTAGGTCAAATTCTATGTAGCATACCATCCCCTGGACCACACCAGCTCTTGGTTATATTGCTGTATTTGGCAGATACATTGCAGAGGTGGTGATTTCATAAAAAGCCTGTAGAAAACCTCAGACTCCCATTGTGCACTGTTTTCCTGAATGTGCAGTTTTGCCTTTAAAAATAGACCATGATATTTGATGCCGAGGAAGCAGCCATTTTGCTGTTTACAGACAAAGCTGCCTTTCAGAGCCCTGATGGTGAATAATCCCAGTGTGAGCTCTTCTTTGTTTGATAGAAACAGACACATAAATGGAAATGTCAGCTCCTTCAGCAACTCTGCTTCATGGAGGACAAGAAAGGTATTGATTAAAAGAGTTTAGGAGGATTCTGTTGCCAAAAGGGTATGGTGAGCAGATCATACAAGCAAACCAATCCACCAGCCTGTTAAAACTGCAAAAGTACGCATGCTAATGTTGGAGTGAGTCCTATTGAACACATTGTTTATTTCTGAGAAGGCATGTTTATGGATATGCTACAAAATATCTTAAACCCACAAAACTCAGAAAGATGAAATAGAGTTGGATTTATATTATCCTAGTGATTTACTGGTTAAGATTTTATCTTAACTTCTATCTTAACTGCATGTGTCTTTGAAAGCTGTTTTTTAAAAATGGACTTGGTTTGTTTTTAAAGAATATTTTTATATGTTGTACATTCCCTTGCAGGACCTAGCAGGTTGAGAAATGAGCAAATACTTAAATAAATAAATAATCTGTTTTATCAGATCAATTGTCCCAGCAGAAGTCATCATGTATATTTGCATCCCACCAGAAATTATTATGTATATCATTTTCCTTGCATTTAGTTGAGATAATGAATGGGTAACCCCCCCACTGAGTATTCCTTGCCTAAGAGAACCTATAAAATTCATTGGGTTGCCATAAGTCAACAGGCAACTTCAAAGCACACACATACCATCAGACATGACATTAGTCATAACGAATCTAATCCATTTGGCGCTTACTTGGATGTTAATTTGTTCACCAGTGCCCATAGTCTATTCCACCATTTCTGGATCAAGGGTTTTTGAGATGATTTTCAAGGTGCTGTTATGGTTAACTACTATTAGTTGCTTTCTAACAAAAGGCTAAGTAAATTCTGATGGTAGATTTTCTCATTTTCTCCCATGAAGTGCAGTAATAAGCCCATTCCTGACGGTATTATTGTTTGTTGGCAAATCATTTTACTTGCTGCCTGGAAGACTTCTGACCAAAATTCTAGCATATGTGGGCATGACTCCCACATATGTAGATATGTGCTCATATGGCCACATCTTTGCCAACATGTGGCATTTGTTTATATATCAGAATGTATTTAAAACATTCTCCCACACTTTGATTGAGAGAAAGGGGCCATACTCCACATATTATTCTATAATGTTCCAGATTTTCAGGTTTTGTTCCTACATTAGTACTGCCCTTTCAGGTTTACTGTGCTGCATATTAATAAGAATGCCATCTATTTCAGCTGACAGACCTTTCAAGCTGTTTTCAGCTGTCAGAATCATAGTTTCAAAATCTGTTAAAGGTGGTCAACTTTGTCAGAATACTCAAGTCTTGTCAAGCCAAAAACATTTTTGTTTTACTGAAGTGTACTATACTCATCCTTCCACACCTGCTATGATTAGGGGCACCGGACGTCCATGAAAGTGGAAAATCATGAATAAATCTATGCCCTCCCAAACCATATTTAACACACACAAAAAATATGATCACCATATTCAATCCACCATGGATTCCTTTCAGGCACCATGAGTTCCTTCACAAGGCAGAAGTGGGCGGCTGGCGGGGCTTACTGCCACCTCCATGTTGCCCCACACTATTTTTAACAGAGACTTACAAGCCTCGTTCACAGTTTCTCAGTCTCACGAGGCTTGCAGTCCCTATTAAAAATGGCATAGGGAGGCAGCAGAGGTGACAGCAAATAATCCGTGAATAATCAAATCCACAAAAGTGAAACCCACAAATGTGGACAGTGACTGTATGTTCAAAAGCACTGTCAATCAAAACATTTGTGGTTATTTCAGTGCATATTGTTTTTACACTACTCAGCACACAGAATTTTCAGAAAAAAGCAGATTTGCAGCAGTGTAGCAGAACTATGTAGCAAGTTAAGACTGTTACTTATTTAATTCAATATGAAAAACTACAGTCCTCCCTCCACACTTGGTTTGACCTTCATGAATGATTATTTGCGAGGTGCCTGCTTGCCTCTTCCCCGTTCTCCTCCTCCCATTCCCTAGCCTTTTGACCAGGAACAGTGCCTTCCTTCTCGGCAGCCTGGCAAAAGGCAAGCAAATGAGAAGGGGAAAAATTCACGTGCATGCAGACCTTTCCCCCTCCATCTGCTTGCCTTTTGTCCACATATACAGAAAGAAAGCAGGGCACCTGGGGAACAGACAAAAGGTGTGGGGAAGGGGGAGTGTGTGCACACCTTCTCCACCCATGGGGCAGCCCTCTTCCATTCCCTTGCCTTTTGCTCAGGTGCAGCTAAGGAAGGCACACCTGCCCAAGCAAAAAGCAAGGGAATGGGAGGGAAGAGCCCTGGGAGGGAGTGGGAGTGGAATTGCTCAATCGGCTGTTGGGGAGAGGTTATTCTTTTTTTCTTTTTCCTTTTGTGAGGCTTCCGTACTCTGAACCCTCATAAAAGTCAAGGGGGCACTGCAATTTTATTTTTTCCTGTGTATGTTTTTATCAGTGCAGTTTTATACTATCAATTCGGTGTTATATTGTCCATAAGTCTTATAAGCTAGTCCTAAAATCACCGCACTTGTATTTAAACTACTAACTATTGGGAACCACATAAAACAGTCCTATACACATCTGTTGAGAAGCAATTCCTACTCTGCTTCATGGTGCTTACTTCCTGGAAGGAGTGCACATTCTTGCAGTTTTTATCATGTACAGGTATTATCTAGATAGCTGTCCAGAAATCCTGAGATAAATATGAGGTTTTTCATCTGAAGCCAGTGAGAGTAGCTTTAGACATCATGAATTTCCTATAGATATTATTTGTATGCATGACCCTTTTATTCACCATAGGTTGAAGATCTAAAAGGCCTTTCGGATATTCTTGGAGATAAACTCCCAGCATCCTTCCTTTGGGTTATGTTGGTCATGGCTGACAGAGTTGAAGTTCTGACATTTGGAGAGCTACAGTCCTAGTTTTGGGGAAAACATGGTGAATAAATAAACTTAAGAACCATACATTCCAGTGCTAGTGGATGCCACTTCCATTTATACAAAATATGTCTCTCCTTGCCCTGCAACTCTTCATGGACACTTGACAAGTATAGTTGCTTTTCTTGGCTCTCAGAATCTTCCCTCGTCAACTTTTTCTCTTCCTAACAAATTTTTACTATGTTTAAAATCCTATGCAGGTTACCAGAACTACAGATGCAAATAATCTGGCAACAAAGTTACCTTGCTCCCTCTGATAAGATTTTTTTCCCTGGAATGCTGTAAATCTATGGTCTTCAACTAGAGTGTGTTTGTGTATATCTATTCTACACCGTACAGAGCAGGGAACTTTTATTACTATAGAAACAAACATTTAAAGAATGGTTACCAAGATGTCTCCAAAAACAGAATATAATCTGGATTGGCTTTAAAAGTAACAGTGAATTTCTGCTAGTGACTGATAAAATCTATTCTATAAAAGAAAAAGCTGCTGGGAATCTTAATTCTTACAGAAATGGAAGCAAAAGTGTTTAGACAAGTTAGTCTTTAAATTTCTAAAGCCTCATACTTGCCTCTGTACCCACAGTTACTAGAGCACAGGACTTCCCCCAGCCCCCAGTCAATTATATTTTCTTGTTTTGTGTAAAGGAAAAGAACAACATGTACAAACCAATTCTATAGGGAACTGACACCCTACATGTGATGGGATATCGGATGCTCTTCACATTCCATCAGTGTGCTAGCTGGTATAAGTGCTAACATCACTCATACTCAGAATAATTACTGACACTATGGCCATTTCTGCACTATACTGTTATAGTGCCATTATTCCACTTTCAACATCCTGTGGAATTCTGGGCTTTGTAGTTTCCTGAGGCCAAAGAGCTCTCTGGCTGAGAATTTTAAATACCCCTCTCTAAACTAGAAACCCAAGGATTCCATGGGATGTTGAAAGTGGAATAATAGCACTGTAATAGCGTAGTGTGGAAATCGCCCGTGTAATGATTCAGTTAACAAAAGTAGAAATGACAGTTAAGCTGAAAAACAAAGCAGAGTTCAGCTCAAATGGGATACTACTGGATCAATGCTTGAGAGTAGGAACCTTTTAAACTTGATCCCCAAGGGGTTGTAATTTAAAGACTTTTCCAGGTTGACCTATGTACACAGCAAAAAGGCTCCCATACTTATGAAGATTTTCCTTTCTCATGCAAATAGACCCAGTACTTTGGCCCAGTTCTTCTATAATGTAACGTAATTACAATAAGGAGACAAGCCACCTTTTGCTTAAAGGTCATCCAGGGAAGATCTCCAAATAACTGGCCAGTTCTTAAGGTCGACGTCATTCCCCTGTTCTCAGCGTTCCCGGATAACAAGAGATGCAATCTACATTTTCACCCCACCCCTCTTTGCACCACAGATGATACAGCTGGCCTACATAGAAAATAAAAATAATAAAATAAATATTGTGACATCTTAGAAAGTGACAGCTTTACGGTGTCAGAATGCAGACAGATGCTGTGCTTCCGATTGCAGATACAAGGCTCGACAACTGTGTCCGTGCGCGTCACCTCAAGTCGCCTGTAGACTTATGGCGATACTGTTATCCGCTATAAATATTCTGTTCCCAGCGTTCAAATATTACCAGCATGCCTATTTCTGCCAGCCTGCAAGCTAAATCTTGCAGAACTACAAAAAGAAACTCCTCCAAAGGGCTGCAGGTATTCAGGCACCAATAAACACATCCAATCAAATTCAAATCTTTTTCACGTTACGGCAACTCACTCCGCAACCAATGAGAAAGCGGCAACTCTCGCTTCCGCTTCTACCCGCCTTTCCTTAATGACAGATGACCCGCCCCCCCCGTTTCAAAAACGTTTCCTGTGTTTTCTATTAGCATCGGAATTACACAAAGAACGTATGTGTCTAAATGAACTTTTCTTATCTCTATGGTTTTTCATACTTCCTTGTATAGACTTTTACTGTAAACACACACACCGCTCCTTGACTTCCTGGTTCCTTTAGACCGTAGTTTGTGGCAGGAAGTGAGAACTAACCTTAGAAACGGTGGAGAAAAGGTTTTTATGGAGTGATGTCCTGTACATGTTTACTGAGATATAAATCTTCAGTATAGCTTCCTCTCAGGTAAGCACGCACAGAATAAAAGTTTTCGTGTTTATAATCGAATCAATGGTGTGTTTCCCCCCATTCCCCTCCCCGAAGACAAGGAAAAAGAAAGAGGCAAAGACAATTTGCACTCTAATTCACACTTCTTATATTTAACGAGTTGTTTTTAAACATCTGCACGCCAACAAAGCTTGTTGTTGCTGTAATCATCATCATCATCATCACCACCACCACCACCACCACCACCACCACCACCACCACCACCATCATCATCTCCTCATCTTTTTTTGGAACTCAAAGCGGCTCACAAATTTAATACAAATACAACTTAAAAATTTAACATACAAAAGAATAAAAATATATTTAATCTATCAATACAGTTTAAGTAGTTAGATGCATAGACATTAAAAAAGACAAATATGAGTAACACAACACAGGAAAGGGCCTTTTCCCCAAGCTAGTCAGGCCTCAAAAGGCCCGCCAGAACAAAGAGATCACATCAGCCTAAGAAGTGATAGAAAGGGAGAAGGTTCTCCCCAGGTCTGAAGACATGGACAGGTTCTTACATGGAGATAAGGTTCTTCAGATAATCTAGTCCTGAGCTGTATATAGGCGTAAATCATCACCACATACCCACCACCATTTCATAGATGAAAATTGACACACTTGGCCGAGCACCATCAGTGTGTGGTCGGCATGGCAAACATGATTAAAGAGGAAGGATGGATGAACTAGGATTGTGCAGAAGTTTCCTTTTGCAGGCTAGATTCTGCCTCCTCCTCTCCTCTTTCCCACTGAGTAAACTAAGTGACAACATGTTTGCCCTTTGCAGCAATTGAAGTAAGACTAGGATGAAGGGGAAAAGTGGGAAAGAGAAACTGCGACATTTTTAAAGCTGCTGAAAAAGTAGGATGAGAGAATATTAATAGGGACAGTTAGAGGATATGTAGGCCATTTCCGCACTAGACTGTTATAGCGCTATTATTCCGCTTTCAACATCCTATGGAATCCAGGGGTTTGCAGTTTCGGGCGGGGCCGGAAACTGCAAACCCCAGGATTCCATAGGATGTTGAAAGCGGAATAATAGCGCTATAACAGTCTAGTGCGGAAATGGCCGTAGCTGGCATTTTGAATTGTGCAAGGAAACAGACTGGCAACCATTGGAGCTGATGCTGGTTGACAATCTGGTAGTAGCTCCTTGGACCAGCTGAAGCATCCCAACACTGAACACTGGATTCGGCCCAGGAAGGGGAATGATGACACAAGTTTAGAAGGCTGGCCTTTTTTCCAGTCCCAGGAGTGCTTCCTATGTGGATTTCTGATTGGAAAACCAAACCAGATTCAATAAGCTCTACCTTACCTTGCAAATATCAATAGTGGACTATCTTGCAAGGCTGTTATCAGACACTTTCTATAGCACATGTAAGAATTGTAAATATTAAATAATGTTTTGTTAAGATCATCAATGCTTATGTGTCATCAAATCGTAGAGTTGGAAGAGACCACAGGGGCCACCAGTCCAACCCCCTGCCATGCAGGAACACACATGAAAGCATTCCCAACAGATGGCCACCCAGCCTCTGCTTAAAAACCTCCAAAGAAGGAGACTCCACCACACTCCAAGACAGCATATTCCACTGCTGGATACTCTGACTGTCAGGAAGTTCTTCCTGAGGTTCAAGTGGAATCTCCTTTCCTGCAGCTTCAATCCATTGCTCCTTGTCCTAGTCTCTGGAGCAGCGGAAAGCAAGCCCGCTCCCTCCGTGACATGACATCCTTTCAAATATTTAAACATGGCTATCATGTCCCCTCTTAACCTTCTCTTCTGCAGACTAAACATGCCCAGCTCCCTAAGCTGTTCCTCATAGGGCATGGCTTCCAGACCCTTCACCATTTTGGTTGCCCTCCCTTGGACATGCTGCAGCTTGTCAATATCCTTCTTGAATTGAGGTGCCCAGAACTGGACACAGTATTCCACATGAGGTCTAACCAAAGCAGAATAGAGTGGTACAGAATAGAATGTCCTCTCTTGGAAGGGCTGCTGGAAAGCAGTTCTTTCCTTGAAAGTGTCCTCTGTTTGAAAGGCAACTGAGTCCAAGTCTGGTGGAAAGACAACTGAAAGCAGGAATCTTGGAAGATATCAACCCACAGGCAGCACCTGGGCAGCAGTCTCAGCAAGCACACAGTTCTCTTGAAGCCCATTCACACTACATATTATAGCACTTTAATTCCACTTCAACTGCTATGGGTACATCTGTTGAAATCCTGGGATCTGTAGTTTGGTGAAGCACTAGAAGTCTCTGGCTGCAAACTCCAAATACTTCCAAGTCCTGGGATTCCCTAGGATGGAGTCATGGCAGTTAAAATGGTAAAAGTGTGATAATTGTGTAGTGTGAAAGGATCCCTGATCAGAGTTCCTCCTTCCTGCTAGATGAGAAACTTTGTAATTCTGCACAAATTATGATGGTTATTACTGCAACAAATTCTAGCAATTTATTATCGCTGGATCTTTCTAATTTTGCATCTATAGTGATGCAAATCTTGTTTGGTGATGTCTAAGAAGTCACACTACCTGTATTTTACACATCCCAAGGTTCTGTAGGATGCCTCCACTGCGGTGAAACCAAAGTCCTCAGATTGTGTAGTGCTCTGACCTTGGGCAAGTTACACTCTCTTAGACTCAGAGGAAGGCAAAGGCAAACCCTCCCCCCTCCCCTGAACAAATCTTGCCAAGGAAACCGCATGATAGCGTCTCCTTAAGTTAGAACATGAGTTGAAGGCAGGCGACAACAATGCCACAGGGCCTGCTTCCATCCTACATTGCATTTGCAGTTATGGAAAGGGTATTTGGAATTCCTTTGCAGAACGCTCTACTACTCAGTCAAACTCCAAACCGCAGAATTCCACACGATTCAACAGCAGCAGTTAAAGTGGAATCGCCTTGCTGAACTGCGTAGTGTCATAATGCTTAAATTCTCGCCCAATCCCACCCTCACAAAAACCCAGCTTTTCTCTATTCGCCCCTTCTCTTCCTGAGCAGCTCTTCCACGTTACACCGTCATAGCGCAATTAATCCACTTGCAACATCCTGTGGAATTCTGGGGTTTGGAGTTTACTGAGGCCAAAGAGCGCTCCAGCTGAGAATTCTAAAGGCCCCTCCCTAAATTGCAAACCCCAGGATTCTATAGGATGTTGAAAGTGGAATAACGGCACTATAAAGTGTCGTGAGGAAACGGCCTTAATTCCGACCCGGCAACTGGGAACGGGAAAAGCACACGTCCCATCACGGAACCAGGAAGTCCTGTCCCTACAGAAACGGAGGAGGGTTTGCCGCTCTCTTCCTTTCCTATCTCTAGCACCCTCGCCGCAACCTGGCGCTTGGTGGAGCCCCGCCTCCTGCCGCGTCCCCCGTCTGCGGTGGGGGCGCCGATTGGCTCCGCCGATTGACAGCCGGGAGGCCGGCGGTGGAAAAGAAAGGGGGCTGGGGGAGCGCGGGGCGCCGCTCGCCCCTCTCCGGGAGGCGTGGTCCACCATGAGCTTCCTCATTGACTCCAGCATCATGGTCATCTCTCAGGTAAGGAGGCGCCCCCCCCCGCCCGTCCCGTTAAGGCGTAGAGACCCGTTTCTCGCCCCGCTCTCCCTCGGATTGGATCGAGACACGCGGCCGAGTCGGGCGGTTAGAAGGCTGAGTGGAGCGGCGTGGATTGTACCACTTCCGGCGACAAGGGGTGGGTTGGGCTGTACCACTTGAGACCGCAGGGAGAGGTGACGTTCTTCAGCGCCTCACTCTTTAGGCTCCTGCAATTGCTTTGCTATGGTCGCTAAGTAAGGATGAGACGTGGAGAGCGTCGGGGTTCTCCCTCATCCTGCTCTTTCAGGTGCGGGGACTGGGGTGAACAAAAGAAAACGTTTTAAAATCTGGACCAAAGCGGTGGCCGAGTGGGCGATTGTTCCCGCAAGTAGTCAGACTTCTGAGATGGATGTTGGCCAGCTTCAGTGAAGAAAGAGGGAGACAATATATCGTAGAAACAGAAGAAGGGTGTAAACTGACATCTGGCCATTGTTTGGCTCACCTCTCCCAACCTCAGTGTAAGCAGAAGATGAGCCCAAGAAGACTGATGTGTTTGTTTTCTGCTGGAAGAGTTTCACATACGGAGCATTCAGAAAGAGTTCTGTTCTGCCTAATTTTTCATAATGGTCTGCTGCCCTTGTAGAACAGCAGACATCAGAAGAAGGGAGGGAGTTATGTGACCCTTCAGATATTATTGGCTTGCAAGTCGTAGCTGTGCCGGCCAGTGTGCCGAATGATAGGCATTGCAGTCCAACAGCATCTGAACGATCACACGGTTTCCATTCCTGTGAGTGTGAGCTGGGCTATATCTCACGCAGCAGGGTCACCGTTGCCGCTAAGCACAGTCTGTTAGCTTTGTTGCCCTGTTTTATTAAAAGGGGGAGATTCAAAATAAACATTTAAATGATGTATAATTTGTTTGTAAACCTTAGCTAGGTGAGGTTTGCTTTCATCCTTGTCTCTAAAGCATCTTTGAGGTTCTGGTGTACAATATGTGGGCATAAGTGTGAACATTGTTAAAACAGGCTGATGGCACAAAAATCAAATTTATAGCCAACAACTGAACTCCTGATACAGGGTAGCAAAAAAAGTATCATTTTATAAAAGCAGTCCAACGTGTGCAATAATTTCAAAGTTGCCAGCCTTCTTTGTATCCTATGTTATACATGAACAACACATTCTACATTAAAAAGGATTTTAATTTTTGAAATATTCTCATTGTTAACCTCCTTGATTCAGTTGTTAAAACTGTTAAAAGAACAGCCAAGGTGTGAGCTGAATACCAAAGTTTTATCACAGGAGGCAGGTAAATCACACTTACAACAGGATAGTGACTTATACATTACCTGGTTCCATTTCTCTTGTTCTTGCAGTGGTAGATCATTTGGAAAGCATTTCTTTTAGAAAGTAATGGGTTGATCCATTAATGAGCTCCTTTGTGAAAGAAAAGCTTTCCAAATAGTCTCCCATCTGGAGAAGAACAGAAGACAAAGTAATGTGTAAGTCCCGGTCAAAGATGCTGTTATCCGACTGTGTGATTTACATACCTTTTGTGATAAAGTCCTAGGAATGTCATGTAAGTAATATTAAGACTTGAGTTTTACCATTTGGTAGGATTAGAACATGAGGGACATTCCTGCTTACCTTGTCCCACTATATTTGGCATCTTATCATTTTGTATTTTTTAACTGTGAATGGGTATGATCATTTAGCCACCCAGTTGTCACAAAGTACATGGCTTCCCCACACAGTCCAGTGTGACCTTCAACCTTTCTTAATGCTCCCCCCGTTTCTTCTTCATGCCACTATGTGGTTTGTGTGCTAATGATTTAATGCTTCAGTACTAACTCAGGTAGCTACTGTGTAACCATATTGAGATTTTTCATCCTGGTTATCCTTGTGCATTAGGCTGCATTATGGTACTGCAGCTTTAGGCAAATAGTTTGGCAAAAACAAATCACTTAACTGTGGCCTAGCTTATTTATTTGATTGATTTATTTGATTGATTCTATCTTTTATTGTCTCCCATGTGGGACTCAAAGCAGCTGTGGGACCCAAGGTGGCACCTTTTTCCCAGTATGGCTTACAGTGTAAGTTAAAATGTTTAACTTATTTACCAGTAAACCATAATACTATTCTTTGAATAGAAAGCTAGAGTACCAAGCAAACAGCTTTTGGTTGCTAGCCATCCACAGTGGTTTCCCAGCTGAAGGCTTTAGAATGTTATTAGACTATACCTCTCAGAATCCTTCATTGCAGCCCTTGCTGACTGGGGCTTTTGGGAACTAAAATCTGAACACATTTGGCCTTCCAGAGTTAAGACCAGTGTAGAGAGCTCGGGAAAGTCTAGTTGAATAGTCTAATGTCTGTGTCTGGACACTGGGCTTGCTAGGTTCCTTCAGGCCAGCCTGTCTCTCCGAGGCTAACCAACCATTGTAGGCTTGCTGGAAAGACAACCCCTTGAGGGCCCTGGAGGAAAGAAGAATGCAAGTGAAGTAGGAAATAAAAGAGGTATAAAGTGGCATCATTTTTCAAGGTGGAAAAAACTTGCCACTGAACTGCTGATTACTGCACAAGTGTCAAAAGCGTATGGGAAGTGGTACTAATGGCAGATTTTGAAATCCAGGTGGAAAATAATTAATGATGTAGATGTGTTCTTGGGCATTACTTCTTTGGCAGAAGATTTGGTACCAGAGATAAAAAATAACATGAAAATGATAGGGATAAGTTCCTGCACCACAAAAAAGAAGAGCAGTTCTGACATGTTTTAACAGACTTTTTATTCAAAACTAACAGTATATGCATGGGAAATAAAACAACCAGCTCAGGTAATCCTTGTATAAGTAAACAAAAATATCTTGAACTTTCTGGATACAACTTAAGAGCTTCTTCCAAAATGCATCCAGGGATGACAAGGAAATTTCATCAGCCTCTACTATTATTATGATTTTCATTTTGGTGGACAGACTTAAAGATCTATTCATCTTTAACACGCTAGGAGGAGCTGGTGAAGGAAGCTCACCTGCTTTTATCTCCATTTTATTTTATTTTTTCTTCATGCATTCTCAATAAGAAATTCTGTGGCAGCTACTGTTCATATGCCTGTTGTAGGTAGGCACAGCTACAGTGGGATTGGCTACAGTAGAACCTCATTAGAACTTTATTATTTCTCAGCTCAATCTTTATTGCAGTTTTTACTGAAGACATTCTGCCGCAATGCAACACCAGAACTTTTCCAGTCCTCCATCATCCTCCCAATGCTGATGTTGCTACAAACAAACAAGCAAAAATTAAAGCAAAAAACAAAAACCAACTTTGCTGCTAGTCATAGAGTTAGGAGGGAATGCAGGGCTGGCTGGATGTGAAAAAAAGCTTTGTAAAAAGGAGATGCTTTGTCAGAGGCTTTGTTAACAGAGGTATATCTCCACCAAATCTATAAGGAAGCATTTGATTGCTGGTTCCTCGGAAAAGAAATATGAGAAGTCAGATGATAAATGCAGCGCGGGAGCTAAGTTTCTGTCCTGCTTACTCTCTGCATGTGAGTCTTCGTTAGTTCAAGACTTAGTAGCCTCTTGGGCTTTCCCGTTGAAGTCTGAGGGCTGACAGTTACTGATCTGGGCTAAGATGGAAAAATATCAATGAAGTTGTAAAGCACTCCAACTGATATTGCAGATATGCATCTGTGAGGCAGGTGTATAATTTCATGATAGAAAAAGGTTCTAAAGAGTACATTCCAGTATAAAGCCTTAAAGAAGTGACCATTAAAATGACAATCCTAAAAACATGTGCTGAGAAGCAGCTTCACTGAGATGGACTGGATTTTTAAACCTTTACTTTTGACACTTTGTGTTTTCCGTTTCTCTCTATTTATTTTAAAAAGATGTTATATTGTATGGTGTTTTTAGTTGTTTTAAGCTTCTATGGAAACAACAGAACGTTGTTGCACTTTATATTCTCAAACATAAGGCCCAAACAAGCATTTTAGATAGTTACAGAAGGATTTTTTTACCAGCTATGGCCACAACTTTATCTAGAGTAAGAAGATTTTGCCAGAATTGTACAAATTCTAATATTATCCATGTTAGGCTAGAGTTTGAAAAAATTATATTTGTGTCTACAGCTCCCAGAATCCCCAACACCAATATTTATTTACTTGTTGTCTCTCAACCCACCAGGCGATGCACAGTAAATAAAAATGCTTTTAGAACATTTAAAAATCACAACTAAAAATTAATTAAAATGCTTAAAACTTCTTTTGAAAAAAGCTCTAAAATGAGTTTTTAAAACAACCACCCTAGTTTTAGGATCCAAAGGTCAACTGAAATAGTACAGTCTTCACTGTCTGCTTCAGAGGGATGAAGCCAGCTTGGCCTCTCTTGAGACGAAATTCCACAGTCAAGGTGCTGCTACAGAGGTGCTATGTGTACCCACCAGTCTAGGCTCACATGTTGGTGGGACACATAACAGGGCCTCTGCTGATGATCATAGATTTCTGGTAGGTGCTTTCAGAAACACTGCCCCCCATTTGTTGTGCTAGTTCCATTGGTAGTCTGCTTGTTTCTGGGCTCAAGGTGCTCTTTGTGACCTTTAAAGGCCTAAATGAGACTTTTCCCTGTTTGAGCCTGAAGATCAGTTTTAGAGGACTTAACTCACTGGCCTGCCATTATCCTCATTACATTAGTAGGTACTAGTGATAGGGCTTTTCCCAGTGTATGTGGCCCAGACCTGCCCATTTTTATGTCAACTTTTTAAACAAAGTTTCAACCTGTGCTTTTTTAATATTGCAGGACTTTTACAAAAGCTGCCTTTTTAGTTTTGTTTGGAATGCTTTACATGTATTTAAGATTGTTTTATGCTGTTTTAATTATATTTTTAAAATGTTTATGGAAGATCCTGAGAAGTGTCATATAAATGTCTGAAGAAAATAAATGGGATTGCACTGTCAATATTCCTAGTAACATGGCTCCATGTTTCTAGCAGTAAGAAGGCTTGCACAAAGAGTACAGTAATCCCTCCTCATTCGCTAGAGTTAGGGGCACTGGACCCCCGTGAAAGTGGAAAAGCTGTGAATAACTCTAGGCCCTCCCAAATCATATTTAACACACAAAAAAAGGATGATCACCATATTCAACCCACTGCGGATTCCTCTGCGGCATCAGGGTTCCTTCACAAGGCAGAAGTGGATGGCTGGTGCGGCTGCCTGCCACCTCCACTGCTGCCCTACACCATTTTTAATAGGGACTTACAGGCCTTGTCTGCAGTTTCTCAGTCTCATGAGACTTGTAGTCCCTATTAAAAATGTCATAGGGAGGCAGCAGAGGTGACAGCAAATAATCTGTGAATAATCAAATGCGCAAAAGTGAAATCCTCAAATGTGGAGGGCTGACTGTATTGTGATTTCCTATTCTGTTTTTAAGAGAAATATAATATGGTTGTGATATGATCATTGGCATGGATTCATGTTGTTGAGGAGAAACAAGCCCCTGTCTAGTACACATAACAATTACTATTTTTTAATTTCAGTCTAGTCTTACCTTCATAGCAACAATATTCTTTCAAGTTCTAAAGAGTATTGAGATTTTGACATTTTGTACAAAATACAAAATTTTGTACAAAATTATTTTGTAAACATTACCTGCTCTTATTCTGTCCCACTGCAGATTCTATTTTTTGGATTTGGATGGCTGTTCTTCATGCGCCAACTTTTCAAAGACTATGAGGTGAGGATGATCAGACTGTGTCTGTTAATGATAACTTTGCTATGATCTGAAAGAAAAGATACTAATGTGAAATGTTTAAAATGTGGTAAAATAGCTTGTCCTCCTAGAGCCATTAATTTATATAACTACAGTTGCATGAGTGTAACCCTCCTTTACCTCAATGAGATGAATACAAGTAGAGATACTTTTGATAGGATTTTTTACTGTGCGTTTCGCCTGACTGCTGTCACCGTGTTACTCCAAAAGGTGGTCCAACTGCGATGTCAATGCCTCCTCAAAACAGCAGGTAATATTAGCACAAACAGGGAGGCCTGCAAGAGGGGGGTAACCTAGCAGAATCTTTTACACATGTGTGCACTGGTACTAACATGCAGGGACACCAGTTGGAGAATCAAAGAATATTTGTTTTATTGGGGGAATTAACAATCACACACATACAGGATCCAAGCAGTCTTCCAATCACACAAGGCTAACTGAAGGAAAAGGGAGAAAAAAATGGATAGTGAGAAGTTAGGGCAAAGTGGGTGATATTTATCTATCTTGCAGAAAAGAGACAAAGCGATGTGGCTCAGACTAAGGATCCAAGGGTAGTACAAGAAAGGGAATCGGAGCAGCAGAGTGATGTCCTGTGTCCAGAGTACTACAAATTATCTGGCTCAGAACCAGGGTTTAAATACCCTGTTTCCATCCTGAGGGGGAAGGTGCTAATGGCTCTCTGGCAGAGTAGACAGCAAGGTCTGGAATAGGCTAATGGCTTTAGCATTAGGTGACAAAGGACTAATAGGAATTGTGATAGCTTCTTAATGACTGGGCAGGTAAGGAAGCAAAGCAGAACCCTGGCAAGAAGGGGAAGCAGATTGAAGACAATCAGAGACAGTTTCGGGTGCTATTGTTTCTAAAGGTCGAGTTGTTGAGGAACATTTGCAAGTCCATTGTTGTCGGAGCTTCCCTGACTGTGACCTACTTTTGCATTGCACGTGTTCAACTAGTTTGTTTTGCCAGCATAGCTTTACTGACATGTCAGTGTATAATTTATATTTAATGCCAATTAAATGATATTTGTCAATTGTACCATATCATGGAGTGGGGGTGTATGGTCTGGTAAGAACAGAACTGTTTCAAGTTCATTTTTTAAAATGATTTTAAGAAAGGACTTCTATATTACATAGTACAAAATGCAATCAGATATTAGAAAAAAGAGCTACAGTGTAAGAAGCAAAACAATTCTCAGATAAACTGAGAATGCAGATTTTATCCCTCTGCCTCCAAGTTAGTTCAAGTACAGGCTCTGCTGTGTTTTTAAATCCATGCTGTTCTATGCTTTTCTCTTGGATATGGATGTTGAATACATTATGGAGATAAATTTTGTTTCTGCTTTATTTTCTTTATTACAGGTACGGCAGTATGTTGTACAGGTTGTCTTTTCAGTCACATTTGCTTTTTCCTGCACCATGTTTGAACTTATTATTTTTGAGATTCTAGGAGTCTTAAGTAGCAGGTAAGTATAGTAGCTATCATTAATACGTTTTGTACTTTTGTGCAGTTTATGGGTTTGTTTGCTTGGCCATAGTTCTGTCACATTTAGAAGTCCCATTTTGTTTAGCTCTAAAATGTGAGTACTATGTATTTATTGTTTATGGGCAGCGGGGGGTTGGAATAAGAATGTTGAAAATTGTTATTGAGCTGTTTGTATAAAGGTTTTTTTCCCCCAAGAGTGTTTGCTGCTAAGTACTTGGCAACATTTCCAACAGTAAATAAGATGTCAGAGAAACTGTAGGAAATATGTTCTAAGGAATCTGAATAACTATTGGATAGCTAATTTTAAATTGACTGCGTTTCAACATTTTTCTGTCCTAGTCATATTCAGGCAGTAAGAACCCAGATGATGTAAAAATATTTATTGGTTCCCAAATATGTTTAAATCCATTTGTATAATTCCAATTCAATAACATCACCAAGTTTCTCCTGCATTACATAGCGATTCTATAAATTGTGTTTTCCTACTAATGAACACTTTATTTCTGACACAGGTTGATCAAGGTGTCACTTTCACATTATTTATCTCCAAAGGTCTGAGCAGATATAGTTTTTAGAAAACATCTTGGAGTGCCAGCAAAAATGTATTAGTACCTGTAAATTGTGATAACTGTACTTCTGATTTTTAAAAATATGTGTATGGTTAAGAGATCGAAAACATCTTCTAGATAACTGAACACTCATGACGTCTGGTAGAACTGTTAGCAAAAGAATGCAGACCATATTCTCTGTGTGGCTCCTCAGTTCTGAAATTTACATTTGTGATGTTAATTAGGGAAAATCTGGAGATGCATGGGCAGAGCATGATCAATAATTACTCCCAAGCTATGAAAGTGAATTTTCAGAGGGACTGTGAATCATTCCAGAGCAGGCCAAATCTTAATATCTGGCCCAGGCTTCTTAATAAACGACAACACTTCAGTTGTTTATGTGTTTAAACTCGCTTCGTTACCCTCATTCAGCCAGCTGTCAAGTTGAAGGTCATTGGAGTCAAGTGACAAAGAACATTACTGTTTAATCTCACCAGCATATTGTTGGCATCTCATGCTAAAGTTCCAGGTGATCACTTCCAATTATTTGACGTAAATGTTCAGTAAAATAGGAGACAAGCCAAAAATCATTGGGACATCACAAGGCAGGCATGCACAACCTGTACTCTTGGGGCTGAATATGACTAACAGTTACTGTAACTGAGGAATTAATCAGAAATACAGTTAGCCTCTACATTTGTGGATTTGACATTCACGGATTTGATTATTTGTGAGTTTCTCCAATTCTTGCCCTCTCTGCCTTGGGTGCTTCTTTCTTAGGGGAATCTTCTCTCTTGGTGGCTCCAATCAGGTCATACAGATCTTTAAAAACCTGCCTCCAGTCCTCCCTTTTCCCCACCAGCCATTGCCTGGCCAGCCAAGGACAGCTCAAAGCCTGATTTCTCACCACCAAAAGCCCTCTCTCAAAGCCCTCGATATATCCAAGGAAGGAGATGGGCAAGAGAGAGGAAGTACAGGACCACAATGCCAACCATCTCCTTTCCCTGACCTGGTTTAGACTCTGTGTGGCCACTCTCCCCAACTGTGTCTCAGCCCTCTTCCTAGAGACACACAAATTTTGATATTTGTGAATTTTTCACTTTTGTGAGGGTCCTGTGCCCCTAACCCTAGCAAATGTGGAGGGTCAACTGTATACTTGCGTTCCCTCACAGCTCAGTTGATCATCTGAGTTACAGGGAGAAAAGGTCATTTTGTGTTCTGAAACTTCTGGGCAGCTGGAAGGGCAAAGATGTCCATCCCAGCTTTCAGCAAACCTCCTACCAAAGATTGCTGTTTGTCCAGAACCTATCCAAATGTAATAATGCCCTGAAGATCTGGCCCAAGCAGTCCAGAAGGATATAGGTCTGAATGATACCAAAATCCAATGAGAAATCACAACACCTACTAGAGCTGCATTCCCTGGTGTAGTTCATAGTGTAGGTGAGCACTGAGGAAAGCAATAAAATAAAATAAAATAAAATAAAATAAAATAATTGAAAGTCCAATAGTCCAACCAGAATCTTTATGAAATGGGTCCACATAATTATTATGATCCAAATATAATTGGAATTATAAGGGCACAAATGGCTTTCTGCAGATATTACTTACCTGTTTGAGAAGGGAGAATGGGGACGGGTTAAGAAAGATCCTCTGATACTAAATAATTTTTTTGTTATTTTTGTTATTTTCAGCTCACGGTATTTTCACTGGAAATTGAACCTCTGTGTGATTTTGCTTGTTCTGGTTTTCATGGTCCCCTTTTACATTGGCTACTTCGTTGTGAGCAATATTCGATTATGTAAGTATGCTTATGCTTTAAAGAATTGTACTGGTACCAG
Source organism: Cyclura pinguis (assembly GCA_030412105.1). Taxonomy (NCBI): domain Eukaryota; kingdom Metazoa; phylum Chordata; class Lepidosauria; order Squamata; family Iguanidae; genus Cyclura; species Cyclura pinguis. The sequence continues at coordinate 234,507,516 of CM059601.1, read as the reverse complement.
TGCTTTGAACTGTCACTCAAAATAACAGCTGTCACTCTGAGTGGAGTAGATAATAATCTTAATGATTTTCATTTTTCTTTGTTAATTTTAGTGCACAGGCACAGGCTGCTTTTTGCCTGTGTTGTCTGGTTAATATTTATGTATTTCTTCTGGAAACTGGGAGATCCATTTCCTATCCTCAGTCCAAAACATGGTGAGTTTTCTAAAATATTTCAGTTGCTAACTTCCTGAAACAAAACAGTATACATGCCATGCCAAGTTATGTCTTTCTGATCTATGTGGGTAAAAAGAATGGTCGTATGTTACTGTTTGGTCAAGTTGTCAGAAATAATTGGTAATTTCTGTACACCTGTACAGCACAATCTGTATATAGTATATTTAGTACGATACAAGTCCCACTGTGTTCAGTGGGCCTTACTGCTGTAACTGTGGATAGCAGTTTAGCTTTAGGAAGTACAACATCTAAATCGTACTTATTTATGCTTCATGAATCTTTATTAGTAATCTAGTTTTAACAGAAATAATATGCAATCACATGTGTGTTTGTGAAGATGACAAAACAGTGTTCCAGCTGCCTGTATTTTCTTACTTGCCTAGCATTGATGATTATTAAGAAGTAAAATGCAGTGCTTGTCCCTCACCTTCTCTTTGAAGGGCATCCTGGTCTCGAAAATCAGTTCCTTCTGGTGAGAATGCTATGCTGATAGCTTTCAGTTTGTAGCATTTGTTTTCAAATCCTAGTTTGATCTTTTTTTCATTAGAAGATAAATCATTTTTGCACCTGTTTTGTTGGTTATGTTCATGTCACCATAGGTTGCACATCAGGGGCACTATATTGGGCTTAAATGTGAAGCACAATCACTAACTGCAGTTCTGAAAATCTTGGATAGAAAACCTTTAACAAGCAATTAGAATTTCAGGATAACTATTTCTGTCTTCTTGAACTGAAATAGTTGATTAAAACAGCAGTATGAACTAATGTCTGAGTTTACTTGTTTGTTTTTTTTAATTTCCTGTACCCGTTCTCTGTTATGTGGTTATGGTCTGAAAGCCATTGGCTGCTAGATCATAGTGAGTTGCTAGGAAACTGCAAATATGGCAACAGTATGGCACAAATATAGTGCTGGTCCTGACACACTGGGGAAAAAGAATTGCCACTTGGCTGCATCAGATAGCTTGAGGAAGCACTACCCGAGGCCATCATGCTTCCTTACACTGTGACTGTTCTGGATTTCAAAGACTGACAATTTTCCAATTAAATCTATCTCAGTCTACACTCCAGTGCAGCCATAGTGTGCATCCTAGTGAAAGTCAATGTGAAACATTGTTTCATAGGTGATAGCAGACTCTATGTGCATGAACAAATGGTGATTCTCACTGAGGTGGTTTTTGGCTATTCAAAATGGAGTATTAGATTATGGCTTCCATGTACAGAGCTGTTTTAAACATTATTGTATTGTAGTTACTCTGAGTTACTACTTCTTTGGCAACATGAGTGATGTAGTAAAGCTTTCAAAGAAATTCTGAACTCCTGATAGTTGTTTACTAATTGAATATACTCCCAGGGTAGGGAGTTTTGGGCCCTCCATTAATTGATAAACTACTAGACTTGTAACCTAGTGGGTTAGGAGGCTTACTGGCTCCTTCGCCCTGTTATACTGTCTCAGGCATTTCTGAAGTGCCATTCATGGAGAGGATTATCTGTTTCCCTGAAAAAAGTTCCTTTGATATCAAACAACTGAACTTCTCCTGAGAGTTCAGAGATGAGCTGACATGTACAGATGAGGCTATAATAGTGAGTGCTATTCTACCTTTTTGCATTTCAAGAATATAATAATGAAATGAAGCTTTTGCCCATCTTTTTCATCAGGAATTCTATCCATAGAACAGCTCATCAGTCGAGTGGGAGTGATTGGGGTCACCCTTATGGCCCTGCTTTCTGGATTTGGTGCAGTCAATTGTCCATATACTTATATGTCTTATTTTCTGAGGTGAGTATAATGTCTTGAGATCTATCTATCTATCTATCTGTCTATCTATCTATCTATCTATCTATCTATCTATCTATCTTTGTCTATAACTATCTACCTATCTTTGTCTATAACTTCTTTCCTTCACTCTTTCTTTATTCCAGTTTCAGTTACTTCCTCAGTGCTCTTACATTTTCCTCTCCTGCCTTTCTCTGTCTCAGTCATGCTTATTCTAGCTTGATACACTTGTTGTTTTAGTCCAATCCAGCATCTGTATGTTTAATGGTTGGACTCAGTTGGAGGGTCGGAGGGCCATTTTACCATGTTTTGACCATTGGCAGGCTGTACCCATTTTCCAGCCCCTCCTCACCATGGGAAAAATGCCAGTGCTGACAGTGGTGGGGAGGTGAAGTTGTATGGGTGGTCAGTTATCTAAAATGCCTTGCTTTCAGTGTTTGTGAAAACTGAGCTGTAGGCAAATTAGCTATTGCTCACGCCGTTGCTCCAAGCACCCCTGGAAGGAAGCAAGACATTTCAAAAGGGATGGTAAGCTGTTGCTTTAAGGATAGGGGAGGATGCATGGCTATGGTAGTCTTTCTTCTCTGAGCAAGAGAAGCACAGTTTCAGCTCAGTTATATTTGCTCCTGAGACTACTGGGGCACAAACCAGGAGGGGAACTACAGTCATCCCTCCACATTCGCTTGGGTTAGGGGCACAGGATCCCTGTGAATGTGGAAAAACCGTGAATAACTCTAGGCCCTCCCAAACAATATTTCACACACAAAAAAGTATGATCACTGTATTCAACCCACCATGGATTCCTTTGAGGCATCAGGGTTCCTTCACAAGACAGAAGTGAGTAGCTGGTTGGACTTACTGCCACCCCACTGCTGCCCCAAACCATTTCTAATAGGGACTTACAAGCCTTGTTTGCAGTTTCCCAGTCTCACAAGGCTTGCAGTCCCTATTAAAAATGGCATAAGAAGTCAGCAGAAGTGACAGCAAATAATCCGTGAACAATCAAATCCGCAAAAGTGAAACCCAGAAATGTGGAGGGCTAACTGTATTTGCTGCTGAAATTTGACAGTAAAACATGACAACCAAAAATAATGGACAATTGAGATAGAGATTTGTGGGGAAGAACTGGGAAACACCGGGGATCTTTGGTGGCTACTTGCTCCATGCACACTGGGACCCATTCCTGTTACACATTTGCTTCTTCCCATATGTCAGGGGAAGTGGAAAACAAGGGGCAGAGGATATATGCAAGAAAGGAAGGATTTCTGGTACTTTCCAGTACAAGCATGGTCCATTGGTGAGGCTGAATTGGCCATTCCTGTACTGGAAAGTCAATGCCATATCGATAGTTCTATATTTCTGTCTCTTGTAGGAATGTGACAGATGCAGACATTCTAGCTTTGGAACGTCGACTCCTCCAAACCATGGACATGATTATCAGCAAGAAGAAAAGGTGAGGGAAACATATTGGGACTTTTTTTTAAAAAAATAGATTCTATCAGGACAATTACTTGCCAGTAGACAAATTATTCCTACTGTACGACATCAGATATTAATTAAAGCACCTAAAATAGTTGCAGAACTGATGCATTGGATAAAATGAGTTAGTTTGTTGAATGTGATAAGGAATTTAGTAAGATTAGAATAGTTAGCAAAGTAATATTTTTTTGAAATAGTCTTTGGAAAAAGATGCATTGTTTTCAACCCCTGTCCACAGGGAAAATGAGTTATTTTTTAATTTAAATGAATGTTGTGGAGTTCAGCATTACTTTTTTGTGCTCTGAGCATTAATTTATTCATAAGAAGACAGATTTTGAAGTCTTGAGTGAATAGCTACAAGGAGATTACACAGAATTCATAAAATGAAGAATATTTATGTATGGCATTCTATCCTTAGAAGAGCTGTAGGATACAAACATGGCTTATTATTATTTCATCTGCCAAAACTGCTAAGCTGCAGGTCATTTATTTTGAATACTGCCAGAGTTTGTTTAGTTTTTGTATTGTTTTGATTAAAAAAAACACAAATCCACCACTCATCATAAATAAATAAGAGTAAAATCAGGGCCTAAATTCTGCCTTCTCTTGGAAGGTAAGCAGGGTTCATTCTGGCTAGTACTTGGATGAGAGACCACCGACAAACACAAGACCAAATTGTGACAGAGGTTAGTTATGTGTGCCACCCAAACCCACTTTACAAGACAAAAGCTGCATGAAGAGATGGAAGCTCACTCATCTAGTAATGGGGCATAGCAGGATAATGTTTCCACCCTTCTCCCACCAGGGACCAAGTCTGTGATGATACCTTGTGTCAGGGGTCCTGCTTCTGATTGTTATAGCCTCTCTTGCTGGTGGGAAGGGATTGGAAACATGATCCTATTTACACCCTGATTGGTAGCTATAAAGACTTCCACTGCCCCATATAGAAGATGGCTGTTATGGTAGCTGGGGAAGGGCTTATATGTAGTCTTAGAGTAAGACTATATAGTCTTAATGAATACAGAGCAATTACTGATCTGTAAGGCTAGCTTACAAATCCATAACTGCAATATAGAATACCAGTCATCATCATCATCGGGGCATATTACAAATTAAAACAAGTGAAATACAGTTTAAATCTACAGAAGGTCAACTTTAACATGGAATTAATAATGAATATGAATACGATTCAAGGCACCAGATTCTGTCTGATCTTGAAAGTTAAGCAGGCCCAGTCCTGGTTAGTACACGTATGGGAGACCACCAATTAATACTAGGTGCTGTAGGCTATATTTCATAGAAAGGAAGTGGCAAAAACCACTTTTGATTATTACTTGCCTGAGGAGGCCTATGCAATTCATGGGGTCACCGTAAGTCAGCAGGCAACTCGAAGGCACATACACACAAGAGTAAAATCATTCTGGATTTATAGATTCCCTAGATCGTCTCAATAGTTAGTGAGCTTTGGCAATGCAAATGTCATTCAGTTGCATGATGAATGAGCTGCTTTAGGACCTCTGTGGGCAGAAGGTGAAGTATGAACGAACGAACGAATGAATGAATGATGGAGTAGAAGGAAAGACTAATTGATGTGGTGTGGTCGTGGTGGTGATGATGATGATGATAATTAATTGCTGAAATCTAGTTTTTCATTTTTATTAGCTATGAAGAGTGAACAGTTGAGAGTCCCAGCCTGAAGGCTGTGACACTCATGGAGATCACTTCCCTCACAAGGAAGCCATTTGTATATTATTCCTAACATTATTACTCCTTTCTTGTAAGCAAACTGTCAAACATGAATGGCTTTCTACAGGAAGGGCTGGAATTTGAAGTGGTTTCTATGTTCTTTTTATGTCATGTGCTCCATGAGGCACCAAGGTTATTTTTTTTCTAGTTAGTAGTGGTGGCTTCATGAATAGTGATAACTATGATTGCTTTAAGAAGAGAATAGTATACAAGATTAGTTTTTGTTAGGGTTTAAATGAAAAGACAAATTCTTCTTACCTTAACTTGTTTACCATGTTATAAGTTATATTCTTGTAATTCGAAATTTTAAAATAGCTCATAATAGAATCAGATTTATGCTTTGTCCTAAATTACATATATGTGTGAAAGACCTAGTTAGAGAGATATTTTTGAAAGCCAATCCAGCTACACTAATGGCTGAAGTCTGAAAAAAAGTTTAACTTTTTGTTATCTTCAGAGAATAAATCATAGAATTGCATCCAGGGCAAACCTGCTGAAATTAATGGAGATAGTTTTACTCACAATCCCCTTAAGTCCTGTTGATTTCAATGAGTTGTAAATGATCCATTGTTGTAAATGATCCCATAGAACATTCTTTAATTTGTAAAGCACCGCATGGCTCTAAATTAAGTATGTGGTAGACAGACATTGTCTTTCCTCAGAAAATCTGGATCTAAGTGCTTAATATGTATATATGTGCCTTTAAGTTACCTGTTGACCTATGGCAACCCCATGAATTTCATAGGGTTTTCTTAGGTAGGGAATATTTAGAGTTGGTTTTGCCAGTTCCTTTCTCTGAAATAAAGCCTAAAACACTTGGTATTTGTTGGTGGCCTCCCATCCAAGTACTAACCAGGGCTGACTGCTTAGCTTAGCTTCAAAGATCAGACAGGACCTGGTACATACCTAATCCTTTTTTGAATTGTATTAACATGAATTTTACTCTGAAAAAGGTTTTGGTCTTTTACCCGAACTTGGAACAGCACTTTAGACAGTCTAAATATTAAAACTTTGAAAGATTGGCCACACTGGGTTGGATCCTGCTTTGGTTATATTTAAAATTAATGGAATGTGAACCAGGACTCAGCTTAACCCCCATTGATTTCACTCTGTCCTCTCCAGGTGTTACTAAAGATGGATCCAGTCCTCTATAAACTTCTGCTTTGTTTAATTTTGGTTCTAGTTTGTATCTCTTGTTTTTTAGCACTTGACTTTTCCTCCCAATCAGGATAGCAATGGTTCACAGAAACATGTTCCAGAGAGGAGAAGTCCACAACAAGCCCAGTGGTTTCTGGGGGATGATAAAAAGTGTTACAACATCTTCATCAGGCAGTGAAAGTATCCTTTATGTTTTCTTTAGAGAATGCGAAAGTAGCAAGTCGGTTGACGGATAGCAATGGAGTAAAAATAAATTGAAAAGAAACAATGTGAGGAGCCCTTTTATAAAAGTGTAGGGAACAGACTACATAGAACCCCTTACCTGCAGCTCTTTAGTGTTATATGACTTGCAAAGTATCATGGTAAAACAGGCCTATTTCTGTGTCTGGGTGTAAAAGCTTGAAAGTAAAGAAAACTGAAGGGAAGACAATCAATGCATTTGAAATATGGTGCCAGAGGAGAGTTATCCAGATATCATAGACTGTTAAAACAACAATTAAAAGGGTCCTAGAACAAATCACTCCTGAACTTTCACTAGAAGCCAAGATGAATAAACCAAGGCTGTTGTACTTTCGACATATTACGAAACAACATGATTCTCTGGAAAAGATGAATAATGCTCAGTGGAAGTGGAAGGCAAAGTGGAAGGAAAAGAGGAGGAACGCCTTACAGGTAGATTGATTCAGCCAAGGAAGTCACAGCTTTGAGTTTGTACTTTGCAAGACCTGAGCAGGGCGGTTGATAACTGGGGCTCTTGGACATCTTTCACTCATAAGGTCATAAGTTGATGTCGACTTGACATCAAATAACAACAGAAACCTGTGAGTACAAAATACAAAGCCCTTATCCAATGAGGCACTTACTCTTTACAAAAGCAAGCAATTCTCATAAATGACAGTGTATGCAAATGAGAAACATGCTGTTAGGCATGGACTTAGCTCTGTATTCTAGCTTACCTTCTATAATATGCCAATATGGATTTACATACAAAGGAAAGAAATGTTGTGGCAAATTGCCAGATATTGATTGCTATTGAAGTTGCCTTGTGTTGTGGTTTGCTCTTATCTTCGTCACTGTGTTTAAATATTCTGGATTACAGCTGAGACAGATACGAGGTGTTACAGCTAACAGATACATGAGGTTGAAATTTTGCACAATTTTAAACGTGTAGCTACTGCAATATTTATTCCACTCTCTTGCCGTAACTTCTCAGACAGCTTGTCGGAACATTATAACATTGTACTCTTTCCTTCCGCCTCTGCTGGAAGCAACCAGTGATTTGAGCATAGAAAAGGCATAGTGTCATGCCTTTAAGAAAACAGATAAGTTGTCCTAAATGTTCCAGAGGGAGACATGCAATTCTAGTATCCCAGTATTCATGGAAATACACTGGCCAGTTTGCATCATCCATTGCAGTCCTGCAGATGGCAGTGGTGTGCAATTTCTAGTCTGTAGTAAATAAATAATAAAAAAAGTAGCTACCTTGGTTCATGAGTAAAAACAAAATCCACGGTTGGGTAGTGATTTATGCTTCCAAATTCTGCAGAACTTCTTATTAGGCTATGAAAAGAAAGGGTGTGAAAAGAACCAGAAAAGTCTCCCCAAATGTTGAGAAGTTGCAGCCATATGCTCTACAGTTAAACTTTATCCTAAAATGGGATTACAAACTACATGCACCTCTTGTGGGAGCACAAGTATCAGATTAAACCTATCAATGCACAGTATATTGGGGGAAAAAACCCAGAAGCCAGTTTCTATTTGTGGAAAGACAAAGGTTGGCTGCCACTGAGTTCTATCGATTCCATTGGGTGAAATCACACAGCTTGCTGAATTTAAAGCAATTTTCAGAACAATGCCACTGCAAAGTAAACTACGCTGTGTTTTCAGCAAGTTGCTGGATGTTTATGTACTGTGTGCCTCTGTTACTGATAGTTTTGAAAGCTTTGTTGTGAGTCTGCCGTGGCGAAGGATTGAAAGGAAACTGGAAGTGTGTGCTTTTTTTTTTTAAAGTTGATATTAAATGTGATTTTACCCTTGACAACTTTGGTTTGCCAGATCTGACACTTATCCAGCAGGAAATAGATGCTCTAGAGGAGCTGAGTCGGCAGCTTTTCTTGGAAACGGCTGACCTGCATGCTACCAAGGTGCAGGCTAAGGGGATTGTTCTCATTCCTGATGGGTGGGTAAAAGGAACTGCAGGGTGGGAGAAAATGATAGAACAAATTTGGAAAACATCCAGCCTTAGCTTTATTATCTGCTGATTATTTTTTTTCTTTTCCTAAAAATGTTAATGATCAAGACCATTACTTAGTTCAAGCCTTCTCATGGAATCATACACATGAGAATAAACCAGACATTTGTTTTGCATTGGGAGTTACTGGCTGAATAGACTGTAATCCATTTATGGAAGGCCTTCATCAAACAATGAAAGCACATGTAATGTATAGTCAGAGTGTGGAAAAATTATTTCCTGGAGCACAGTTCCCATACTCCCTGAGGCAGCATGGGCAACATTCATACTAGCTAGCTGGAGGATTCATGATATTGTAGTAACATTTTAGAGCTATGAATTTAATATCATTTACCAAAACTGTTAAAAGAAAGAGTGAGCATAATCTTTTGACTTAAAAATGTTCTCAGAAGCCTGGAAATCTGGGTTTGTTTTCCTATTGTGTATTTTGAGTTGATACGTCCTTGGCAAATCTTGATCTGGCAACTATGAAAGAGCAAACATTTACACTCCCTGTGTGTCACATGGTCTGTATGGCATGTTAAGTGTTTTATTGATGAGAAATCCTTGAGATAAGATGTACCAACTTAAAACGAATGATTCATGAAACTGAAAAAAAATTGCTCTTTGCAGGAGAGAATAGAATACTCAAAGACATTCCAAGGGAAATACTTCAACTTTCTGGGCTATTTTTTCTCAATCTACTGTGTTTGGAAAATTTTTATGGTAAGTAATTCTATTACTGAGATAATTTTTGTGGGTTTTTTCAAATGATTTTTTAGTATGGTGAAAATTGCATTTTAGTAGATTCTTAGTACATCTTTTGCTTTATTCTTCATTCTGTCCCATTTATGGAGTGTGAATATGGCACAGATTGGTATGCATTTTCTCATAGCTATTTAGAAGTACATAACCTTTTTGGATTAAAAAAGCACTGTGTGATGTCTTAATTGTTTCTTAAAAGTAAAATTGTTTTTCAGACAAGGAGGCACATCTTTTACTTTATAATTTCACTGGATAGTATTACATTTTTGTGTAGCCTAGCCAGGCAGTATACTATGGAAGAGGCATGCATGTGTCTTATGATGATTCTGGTGAAGGTATTGGCACCCTGTTCTCCCTTTTCATCTTCCTTCTTTCAGGCAACAATCAATATTGTGTTTGACAGAGTTGGGAAGACTGATCCAGTTACAAGAGGAATTGAGATTACTGTGAATTATTTGGGGATCCAGTTTGATGTGAGCACTTCTAAAAATTTCAGCTTCTTTCAATAATGTTCCTTTATATTTATTGCATTCTACTCTGTTCAGAGCTGGTTAATATGCGAGTTAATATAGGTTCTTAAAAGGCTGCGTGGTCTTGTAAACCGTATTGGCAGATGATTCACTTAGACCAGCTGCTTTGTTTTAAACCTAGATTAATGTATAAGGATAGCACTTCAATAATGTTTCTGTGTGCTTCTAGCAAGACTTGGAAATTCTGCTCTGAACCTTCAAGGTATTAAAAGTTGAAAATTGCCTCAGATTTTACAGTATGTTTTATCAATATTGATTTTAAGTTATACTTCAGAATCTGTATCAGTCTTACTTTTTTTTTTATTTGTACAGTTCCATGCATGTTTCTGCAGTGGTGGACTTTTTTTCCCTTCGCTCTAATCCATTTATGACAGTTGCAGATGATATAAATTAGCCACACATCTCTCCCCACAGCCCTGCCTATTTAAAGGTGTCTGGATAGGGGCTTAAAGTTGCTGTAGATAAAGAAATGGTTGTAGATGCTTCTGATGTGGTTGCTAACTATAGCTATGACCCAAAAGATGGTACAAAGAAGAGGTTTTGGGTTTGGTTTCCAAATTGTCACATGACAAAAACATGTTTGAAACCTGGTTAAAGAGACTGTTGGAGGCAGCTAGGCTGGGGCCCTCATTGCTCTCCTTTCACCAGCAGGCAAAATATTCCTATTAAAGCAGGCTTTTAATATATAAGCAGGTGGGCTTTTAATTTATTGAGATGTTTTAAAAAGTTTTGTAGGGTTTTTAAAAAATAATTGTATGTTTGTTAATGTTTTTAATTGTTTTAAATGTTTTATTAATGCTTTTAACTTTTTTTGGAACTGTCTTGGGTCCCACTCTGGGAGAAAGGCAGCATATAAATATAATAATTAAAAGAAATAAGTAATAAATATGTGTGCAGAGGGAATGAGATAAAAAACATGCTGGATTTGACATTGGTTTGAAGATTTGGATGGCATATGCAGTCTTAAAATGAATCAGAGTTCATGGCAAGATAAGTTCAAAAGTCCAGATTAGTAGATTGAGCCTCAAATTTTAATTATGATATAAAAATACCTTGCTGATCACAAAGAAGTTTTTAACTGCAAAAAATATTTTAAAATTTCAGGTAGCCAGATGGGTTTTATGAATGTAAGGTATTGTTGACTTCTAATACAATTTGTGATGATGATAAGAAAAGTACAGTTGGCCCTCCATAGTTGCGGGTTTAACTTTCACCAATTTGATTATATGCAAAGTTTCTGCAATCCCTGCCCCCTTCCCCCAATCTCAAGCGTTTCTTTTCTAGGGAAACCTTTCCTTTTGAGGACTCTGATTATGCTGCCAGTCTTTTAAAAACCCACTTCCTTTTGTTGTCCTCCACCAGCCTCTGCCTGGCCAGCTAAGGATGGCTTGCAGCCATTCTAATTCCCCCTACCCAAGGAAGGAGATGGATGAGAGGGGGGGGTGTAGGGCCACCATGCCAATGCAGCTCCTCCCGCCCCTTTTCCCTGATCTGGTTTGGACCCCAGGTGCCTGTTCTCCCTGCATGCCTCAGCCCCTTTCCCACAGATACACACACACAGTTTGATATTTGCGGGTTTTCTGCTTTTGCTGTGGTCTTGAGCCCCTAACTCTAACATGTTCTGAGACTTGAAGTATTTCTGGACTTGAAGAGAAATAACTCTGTATAGTATGTGGTGGAGTTCTGACATCTTACTGGACTGGGTTTTCACTTGTCAGTTGTTTCAGTAGACATGAAATTGACCCATAGCTGTAAGAGTAAATGCATTTTTTACTAAAATAATATAGTGTGTTCCATGGTAGTTCACACTTCATGTTGAAGATTACCTGGAGCGTAAGTTGTGGGAGATTGACAAAAAAAATTATACATTTTTGTTTTGTTTTGTTTTTGGGTATGTATTGGCCATCTGTTGATGGAGAGTTAGAATTATTTTTATATGCTCATGTTAAAATATTTGTTACAACAGTCATATTTTTGAAACTTTGTACGGTACTTCATATAAATTCAGGCAGGTGCTAATTAAGCTGTCCAACTCCCAGCATGATATATTCTAAACTTTTAGAAAATTGAGTTTTAAAATAGGCTTTTCAGTTGACTGTCATTTATTTGAAACCTCAGTCTTAATCTGCTGCTAGCCCAGACAATGACGGCAGCATCAGTCTTCATTACAAGAGGCCTACATTAACTACATCTGTTCCTTAAGTCTAAAGTTTTCACTCTGACTTCTGTGCTGACTGTGTGTACAAGAGTTATAAGTTTGCAACTAAAATATCTCAAGTGTATATCTAGGGAGCCTGGCTGTTTATACTCAAGATGATATAGCTATGAATTTTTCTGAGGGTTTCACCATCTCCTCTCTCCATGTCATTTCAGGTAAAATTCTGGTCCCAGCATATTTCCTTTATCCTCGTTGGAATAATTATTGTCACTTCTATCAGAGGTTTATTGATAACACTTACCAAGGTAAGTTTGGGCATGAAATGGTTATACAGCTGGTTGAACAGAGAAGAGTGTGAATGGGATAAATCAGTCCTTCTGTAAGATTTAATAGAACTGTACAGAATTAAAAAAAATAGATAGATTCCATCCTGCACCCCCAGTAATGTGTAGTTGCAGCAGATTGGTATCTCCCTATCTTCATACTTTGAGAAAGCGGAGTTGTATACAACATTATAGTAAAGTTAGAAAAACATGGCATTTTGTGGTAGAATATCTATTTTGACTGTTCCTTGAAATTTTGCTTTTGGTAATGTAGCAAACTTTGCCTTAAAGGTGTGTTGGAATACAAAGATTATTGATTGTTGTTATGTTCTGTCATGTCAATTCTGACTTACGGCAACCCTCTCATAAGGTTTTCTTGGCAAGAGTCATGCCAGGGAAGTTTGTTGTTGCCTTCTTCTGAATCTAGCGTACAGCACATGGTTTTCCCTGCCAGTCTTCCTTCGAAGTACTAACTAGCCAAATCCTACTTTGCATCTGATATCACTGGCATCTCTGGTGTGCTATTTTTCTTGCATGCCTAAAAACATTGGAGTGGCAATTGCAAAGTTAGAAAGGAACCTGAAAGAAACCTGGTCATATCAACAGCAAATTCAATTGCATGGTGATCATGTAAAGACTATTTATAGTTGGATAATACTATAGTGGTGATCATAACTCTCCCTTATGCATTCACACTGGGAATGGAAGAATCATGGACATTATATTGGCAGCATTTTTTCCAGCCATCGCAATTCCTTGAATTGTTTCCAGCAGTATCCAGGTTTGTGTGTTTGAAAGAGTACCCACCTGAACACAATCAAGGCAGCTTGCATGTAGAGCAGAACATCTTCTGTATCAACCTTAAGTAAAATGTAATTTCTTGTTTGTAGTCCAGATGGATGTGGAGGACATTGTGTGATATCATCAAAGCGGAAAAGAGTTTTGTCAAGCCATCCTAATGGTTTGGCATATTAAGGATTAAATCCAGCATTTAGTTCAGTGGGTCTACTGTACTTAGTAATCGTAATTGGATGGAGTGTAAACTTCTTCTAATTGGACATTCTAAGTAAGTTGGATCTAACACACTGGTATTCTATAGTCATGTGCAGTGTGTGGAATTGGCATTAGGTGATGGATATTTGAAGTGAAGTCATTTTCTAGTTTAGTTCTACAAATATTATTAAAACCATCGTTGATAATATGTTGTCTCTATAGGAGTGTAATTATATGTTCTGGTGACCTAATTTTGTTTGTCTTTCTCCACAGTTTTTCTATGCTATCTCAAGCAGCAAATCTTCCAACGTTATTGTTTTGTTGCTGGCACAGATCATGGTGAGTGTTTCAGGGAACCTTGGTGAAAAACTACTTCTTGTCCTCTCTGATCTATGCAATTAGCAGGGGAAATGCCTGATATTTCCTTTCTTCTCTCTACAGGGGATGTATTTTGTGTCTTCAGTGCTGCTGATTCGGATGAGCATGCCCCTAGAGTATCGCACCATCATTACTGAAGTTCTAGGGGAATTACAGTTTAACTTCTACCACCGCTGGTTTGATGTTATATTTCTTGTCAGTGCTCTCTCCAGTATCCTCTTTCTATACCTGGCACATAAGCAAGCTCCCGAGAAACATATGGCACCCTGAGTCCTTAGTCCTTTGTTGCATGGTGGATGATGCGTTTGGCATATTGCCATCTTTTACTGGCTGTTCCTGTGATGGACAATCAGCTCTTTTGCGTCAGATCAGATGATTCGCTGTGGGCAAAGAGAGGCAAGAGGCAGCCCTTGGAACGCAAGTGTGTCCTTGTGGAGAGAAACCATGAGGGGAAACATACAGAGAGCTCTTTGAAAACAGGAGTGGGAGAAGCTTTTCTATAGTGTTGGATAATGGGACTTGCAAAGTTGTCATAATCTGGAAAGTGTTCATTCTGGAACCAAATGTCTAAATAAATCAGATTTTGTAATAATTCACAATATTTGTCCATCCATCCTAGGCTTTTTGCAGATAAATTGCAGCTTAAAGGGGGTATGAAGAGTAGTAAATTCAGTGTGTAGATGTTTCTAAAGCAGCCTAGGAAAGACTGTGACCAAATTGAGTACAGCCTACCAGATTTTTTTTTCTATACCAGAAATGCAAAATCACAAATAGTCTAGTATTGGTGGGCCAAGATATGACTTGTAGGCCGTACAGTCCTGTATTAAGAAAAGCATTTCAGCCTTTTTTTTGGTTCATTAGTATGTAGGCCAATTCTCATCAGTGTTTATTGTTAAGTAAAATTCAGACCTTGTAGGATATCAGTGGGAAATGTTTATTTTATACTAGATTTCCTCTTTGTGGATCCCGTAGTAACCTGGTACATTGCAGATAGAATATGCTAGGGCCTCCATGTTGGTGTTTGATATTCTCCCCTCAGTGTGCACAGAGATGTGGAAATGCAGAATAAAACGTAGGGGGAAAAGTTCTGGGAGCAGCGGCTAGTAAAGGCATACAAGGCTGCCCTCTTTTTCTTTTAGCAGCAATTACAGTCTTTGAACTTTTCTCTCTCACATAAGCTGTCCGTGTAACACTATCTATTCTATGTGGTATGTGTGTTTGGTGGGGGAAGGGGGCCAGTTCAAGATTTAGTAGTGATTGACTTAATTAGTAATTGGATTGCACTGTTAAGGGAATTCCTCCACCAAGCTGTGATTGGAAGCTTCTATCTGGTCCTCACAGCAGATAAACAGAAAGAAGAAAAGTAATGGGGCTGAGGAAAGAATGGTAAAAAACTACACAATACAGCATGCTTACTGTGTGAGAGACAGGAGATGTGAATTTACAAGTGAAATCTTACATCTGTAGAGAATCAGGATAAGGGACACCAGGGGTCAAGGTATTTACTGTGTGGGAAAGAGAAAAGTCACAATCATTCCTCATTGCCTTTCAGGCCTTTTGTGGGGAGTTTTGCTTTTGGGATGGAGGAGCGTTGATGGGGCCCCAAAGGACTTTACCAGTTCTCCACAGGACTGCATGCGACCTGCAGGCTCCCCAGTCCCACCTCTGCTTTAGACAAATACGAGTCCCTCTTTCAGTTTAAAAAGCCTCTCTTGTCCCCATTTTTTCTATCAGAAATTGGCAAAGATAGAGGGAGAGCTGTTGCAATTTTTAGGTTGCAGGAACAAAATAGTTTGCATAAACTAGAGTGCTTGAATATAGGTAAGAGTGAAATTTTATTTTAAACAAAGCTATCAAAAGACTTAGTACTGGAGATAATAAATCCATTTGATAAGATAGTTTGTGGCAGCTTCTTCCAAGTGGTTAAAATACTGGGCAGCAGAATCTAAAATTAGTACATTCTAAAGTGTCTACACATCAGTGTTTGTTATTTGAAAATGGTAAACAGATACAGTATGATAAATTTTAATAAAATTGTATGCCACTGTATGTATAGGTGTCATATTAGCTTACTACCTTTCATGAGGAAGCCTTTGTCTGTAGCTTACACATAACAAACAAGCTGGGACAGGCTGGGACAGTGGATGGTGCTTTATGTGGACAGTGGCTTTGCAAAAATGGTTTTATTAAATTAATATAATCACATCTTCCTCTGAAATGGCTAAAAACACAATCATGTAGCATCCCAATTTCACGCATATTTGTTTCGGAAGTAGCTTCTACAGTGTTCAGTGGGACATAGTTTCAAATAACATCTAACCATTACTATTAGTAACTCTTTGGTTCAGAATGGAAGTCATATAGCATTGCCCTTTCAAGTACATACATGGGAAGATAATGTAATTTCTGGTATCACAGTCTGGTATCTCCTTCTTCTGAGTCAACTGAGTCTGAAGAGGAGGATAAGCTGGCCTAGAAGAGAAAAGCAATAAGTGTTAACAGCAGCTCAGCAGTATCCTTGAGCCTTCTCTATTGTCTGATTGACTATTTTGCGGTTTCAGAAGAATGACAAATAATGGAGTATTGTTAGTAGTTAATCAGGAGCTTTTATCATTCTGTGGTTTAAGTGGTGCTTGAGCACAGACAAAGTAGCTTTCTCAGCTAAATAGCTCAGTATTTTTATGAAAAAAAAGTTGGAGGGGACAGCACTAAAAATAAGACAATCCTAGGACAGAATCTATGATCTCAGTGCATGTGCTCATTAGAACTTTCTTGCCTTTTTAATGATTTATGAAGTTAATGCCAGTGGGTCTCTAAAAGGCAAGGAGTATGTACGCTATTTAACATTCTATATGCAAATATATTATGTTTGGGTATACATTTTGACGTGTATTGGTCATGTTAAAATATTTTTTATCAATGGAATAAGAATGTATTTTTATAAGTTCATCCCTGTTGGTCTTTTAGATGTAGTTAGATATTTTCTATTGATTTGAAAATTACCACTGAAGATTCTCCCACTCCCCAGTGGGTTGGGAAAAGCTGTATGGGCACTCTGACATCACAATATTCTTAAGACAAGATAACTTGATCACTTACTTCCAATCTAATCATATTTAGTTGGCAATTAAATACTATTTATCTCAATGGACTTTCAGTCCAAATATGTATTCTCAGGATTGCAGCCTTAAGCAGATTCCATGCTCACTCATTTGGCTTCTCAAATTTTATAAGCAAAGTAACTCACTCTTTCTTGTTCTTCTGTCTGGGAGGGTTGTGTCTCTGGATAAGCAGGTGGGTCTTTATTGTCATCGTCTAATGGATCTGCCATGGAGGCAGTAACAGGTATACTGCGAGACTGAAAGTATTGATAAGCTTCTTCTCCACATACTAATAGTGTCAACCTGTTGCCGCTGTCTTGGATTTTTGCCACTACAACATCATAGTCTTCATTCTCCACATTGACACCATTCACTTCTATCAAGATGTCATCAACTTGCAGTCCTGCTATGTCTGCTGGCCCATCCTTCTGCACCTGTAATTACATTGTGTTAGAAGAAGACATTCCACTGGTTGAGTGTAGGTAGCAGCATAGGGTGGCTAGCGTGTTAGCTCAGTCTACTGTTCACTAAACTACTGAACATCTATTCACAGTAAGAAGCTTGTAGGCCTTTGACTTTTACAAACAATACACAATTGTTAAAGAGTATGGTGTTTCCTAAGTTATCAACGTGTGCATTGATGAAATAAAGAAGACAATATGGTTGATTTTGTTGACACAGCCATTGAAGGCTTTTTTTTCTTTTTTGAGACACAACTGCCAGATTAGGATAGTGGCATCGTTAGATCTTTAGAAGGACATTTTTCAATAGATGTCCAATTGCATCGTATATCTCTATTCTGCTCTCAAAGAACTTGGAACATTTTAGCACAATTGTAAAAGATTCCAAAAATATTTAGTACTGGCAAGAAGCAGAATATTTGAAGAGCAAGGTGTTTTCCAAAACATTTCTTCTTAAATCAGTTTTCTAATAACTTAACACAACCATATACATGTCTATTCAGAAGGAAATCTCACAGAATTCATTAGGAATTATCCCTAGGTTTGTATGTACAGCGTATATACAGCTCTGTAGGCTGAGATGGTATGCATGTTTAGTTCTTCTCAGTATGTTATCAGTACCATGGAGTAACAAATTTATACCTAATTGATACTAGAGCTTCAGTAGGAATTGTGTGACCCTCCAGATGTTGTGGGACTACATGCCTATAAATGTCATAACTAATGGTAATGTTGGGAGTTGCTGTTGAACAACGTTTGGAGGATGGCATGATTCTCAAGAGCGCACTGCATCATTGAGTGGTTTGAATAGCTTGGAAACCTAATGTGAGTGTATGCCGGCAAATGTACTAGTTTTCCCAGTAACCTGCAGGACTTTTTATCTTCAATTCTAGGGTAGTATGCTGCAAGACACTGAAGGTAATCAGACAGTAAATTTTGGACGGTACTTTGCATATTTTTGTGCTGTGATACTTTTGATATTTTGATACTTTTTAGTATCCTTTTCTGTGTATGTATTTGTGTGTTATTGTCAACTGCCTTCAAGTTGTCTTCAGCTTACAGTGACTCTGAATGAGAGACTTCTGAGTCACCCTATCATTCACAGGACTGCTTAGGTTTTGTAAACTCAGGGCTGTGGCTTCCTTAATCAAGTCTATCTGTCTGTAATATGATCCTCCTCTTTTCCTACTGCCGTCTACTTTGCCAAGCATTATTGTCTTTTTTAGTGAGTCATGTCTTCTCATGATATGTTGAAAGTATGACAGTCTCAGCTCGGAATTTAGATTAATACCTCTTTGATAAACTGGCCAGGTAGATCCTTGATGGCATTCAAATGGAAGCCAAATCCACTGGGACCCTTTACCAACTTGCAGAATCTGGGCTTATGGTTGGTTTCCTCAGTAAACGCTGGCACTTCTGCCTCATGTAGAGCTGGTGCTTGTGTCATTTGCTGGTAGAGGCATGGAGATATTTTAGCCTTAATAAAGCAAGAACAGAGAAGAATCTGTTGCAAAAGTGCCACTGTCAAGTGCAACTAAAAAAATCTCACACATGCTGTAGGACAGGAAATCAGAGAAGTCTCTGGACCATGTGGATTCCCCCCTCTCCAGCATCAGGCCTATTGGTCTCACCCCCACATCATCATAATTAATTATTATTTATTAATATTATCATCTTTATTTATACTCTTCCTTTTCTTCAAGGTTGTTAACTCCAGGCAGCTTACAAATTAAAATGATTACAACCATAGAAGAAGTCAACATTAAAACAGAATTAAACTATTAACATTAAAGCAATTTAAAAATTACACTTAAAAAGGATGAAAAGCAGTTAAAAACAATTCAGCACCCTCTTTCCCCTTAAAAACCTTGAGTTCTAAAACCCCTTCAAATTAAAAAAAAAGTTTTCAGCTGATGATGGAAAGACAGCAAGGAGGGAACCATTCTGGCCTCCCTAAAGAAGGCATTCCAGAACCTAGGGGCAACCAATGAGAAGATTGTGTCTCATCTCTTCACAAACACACATGCTCAGTAATCAGTATGGTATGTATAGATCTCCCACCTTGTGCATGAATGTCATCCCTACAATAGCTCAGAAGCAAGTGGAGGTGCTTTGCTAGAGAATCTCACCGCTGTGCAATGGTTGCATCTTCTTGTCCCTTGTTTCTTGGCTGTTTTCTGCTATCTAGCTGAGCACAGTGTGTGTGTGTGTGTGTGTGTGTGTGTGTGTGTAGGACAACGGGCAAGCCCCACCCCTCATCTCCATGCATGCTGTTCAGTGGGAAATAATTAAATAGTGTGCATGGAGGTGATTGTAACAGGCAGGGAGGTGTTAAAAATGAGATGTGAATGTACATAGATAGTTGGGTGTCCTGTTACCATGCTGTGCACCCCCACTTCATGATATGATTGGCAATGAACATTATTTAATTGACATGAAATATAAATCATATATTTATGGCTGAAAAGCCATGTTGGCAAAGAGGACTGGCTGTACACATGCAAAAGTAGGTCAGAAGGGACCTCAAGGCATGGCCAGGTCACAAGAAAATGATCCTCTCAATGGCCCAAACCTAGAATACAATAGCCACCAAAACTCCCAGACAAAGTACCAATGACCAATGCTCTGTAACCTCCTTCTTGCTGAACTTCCCCTTTTTGTTCCCTCACCTTCCCAAACATTAAGAAGCTATCAATGCTTTGTCATAACACTAAGACCAATAGCCAGCTCCAGACTCCATCGTTTGTTCTGCCAGAGAGCAATTAACACCTTCCCCTTCAGGGCAGAAAAAGGGTATTTACATCCCGCCTCCAAACCCAACGATTCGTCACACCTTGGACACACGTAGGTGTGCCACTCCATCCGTTTGCTCCCCGATTCTCATGCCCTGGGATAACCTCAAACTCTCATGTCTGAGCCATTTTGCCAGGACTGATAAACATCGCCCACTTCATCCTAACTACTCGCTATCCAATTTTCCCTCCTGGGATAGTTGTGAGCCTGCTTGAATCTTGCACACGTCTGATTTTTTCTCCAATAAACGTTCTTTTGAACTCCAACTGGTGTCTCTGCATTTGTACCTCAAGTTACCCCCTGCCTTCCAGGCCTGCTTTTTGAGCTATAATTCCGCGCCTTTCCATGGAGGCACTGGTATTGTGGGTAGACCCTAGAGTCACCTACCTTTTGGGGTAACAGTGCATCAGTGGAGTGCATTTGTGTGAAATAAATGGAGAGAAGAGTACAGAAGCAAGAAAAATGAGGTGTTTGGTTCACTTCTGATGTTTGTTCCAGCTGAACTGCCTCTGCTTCAGCCCATCACCAACTGATATTTTGAAAACATCACAACACCATTCCAAGTGACTCCTTGTACTCAAGCTGCTGCTCTTACCATTTTGTACATGGCATCTGTCTCTTCATCCACAACTAGCAGTGTTGTTTTTTCACCAGACTGCTTGATTTTCTCCACAACAGCATGATGGTCCAGTGCTTCAACTGGCTCTCCATTTACAGCTACCAAGATGTCATTGTCCTTGAGACCTACTTTATCTGCAGGGCTGCCAGAATCAATGTCCTTAATTAAGTGACCTGTCCTCAAAAATAAGAAATAACTTACATTTAGTAAAGCACAAACAAGTCTAGCTGGTGATTTTTATCTGAAACCATAATCATAGTTTAGGCCTCTTTATAGAGTTAAACTAACTTACAGAATGTAGCCTTTAAAAGCTTTAGATTATGTCAGCTTCCAAGTGGAAGTCATAGCATTTGAAAGGGCAGTAGACAAATGGATGTGTGTCCAGATAAGGGTTCTATCTGTCATGGGTTCCCATGTGGCCTTGGGTAAATCATTTTCTGTAAAAATGTTAGAGATCTAGCCTGTACTGTACTGAGGACCCATCAAGTCCTATGTTCTGTTTGCAACCAAACTCCATATGCCTCCAAGAATCCCACAAGCACAGCATGAAGCATCCATCCCTCCTCTGCTATCTGTCCCCAGCATCTGGTATTTAGATGCATTCTGTGTTAGAACATAGAATGTTCATTTAGCCAATAGCCATGCATAAAATATTTAGCATCATATAATGCTAGCTTGAGAACCACCAGTGTGGTGTAGTGGTTTGAGCATTGGACTGTGACTGGAGACCAGTGCTGAAATTCCTGCTCAGCCATGGAGACTCACTGGGTGACTTTGGGCAAGTCACATTCTCACAGCCTTAGAAGAAGGCAGAGATATATTTAACAAGAGAGCAAGGGCCTTATACCTGCTGCCCTGTGTGCTGGCACAGGGTTCTGATAGGAAGGACTTAATGTTTTATGTGAGTTTCTAGGGGTGGAACCATCAGCTGAACAGCCCCATTGTTACTATTATTTTAAGGAGACTACAAAAGCTATGATTTCTGGGAGAACTTTATGGATTTTATTAAGCATCCTCCTTCCCAATAATCCAAAGACTGCTGTTGGGTTTGAGAACAATCAACTGATCCCATAAGCCAACAGGCAAAAGGAGCAACACCTACCTTATAAACTCATGCCAGTCTATGTCCTGGTTCATACCTTTTCCATTTTGTTCCATTCTCAAGTAAAATCCGTAACCATTATTGCCTTTCTCAAGCTCAAGACTTCGTGGTTTGTGAGGTAATAATTTCAGACTAGCCATTCCTCTTGTCAGCTGCATGTTGTGTCTGTTGTAGTACTGATCAGTTTCTTTATTAGATAGCAGAAACACAACTTGGTTCCCAGACCTTCTTACCTAGGAACACAGACATACTATAAGGATACTTCTGTCACCATGCAATGTAGGGCGATATGGACTTGTACAACTTTCTATTGTGTATATAGACTTATATAAGGTGACTTGGAAAATATCCTGTCTTCACAGAACTTACCCTTCCATCTTTCATAGACAATCTCATAGAGAGGGTTAATTGTTTTAAAATGTTACATGTGAAATCTGTGTTTCATTAGATTCAAACTCTAGTCTTACAGCAACAGTCTTTAGTGTTAGAGATTAATAGGTCTCAATTTAATCACGAATGAGTGCAATTAATTTCAGTTGATCTACTCTACATAACAGTAATATTTGGATCCTGCCAAATTTCTACAATTTATATTTGAGTACTTTTCCATATTGACAGGATTTAGACATGGCATAACTTTTTAAATTACTTTGGTTTTCGAAGTAATTTACTTAATTTTACTTAATTCAGAGTCAATGTAGTGTAGTGGTTTGACTGTTGGACTAGCATTCTACGAAACCGGGATCAAATCCCTTCTCAGACATGAAAACCTAATAGGTGACTTTCAGCAGGTCTCCATAAGTTGGACTTGTCTTGAAGGCACCAATAACAGCAACAACAAATACTACTTAACAGTATCACAGTATCAGATACTCTTCTGTATTTGAACTGTTGATGATTCAAGAGCAATCTTTACAATCTGAGTCAGGGATAGGAATTGTGTGGCCCTCCAGAGGTTATTGAACTGTAACTTCCAGTATGGAGGAAGTTGTAATTCAATATCTGGAGGTTCACATGATTCCTACCTCAATGGAAGTGGAATATATAAGGCCATATTGGTATGAGAGACAGTGTAGGGTGGTGGTTTGAGCGCTGTACTATGACCTTGGACATCAGGCTTTGAATTCTCACTTGGACATGGAAACCTACTGGGTGACCTTGAGGAAGTCATACTCTCTCATCCTCTGAGGAAGGCAAAGGAAATAAAACCTGAACCAGTTTTGCCAAGAAAGCCCCATGATGGGGTTTGCCTTAGGGTTGCCATATAAGTTGGAAACAACTTGAAGAGACACAACAAAAACATTGATAGAGATCTGCCACTCAGCCCTTGTGGAGGAGACTTCTTGGCCACACATTTTAACTTGCTGCTTTCACATTGCCTTAGATCACCTCAAACAATACTTCTAATTTGAAGCTGCTTGTGCATTCTGCTGCATGTCTCAGCTGCATCAATAGGAGTATGGTGTCTAGATCGAGGGAGGTACTGGTACCACTCTACTCTGCTTTGGTTAGACCTCATCTTGAATATTGTGTCCAGTTCTGGGCACCCCAATTCAAGAAGGACATGGGCAAGCTGGAGCAGGTCCAGAGGAGGGCAACCAAAATGGTGAGAGGCCTGGAAGACATGCCCTATGAGGATAGACTTAGAGAGCTGGGTATGTTTAGTCTGCAGAAGAGAAGGTTAAGAGGGGACATGATAGCCATGTTTAAATATTTGAAGGGATGCTATGTAGAGGAAGGAGAGGGCTTGTTTTCTGCTGCTCCAGAGACCAGGACAAGGAGCAATGGATTCAAGCTGCAGGAAAGGAGATTCAACCTGAACCTCAGGAAGAACTTCCTGACAGTCAGGGCTGTCCGGCAGTGGAATATGCTGCCTCAGAGTGTGGTGGAGTCTCCTTCTTTGGAGGTTTTTAAGCAGAGGCTAGATGGCCATCTGTCGGGAGTGCTTTGAGGGTGTTCCTGCATGGCAGGGGGTTGGACTGGAAGGCCCATGTGGTCTCTTCCAACTCTACATTTCTGTGATTCTATGATTCTATGAAATCTGCATATACACTATGGCAAGGTATCACTTGGGAAATTGTCTTCATGTATTGTTGGAACATTTAGCTACAGATTAAGTCTAAAGAATTAAATTGAAAGATTTAAAGACAGGGAAGAGGCTGAGAAGTGCAGGCTTACAAGGTACCTTCTCAACCACTTCATCATGAGTATCATTTTCCACATTTTCTCCATTGATTTCAATCAGGCGGTCATTTGGCTGCACTCCAGCTTTTATAGCTGGCCCTTGTGGGGCCACATCTATAATGAACAATCCCTTCTGACCTGGAACAGAAAAAAGGACAGGCAAAACTGAAATCACTCCTCACTTGTCAGCCATGTTCCCTGTTTCTAAGATAAGATGCAGCTATAGCAACTGTGAAGACCTATGACAGATTGTTCAGACAGCAGCTGCAATGGCAGTAGGGGTGGGATCCAACTAGCAATAATGTTCTCCTCTTAAGTAATGTAAGAGTTAGTCACCAACTGTCACTCAACGTTACATTATGTTTTATTTGATATTGCCTAGGGAAGGATGATTATAGTGGTTTCATGGCCAATCAGTACCAGGAAGAATAAAGTATCTTTGTATATAGTATTTGTTTTTCCATTGTTTATTTGCATTTATTTTAACAGCACACTTCCAAAGTTAAGTGCTTCTTGTAATAAAGCAATGAATTTGCCTCTGTAGGCATATAATAGGCCAGCATAAAATTCATGGTATTGTTACCATACCTTACACCCCTCCTATGAGATATGTGATTTTTATAAATTGAATTTATTAATGACCGGAGAACAGAATTGGGGTCATGCTGGCTGGAGACGTGTTCAGAGTCATGAAAGGTCAGATGGGATTATGCAGAAAACCCCAGTGCTGATGGGTTTGTGCTAATCCTTTCACTGCTTCAGGCTCCTGGCATTTTTGAATATAGTGGAAGACAAACTGCCCAGATTGGTGAGCAATCGGAGACTATGCCTTGATCTTACCCTGCAGAGATTCTCTCTATACACCGTTCCTCACTGAACATTAACAGATTCTCATGAGTCCCATCTATATTTTGTCACCCCAGAGTTAAGCAATCAGTCCATTCTGTACCCCTTTGTCAGTCCCGTGGGAAAGCTGTTATGGTTTTGTTAATGCATCCCCTTCAGAGTGTGAAATAGGGTATAAAAACCCTAGTTTCCACCCCAGCCAATTGTAGTATGTAGTGTGCCCCAGACTGCCATTCCTCCATGCTACCTTCAGACACCTCTGAGCTCTTCTACTGTGACTTCCTTCTTCAAGACTGGTAACTATCGTCCTTTCCACCCCAATCTCTCTCTGTCCAACCAACCTTTCTTGCCTCACTTTCCAATAGCCTTGTATGGTTCTTAAG
Organism: Cyclura pinguis; assembly: GCA_030412105.1. NCBI lineage: Eukaryota > Metazoa > Chordata > Lepidosauria > Squamata > Iguanidae > Cyclura > Cyclura pinguis. The sequence continues at coordinate 234,482,279 of CM059601.1, read as the reverse complement.
AGTGTCTGACATCTCATGTGTTTGTCAATTCAAATAAAATACTTTGTTTAACTTTAACTGGAGTCCCCTCTACAGTTAGTACTGGTGTGCCTAGGTGAAAAGATCCTGCTGTTACCCTTCTCTTGCAGGCCTCCTTTGAGCTATATTGTCCCCAAATTCTAAGGAGATGCTGACATTGTGAGCAGATCCCAACATCTTCCACCTCTTAGGGTAACACCATGGAATGTTATTCCTAAAAAAAAAAAAAACCACCTGGACAGAAGTCTTATTTCTATCTTCATATATGCATCAACCAAGAAGCCTGAGGACATAGGCTCAGAATGGAGCCTTTCTCATAAAACAGCTAGAAACTGTTATGCCACTTTTTGTATGCTTAGCTATGTAGCAAAGGTGCTAAGAAACCCTGTGCATGAATTGTGATGATGCAAGAGCGTCCCAATGGACATTGGGCTCTACCAATGTACAGCTGCATTCCCTAGCCAGCGTCTGATGCACAGTAAGACTGATGTACATTGTCTCATTGCTTGTTGGTCACTGTGCTGGGCTTCCCTACATAGTAACATAACTGCATCCTTTTACTGGATATGGCTGTCACAGAACGGCCCAATTCTAATTCCTACAGACTAAGTCCAAAGACGCAAGTCCCCAACAGGATTGTGGCCTACATTTTCAAAAGTGGGGGATGTGCTTCTCTTGGTTTGTTAGTTTGCTTCTTCTTCGAGAAGTCTTTGGGAGAATCCCAGACATACACTGAGATCATCTCAGTACTTGGTAAAACTGATCTGACTGTTAACAGCCCCCTTTCCTTTCCTGTATTAAGACTATGATCAGAAGCAGACACTATGGCTTGAATAGCAGCCAGTTCCTCCTGTCCCCACTTACCCACCTTTTTGTTTTGCTTTTCATCTAGTCTGGTCAAAACCCTGCACCATAATTTGTGATCTTTGAGATCCTGTAATAAAGCCACTGTGCCAGAATGGACGCAGTACCTTTTTTTTTTTAAAAAAGGAATCTAAGGGCTCCTCCAGACAGTCTGTAGTCCCAGTAAATATTGGCTTGTTTCTTGAGTGTGTGCCTCATAGTGGTTGTTCCCATCCCTTCATCCAGTCATGTTGTAAGTATATGGGGGCTCTGTCCATCTTCTTTGTCCTGCTTGAGGTATGGTTAATTGTGGTGTGGGCAGGGCTTCCTTCCCACCGCAATTTCTCCCACGCAATAGTCATCAGACCTCTCAGAAGTACAGGGGAAACCAAAGCAATGGAAATGGGGATAAGAAATTAACCCTTGCCTATCTTGGTAACTCCTGGAATGGTGGTGGTAACAACAGTAACAACAACAACATCTCATGCACTGGATATGAAAAGTCATGGCTAGTGACAGAAATTTACATGGCCTGAACCAGGACAAGAAGTACTTCCTCTCCCTCCCTCCCCTCCCCCTGTATATATCCAAAGTACCTCCTGACCTGGTTCAGGCCCTGTGAGTTTCCAGCACCAGCCACAAATTTTATATATCCTGGTCAGAATAGGTACAATTCCTGCCAGATCCAAAGGTTTTCCATCACTCTGGATGAACCTTCTAAAAAAGCCCTAGATTTTATCTTGTGATGAGAATCAGACATACTGTATCCCCATCAATTCCCTCACTTGCATTGTCAAAGAGGCCTAAGAACAGTCTGAATTAGCAATAGTGGTGAAAGAGCAGCCCAATGTTAATATGCCACCTTTCTCCCAAATAGTATCCAAGGAATATAAAGCTACAACTAGATGGGTCTAATATGGGGGTTGGATTTATGCCTGCAGAATGCATGTGGCTCCCACAGCTCATCTGCAGATCTTGTAATAAATGGTAAAGTGTACCTCCAGGGGGCATGATTCACCATGAAAACAATGCACACAATATTTGTCATGGCCTACAAAAGGGACCCCAGACCATTTGAAGTTCCCACCTCAGTCTAATGTAAAGACTCAGATGTCTTTGAAAGACATCCTAATCATATGGATGGCAAAGCCAAACCAAAGTTGCACAATTCATGTTAGGTGTGGTGACTCACCACTCAACTCTTCTGAAGTAAAATTATTTATTTTCCCAGGCTACTTTCCTTGATCCTAACCGTTGTGCCACAGTAACTCTTAAAGCTGTGGAAGCTGTTCCTTATCACAGATTTCTCACATCACCTTGAATGACTTTAACAAACAATACATTTCAGTGGAACACATTCAGATGTTGAATGAGACAGAATTGTTTCTGGGCACCTGTTAACTAGCCCTAGAAAATGTGGGTAGACAAGCACCCCTAATTGTGAAGGTTCAGATCAAGAAATTCTTACATTCTTTAAATTGTTCTTTCTATCTCTTCAGCCAAGCTTCAGATGAGTTCAAAGATGCTTTGTTTTAATGCTATGAGAACTCACCCTCCAAGTAATGGCCTTCAGTAAGTGGCCTGGAAAACGTGCTTTAAGAATATGTGCCTTAAATGTGTGCTTTAAATGATGGACATTTCAGAGCACGGAAATTTACTTTTTTGGACTTAATTTACTTTTTCCCAGCATCCCCCAACAAATATGGCTGGTTGTTTTCTGAAACATTTTGAACTTTTGTGTTCAACCATTCAGTCATGTAGACTATGAATCTAATCTTATTAGATATACATCTTGCCTATACTGCTTGTTCTTACCTATGGTAGTCTTCAAAGAAAAGCCATAGCTATTTTGTTCCTTCACCAAGTAGCAGAGTCGAGGTTGTAAACATGGAGCAGGCACTCCATTAGTCACAAGTGAAAGATGGTCTGCCTGCTGCTGGGTCTGTGCATTTTGACCCAGTTCTTCAAAACAGACTCCGTCCTCATGTGCATTTTCATAAGATTCTTCATCCAAAACAAGCAGCACTACAGAATTTGTACTTTTCTTAACTAAATCAGCTACCTGTAATGGATGGAATAAAGGATTAAACAGCCGTTACAAGGAACTGTAATGTTTAGCTGACACAAAGATGACCACAACATGGGTGCCAGTCCTGCATTTCTTAGCTCTGTATTCCAAGATTAGGGTGCCACTATTAAAAAGACCCACTCCTTGGTAGCTACTCACCTCACCTCACCTCAGTTGCCAAAAGCAAAGGTGGTAGGAGGAGGGCATCTTAAGTAGTTTATGGTCCAGCTAATTATATATGAGAGATGATCCTCCAGATAACGCATTTATAACACTCCAGATAACGCATTGCACTAGTTCTCTGAGCACAATGCAGAGCAAGAGTATCAGCCATTTAGTCATTTTGTCTACTGCCACATAAGATTAACTGATACATGAGACCATGAAGAGTGTGTAAAACAGCCTTGGGGCAGTAAGAAATAGCACAATTCACCAGGCACACAGGAAGAGTATAGAGTAGCAAATACACAACGGTATATATCTGCATCAAACATACAGTTATTTCCTCTTGCCAGGCACCCAGAGTTATGTGAGAATAGCCTAAGTAGATTATATAACTTCAACGGCTTCAGTCCCATGTATGTGAACTACCTGAGAATTAAGTGACAGTTAAGTTCAACAGGATCATCTACATGACTTAGAGATCACTTCTGCCTGTATAAGTTACGTACCTGTTAATATCATCCTGGGTGGCCCTGATAACTGTGAAATGATCTCTACTTACGTTTAGGGTAGACGTGAAGACTTAATTTAGAAAAACTCTTGGAAACTTCAAACTTTATGGGGAGGAAAAGCTGGGTAAGCACTGGAGGATTTTACTGCTTCGGCTTTCCATGGCTTGGATGGTTGTTATTATCGTTTCATTTTAATTTTCAGCCCTCCCAAGCCCACTGCCTTCCCAATGTATTTGGACTAAATCTCCCACCACTAGAGACCATGCTTGATGAGGATAGTGGGGACCATAGCCCAACACATCTGTATACATTGATGGGGAAGGATGTGGGAGGCTCATGAGTGATGGGAAAAAAACCCCAAAACTTTAAATAAATACATGTGTATTGTACAGCATCAAATAGCCTGATTCATCTATTTGCCAGTTGTAGCTGGCAGTTGTAAGGACCACCCTTTGGCAATGTTATACCTTTCCATGGTCTTCCTTGTCCACAAATACCCCATTGACCCTTAGAACTCTGTCCCCATCTCTCAGGCCAGCCTTCTCAGCAGGACTGTTTTTTTCCACATTCCGGATGAGGTGTCCCACTTTGTACTTCTCAATGCGCAAGCAGAATCCATAGTTCTCTTTGTCTTTTCTGGTCAATTTGCATTCTCTGGGCTGAAGAGTCATCATTTCTGTCAGAAGAACTGGAAAAGGAAAAAAAACAAGTTTTAAAAGATGTTCATGTTCAGGGAATTTACTCAAGTAAAATGAAACAAGCCAGTGCTCTTAAATAGGAACAAAGAGTCATGAATGGCTTGGCTGGAAAGGAGTTATAAAGCTTTCCATATCAGAGGCAGTATGGACCCAGCAAGGTGCAGTGGCCTGCCTGTTTGGACCACAAATCTGGGAAAGCAAGTTTTAAATCCCCACTTGACCACTGTGTTACTCTGGGGAAGTTGAACTCCCTCAGATTCGGAGGATGGCAACAGCATACCCATATGAAAAAAATCTTGCCAAGAAATCCCTGTGATAGGATTATTCATTTTATTTTATTTTACTTATATTCCACTTTCTCTCAGCACAGGTTCACCTTCGGGTCACCATAAGTCAGAAATGACTTGAAGGACATAATAAGAAATACGCCTAGGTCTAGGTCGAGGGAAGTGATAGTACCACTTTATTTTGCTTTGGTCAGACCCCACCTGGAATTCTGTGTCCAGTTCTGGACACCACAGTTCAAGAAGTTATTGACAAGCAGGAATGTGTCCAGAACAGAGCAACCAAAACGGTAGACAGCCTGGAAACCATGCTATATAAGGAGAGGATTAGGGAGCTGGGTATGTTTAGCCTGGAGAAGAGAAGGTTAAGAGGCAACATGGTAGCTAAGTTTAAATATTTGAAGGTATGTTATATGGAAGATGGAACAAGCCTGTTTTCTGTTGCTCCAGAGACTAGGGCATGGAGCAATGGCTTCAGGAAAAGAGATACCATCTAAACATTAGGAAGAACTTCCTGATGGTAAGAGCAGTTTGACAGTGGAATATGCTGCCTTGGATTGTGGTGGAGTCATCTTCTTTGGAGGTTTTAAAACAAAGGCTGGCTGGCCATCTGTTAGGAATGTTTAGATGGTGTATTTTAGAGGTGAGATTTGATGGCCCTTGTGGTCTCTTCCAACTCTATGATTCTATAATTAAGTATAATTCTTCTTCTGCTGTTTAAACGTTCTGGGGAAAACAGAGACAATACTAAGTGTTTTTGGAAAAAAGGTTATTGCTTGACATTGAAAAAGTCACTACAAAAATGGTTCTGTCAACTAAATCCTATACAGGTGTTCTTAAAACTAGGTTTCACTCTGTTCAATAGTGTTTGGTTCTCTCAATACAGTGGAAAAATTCCAGCACATAACACAGCTACATTAATTATTTGCCTAGGTAATGAGACAGAAGCATTCATGGGATACTATTCTAATTCTCAAAGACTAGTCAACCTTAGGCAGAGTGTACTAGGTTCAGAAACACTGTACAGTGAACTGGCAGAACAAAATCAGGAAAACCTTGTGGTATAGTGCAGCTAGGAATTCTCTATAAGAGACAGCATAGACAACGATGATGATGATGATTTTAGCTTCTGAATATGTTCAGAATGGAGGAGAAGATACTAATTAACAAGGACACATTCCTTTTTTGGAGCTGTTTTGAAAGATAAACGTATGACTTGATCATCTATTTAGGTTTAGGAGTTTAGTAAAAGTTTTCTTTACAAATGGGGATTAAACATTAATGCACACACAGAGAAAAAAAGTCATAACTATTAATCATTGCCTCTCTATTGCCTGTGTAAGCTTACACAAGGATTAAACTTTGTTTGCTGCAAAGATACAGAAAAGGACTCTATGTCATTAATGCAGATTAAATCCTCAGCAAAGGGCAAACTGTGTCTATAATGAATGGCCTGAAAGCAGCAGGTTGTAGGAATGCTCAGGTGGTCACAGATCTTAGGTTGTTGATGGGAGGGGAGCTTGGCAATTTTTCCACCTTCTCATCATTAAAATGAATGGAGGCCTAGAGCTTCATTTAGTGTTTATGACTGGAGCTTTGACATGTTGCCTTTTTTGGTACAACTTCCAGAATTCCCAAGCCAGCATGGCCAGTGGCCCAGCTGACTGGGAAATCTGGGGTATTCTAGTCCAAAGTAATAACTTTTCAAAATTCTGCTAATATCTACTTGCTGTAATATTAGACCTCCTAAGATTGTTTTGTTTTGTTTTTCCCACCTCGTACTTTCCTGAGCATTCCCCTTTTGTACTCACATTGATGTACCAGGGAACCTCCCTTTCAATCTGCAAACTTTATTTGAAAACTTATTGAAAGTTTCCTTAAGCATTATTAAGTATATTTGTATAGCTTGCATATTGTCATTTATACAAGTATTTTAATAACAAGACACTGATACAATTTGTTGAATGTGATATAAGACATAAGCATTTATAGAACTGATTTGATAAGGGACAGACAAATCAGAGAATAAGATATTGTTAACAGAATGGAATCCAGGTCAAAAAGAGGAGCAGCTGCAGTAGTGACAACAATTCAAACTGCCAGACGAACATCAACTGATATACCACAGAAACCAGATTTTATGTCGCAAATGATAGAAGAAATAAAAAGTATCAGAGAAGATATCAGAACAGATTTAAAAGAGACAAGAAAGGAAACGAGAACTGATATGAAGCATGAAATGGATAAGTGGGGAAAAAAACTAGAAAACTTGACTAAAGAAGTAATTGCATTGAAAAAAGACAATAAAGAACTAAAACAACAAGTTAAACAACTGGAAGCAGTGACCATGGAACTGAAAGATAAACATCAAGCGGAAGAAATCCAAATTACTGCACAGGAATTGAGATATCGCGAAAGATGCCTCCGCTTTAGGGGAGTCCCTGAGGGAACTGGGGAAGACTTATACGCGAAGGTTCTACCAGCATTGGCAGAATTTGTTGACATTGAAGAGGAGAAATTGGAAATGTATATAGACAGAATGTTCAGAGTAACCTCCAGAGTGGCCAGAGAGAGGAAACTCCCAAGAGATATAATCATAACATTTACCAGGACGGTAATCAGAGACAAAATACTGCAAAGAAGCTACGATGGACAGTTGAAGATTGAAGATAAAGATGTGAGAATATTTAAAGATATACCATTTCAGATCTTAAAGAAGAGACAAGAATATAAGCCATTGGTGAATCTCCTGGTAAAGTATCAGATTAATTATCGATGGGAGAAAATCGAGGGCATCTCTTTCACGTATAAACAACAGAGATATAGAATTAATTCAATGTATAAGGCGAAGGAAATGATGGAAAGATTGAAGAAAGACTTCCAGAAGACGAGTTCGGAGGAAGGGAAAGAAGAGGAACAACCCGCAGGAGAAGAAGAGGAGAAATCACAAGAAGAAGACGATGAGGATGAAGCACAACAAGAAGAAGAAATTCAGCAGGAAGAAAGTGAATTAGCAGGAGATCAAATAAAAGATTAAGCCGACATAAAAACTATAACATTATTAATAAAAGTGACAAAATGGACAAACGGGATATTAGGATACATTCTTGGAACATTAAAGGATTTAACTCTGAATATAAAAGAAGACAAATATTTCACTATCTGGAAAAACAAAATTTGGATGTAATTTGTTTACAAGAAGTTTGAATCAGGACTCAAGATCTGAGATACCTTCGCAACCCGAAATTAGGTAGCTGCTATGCAGCAACGATTGACAAAAAGAAGTGGGGAGTGATAATATATGTGAACGCAAGGTATGGAACTCATCAGGTCTTCCAGGACAGCAATGGTCGATACCTAGGCGTAGAAGTTACAATTAGACAAGATAAGATATTGATAGTCGGAATCTACGCACCCAACGGGGCGAAGGGTGAATTTTTTCCTAAAGTACACGAGGAGATACAGAAATATATGAGTGACACTGGCAATTTGAACATTGCTGTTCTGAGGGACTTTAATGGAGTTGTCAATCCAAAATTAGATAGATCGGTACAGAAATTGATCCCCCAAAACAATGGAAAATTACCTAAGGGCTTCTTTAACATGATGGACGATTTGAACCTCTTCGATGTATGGAGATATAAAAATGGACAATTAGAAGGATACACTTTTTTCTCAGATAGACATAAATCAATGTCCAGAATTGATATGATGCTGGTATCTAAGGCATTATTGTTGAAGGTTACAGATATAGACATTTTTCCGAATTTATGTTCAGATCACAACCCATTGCTTCTTAAGATGAAGATTAAGGAAAGGGAAAGGACATGGAGATTAAATGATGATATCTTTAACAAAGAGAAATACATGAATGAAGCGAAGAAGGAGTTGATTAACTATTTCAGTGAAAACATGACACCGGATTTGACGATGAGGACTATTTGGGATGCAAGTAAAGCAGTGACGCGAGGCAACTGTATCAGATGGTCTGCAGAAATTGAGAAAGAAAGGAGAAACGCTGAGCAGCAAATATTAGACAAAATGAAAGAAGTTGAGAAACCGATGAGGAAATATCCTTTTGATGAGAAAATCAGACTACAGATGAAAGTTTGCCAAGCTGAACTGAATCAACTTAACTTGAAAGAAATAGAACAACAAGTACAGAGAACAAGACATAATTATTTTGAGCAAGCAAATAAACCCTCAAAGCTTCTCTCCAATCTGTTGCGGAGAAGATGGACTAAGAATATTATATCAGAGATAAAGACTGGAGAAGAGAGAATTACTAAACATGAAGGAATAAAGCAGGCATTTTATAAGTATTATGAGAAATTGAGGAGCAAGATTTCAAAAGTGAAAAAACAACAGGAACTGGAAGAATACTTGGATAGAACAAATAAATTAAGATTTACAGAAGATCACAAATTGATCCTGAATAAATCAGTTTCTATGATGGAAGTAATGGAAACTATTAAGAACCTTAAGAATGATAAAGCTCCGGGTCCAGATGGATTTACCATAAGATATTACAAGACTTTACAACATGAGATTTCAATTCCATTGCAAAGTACTATTAATGAGATTATAAAAGAAGGAGTACTGGACACCTGGAGAGAGGCAAATGTGGTGCTAATTCCTAAAGAAGGCAGAGACTTAACAGATGTCAAAAATTATAGACCAATCTCACTTTTGAATACAGACTATAAGATTTTTGCTTCAGTCCTTGCAACGAGACTTAAAAAGATTTTGACTGAGCTTATTCATGAAGATCAGAATGGTTTTATACCTAAAAGATATTTAAGAAATAATATAAGGACAGTATTGAATATAATTGAATATTATGAAAAGCATAATGAGAAGAAAATAGCCATGATATTTGTTGATGCAGAGAAGGTTTTTGATATGATCAGCTGGCCGTTTTTGAAAACAGTAATGAAGCAAATGCAAGCTGGAGATAGATTTCTTTCATGGATTGAAGCAATATATAACCAACAAAGAGCTCGATTGGTTATTAACGGAGATAGAACTAAGCAGATTGAATTGAACAGAGGAACAAGACAGGGATATCCTCTGTCCCCTTCGTTATTCATATTGACAATGGAGATATTAAATAACAACATAAGAGAAGATAATGCTATAAGAGGAGTCCAAATCAAGAATTATCAATACAAACTTAAAGCATTTGCTGATGATTTGATTCTGTTTCTTGAAGATCCTAAGAGAAGCATACAAAATCTTATTGGAATAATGCAAGAATACGGAGAATTTTCAGGATTCAAGGTAAATAAAGAAAAAACAGCTTTGTTAATGAAAAAATGGAGGAGAACGAATTAGTACTTGCAACTGGATTTAATAAAGTACAAAAAGCAAAATATCTGGGTGTCTGGATAGCAAAAAGGAATAATGAGCTGTTTCAAAATAACTACGAGAAAAAATGGAAAGAGATAATTAAAGACTTGGAAAGGTGGACTTCCATGAAATTGTCTATGTTGGGGAGAATAGCAACTATTAAAATGAATGTTCTTCCGAAGATGAATTTTTTGTTTCAGAATCTCCCCACAATAACAAACAGTAAACCTTTTATACAGTGGAAAAAAGACTTGACCAAATTTATATGGCAAGGGAAAAAACCAAGAATTAAATGGAATATTATGACAGACCAAATACTATGGGGAGGAATGGGAGTACCGGATTTTCAATTATATTACGAAGCTGCGGCATTCATATGGCTAAAAGACTGGATTGACTTACAAGATACAAGAATGCTTGCACTGGAGGGAGCAGACCTGAGGATGGGATGGCATGCCTATATGTTTTATGATAAAGCAAAAATTGACAAAGATTTTTCGCATCACTATATCAGAAAATCGCTTCTGAAGATATGGAATAAATATAAGAGTAAAAACATAAGGCAGCTACCCATGTGGGTATCCCCCCAAGAAGCTTTCTTTGGAAGATGGAAGGCAACAGAGAAATGGCTGAGATATGAGGATATATTAGAGAAAACAATGACAAATGCTTATAAGATCAAATCAAGAGAAAAATTGGAACAGGAAGGACTGCCATTAACTTGGTTTCCTTACAGGCAGCTAAATGAGAGATTCCAGATGGACTTGAAAACCTATGGAATAGAATTCAAAGAAAGGACAGGAGTGATTAAATGGATCTTTGACAATCCACCGCATCTGTTAGCCCATATATATCAAGAAATATTAACACAGGAGAGACAGGAGGAGACTGTGAAATCTGCAATGATTTTGTGGGCACAGAATATTGGGCATTTAATTCAATTAGATGAATGGGAACAGAGCTGGAAAAGGACACAAAAATTTACAATGGCTCAGAATCTCAAAGAGAACTATTTTAAAATGTTTCATAGATGGTACATGAAACCAGAAAAGTTAAAAAAGATTTACAATACAGGTACGGGAATGTGTTGGAAATGTCAGAAAGAGGTGGGAACAATATTTCATATGTGGTGGTCATGTCCCAAGGCAAAGAAATATTGGAGTGAAATACTTAAAAAGATGTGTGAAATATTGAAGGTTCAATTTGTAAAAAAACCTGAATTTTATTTGTTAAACATGACAAATGTTCTTGAGAATAGTAATATTAAGAGGCATTGGAGATTAATATTGTACCTGATAACGACAGCGCGAACTGAATATGCCAAATTGTGGAAGTCTCAGCAAATACCCACAATTGAACAATGGTGGGGGGCATTTATTGAGAATAGAAATGCGGATATTGTTTCACAAAGATTAAAGGGGAAATCAGACAATCAGATAAAAGCAGAATGGCAAATTGTAATGGGTAATTGCTGGGAACTGCCAAGTGAAAATGTCTGAATTATGGTAAATTAAAGAGGAATAACTGTAACATAACAGGAGTTGATGAGAGAAATGCAAGATCTAACACGTAAGATGAACATGGAATTGTGAGGCATAATTTTTTATATGTGAGTAGATATCTAGAAAATGAAAACTAGATCAGAGTGGAAGAACAAAAACATTACATGTAAAAGTACAATTTGAGATGATTTTTTTTATTTGTGAAACTTAATAAAATTATTAAAAAAAACTTTCATGGAGTATGCATGATGGCAGTCTAGCTCCTTCTTTAAAAAAAAGGTGGGGGGGATGCTAAAGGAGTAGGAAGGCAATTTTTGCTTGCATTTACTTTCAAGGCTGCATCTGAAAATACTTTCCTCAGCACACTGGCAATGTGGAGCTGCTATTTTCCAGTAGGGATTTACAGAAAAAATCATTAGTCACTGCAGAGTCATCAGAATGTGTGTGTGTGTGTGTGTGTGTTCCGTTTATGTATTAAGCAATCAAAATATCTATTTCTCACATTAGATGAAAGGATCATACAAGTAAAATTAATTTAAGCAGTTTAAAGCAAAGTCAAAAAAAGTTGGACAATAGAAAAAGATATTAAAACAACAAATTCAAAATAGATTTAAAGTGTTCAAACAATTTACAAACCATGTATATGGACATTTTGGAATCAGTTGAGCCCCAAAGGCTTTAGTTGGCTAGGAAAGAAGCCAGCACTGGAGGCAATGAGGCCTGTAACGGGAAGACACTCTATAACCAAGGTACCACAGCTGAGAAGCCCCTTTCTCATGAAGTCCTATCCAGTGTATTGTTCCCACTAGTACAGTACAAAAGGCTCCCCTAGCAGCTCTCAGTCCTTGGTCTGTACATATTGAACTAGGCTTAATAGTAAGGTGGAGATCATTCTCTTAGATTCCCTCTGCTAAACCCCTGTGCAAAAGTAAAGACTCACTGCTACCCAGAAAACTCTCATCTCTGCAAATGCACAAGGGTAGGTGGTAATCAGAAATCATTGTTGCCTATTCAGCCAGGCCAAAATTTGTCAAGAGCTCTTAACATCTGAAGAAGATCCCTGCAAGTGCATAATTAAACCATTGTTCTGATGAGTCATAACCACCATGTACTTTGTTCATTCGTGCTTTGCTAGTGGGTGATGTAGTTAATCTATAAAGAGATAATGGTTAATAAATGGAAGATCTTTCCCAGATAAGGAGAGTGGACTAGTTAGCATCCAGGCCCCCTCTGCCTATTGTTCTTCTCATTGTAAATATTGCTCAAAGGTATGCTGGTCCACTAATGCTCTAGCAATATTGTTGGATCAAACAAATTGTTCATATTCTTTTATAAAAGCTTCGTCCATCAGAGCTGCCCCTTCTATTTATAACTGACAGTCATGCATTGTTTGGCACAGCACTAGCATTAGCAGGGGTGGCCTTCCACATATAGTTGGACTGCAAGTCCCAACATCCCTTAGCAGTGGGTATGCTAGCTAATGCTGTTGGGAACTGCAGTTTGGTAACATTCTGAGAGCCATGCATTCTCAGTCTTGTAGCACTCTTGGCACACTGTGCTGATTATGTGTAAGGATGGGAGCAGAGCTAATCTCACTGGTATTATTATTATTATTATTATTCATTTTACCTCAAAACTGAGACTCAAGGTGACTTGAGTTCAGTACAACCTTTGAAAAATATAAACATCAATCAAGAATCTTTGTAGAGACATCATAAACAGACTCTTTCACATATTCTACCAAATATGCATAGCTTTACTAGTGCAACAAATATACATACCAACATCATTAAATTTTAAATGTATAGCAGAATTTAGGATAAGCCTTTACTGATATAAATTAAAGCTATTTTCCATAGTACTGAAAGAAAAAGGGTGCAATCAGCTATACATGTGTGCTTGTAGCCAGTTTTTATTTTTTAAAAGGGGATATAAAATAAAATTTCAGTCTGTAGAATAATCAGGCGGCTTTCTGTGACTCTTATCTGTTTATGATGAACAAGTTTCTAGGTCTCCAGGAGGTATCTGGAAACTCTAAGTCAGGAACCTTGATCTAAAACCTAAAACGCAGATTTTAAAAGACTGATGATTTGAAAAAGAGAGTTCAGAAAAATTCTTACCTGCCTGTGTAGGGGTTGGATCTTTAAAATGTTCTTCACTATCTCATTCCGCTGCATCAGTAAGGATAGCCACACTCTGAATGAACAAAGGTTGATTTAAAAGATGATTTATTTAACAGGGCTTCATTGCATATGTTGGACTCCTTGATAACCAATCTTCTCCCCACCCTCATTCTTCTTAGCTGAGCAGCACTGATCTTTCCTCAGCAACTCTAGATTCTGCTCTGGTGGGTCATTGATCATTACAGATGCCAAGATTCGCACATGGAACACAGCCAAGACACACCTGATCTTTGCTACAGCTGACCTTCCTTTCCCTTGTTTACTCAGTGAGCTGAGACATACAGAGAGGTTTAATTACGGATTTGTAAACATGCAAAATTTGTCTTGTACCTAATACATCAAAAGCATCTCAAATTGCTGTGATATGAACCATAATTATAGAATGTCAGAACCTCTAGATATTGTTGAAAAGTTGGTTAGGCTGGTAAGGACTGACAGAAGTTGCAATCCAACAGCATTTGCTGGAAAAAAGGGCTTAAGCCTCTGCCCCCCAAAGATGTTTTTACTTTCAAATATATGACTACGCTTCCAAGGAAAGTATTTTCTTCTTCTTCTTAGCACATCTCATGCATTCAAAAAATACCACAAGCAGTAGAAATACTAGAAATCATAGCTCACTAAGCAAAACAATGCATCCGGCTGTCCTGAGTTAAGATCTCAAATTTGTATTTGTAAGATCAATTTTTAGTTAGCACATCCAGCAGTAGTTTGAAATGCTGAATACAAAAAGAAGATATTCCATACCTTGCAGGTTTACAGCCTTCCTACATTCAGAAAAGGAAAACTTACATTTGTCTCCCAGACCACATCACTGATTACTAAATCCATACCCAGGCTGAGCTCTTTTCAAGAAAAGCTACTGACCTAATTCCCATGAAGCACGTGTAAACGTTTCGTGCTTATCCACTGCAGATTTAAAGTAGCTTAATGATAATTTCCTTTTCCTCGGAGAAGCATGGGAGTTACAGTTCTTGTGAGGGGAAAGAGGGATCTTTAATCACAGAAAGAGCAACTGTTAAGCACAGGGCCCAACTCAACAGGTTGACTTGGTCCCTTACACCTCTCCACATCACAAGGCATTTTAAAATAAATTTTTGCTGGTTGTTTCATTTAGTCATTCAAATTGTCCATGAGTGGAAGCTCCTCTGGTACACAAAGTCCTGATATTTAGACCGAGGTGGAAATGAACAAAGGAATAAATATGGAGTTGCAAATACATCTGTACACATTATATATACCCTTCAACAATTCATAAATGAAAACTGAGACACATGTGGACAAAACATCAGAGTGTGGTTCAGATGATAAAAGTTATTAATGAGGGAGAATACCCAACTTAGGACAGGGTGCAGCTGTTTGCTTCTACTGAATCTACCAGGAAGGGCAAGACACTGCCTCTCATCTCTTCTCACCCCTGCTGTATTAATTGACTGCAAACTACCTGCCTGTGGCGGATGGGGCTACATTCCCTATGAAATTTTGAGTTCACAGCTGTGGTACATTCTGAACTTGGATCTGAGCTGGCATGCTCAGGTTTTGGCAGTGGCAGGGAGTGTGCTTGCACAGTTAAAACTAGTTTACCAGTTGTACCCGTTCTTGGTGATGTCTGTTCTGATTATAGTGACATATGCCTTGATTACCCCCCATTTGGATTTCTATAATACACTGTGCTAGCATATTTATCGGGCATCATCTGGGTTTTTATTTTCCTCTTAAGAACTCACTAAACTGTCTTCTCCATTTCCTGTAACTTTGCTCCATAGTTCCCAATGCAATCTGTATTCAGGGTTATTTACATACACAGATTGGGTTCCTGAGAAAGTACACTGTCCTCCTCCTTGCTGCTAGGCCTCATCTGAATAGCAACCAGCCTATTCCAGTACCTATAAGTTATCCCCATGTAATCGTAGTTGTTAACATACAGAGGTTGGGTTCCTGCAGGAATACACTGTCCTCCTCCTTGCTGCTAGACATCATCTCCATAGCAACCAGCCTATTCCAGTACCCGTAATTTCCCCCCATAATCCCCAATCCTTTTTTTTTTTGCTTTCTGTTGAATTTGTGCAATGGCTTTATGTTTTTCTGGAAGGTTTTTGTTGTTGTTTTGAATTCAACTTTAAGATTCCTCACATATGGAACCCATACAATCTACTGGCGAGAAGACCTTGCAACTATGGCCATTTTTGCACTACACTGTTATATTGCTATTACTCCACTTTCAACATCCTGTGGAATTCTGGGGTTTGTAGTTTACTGAAGCCAAAGAGCTCTCTGGCTGAGAATTCTTAAATGCCCCTCAATAAACTACAAATTTCAGGATTCCATACGATGTTGAAAGTGGAATAATAGCACTATGACAATGTAGTGTGGAATGGGCTATGTTGTATATGTATATTTTTCTCACATATGCCTCCCAAATATTTTCTGGCATCCTTATTGATGGTAGGCTTTATCTCCATAGCAACCAGCCTGAGGCCCAAGAGCTCTCTGGCTGAGAATTCTAAAGAACTCCCTAAACTGTCAACCCCAAGATTCTATAGAATCTTCACAGCTAGCCAATCATATGAGGTCTTCTTGCCTCACTCAGCCAATCATATGAGGTCTTCACCTGCCTGACACAGACAAACAGATAAACTCACAAACTCACAGACAAATATTGACTTTTATATGGTAGATATAGGACTGCCTCTGGAAGCTGCAGAAGGTCCAGAAATTGCAGAAGGTCCAAAATGCTGCAGCCAGGCTCCTGACTGGAACTGATTAACAGAATAGAATCTTCTCAGTGGCTGCTCCCAACCTGTGGAGTTCCCTCACACAGGAGACTCAGGCCATTTCTGCACTACATTGTTATAGTGCTATAATTACACTTTCAACATCCTGTGGGATTCCGGGGTTTGTAGTTTACTGAGGCCAAAGATCCCTTCCTAAACTGTAAACCCAGGATTCCATAGGATGTTGAAAGTGGAATAATAACACTATAAAATTCTAGTGCGGAAATGGTCTCAGTTGTCCCTTTTCTCCTCTTTTTCCAGTGGCAGGCAAAGACTTGGGGTGAAATTCACTAAGGCAGTTAGAAATGCATAGCATAGAATACCCTAGAGTTATGTATTCATGACAGCTTCATATTCATTGCTTTTTGCTCTGTATAATGGCTATTTTTAAAAGACACAGAAGCCTCGAAACAAACATTCCAAGTCAATTCACTCATGGAGCCTTGCTCATGTAGAGAAGCACTTTTGCAGAAGTTAGAGGTCTCATCTACATAATCAGGAGGCTTTTTTTTTTTTTTAAAAAAAACCCCTATGTAATATCTTAGCTTGAAGATCCTAGTTCTCAGAAAGGTTTTTGCAACCCTCCTTGCTTCATTAGAAGCAGGCAGATCACGTGGGGCAAAATGTAAGCTTTCCACTTGTAATCACTCGCCACTTACCTGGCGATTAGATCACCAGGAAGGGATCCCAGGACACTTCTTTGGCAACCTTCTGTCCAGGGGCCAATTTTCTCCAGTCCCTAAAGCCTGAGACCAGGAAACATTGTGTGCTGTATCCCCATTTCTCACGACTTATGAAAAGGAAGAGCCACATATCACCATCTTCCTCCTGGAAGTCCAATAGGCCTTTGGTTTTTAAATTATTGTGATAGGATACTCTTTTTAATGGGGTATATTACATTTTTGTCTTTTTACTATGCTTTAATGTGCTTTTAATTGTTGTAATTCAGTATTTTTCAATGAAATGGTTTATTTAATGCTTTTAAAACTTTTGTATCAAATAGATTTTTTTCTTAGTGCACCTTGTTCTCAACTTGATGTGAGTTCCCTTGGGTCATGTAGTAGAAGAAAGGCAAGATAGAAATAAAATAAGTAAATAAGATATAATTAATTAATTGATTACACACAACTGTTACTTTAAAATGCCATGCCCCTAAAGGTTATTTCATTTCTCTTGGATGGAAATGATACTTTCCCATGCAAAATAACAGACCCCCCCCCTTTGCTTTCAGAGTTTTGTTTTGTTTCATATTTGCTCCATGAGCCATCACAGACAATGTCAAAATACAAAAATTAAAAATGTTTAAATAAACCATCCTATTAAAAATATACATTTAGATAAGTTTAACAAAACATTTAAAACATTGTAAAGAAGGTAAAACTACAGTAGCCTTTTAAAAAGACCCTTGTGCCACAGGATTCCATAGGATGTTGAAAGTGGACTAATAGCACTGTAACAGTCTAGTGCAGAAATGGCCCTAATCTTCTGTGGAGCAGCACTGAGAAGACCCATGTTTTCACCAAATGTGCCTGCGAAGGTGGTGGGACCAGGAGAAAGCCCTCCCATAAGAATCTCAAGGGACATAGATAGACATGCTGGTGCCCTTAAGAGACTCTGCAGCATTGCCAGAAGTATGTGCAGTATTTTAAAGAAAAGGGCAAAGAAAATAGAGATAATGACATTGTATATTTGTGTATATATTTGCCACTCCAGTCACTGCTGTCAGCGATATTTGCCAGGTTATGGACACCTGACCGAATGGTATCTTGCTATAAACCACAGCTGCTGTTCACAGATTTATGAACACAATGTGAGAAATAGTTATGTAACCATCAAGTACATTTCCATGCTATCAGAACAATTGTGTCTGGTTTAGAATGTGTTTTTCCTACTTTATTTTTTAATCAATGTTATAAAATATTATATTTAATTTTAGAAAAATTAGGGTTTTTTTTTTTATTTAGAGATTCCCATGATGCCCAAGACACACTGCATCTTATTTCACTTGTGCATAAATGTAGCAGTGTTCCAACATTACATTTGTCGGGGTGTGGATGTCCATATGTGGTTTTCCATTTATAATCCTCCCTCATTTTCCCATTGTTCCTTGTCTTCCTATAGAGCAGGAATGGGGACCATGTAGCTTTCCAGATGTTGGACTGAAACTTCCAGTAGCCTTAGCCAATACAGCTAATGGTGAAGGATGTTGGGAGTAACGGTCCAACAACATTTGGAGGGGCATGCTCCTCCTAGCAGTGGCTTAAAGGAGAAGACCACAAAAAGGTAATTGCGATGCTCAGAACAGAAACTCCAGACAGGGAAATAATTAAGCACAAAAGAGGCAGATATTTTGCCAATAAAGGCAGTGAAACTATAATTCAGTTCTCATTTTACCACAAACTCTTTCTCTTTTTCTCTCTGTTGAGAGAGTTATTTTCAGTATAAATTTCTAGTCAACAGCCCATTCAAGACAAGATGTATTATTTCACTGAGCTTAAGAATGTTCTATCCAGGTGAGTAATTGCCTGGCACTTCTTGGTCAGAGAGTTAAATCTTCTTATCTTGAAGTGAATTCCCTTCCCAGGTCATTTCAGGTTTGAGACACACCTTCGTACTATTCTCACACTCAATTTATGACAGAATAAAATGGACCCTGCTCGTTCTGCTTTGTGCTAAGTCCACAAAAGGTATTGCACTACACCATTACAGTACTTCGACTGCCATTTGATTTCTTGCTCTTTTGTTAAAAAGCATTCATATAGAAAATCAAGGCATTACCCCCCACAGCTTTACATTTCTCCAGTCACAGAAGCACATTTTCCTAGCTGTCAACTGAATGTTGTATCCGGCTGGGTTGTACTCCAACAGTATATGGGAAGAAGTTTTTGATGGATATTCAGCTGATCTGGATCTTGACCTCCCACTTTCAAAACCTTGTTAAAGCTCAAATTTATTCTGGAAACATTATAACCCTTGTGTCATTTCAGGAAGGTGAGCTATAGTTGATAGACCATGGTGTGAGCTTCTGTTTATACATTTCCATTTTTGGTTTTACCTAGTACAACAAATCTTTAAAATACTTGAAAATCATGAGGCCTTCTGTCAGTCAAAGCAGACAAGGAAAGGTATTGGATAAACCTCCAGATGTTGTTGAGCAATGTGCCTCACAGCACTAGTTGTCATAGCCAGTGGTGAAGAATGCTGGAAGAGGGACCTGTATGATTCCCAGCCAATGTATGTGGGCCAAAGGTCTGACTCAATATATCTTCCCATGTTTCTAAAAGATTGAATCATAACTAAATAAATTATGTGCTTGCAGAATTCGGAGTCATAGCCATGTTAGTCTGGATCAGTATGCAAAGGGATTTTGTCTACTTCATCAGATGCATGCACTTCACTTTGCAACATGCATTCATCAGATGCATGCACCTGATGAAGTAGACTCAGCCTATGAAAGCTTATGCTACAAACTTCTTTCTCTCAGTCTCAAAGGTGCTACAATATCCTAACAATATCCCTTTGCATAAATTCTATTCTGCTTTTCAGCTAGGAACACACAATAGTTGGCATCCTATAATAAGTCCACCTTATTCTTGCCTATGTCTTTTTTCTTTTCTTTTTTTTTGAGGGAGGTTGTTGTGGAGGTTGGTATTTTCTTTCTGTCTTCTGTAATGACCAAAGTCTTTCACTTGGATTCACAGCTGTTCTGTGACAGCCTCTGCCCCATAGCTATTTCATTACAGGTAGAGAGTGGAGGGAACTGGAGAAGCATCTGGCTGTGTTTCCATAGCCAGATGCAGACCAGTGATGTCATCCACTGTGACCTGTAGAGCACTGCTTCTCAATCTTGATCCTCCAGATGTTTAGGACTTCGGCTCTTAGAATCCTTCACCATTAATCAAGATGGCTAGGGCCTTTAGAAAGTCAAATTTAAAACACTTGGGAGGACCAGAGTTTGAGAACCACTGCTTCAGAGGGCTCCAGCAAATCTCACTGGAAGACCTTCTTCATCTGCATCTGACTATGGGAACACAAGACAGGTCCTTCTCCAACTACTTACACTCGCTGCCAGCAATGGAATGGCTGGGGGGTGGGCACTATACCAGTGCAGCAGTGAGTCCTGAGGAGCCATAGTGGAATCCTGTGTGTGGAATTCTTTTGCTATACTCAGCCATGTAGGATCTCAGCCATCGTATCTACTTTGGTTCTGATTGAACACATTCAAATCCAGAAAAAAATAACCAAATAATCTGAAACTGCCACTGTTATATGGAAGTTTGCAAAGTTGTCTGTAAAATAGCTTTACAAAGGTTTAAATTTAAATATTTCCCCTCTAATAGTTATGACTACATTTATAAATGTCTTCCTTTCCTGTGGTAGTATATTTAGCACAGTAGAACTGTGACGCTTTTGTGGGTAAGTGTGCTTACTATTTATTGACGGTGTGGTTTTGAAGCCTCTGTCTCTGGAGCCGCATCCTGCCTTTTTATTACAAAAGTTAGCCTTTTCTCTATGGTAACTAAGAAGGTATGATGGGTAACCAACCACAGGTTGATACTAATATTGAGACCTGTGAACAGTGTTCAGTGAGAGCAAAACAAGACACAGGAAAGAAGGTAAAGTTCACTGGGGAAGCAGATCTGCAAAACAAGATAGGAAAGAAATTGTAATGGACAGGCTTTGCGGACAAGGCTCATTGGGCTTTGCGAACAAAGCTCATCTCACTAACTGAAGTATGACCTTTGGTGGACATACTTCAAAGCAATGTAGCTTTGGGTAGACCTTGGGAAAGTTACTTTTTTAGATTATAACTCTTGGAATCTCAGCCAGGGAGATTCATAGAATAACAGAAGCATAGAGTTGTAAAGAACTGCAAGGACCATCTAATCTGACCACTGCTAAAGCACTCCTTGGAGATGGCTATCTGACCTCTGTTTAAAGACCTCCTAGAGTTGTACTCCAAAACAATAACTTTCTTAAACTATAGAATACAAATTCATCATGGACAAGTTAGCATTAGCAAAACTTGTCCAGTTTTAGACTGTGGTACATAGTTTTTTCAGCTTGCTCCTACGTTTGTCCAGTGAAGCAAATCAGTCTGATTTCAATGGACTTCCTCCCAGGCAAGTGGGTAAGAGAATTGCAGGCTTATTTATCGTGATGTCATAATTTTTCTTAATGGAAATAAGGTCCCCATTTTCTGTCTACTCTAATAATGGCTATCTACACAAGCTTCCTTGAAGTAGTACTTCACCTGCTTTAATCCACCAAGTGGGGAAGGCTCATCCTAAGTGAGGGAATGAGGTTTTCCCCCTTTTTGGACCAGAAGCTACTGATGTTAGACTGCTTATGAAGAGATGGATTTTTTCACTCACTGCTTTTAAGGGCAGTAATAGAACCAGAGGGATATAGCAGTTTGAGCATTGGACTATGATTCTGGAGACCAGGGTTTGAATCCCTGTGTGACCATGGAAATCTGCTGGGTGATCTTGGGCAAGTCACACTCTTTCAGTCTCAGAGCAAGACAAAGGCAAGCCCTTTCCGAACAAATCTTGGCAAGAAAAGCCCATGCTGGCTTGCTTTATAATCACTATGCTGGAAATAACTTGAAGGTACACAACAACAATCTATCTTGATAGACGTCATGAAGGATCATATAGATGGCAATTTTTTTCTCACTGACCATCAAGACAGTCAACTATGCAATACAACCTCATGCTCTCCAGTCAGTGCCTTGGAACTTACTTCTGACTGAGCAAACATGCATTTTGTTAGTTTAAGTGCATTTACAAGCTATCATTTATACGGCTATTGATTGCGGCTATCTCACATTTTGCTTTGGCATTAGTAATATGTAACTATCTTGGAAAAAAACACAGTCAGAACAGAACAGTTAATTGATCTTGATAGTTTGGTGATATTCTCTTTCTAATTGGGATAGCGTTGTTTCTTCAATGGGCAAAAAACATTTTTTAAAAATTCTGGTGATAGAATTGCTACCCATTCTGGATCCCATTTGGGGGAAAGGTGGGATATAAATCCGACCTATAAATAAGTGAATAGATAAATTAAAAAACAATAAGCATTTGAATTTTTTTACCTATCTGTATTTTTTTATCTGTATCCATCTCAATTTTTGTAAACTTTTTGATTCCCAATTCGGGGGAAAATTAATTAATTACATAATTAGTTAGTTAATTAACTGTGTAGGCTATCTAACTATCTAAATAACTAACTATCTAACTATCCAAATTTTGCTACAAAACAAGTAATACGTAAAAATGTCTTTACCATTACAGAAAATGACTACTTGGGCCTGTTGGGTTATAGCTGGAAAAAGTTTTTTTGCTACAACTTTCTTACTAATACTGCTGGGAATAAAGATACCAGGTAAGAGGGAATCTTTCTATGGAAAAATAGCAAAAAATAAATGAAAGATGTGTCCTGCCGTGCCATGTATAGTTGTGCAATCTGAGTTGCTCAACTTCAAAATTCACTTTAAAAAATAAATAGGCAATGATAATGTTAGATATGTGGTCTGCATCTGAATTTAATATATGTGTGTTGGAAAGGTTACACATTTGTAATTGCCATAGAAGATTCCAGCCATAATATCTCTTTTGCATGTTGGTACTGAAACTTTTAAAAAAGGAGAAAGGCAGGATATAAAATACATGATTAAATAAAATCACTAAGTTTATGGTAACCATATGAAAACATAAGATTTTTTTTTAAAAAAATTGAAGTCGTATGTTTTCCTGCTTCTTCTTTGTATTTATTAATTACTATTATATTTTTGGACTGATGTCATGATTTTTGTTGTTCTTTGTTTTTATTTTTGTAACTATACAGCTATTGTGGATTTCTCCAATCTGCAGGTAGAAAAGGCAGTTCATAGGTTCATATACAGGCTAAGCTTCCCTTATCTGGAACTCCAAAATTTGAAAACCTCAAAACCTGAAACTTTTTGTGGCCCACTGCTTGCTTCTGCCTTTGAGGTGGCAATTGCGGCACTCCTGCCCATTTGTCTGTCAGCCCAGAGGAATGCAGCTGCTGCCCCCTTAAAGGCAGAACTGGGTGGCAGGTGGTGAAAAGAGAGAGACTAAGGACCTGAGAGACAAATGAGCAAGAGTGCTGCAGCTGCCCCTGGTGAAGGCGGAAGCGAGTGGTTGGCAGCAAAATGAGACTGAGAATCTGTGAAATGGTGGGAGGTGTAGATTTGTGCTGAGCACTACGCTTGGATTCCTGCCATTTCACAGATCCTTAGTCTTCCAAAGAAAGCCAATATTTTATCTTGAGCGGCATTTGACACAGTATGTTCACACAGAAGTCAATCTAAGTATGTGCACCACTACCAAACATTGGTGTGTTTTGAGTTAATTGCATTCACTGTGCAACCACCTAAATTGATTTTTCTTGTGGCCTCTCTGACCTATTTTCTGTTTTAAAAACACATACAGCAGAAGGCAAAAACAAAATCCGAATGTGTAATTACATAATTTTTCACTTCTCAGGAAATGAGATGTTGGAAATCTATTACCCAGCAGAATTTCTTCACCTGAACGAAGGAGATTCTTTAGTCTTGACTTGTAAAATCAGGTACCAGCCACATCAATCTCAGGGACTGGACGTATATTGGTGCAGACAGACAGAAAAGTCATCTGCTTGTGATAGAGTTGATAAAGAATTGGAAAAGAGACCACTGAATAGGAGTTCAGTCCCTAAAGAGAATGAGACCCTTTACCTCCTGCTACAAATACACCAGCTCACACAATCAGACAGCGGTAACTACCAATGCCGGGGCGCCACATCAAATCCTGTTCAGTATTCCATGGGCCACTACATTAGGGTGCATATAACAGGTAAGCAATACTCTCTTATTGGTTTTATTTATTAAATTTTAATGAACTGATTGTATGTACTTATTACTTTTTAAATTTTTTGGTTGCATTTCCATTTGTTAAAAGAAAAATTAAACCTAAATCAAAGCAAAATCCACAAGTGAAACAAATGGTTTCTCTTTCAGTGGTGATACGGGAAGCTCAGGTTGTTCCTGCTTGCGTACGTGCTTTTTTAGTCATATCTTTTCATATGTTAGTGAATTTTTATCATTATACTTCATCTTAAATGTTCTAGTCCAAGTTATGTAGGTGGATAAACAGGGTTGCCAGGTCAGCCACATCCTGTTTCTTGAGATTTAGAGCCAAAACCAGAGACTAAGGGGAAGATCCCTGTTATGTCACAGTGGCGGTCTTTTTAATGCCACAGAGGTGAAGTAGGCAAAAGTTGGGAGTGGATATGGAATTGCTTTTGGGCTTACTCGTTGTGGAAACAGGCACAAGGGGAATTTGGGTAAATGGGCTGAAAAATTTCTAGGCAGAATAATTAACTGGGGTTGGCTACAAGGAGCACACAATTACTTTGTTTCGACACCTCCACTGGCTGCTGGTCCATTTCCTGGCACTATTCATAGTGCTGATTATGGACAATAAAAACCTATATGGCTCAGGTCCAGATTCTATGAAGAGCACATTCTCCCATACAAATCTACCTAAGGCCCTTTCCGCACGAGGCTGGTGAATCGGTTCATGCTGTTTCTTATGGGATTTTCTGGGCTCGAAACAAGGCGGACTTTTCCTCATTTCCTTCTGCACAGCTACTGCGTATGTTCCATTCTGATTCAGAGGAGTGCGAGTTCATGAATCCACACTGCCTCCGCCGTGGCCACTTCTGCTACTTTCCTCACCCTGCCCCGTCGGCTGTGATTGGCCCTTTTTTTTTTTGCATGGTTTAGTACGTCATTGCATATGTGCATGCGTGTGAAAGTCCATACTACCCCCTGGCCTCTCCCATGAGCCCTCCCCAACCACCAATTCGCATTGGTATGAATGTACGTGTCTGCACCACTGTGAAAGTATGAATTGGATTGATGTGGAAAATTGGAAAACCGATTTCTTCCGGTTTTTGAATAGTGCCCTTTACCACCACATGGGGGCACATTTAGCTAGAATTACGTGCAGAACGAAGGTAAATAAACCAAACCTAGTCCGCTCCAACGTACTGAAGACCTCCGTGGCAAGACGCATTGGCCCGCCTTAATAATCATGTGCGGAAAGGGAATAAGTTTTGAGATCTTCTTGGAAGACACCTTTCTCTGTTCCATCACCATGTAATTGGTCCTTCTTGGTGGCTGCTTCCAGGCTCTAAACAACCATTAATAGGTTAATAATACTGTATGTTAAACAAAAATTAGACTATATAAACCATACTCCTGAACAGGATTAATACTTAAATCATATAAATATGGTTTAAAATATGGTATGTATTGTCTCCAGGAAATATCTGTGAAGCCTGTATCTAATGGCTACTGTTATAATACATATTTATGTACATACAAGTGTCATTTACTTTATGACTACATATTTATATGATTTCATTATTAATCCTGCTCAGGAGTATGGTTTATATAGTTTTATTTTTGTTTATGGAATGGCCTGCCGGAGGAGACCCAACATATTACCAGTCTTGACTGCTTTAAAAAAGCAGTCAAGACTGATGTCTTCCGACAGGCCTTCCAAGACTAGCATTTCCATCGCCTCCCATCAATTGTCTTGCTGTTTTGTTAACAGTTAATTGATTGACTGTTAATTGTTGTGTGTTTTAAGGGGTTGTTTTAGGTGGGTTGGTGGGTGGGGAGGACTGGGTATGTTTTAATGTTTTTAATGTATTTAATGTATTCATTAAATTCATTAATGTTTGCTGCCTCGATCCGTGTGGAGGGGCGGGATGATGATGATGATGATGATGATGATGATGATGATGATGATTTAACATACAGCATCATTTACCTGTTAGTGGTTGCTTAGTACAGTGTTTTAGAGGCCTGTTGTGGTGGTTGTTCTATGCTTCTGGGCTTTGGAACAATCTTCTCCATAGAGGTTACACTGGCACCCTGCTTTCTATCCTTCTGTAAGCAAGTGGAGACCTATTTGTTTCATTAGTCCCTTGAAAAGTGATTGCTTAGAGGAAACAAGCCTTGTGCATATCTTCCAACAGTCCTAATATGGCAAGGATAGTCTTGATTGCTCTGACCTTATGTTGTTTCACTTTTTTTCAGGTGTTTTTAAAAATGTCTCAGTTTCTCTCTCATCCTCACACTTTCCCCATTTGTCTTCAGATTATTCAATTACTTTAAACTGTGTTCGAAATGCAAAAATAATTTGTATTCAGTTAACTCAGCAGGAGAGAGAAGAGGAGAGGACGGAGTGGTATTTTGTCCTTCCAGATAGGCTTACGCAAAAGCAACCTGCTGTACCTTCACCTAGCTGGTACATTCCTCCTCATTAATAACTTTTGCCATCTTGATCACATTCTGATATTGCTTGGCTGTACAGATGCTGGTTTTCATCTGTCAAATCTTGGAGAGTATACTTCCCTAACGTGCTGGATTGCCTATTCATTATTTTCTTTTTAAGGTCTTCTGTTCTTAACTGATGTATTTTTATGATAGTTAATTACACTTCTAACTTTTGTATGCCTTTTAAAGTTACATTTGTTTTATGTGTTGTAAGCTGCCTTGAGTCCCAGGCCAAAAACCAAACCACAACAAAGCATTCTTCAAAGGCCAGATAGGCAGTAAATGGCACTCAGTAGCTTCAGTACTTGCTACCTTTCTGCTAGGACCCACATTGTCTTTCCTAAAGCACAGACAACATGTGTTTTTCCCCCCCCTGGCCTTCTGCTGTTGTTGCCTTGATCTGTGGAAGCAGTATGGGATTGCTGGGGAGTTTATAGTCTCCGGACCTTCTTATCGATGGTGCAAGGATTTATGCAACAAAAAGATTCGTTGAGTCAGAATGTTAGCACTTCTTTCCCTGTCTTACTCTAAACGGCACAATAGGCCCAAGTCAATGTATCCAGCATGATTCTTTCTATTCCCTTCCCCTTGTACTTCGCTTTTTGGTGAATCAACATTGCACAAATGCAATGCACATACTTTGCAAGGGTTATAGAAGATTTTTTTCTAACTTTGTTTGTTTGTTTTGGTTAGCAGCCACTCAGCCATCAGTAAATAACTCCAGTCAAGCCAACACCACACAGAATGGAAAAGATCATTTCTGGAGAGAACCTGGCAGTGATTTCCACAGTAATAAAGCATTGCAGATGGCTTTCCAGCTGGAGAAGATCGTAATGCTAAGTCTGATTCTAGTCTTGATTGCCATCAAAACCACATTCTAGCCACATTCATCACCACTCATCTCTTGAGATACTTGATCTACTATCAGTTTCCTATTTACATTTGCAGCTTAAGAGACATATGTTCAGTTTCATTAAAGTTGGCACCATTTTCTTATTAGATCTTTTAACATGACCTATAGCCTGGCTCAGTTTTACATGTAGTACAAGCTGTTGCATCTTGTCACCATCCTGTCAATCATATATAGAGATATTTAGATGCAAGTAGTAAAAATCACATCTGAAAGTCAGATAAAATTAAACTCAAACCAAAGTGGTAGTCTAAGATGTTCGAGGAAAGCAACTTTTCATCATAAAACAGGTGATAGATTATGATTAATGATCCAGATATATTACATGTTTGAAGCTGCAATCCTATACACACTTCTCTACCAGTAATGCCTATTGAACTCAATGAAAACTATTTCTGAGTAGAGATGCATTGCGGATTGCATTGCAAGTATGTTCTCAACATTTACTGAACAATCTAGAGATTGCCTTAGAACTGTTCTGATTGGCAAGTGAGAGAACTGTTGCTGTACTTAGTAATAATATGTAGTTTTACTGCCCTCTTTTGATGAATATATAGAACAATCAGTTTTTTAAAAATGAAATTTGTTGTTGTGCTCCTTCAAGTCATTTCTGATTTATGACAACCCTATTGCAAACCTATCACAGGTTCTGTTGGCAAGATTTGTTCAACCAGGGTTTGCCTTTGCTGTCTTCTCAGGCTGAGAGAATATGACATGCCCAAGATTACCTACTGCGTTTCCATTGCTGTGCAGGGACTTCAGAGTTGTAGTCCAATGCTCAAACTACTACATCAGGCTGGCTCTCTAAAAATATGAATTACTCATGCTAAAGACCCCTAAAAATAAAAATAAGGCACTTCCCAGAAGATAGATTAAAGACACTTAAGGGAAAAAATGAGTCTGCCCTCCTTAATATGCCTATATGCTATGCAATATTTAACGAGTTATCCAATGTTCATCGAATATGATTTTGGTTCTCTGTACATTACTCTATAACAAATTATCATACTTTTTAAAATGGGAATGCATTATTCAGCAGAAGAGACATTTAAAATATAATGTATAATTTATTTTAATAGATGATAATAATGTGTACTTAGTTCTCCATCTCATTTGTCAGATTAATAGTTCTTAGTCTCCTGCCTTCCATCCTTCTTGTGAGCTAGAAATAGTGTGAATTACCCAGAAGTGGAAGTGAAGGAGGAACTAAAGGCACTGGACATCACCTTTCCTATACTATTATCTACTCTTGCTGAAAAATCTGTGGTTATCTGGGCACTGAACTCCACATTCATGATTTAGATTTTCATGCCCACTGTTACGCGTGGGGAGACCACCACCTGTCAGTGCCGAGTGCGAAAGGTGCACCCAAGCCCCGAACTCAAGGCCTGCCCAGCCTGACACCTCTTTGTGATCAGAACTGAACAGCCAGGGAGATCTCTGAAGGAAGCCGGGGCCAGGACAAACAGGTCTGCCTCAGTTCTCCCTCTCTGAGAACGCAGTTCCTTCCTCACTCTTGTCCCCCCTTGGCCTCCTCCTTTCAGGGTTATCTCCCTCTATTGCTTTCTCTAAATCTGCCCTTCTCCCAGATGTAAGGATCAGCAGTGATTTATATTTTCTAAGACTGTGGTACTGTTGACATTAAGGTCAAGATGATATTATTGGTAGCGTGTATATTCCAGGATGCAGAATAGGACTCTGGGAGACTGTTATAAGGAACACAGAACTTCAGACATTTATTGTAACACTGTTGCTTGAATTTGCTTTGTATCTAAATGTTTATAAAACAGCACACCCTTCTTTTCTCTCTCTCTCTCCTCTCTCCTTCAATTCATTCACTATCTTTCGTACACCCAATTTCTCAGTTCTCTCCTCCACAGGACTCTTCAAATCTCCAACCTCTCCCACAACACCACAAATCCTACTCCTCTCTTCAAATCACTCCCCAGACAGTTAAAATCCGTTATTTTTCCTCTTTCCACCAGCTCCTCCCCTGGGCTATCCAGGGTTCCATTTCACCCGCCAATCTGCTTAAACACTCTCAGTTGCCAAGGAGGGTCTGTAGTCGAGACCCCCTCCCATCAGGTTCATTACACCCACTTTAAGCAAAATTCCAGATCCTCATAGAGAAGCCAAAGTGCAGCCTGTGGGGTGCAACTGGTGTAAAGGTAGAATGCGGTGAAGCATTTTTATTTGTTTTTTAAAATGTACTTGGAATGTAAAGCATAAAAACAAAGGAGATAAAGAAAGAAAGAAAAAAGGAAGAAAAAAGGAGAAAGTACATAGGCTATGAGCATAGGCTATGCACATATGTTAATATTAGCAGACTATATGTCAACAAATACATTTTCTTGAAGTTGTTGATATGTATGTAGGTAAAGTGATAAGATCTTCCAACACACTGAATGATGGATGATGAATGTTTATCTTTCCAGCCTTGAAGTGTTAAGTATTTTAGCAATAGCAAAAGTATGCAAGATCCAACCACAGTGAATATCAGTTGACTTCCAAGTCACAGAAATATAATTTGAAAATATTGTCTACACTTGACTATAAGTGAAAAAAATTTAGTCAAGCAATCAAGCTTAAAAACCTGGGTTGACTTATCCACAGGTCAATGGACCAATGGGAAGCCCAGGCTTCCTGGTGGTGGGGAGGTGTCAAGGGAGCAGATCCTCCTCCTCCTGGCTTGAGGAGCTCTAGGGCTCTAGAGACTTTGGATTCTGCCCTAAGCTGGGTGGCTTGCCTCTGTGTACCTCAAGCCAGGAGAAGTTTATAATGTTGGGAGGTCACTCCCTCAACCCCCTAGCAGCATGGACTTCCTGTTATAAACTTCTGAGAAGCCCACATTGCTGGGGGATCTGAGGGAATGGATCACCAGGAGGAGTTTGTGATGATCTGTTCCCTCTACCTTCCCAAACAGTATGGGCTCTTTGGAGATGCCTGCCACGAAACCTGTGCTTCTTGGAGGGGATCAGGGGAGCAGACTGTTGCAAACTCCTTCTGGCTTGAGGTCCACAGAGGCCAGCTGCCCAGCTCTGGGGAGAAGCAGAAAAGCTGTAGAGCTCTAGAGCTCCTTAAACAAGGATGAGTTTGTGACAATTTGCTCCCTCAACCCAACCCCTCCAAGCTGCATGGGCTCCCTTGGAAGTCTAGATGGTTTTTCAGTGTCCTCCAGGGATACCGTGCTGCTTTGGGGTGTGTGTGTGTGTATCAATTTTTCCATGAGTCATAGCAAATCCCCTAATTTTGTACCCACCATCTTACTATTTCTTTTTTCTTTTTTAATTTTTTAAATTTATTAGAAGGGAAAAAAATTACATAATGTGATTAACATAAAAGTGAAGGGAAAAATTACAAAAAAAAGCTTATATTTCTATTTCTCTCCAAATCTATTTACCTAATATTACTTATTCAATGTATTATAAATCATACTGATTATGCATTTTGGTTATATATATCTCATATATATATTCATATATATATATATATATGAATCTCATTCTCATTATACGTATTGTTATTAATTATTCCCATAATTAACATTTTCAAAATGTACTATTAGTAATTTCATCCTTATTTCGATCCTTTTCAAACTAAATTAAACCTGTTACTACTAAGTTAACCCCATCCTCAGAGCCAATTATACCTTGAATTACTCCACCTTCCAAAATTGTAACTCTTTTTGCGGAGGTGTGACACCTTCCTCTTTTACTAACACCTTTTCCACAAATATCTTCCATATTGCATCAAAATCTCTCCCTTTTGTTATTCCTTTTTTGGCCTTAATTCCACATGTTAACTTATCATTAATCGCAATTTTCCACAGTTCTTTGTACCAATCCTCTATTTGAAAATCTCCTTGAATTTTCTTGATACAATTAACCTTGCTGCAGTTAATAAATTTATAATTAGATCCTTCATTGCCTGGGTACAATTAACCATCTTACTATTTCTAATCCTACCAGCTGACTGTTTCAGTCACAAAAAGAGTTATCTTGCTAACTTCAAATTAGGATTATTTCACAAAATCATTTTAGCAGGATCATATAAATCAAATTGTAGTTGACAAGTGATTGCATGCCAGATCACAATGACAGGAGAAATTTCATTGGGAGCTATCCCTTTCTTCCTCAAATGGATGGAACCTAACACAGTTCAGTCAAAAAGAAGTGCCAGCTAAATTGATTCAAAGATTGGTCACAAAGGAATATGTGAACCAGGGCACTCTTTCAAGATATTTATATGAGTCAGGAGATAATGCCTTTTGATACAAATTCAAACCTACAAAATTAAATCACTGTCAGAAAATGACACTTGCATCCTTTTGAGTGAAAAACAATGTGCTGAACTCCCACATAAATTTGCTACATGTTGTATTCATTTTCTGAAAATAAACCTGGAAGGCCTGTAGTGAGATTTTTTTCATACAGCAGCCACAGTAAGACATTCATCTTAAGTATATTAACCTTACCTCAAACAATTAATGTGAGTGAGGCCCACCTGTTCAGATCAAGAGGTATTTGAGCAAGCAGTACAGAAAATTTAAGCTTAATTATTTTAGTAATATCTTGAGGAATCCATATGCCTAAACACATACTAGCTTCTATTGGAATATTTGGTGGAATGTCAGTCTCAACAGGCATTGCCTCAGATTAGCAATATAATCAGAAAAGGCCCTGAAGATATTAATTAGTTTTATCAGTTCTAGCAAAGAAGATGCCAGCCTAGACAGAAAGAAAATAAAACTCATTGTTAAAACAGGCCACATAGCACCTTGCAATATGTGCAGTAAATTCTGATGTGTATATCCGGCATCAATGTCGTCCTGTGAGACCCAAGTTATCATTGGACTCTATAAACTCTAAATCAGCCTCTGTGGACTTGGATGACAACTGTAACAAGGTTCACTTGAATGCAAGTTGCATGGAAGTTTTGCTGAATCACAGAGACCGCAAATGTGTGACCTTGAAATCTGGACTAAGGTGCGAAAGGCTGGCCCCACTGCAGAAAATACAAAACTTGGACTATATTGGGTAGAGATGGTGATGTGGAGTGTGCTTACAAAGCAACAGGAAGCCATAAAAGGAGTGTTGGTGAATTCTTGTCTGTAATTATCACTTATGAGATTTATGTGCTATGCAAGGTAAATTAATCTACATGTCCACCAGTGTGACCCATTATCAGACTGATGCAAGGGGCCTACAGATGGGTTTTAAAAAATCTAAACTATGGAGAGTTTCACATTCTTTTTGTACTTGCATATTCACGGGTTTGCATCCAGTCTTTTTCTTGAAATATCCTGGGTTACTTTCTTTCCTCTCTTCTCTCCTCTCCTTTCCCTTCCCCATCCCACAATCTCATGTCATACCCAGTCTCATGTAGTATTTAAGAAATTGTTGTTCACCAATTCTGGCTGAGTTTTAAAATCAGGAGTTTTAGTAACAGTGTCAAAGTACTTTAGTGATAGAGTAGTTAAGCATACAGTGGCCCCTCTACTTTCCAAGGGTTTTGGGTGCAGAACTTCACAAAAAGTGGAAAACCCACAAATAACTCCCCTTGTGCTCCCCCTCCCATTCCCTAGCCTTTTGCCCCTGTGCATATTCTCCACATTTGGGAAAAAGACAAGGGAGTTGGGGGAGGTACATGTGCCTTTCACCCTTCCTTTGCCCTTTTCCCCAGTGCACATTTTCTGTGCCTGGGCAAAAAGCAAGGAAATGGAGGGGGAGGTACACAGGCCTGCCTCCTCATTCTCTTGCCTTTTGTCTGGATATGCTGTTACCCTATGAGGTGGGGGATGTTGGGGTCCACCTGCAATGCCAGTGTTTCCTTAGAATCTGGGACAATTATAACTCAAAGGAGGCCTGCGAGAGGAGAGTAAAAGCAGGAGTTTTTTCATCTGTGTATACTAGTACTAACTGTAGAAAGGACTCCAGTTAAAGGTAACAAAATATTTTATTTGAATTGATGAACGCATGAGAAATCAGACACTCTTATGAACCATACAGGGCTATTGGAAAGTGAGGCAGGCAAGGTCGGATAGAGAGAGATTGGGCGGAAAAGGTTATAGTTGTTAGTCCTGAAGAAGAGGTCACAGCAGAGGGACTCAGGTCCTTTCTGTACGAGGTGAGTGAATCACTCCGTACCATTACTTACCGGTTCTTCTCTCTTCGAAGCAACGCGGACTTTCCCTTAAGCCCTTCTGCACGGCTCCTCTGTTTGTTGCAGGGCAAATTGGAGTAGTGCGAGGTCTGTAGATCCGCACTTCTCAGGCTGAAAATGGCGGGTTCCTGTTCTTCATTGGTCCGGACCAACCATTGACGCTGACCACGCCCACAGTCAGCCCTCCGCTGATCGCAGGCTCACATTGGTGTGAGCCTGCACATCTGCACAAGTGAGCAGGAACGCAATGGCGCGCTCCAGAAGATTGAAAGACTGGATTTTTCCGGTCTTCACTTAGTGCGCTGGAGGACCACTTGGGGGAATTTTGGATTGGACTAAGGTGCGGAACGAAGGTAAATAGTCCGAACCTAGTCCGATCCAAGGTGCTGACGACCTCCGTGACAGGACGCCTTGGCCCGTTTTAACTTCCTTGTGCGGAAAGGGCCTCAGACAGCGTTTGAGGGTAGCATGGAGGAACTTCAGTCTGGGGCACTACATATTACATTCTACAATTGGTTGGGGTTGAAGCTAGGGTTTTTATACCCTATTTCACACCCTGAAGATATACATTGACAGAGCCATACTGGCTTTCCCATGGGACTGACAAAGAGGTCTGGAATGGAATGATTGCTTAACTCCAGAGTAACAAAACATTGATGGGACTCATGATGATCTCTTAGTGTTTGGTGAGGTAGGGGGTATAGGGAAGATCTCTATAGGGTAACATCAAGGGATGATCTCTGATTGCTCACCAATCTGGGCAGTTTGTCTTTCATTGTATTCAAAAATGCCAACAGCCTAAAGTGGTGAAGGGATCAGCGTTGGGTTTTCCACATACTCCTAGGTGAATGTTCTTGACCCCAAACACCTCTCCAGCCAGCATAATCCTGAACATGTTCTGTGGCCAGCATGACTCCTCTTGTGTTCTCCAATCACTAATAATTCCAATTTATGAAAATTACATATCCCGTAGGTAACAGGTAACAGGACCTGCCTTCCTTCTCCATGCCTGGGAAAAAGGCAAGGGAATAGGAAGGAGGCATGTGCACTTCTCCCCTTCCCTTGCCTTTTGCCTGGTTGCCCTTGCCTTCCTTTCTTTGGCTATTTCCAAATGGGTTTAAAGAAACGGTGCAGAGCATCATCCAGGGAGGATGTCTGCACCTGGGAGTGGACTGGGTCGGACCTACTTGCTGTAGTTCCGCACCTCAGCCCGCTCCCGAATGACCCAAAGTGGTCGTCCAGGGTGCTTTTGAAAGACCGCTTAAAACAGGTCTTTCAAAAGCACAGAGCGTGCCACTCTGTTCCTGTGCTCCGGTGCAGATTTGCAGGCTTGCACCAGTGCGAGCCTGCGATCTGCTGGGGGCAGGCTTTAGGCTGGCAAGCTTCAGTGGTTGGTCAAGACCCTCGACCAACTGGAAGCTGCCATTTTCGTCCCCAGAGCAGTGCGGAATGATGAGCACGCACTGCTCCGGAGCACTGCGGACCAGACCAGGGAGCCAAGAAGTCCGGTAAGTACCAGCACGAGGCGATTCCCTTGCCCCGTGCGGAAATGGCCTTTGTGTCTGCACAGAAGGTAAAGGAATGGGGGGAAGGCATGCACGCCTTCTCTCTGTTCCTTTGCCTTTTGCCTTGGTGCAGAGAAGGAAGGCACTCATGCCCAGGGAAAAGGCAAAGGAATGGGAGGAGAAGGGAGAAAAGCACCCACGTGCCTTGCAAATAATCAAATTCATGAAGGTCAAGCTCACAAATATGAAGGGAAGAATGTACACTCATCTTTTCCTCACTTAATATCTTTTGAATCTGTGTCCTAGAAACAATAAGTGGCTATCTTTACTGGTCTGAAGAGAGTACAACCACACAGGCAAATATAGATGCATTTCACTTCTCGATGTACTGAGGAATGGGAATAAAAAGTCCTTGGTAATTCCAGGAGCTCCCAGAAAATATCACAGTGATCTCTAAAATAAATTCAATTTGTACAAGGACAAAACCTAGGACTTTGAGAGCCTTTTTATCATCATCAGGAAGTATACATGGCTGCTAAAAAGGATATGGTCCCATCTGTGATCAAAAAGTGTTTAAAGTGTAATGCCTATTCCTATTCATTATTGCAAAATGTTGGTTTATTTTCTGTTAATTATATAATTTTTGCCAATAAATAAATAATAATAAATAAATTGTGATAATAAATATAAACTCTTAATAAATTTACAAAAAACATTTTGATGTTATTTTTTGGTAGTCATGGAGGTGTTTGATCTTTTTTGCCACTTCCCTATTTGGAAGTATATTTCTAAAGGAAAAACGTTCAGAAAAGTAATAAAAAAAGAACAACTCATGATCAACTCATTACTTTGCAAAAGTACCAACTAGTACCTCATAGGTTACTTTTAAGAAAGTTAACTTCCGAGACTGGAGGGAAGATGGCGTAGCGATCGGTCGTCTACTCGCACAGCTGCGAGACAGACGGCTGGTACACAGGATTGTAAGCCCGTTTTTGAAAGGGAAGAAACGGGACATTTAATCCCTTTGGGAGAAGGGATTAAGAGGGGCTCTGAATGGACTAATTCCGGAGTCAGCATCCCCAAAAAAATTCATGAAGAAGAGGGGAGCGGACGAAGCCGATGAGTCGAAGAGCCACCAGATGCTGTGTAACCATCGCATGAGCAACAGTGGCTGCACCACGAGAAATTAACAAATAGAGGGATGTCCAACAAGTAAGATAAGTATTTTTCTGTTTTGCTGAAACTCAGGGTATAAACAGAAGCGCCTTCTCATTAAGGGCACTTTCATGTCAAGGAAAAATAACAAAAGGAAACATGGAGATTTGTAAGAAGACCGAGGGATAGACTCCATATAAGGAGGGGAAAAAAACAAAAACAAAAACAAAAACAAAAAACAAGTAAGTAAGCTTGAACTGTAAGCTAAAATATAAGGACTTCTCAGACTGAAATTAAACAAATAAATTGAAATTGAAAACTGTGATAAGAAAGGAAAAGGGAAAGGGAAAGAAACAGAGAAATCTATAAAGAAGACAGTTGAAGGGGAGAGACAGAAGTGGAAAGTAAAAAAAAAAAAAGGGACGAGAACTTTACAGGAAAACTGTAAATGGACGCTTAAGCCTCCCCTTTCCCAACACGGATATATATCAAAATCCCTGCCTGAGACGATTGATTCCAGGCTGTGAACACTGAACGGATACTGAAATTTACTGGATGGTGGTATAGGATTTACGGACTTTGGGTCGTGAGAGGAGAGAGGAGAGACTGAAGAGAGGGGAAAAGTTGGATGGTGGAAAGTGGAGGCGGAGAGTGGTGAATGGAGTGAAGACAGAGAGAGGCAAGCTTAGCTGTTTGATACTGATGAAGGAGTAAAGGAGAAAGACGGATTCGGAGTTTGAGGTGAGGGGAGTGGAGAGGAAACGGAGGAAACGGAGAGTGGTGGAGCTGACGGCTTGGTGCTGGTGAAGGAGTGAAGGAGAAGGACACGGATCGGGAAGTGTCTGCAACAACGAAAGAAGGAGAAAGAAGGAGACGTGGGAAAGGAGAAGGAGCTGAGAAGAGAGAAGGAGAGTGGAGATTACGATAGACAGTGGGAAGAAAGGAGAGAAGAAGAGAGACGAGTGAGACGAGTGAGAGAAAAGGAAAAGCAAGAAGCAGTGAAGTAGTGAAGAACATTTGTCTAAATAATTAAAAATATATATAGTAAACAAAACTGTGGAATAAGGTTGCAAGGGATAGAGGATAATGAGCAAGTGGTTGGGGGAGGTTTTTGTTAAACAAAAACAAAACAAGGTTTGTTTGTTAAAAGTAGTGATTTTGGAAAAGAAAAAGAGGTAAGGTTGGTGTGTCTGTTCTTTTTGATACGGTATTTCGTATATAGGTTGACTTTGAGAGGGGAAATTGAGTGAGAACGGATAGATTGAAACTGGGTAAAGTAAAAGGGTATTTTATTGTATTTGTGTAACTGTATTTTGATAACCTTGTGGGAGTTACATGTTTCTCTGCTCTCAGCTGGGCAGAAAGAGATAAGACCAAGGTTACAAGTAAACTGAACCAAGGGAAGCTGTAACATAAACATTTTTCTTAGATAAAGAGAACAAGTAAGGGTGAAGTTATAAGAAAGTAATCAAGCAGTAAAAACCCTTGGTTAAAAAAGCCTAGGTAAAAGGAATATATAGTACCACCTTAGGGAATCAGAGGTTTTTCTATATTAAGGTTATATTAAGGTTGGAAAAGGAATTGTATAACATTGAATAGGAAGTAAGTATATTAAATAACAAGAAATAATACTGTAATTAACTTTGTTAGAAATAAAAAATAGAAATAAATAGAAGTAAATAAATAAATATTACAGATAAATAAGAATAAATAAATAAGGTAAAACATATTAATATCTGTTAATCTTTGATATTAAGACAAAGGGATTGAAGAAAGGGAAGTATAAATTGGAAATTTTATAATATCTTAGGGGAAGAGAAAGAATTTAGAGAAAAATAGAAGACAGAAGAAGATGGCAGCTGGAAGAAGAAAATTGGTGCAAACACAGGTGCAGATGCTATCCCAAAGAAGATCATCTGAGGAAATAGATCCCTATAAGTTGTTATTAGAGGAGGCTAAGAAGATAAGAACAGATATGCGTGATGAAATGAAGGGATTATCAAAGGAAGTTAAAAAAGAAGTAAGAGAAATGAAGAAGGAGATGGAACATTTTGCATATAGATTAGAAACCGTGACAAAAGATGTTAAAAATATGAATAAGGAATTGGAAGATGTACAAGAAAAAACAAAAAATCTGGAAAAAAAAGCAGGAGAGTTAGAAGTAACAGTAGAACGTTCAGAGATGAAGAATACACTCTCAGAATGGAAATATAGAGAAAAATGTATTAAGATTAGAGGCTTGGAGGAAGTAGAAGAAGAGGACATCTATAGTAGAATGATACTGGCTTTGGCAAAATTTTTGGACTGGTCAACGGAACAAATGTACACTGAGATTGATCGTACCTTCAGGATAAATTCACTGATTGCGCTGAAGAGGAAGGTACCCAGAGACATCCTGGCTTATTTTGTAAGAGAACGGGTGAAGGAGATGTTTATTCATTTGAGCTGCTCAAAAAAATTAATTATTGAAGGAATGGAATTGAAAATATTTAAAGATGTGCCGTCGCAAGTGCTCAAGAAAAGAAAGGACTATGCATTCTTGATTTAAGAACTTAAGAAAAAAGATATTATGTACAGATGGGGAAAGTTGGAAGGTGTTATATTTACATATAATCAGAGAAGACATGTGATAAATTCAATAAGCAAAGCAGAAGAGTTTTTGAAAAGGTTCAAGGAAGAACAGAGGAAAAAACAAAATAGAGACCAAAGACAAGAGGGAAAAAAGAAAGAAGAGAGAGGTAATGAAGAGAAAGATAAAATGACTGGGCGAGCAGAAGAAGAACAAGCTGAAGGACAAGAGCAGCGAGAAGTTAGAGAGGAACAGGAATCTGAAGAAAAGGAACACGAGGATACAGATCAGGAAGAGACAGGAGAAGAAATATCTTTGGAAGAAAAGATTTAAAAGGAAGAAGTTATAATCAAAATGAGAATTAAAATATTCTCTTGGAATGTCCGAGGAATAAATTCAATAATAAAAAAAAAGAAAATATTTCATTATTTAGAAAAACAGAAATGTGATATATATTGTATACAAGAAACACATATAATTAAATCAAATAAAAAACTATTAGAAAACTCCAAATTAGGAAATTTGTTTGTAACAAGCATAGAAAAAAAGAAAAGAGGGATAGCAATTTATGTGAATTCAAAATATGTAGCTAAGGAAATCCTAAATGATAATCAGGGGAGATATGTGGGTATAGAAATAGAGATGTTAAATACAAAGATAATAATTATAGGGGTATATGGCCCATTGGAAAATAAAAATAATTTCTATGAAAAACTTTTAGGAAAAATTAAAGAATTGGAATGTCAAAATATAATTATTATGGGGGATTGGAACGGGGTAATACAACCAGAAATAGATAGATTTGGGAGCAAAAAACAAACGAAAAATAAAGGGAAATTACCAAAAAGTTTTTATGAATTAACAGAAAATATGATATTAGTGGATGCCTGGAGAAGTTTATATGGGAATCAAAGAGAATATACATATTTTTCAGAAATATATGAGACATGGTCCAGGATAAATATGATTTGGAATTCCAAAACTTTAATGAAATATTTAAAGAAGATGGAAACCTTACCAAGAAGCATGTCAGACCATAACCCCTTATTACTAATTATGGAAGATAGAAAAATTGAGTTTAGGTGGAAATTGAATGAGAACCTCTTAAAAGAGGAAGAGATAGTTAAAAAAGGAAAAGAAACTTTAGAAAATTATTTTAAGGAAAATATGAATAATGAAGTGTCTAGAGAAACAGTATGAGAACCCGGGAAAACGGTTATGCGTGGCTTCCTGATACAACAGGAGGTAAGAATAAAGAAGGAAAAAAAGAGGAAAGAACAAAAGCTTATAGAGCAGATTAAACACCTAGAAAATGAATTGAAGAATACACCACAAGATAAAAAGATTCTAGATGAAATAAAGGTGTTACAGAAACAAATATCCTTACAGGATATACAAACAATAGAAAGAAATATAAAATTAGCAAAACAAAAGAACCTTTTTTATGCAAATAAAACAAATAAATGGTTAGCATATAAGATTAGAAAAGAAAGAGAAAAGAGATTGATAATAAAAATAAAAGAAAATAAGAAAGTATTGGTAAATCAGGAGGAAATAAAGAAGGCATTTGAAAGATATTATCAAAATCTATTTGCAGAGTCAAAGATTAATTATCTAAAAAGAGATAAGATTAGACAATATTTAAGGGAAGGATATATACCTAAGATTACGCAAGAACAAAGGGAAGAATTAAATAAGGATATAACGAAAGAAGAAATCCTGCAAGCTATCAAAAAGCAGAAAACTGGTAAGGCGCCCAGTCCGGATGGTTTCTCAGCTCTATATTATAAAATATTTTGTGAACAATTAATTAATCCACTATATGAAGTAATAAATGAAATTAATATGGAAAAAAAACCACCCTCATGGGGACAGGCAAATATTATTTTGATCCCAAAAGAAGGAAAGGATACACAAGAATTAGGAAATTATAGACCAATAGCATTGTTAAATGTAGATTATAAAATTTTCACGACTATACTAGCAGAAAGACTGAAAAAAGTTTTACAAGTAATTATACACAAGGATCAAAATGGTTTTCTACCTGGGAGAACTTTAAAAAATAATATAAGGATGGTATTGAATATACTAGAATATTATCACAGACATAATGAAAAAGAGATGGTATTATGTTTCCTTGATGCAGAAAAAGCATTTGATAGAGTAAATTGGATTTTTATAGAGGAAACAATAGAGGAGATAAATCTGGGAGATAAATATATAAGATGGATAAAAGCGATATACAAAGATCAAAAGGCTAAAATAATAGTTAATGGAGAAACAACACAGAATATATCTATAGGTAGGGGAGTTAGACAGGGATGTCCTCTGTCACCTCTCCTATTTATATTAATATTAGAAATTCTAACTAACAAAATTAGACACGAAACACAAATACCAGGAGCTAAAATCAGAAATCAGGAGTACAAACTGAGTGCCTATGCGGACGACTTAGTGATTATATTAGAAGACCCAAAAACAAGTATAAAAGTATTAATGGAGATATTAACAGACTTTGGAATGTTATCAGGATACAAAATAAATAAAGAAAAAACGAAAATGATTTTGAAAAATATAAGGAAACAAGAAGAGGAGAACATTATAAAATTAACGGGATTTAAGACGGATAAAAAAGTAAGATACCTTTGTATCACTATAACAAAAAATAATGTAGATCTGTTTGATAATAACTACAAAAAAATATGGGGAGAAATAAGAGAAGATTTAAAAAGATGGGGGAAATTGGATCTGTCACTATTAGGTAGAATCTCTGTAATTAAAATGAATATACTCCCCAAAATAAATTTCTTATTCCAGAATTTACCAATACTTATGAATGAAAAACCCCTTAGGGAATGGAATAAAGATCTAATGAAGTTTATATGGAAAGGAAAAAAACCTAGAATAAAATTAAATGTGTTAGAAGATATAAAAGAGAAAGGAGGAATGGGATTACCAAGTTTAAAATTATATTATTATGCAAATTGCCTAGATTGGATTATAGAATGGATAAAACTAGAAAATAAAAGATTATTATATTTAGAAGGAGAGGGGCTATATTTTGGATGGCATGCATATGTAGGGTATGGTAAAGAAGTTATAGATAAAAATTTTAAGAATCACCTTTTAAGGAAAGCCCTTATTATAGCATGGCAAAAATATAAAAGACAGTTATATTTGAAAACACCACTTTGGGTCTCAACACATGAAGCCTTTTATAATAAAGAAAAACCTAAGGTTGACGTGTGGATTAGATATAAAGATATCTTAAAAATACAAGGAGATAATATAGAATTCAAATCGGTAGAAGAATTAAGAAATGATGGTTGGAACACACATTGGTTATTATTTAGACAACTAA
The DNA here is from genome assembly GCA_030412105.1 of Cyclura pinguis. Lineage (NCBI taxonomy): Eukaryota > Metazoa > Chordata > Lepidosauria > Squamata > Iguanidae > Cyclura > Cyclura pinguis. Next base: position 234,439,870 of record CM059601.1, on the reverse strand, counting down.
GGGAGAGATATAAAAAAGATAAGGAGAAAGAAGGGTTTGAGATTAGAGAAAAAGAATTTGATAAGTTGTTAAAACCAGATATTGAACATAAGGTAAGTCAGATATATAAGATTTTGTTACAATTACAAAATGAGCCAGAAACAGTTAAATCAGTAATGATTAAGTGGGCCCAAGATATTAATCAAATAATAACGATGGAACAATGGGAGAAGGCGTGGAAGACCACCTGGAAATTAATAAAACCAGTAAGTTTAAGAGAAAATTATTACAAGATATTGCACAGATGGTATATAACCCCAACACAAATTACAAAGATATCTAAAAATTCAAAGGATACATGTTGGAAGTGTGATCAGAGGGGTACATTTTATCATATATGGTGGCGCTGCAAAGTCGCAAAAAATTTCTGGGAGGGGGTGCATGATAAAGTACAGAAAGTGTTTAGAAGTAAATTTAACATATCACCACAAATATATCTATTAAATATGATTGAGGAACTGCAGTTAGACAAATCACAAAAAAAATATATTTATATATATGATAACAGCTGCCAGAATTTGCTATGCCCAGGTTTGGAAAACAAAGAGTGCTCCTAGGTTAGAGGACTGGTTACTAAAACTGTATGAGATGGCTGAGGCAGATATTGCGATAGAAGCTCTGGAAGATAGTATGAAAAGTAAATCAAGAAAAGAGTGGAAAATAGTTGGTCCAATATGGGAAGCTTATTGGGGGGAAAAAGCAATTAGCTTTTTAGAAAAATGAGGAGTTCTAAATATCTACAGAAATGTGATTTGTTGGAAGAAATTAAAGATAAGAAAATATTTAAGAGATTAAGTAAAAGGGGGAATAAGGAAGCAAAAGAGGAAATAAGAAAGTGAAACTTTTTTAAAAAAAATGTAAAAGAAGAGAAGAAGGATTGTTATAGATAAATGAAGCAATGAAACTTGAGTTTCGGCAAGGGGGGGAATGGGGGGGGACTGTTTTTGTGTTGTATGTTATATGTTATGTTCACTATTTGTTTTGTTATTAAATACATGATTAAATAAAATTCTTTAAAAATTTGAAAAAAAGAAAGAAAGTTAATTTCCAAACTTTGTTCCAGAGGAAACCAATCTCAGGTAAATGCTGCTCTCTGGCAAATTCTTACCATTTCCAAAATTGGGATTACAGAGATGAAATTTAAACTCATAGATCTCATTAAGAATAACTTTGGAAACTATAATTATAAACTCCTCAAAAGGTAACACCTGAAACATTCTGCCAATGCTTTGATATGCTGAAGCCTCAGGAAAAATAATTTCCCATATATCTGTATCTTTAAATACAGACACACACAAATGCAGCTGGATTCTACCCTTGTGGCTGTGCAGCAACAAACAGCAGGAAACTCCTGAGCAACTAGCCATAAAAGATATTCTGACTTTCTCTCAAGAACAAAATGTCTGTATGTAGTGTCAAAGAACCTGATTTTAACAAGCAAGATTAAAGAGTCTTCATGTCAATGCAACAGCAGATAGACTATTGTTGAAGTCTTCAAGCCCAGGCTGTTTTTCTAAAGACTTTGTTGTGTTTTTTTTTTAAAAATGCATGCCTATGTTGAAGGTTTTAAATTGGTCATTAAGTTCTGGAAAGTTTCCTAAAACATTCTGAAATCTATTTGCTGGCCTTCTTTTTAAAATATATACTCTTCTACCTCCTGCACACGGATCCTCTGTGTAAAGAGATCTGCAGAGTACAAATTTAGTTTGGGGCAGGGAGTGGTTTCTTTTAAAGGAGATTTATGGAGGTCTGTGGTTCCAGGTTGCAATGTACCCTTCTCATTTTCTCTCTCCCTGCCCCACCTTTCTCTCTCTCTCTCACACAGACAGAGGTCAAATAGAAACCCACAGCAAATCATAGAAACCCTGAGCCAATATGGCCAGTAGCCACATCAGCTGGGAAACTCATAGGCCATTTCTGCACTAGACTGTTATAGCGCTATTATTCCACTTGCAACATCCTATGGAATCCTGGGGTTTGCAGTTTGCAGGCCTGCCCCTCTTGAAATTGCAAACCCCAGGATTCCATAGGATGTTGCAAGTGGAATAATAGTGCTATAACCGTCTAGTGAAGAAATCGCCATAGACTTGTTTTTTGTTCTGAAAGATTTTTACCAAGCTTTGCTTGGCACCTCCTCCTTAAAACTGTTTTTGTAGAGTGTAAGGGATTCCTGAAAGGTCATTTAGATCAGTTCCATGCCCTGCAACTATCCTGATTTGGCAGTGATAGTCTCAGCTAATAATCTCTCATCCCACTTATTCAACTGCTTTTAAAATGTCCCTGTTTTTGTCTCCTCCCCTCTTTCTGCTTTTGTCCTCAGATTACATCAGTTGCTGCAGACTGAGTTCAAAAAAAGTAACTTACTTTTTGCAGCCCAAAAAAGTGAGTTTCCCAACTATTACTCCTCCTACTGCTCTTGTCATTTTTGGATGACATAAATCACAGGGCAGAGAAAATTAAATGTTGCCTCTAACGTCAGCATTGCCTTCCTTAGAGCTGAATAATGAGTTGGTGTGGGAAAGAATCAATGATGTAGACTTCAGTTGATTAATTCGGACTTAGTTTGGACTCAAGTTGCTTCAGTGACTCAGCTTGGACTCAACTTGGCAATAAATGATGCACTGACTCAACTTAATTCATGACTTGTATATCTTTAGTGACCAACGTGCTGCCCTTGGTTCAGTAACATAACACATTCATCCAGAAACCTTATGGCTTTGAGCAATGCTTCCATCTGTTTTTGCTTACTGGTCATATGATGATCTGTCTCAAGCCCAAAGTGTGGGTGCACTTCTTGGAGGGGAACAGCAAATATGTTAGGCAATGGGTTTGAGGCAGGGTTGAGGTCTGTTTGGCAACCTATTGCTCCTGCATATCAGAGGAGCCTTCTAAAACTTTCTAAAAGCAGAAGACAAGACTTGTATCCAGAATGGAGCACCAAACATGTTAGACAACAGGCCTGAGGAGGTTCTAAAGCTTTTGAAGCTTCAGTAATGGGAGTAAGAAGAATCCTATTCCCCATTTCTGAAAAAGTGTCCCATTTCAGAAATGAGAAGTAAGAAGGATCCTATTCCCCATTTCAGAAGCCGCAGGACACAAAAGCCTATAGCTTGGGGAAGGGGAGGTAAGAAAGATTCTATTCCTTACTTCAGAAGTTGCAGACCCTTGTATGCCCATTGACTCCCCCCACGTCCTCCACCGCCTCCAGCTTGGCTCCTGACTTGAGACTTGAAGGTAGAGACTTCTGACGTGGAGTAGAAGACTTAAATACATCATTGGAAAGAACTATGTCATCAATCTCATCAAGTTTGCTCTCTCATACTTTCCTTAACAGAGTAATAAAGCATACCGTAGCAGTCTGAGTGTGGAACTAGGACTCTGGAAGATCAGGGTTTGGATTTCTGTCCAGTCATGGAAACCCATGCAATGACCTTTGGCAAGTCATATCTTCTCAGCCTAAGAAGAAGGCAATGGCAAAACTCCTCTGTATAATTTTTGCCAAGAAAATCCCATGAGATAGTTGTCATAAGTCAGAGTGGACCTGAAGACACATAATAACAACAATAAATAGGGAATATCATCTGAAAGTACTGCTGCAACTTATGAACAGACCCTTTGTTATTTCAACATGCAGTCAGTGAAAGAACCCTTTAATAACTTCTTAACTTAAAAAAATTCACCTCAAGATGAAAAAATAAGAAGATAGCCTTTGACTTAAGTCCTAGAATAGATTCCTTGAATCAACAATATGTTCATAGTGTTGACTTATTATTCAACAATTGATTCAGTGGGTTTAATTTGGTTGGAACTAGTAATTGGGCTGAAGTCTTTGGCCATTTCTACACTACACTATTATTAGTCCACTTTCAACGTCCTATGGAATCCTGGGGTTTGCAGTTTAGGGAGGGGCATTTAGAATTCTCAGCCAGAGAGCTCTTTGGCCTCAGTAAACTACAAACCCCAGAATTCCACAGGATGTTGAAAGTGGAATAATAGCACTATAACAGTGTAATGTGGAAATGGCCTTAGTTATATGTTTAAATTCTTACTGGAGGGATCAATAATAAAGCATGGTCTAAACAAAAAAGGATGATAAGTCATGTCCTATTTTCTGAGGATATTGTAGATGACTGATTAATGAATTATAATTTAAACATAACACAATATAGGAATTCTTTTTCCGCTGTAGCTGATCTAGCTGTTTGTCTCATATTTTTACATCAGGTTTCCTGAAATCTTTATGTTGGCATCCTTAAAATGTAACACTGAATTTTTAATATTATAACCGTTGCATACATTTGGACAAGTAATTGCTGCCTTGTTGGCTTATGGATTGAAACAGATGGAGGCAGCAGACTTGGATCAGTTGTTAATGATGAAAGTAAGGGGCAGGTTGACATGTGGGTAGCTGGGACCCATGCTTATGTCTTCCTTCCACCTAGTGAAAGTAATATGTGTCTTGTAGTACTGGCCAGCAACCACAGCCACATTTTGTTAAACAAAAATGAGACATTCATTTGAGGTCCATGCTCAGATAACAAATGATAATATAGTAAATGCTGGCATTCATATGAAGTGTTTGTGATTGGCCAAACTTCCAGGAATCACTATGGAGATAGTGTACATTAATGAAAAATAGAAAGATCTGAAATACAGTGCATCCAACAGTCTCAGGTTACCTAATTATTTTTAAGTTAGGAAATGATGGTAGTAGCTACTAACTCAGTCAGATTTTTAAACTGGGAGATGTGTCATTGTGTACCTTTGCAGTCTGTAACACTTGAATGCCTAAATATGAATACAGTCATCTCTCCACATTTGCTAGGGTTAGGGGCACAGGACCTCTGTGAAAGTGGAAAACCCGCGAATAACAATAGGCCCTCCCAAAACATTTAACACAAAAAAAAGTATGATCACCATGTTCAACTCAATGTGGATTCCTTTGAGGCACTAGGGTTCCTTCACAAGGCAGAAGTGGCTGGCTGGTGGGGCTTTCTGCCACCTCCACTGCTGCCCCATACAGTTTTTAAGAGGGACTTACAAGCCTCGTTCTCAGTTTCCCAGTCTTACAAGGCCTGCAATCCCTATTAAGGGAGGCAGCAGAGGTGACAACAAATAATCTGTGAATAACCAAATTCACAAAAGTAAAACCCACAAATGTGGAGGTCTGACTGTATTTGGTGAAGCTATGTAAAGAAAATACCACCACCATTAGCAACAGCAATGGGGGGGGGGATCCAAGGAGCACTGGGCCTTTTCTGACCAAAAGAGACTGAGGATTGGCAAGAAGACACAATGAGAACATGCATTTTTTTCCTAGCTTTGTAGCTGACCATTCCTTCAAAGAACTCAAGGTGGTACACCTGAGTCTCATGCTTCCCCTATTGGTTCTAGTCTCACTCTAGCCATTCATTTTCTACGTAAGCTAATACGGGGTGCACTCTGTCTGAGTGTAAGGGTCTGCATTAGACCACCAGGAGACCTTGGACAGCTGCAACACAACATATAAAAATTCAATTTTTTCCTTCCAAATTCTCTCTAGGCATTATGAGGGCATGCTTGTGGTGGCATCTTTGGACCCCTGGGAGGTCCTGGGCCCATGAGCAGTCTGTTGGCCACACTTTGCCCACCTCTGGGCTAAGGGATTCTTGTTAGCTATTCCTAGACTCTGCAGCTCCTCTTATAGGTAGGCTAAAATGGCCCCCTCCTTGTTGTTCTTCTGGCAGGCAGACATTTGTTATTCTGGCAGGGTTTTGTGAAGTGAACGTTTTTTTGAAGAAGGGGCTTTTAATAGGATGCTTTAATAGGTAATAGTTTTCAATTGTGCACTTTTTAGACTGCTTTTTAAATTTTGATGTATGTTTTAAAATTCTTTTAATGTTAGTGTGTGTGTTCTGTGTGTGTGTGTGTGTGTGTGTGTGCCTCCAGGTTAACTTATGGCAACCCCATGAATTTTATAGGGTCTTATTAGACAAGGAATACTTAGAGGTGGTTTTTACCAGTTCCTTCTTCTGAAATATAGCCTATTGTACCTAGTATTTGTTGGTGATCTTCCATCCGAGTACTAACCAGGAGTGAGCCTGTTTAGCTTTCAAGATCAGACAGGATCTGGCGCCTTGAATAATATTCATATTCATTATTAATTCCATGTTAATCTCGACTTTCTGTACATTTAAACTGTATTTCATTTGTTTTAATTTGTAAGATACCTTGATGGTGATGATGATGGTGACTGGCATTCTGTTTTGCAAATATGGATTTGTAACCTAGCCTTACAGATCAGTAACTGCTCCAAATTTGGTAAGACCACGTAGACTTACTCTAAGACTACATATATGTCTTCCCTCAGCTCCCTTAACAGCCAGCCTCGGTACCGGGTGGTAGAAGTCTGCTTACCTGCTAATCAGGGTGCAAATAGTGAGCAAGGCTGAAAGAGTCAGAAGCAGGTCCCCTGTAGCAATTCCTCATTACAGAGTTGGTCCCTAGTGGGAGAGGGCTGGAAACATCATTTTGCTGTGCTCCTGTTCCTAGATGAGCGGACTTCCATCTCTTGGTGCAGCTTCTGCCTTGGGTGGATGGGACACATAACTAAGTAGCTAATGTAGGACATTGATAATAGCAGCAGCAGCAACAACAATAATTCATTGCCTCTAAGCTCAGTTTGTCTCTTCCATATATAAGAGGGGTAGGCAGAACTGCCAATATTTGTCACTAGCACCTGCCGTGGACCAGAAAAATCTAGAAAAATTGGGTGGGCATACAAATAGAAATATCAAACCAGAGTCACCTTCCAGTTTTGGAAGGGATTTGGGAAGCTATTAAAGCCTTGGGTAGGCTCTATGACGTTTGTTAACAAATCAGGCAATTTGCACCATTTTTTTCCCTTCGGAGAGGAAGATGGGGAGATAGCGTTAAGTCCTCTAAAATACCCCAAGAAAGCATTTTCGCTCTCGAAAAATAACAAGAAAAAGTGACGAGTAAATATTATTTGTTATACAAAAAGTATCATTTGCATTATGGCCTCGTTATTTTCTCTCCCACATGAATTACAGGTAATGTTATTATGTAAAAACGTATTACTTCAAAATTATCTCTATGTTCATCTATCCGTGAAAAGTTTCAGATAAATAAATCTTTACAAATGGTCATTATAAGCCCTTTACAAAAAGTCTCCAGGAAGTAGGCCTTCATGCATACAGCTGTTTGCTTGAAGACCTCCATGCAATCTGTGACCCTGTACAGCTGAATTTCCAGGTTGCATGGAAACCTTTGAGCCTACAGGAATATATATAAAGACTGTATCTTTCTTTAGATATTTATGCTGTAAATATGGACCTCAGAGAACATGAGATAAAAATGGCCTTTTGAGTACAGTTCCCAAAATCATCTAGTCATCTATGAGCTAAATTTAAAAAAACAATGTCTCAAAGCTCTGGCTGGAGGGATGGGCTCATTTGTATGCAAATGTGAAAGTGAAGCTAATTAACACAGTGTTTCTCCCTACTCATATGTTGGTCTTTCTCCTGAATGCCTGAATAGTGCTATTGTGTAAACCCATCCTCTCTCCAGACTTAAGGCAGCTTTGAATGGAATCAGTATTGCTTTTCGAAGGATGTGTGTGAAAGCACTCCCAGTTGTATGCATTCCAAATGGTTGCTGTTGCTGTTGTTGTTTTGTGCTGTTAAGTTGTTTTGGACATATGGTGACCCTAAGTTAACTTATCATGGGGCTTTTGGGGGCTGAGAGTATGTGATGTGCTCAAGGTCACCCAGTGGGTTTCCAGGCCTAATGGGGAATTGAATCCTGGTCTCCAGGATCATAGTCCAACACTCCCACCATATACCATGCTGGTTCTTGTACACAAATAAAATAAAGCCGTTAAACACACATATACACACACACACTTCATGCATACCTTTCAGTTCCTGTCCCCACCTGCCATGGAAAATTATATACCAGAAGGTCTTAACCAGCCCAACAAGATTGAAAGGCATATTAGCGGACTGATCAGTCTAAAATTCAAGTAAGATGGAGGTAAATTCTAAAAGCTGGACTGTTCTTTGGTTGTATTTGTGCCTGAAGACAAATACTGTTTCTCAGTTTTAGTCATCCCTGTGGTGAAATATATGTTATTAAACACAGCTGTGCTACATTGGCTTTATTGAGCCCTTGGCCTCTCATTTTGCTTTCACTATAGAAAACTACCCCCTTTTAGGATGTAACAAATGTGCAAGGCTTTAAAAATACCTCAGGAACAATGAATCAGAGCCGTTAAAATAAGCTCCTGAATACAAAGGTTAAAGCAAATCAATTGCAGTGATCACTCCCTCAGCTCTGTAAAGAAACCAGTGTTTAGTTAACAGTGACACAAAAGACTTCCTGTTCTTCTATTAAATCGCATACTTGTTGTTCTTGTGTGAGTCAAGTACACACAGGGAACTGATTTTTACTGAGCGAAGCCATTGGTCCATGGAGCCTAGCGTTGTATGTCAGGGGTCTTTCATATCTAAGTCTAAACTGATAAAAAGATATGCGTTTGTATGTGTGCGTGAGACAGTAAGCAGCAAATACCACCAAAGAGGGGTGAAAAAGAGAAGTTTATTATGGGAACTGAGATGGAAATATTGAGATCCTATCAGGCTAATTTTGTATTAATGAGAGAGATAGAAGAAATCTGGGGATGAAGGAAGTGAAGTCATCCCTGAGAATGTCTGTTTAGTAGGGGTGTAATTATGAAGTGAAATCTTTGTTCCCCAAAATAATTCTGCTCCCCATGAAATTTTCCTTCAGCTCTCATATTTCTAGCATTGCAGTAACTTAAGCTGAACATTTCGACTACAGGTTAGGCATCCAAAGAAAAGGAATAGGCACAGTCATCAAGGGAATGCAAACGTTAAGTGTAAGGGTGAACAATATTCAGTGTCTCACTCTCTGCAATGCTAGGAATTTTAGGATTACAGGAAAGTTTCATTTGGAAAGATAGAATTCCTGGGGGAGGGATGGCGGGGGAACTGCCTTAATTTAATACTTCCTGTAACTATATTCCCGGTGTCTGGACCTGGGGTGGCCAAATACAGTTCTCCAGATGTTGCTAGAACACAATTCCTACATTCGTCACCGTTGATTATGTTGAGTAGATTTCCTGCAGTCTGACAATATCTGGAGGGCTTCATTTCACCAACTTCTGAAGAAGTCAGGTCATCAAGACAAGAACACAAAGACCCACATGACACTAGCTCTTCATCTCCACCACTACTGCCCAGCCCCCCCCCCCACAAGGCACAGAACCTCTATTCACTTATTTGGGATGCATGTGCTAGTGATACATGTTCTTTGTGTGCCTCTGTGTGAGTGTGTGTGAGTGTGGAGAGATGGCATTTGGAGTAACGGTGAAGACAAACTTGCAAACTGAGGCCTGAGGAAAGAAGGAGCAGGTGAGAATCTGCAACACCGTGTTGCTGTGGATTTCCTGGTGAAGTACTTTCGGATTTTTCTGCCTTTTCTCTTTTTGGTCATCCCCTCATCAACCCCCCTTTTCTTCCTGTAGTGCATCGTTACCTGTTGTATGTTGTGCGTGTGCATATACATTGTTTTTGTGTTGTTTGCATGCTGTAACATGAGAAGATTAGTGACAGGTATTCCTATTTAATTACTCACTGTACTATTTACTTACTGGACTTATTTCCTGCCTTTTCCCAAAGCTGGGACTCAAGGCAGCTCCCAGTGAAGTTTTTTTCTTCTTAAAAGAATACAAGTAAAACATAAAATGAGACTGAACTATTAAGACAGATCTAAAGGTGGCTCTGGTCTTTTGATAGTATGAGTTCTAACTCCACAGTGCCAGTGGCAGTATGTAACCATTTTGATTTGTAAGCACTGATAGTCTTATTCTCCTCCATGAATTTAGAGAAGGATGGGCAGCTGCTGTGGATCAGGGTGCTGCACAAGTCCCATTTCACTCACTCCATCTCAGTTGTCATTTCTACCCTCTTTTTTAAAAAAATTGGAAGTGACTAGTTTCCTGACTATTCTTTTTTTCCCCCCAGGGGTAGGGGAGGAATGTGGTATAAATGGCTTGAGTGTTGGACCAGGACTCTAAGACAGCAGGGTTCAAATCCTTGATAAGCTAAGGAAACCCACTAGGTGACCTTGGGCAAGTCACATTCCCTCAGCCTCAGAGGAAGGCAATGGCGAACCCTCTCTAAACAAATCATTCCTCAGCAACCTGATGAGAAGGTTGCCATATGTCAGAGTTGACTTGAAGGCACATAACAACAAGAACACCAACAAAAATACTATTTCAAGCCTAAAACAGTTGCCAAAGGATCAACAGCAACTCTTCCTTGGAGTGTACCATCAGCCCTTTTGAGGCTGCTTTTGACTGTGGTATTTTTGGCAATAGGATAGAGGAAGAGTTTCAGTAGGGGAACTTTGAGGGCTCCAGTGTGAGCCTTTGTGATAGTGGCAGGATGGCTTTTGGGTGGGTTTTCTGGTGTCAGGGGCCAGACCTGTAACAATACGTTGCAGCTGATTCCTTGAGTTGCAAAGGCTAAAACACTGGGGAAACATAAATGGAATTTGTATGCCACTGAAATCAGTGAGGCTTAAACAAAGCAGTTATTCCAGACTGGTCTAAAGAAATGTGAGTGCTCACAATATAGCTCCTTGGTTTTGTTCCTTGGTTTTGCCAGTCGTTGATACCTCCACATCCACTTGTTCCATTCCATTGGGAAGCTGTTTGTAGCAATATCTTGCATCTGCACTTGGCCTTTCCAACGGGGTTTTAAAAACAAAATAAAAACAGGGCTGAATCTATCCAGGGAAAATAATGTAGCCTTACTTTATTCTCAGTCCTGGTGCAGTAGACACTTTTCCTCCCAATCTAATTTCAAATGAGATCTTGCCTGACATTAGACATGTCTGAAGGTTTTGAGGTGATTTAATTTTTAGTCTATGGTTTTGGCAAAGAACCAGAATATCTTTTTTATCCCAGTGTGTTTTACAGCCAGGTTTGAGATGGGAGTGGGGAGAACGAAGTGGTTGGAGGGATGGGTGGAGGAGCACAGCGAGAGATGGGTCACCTAGGTTGGGTCACACCAATTTGTATTGACAGCAACCAGGAAATGTCAGTGCCATTTTTTTCTTTGTACTCCAGAAATATCCAAAGCTGTCCATATATGATGCTGCACATATTTTATCACTCAGAGCTGGTGAATCCATGTATCTTCGCTAGGCAAAAACTTGGCGTTATTTATTATTTGGCACTTGAGTCTGCCAGAATGGTAGATGTTCTTTGAGCTGCGGGGAGGGGGTATTTCTTGGAGCAAGCACTGTAAGCCACTTTCCTGGGAGTAAGGACTATTGAACTTCAGACCACAGACCCACCTCAGCAAGCCATGTCCTGGGCAGGCTTAGAGGAAACTCTTGATCAGCTTTGAACACAAGACCGTTCTTGGAGACAGCTGACTTGGAAGAGAAGAGAACAGGCAGGATGTTTTGAAGTTTGCTGTGCTTTCTTAAACTGCACATATCCCACATGTTCTTTGAGAGAAACCAAAAGTGACTTGATTAGATTAGAGGATGTCTGACAAATTAAGCTATCTGTGATTGCTTTCAGGACAAGGATTGCTTGAGGGATCTCTTTCAGATCTTGTTGAAAGAAATCAAATAGGCAAGCACTTCCTATGCAAAGACTGTTTTGGATTTAGTATCTTCTATTATATTATGATTGATGGTCACACAATAAAAAGAACCTACTGTTCTTGGCTTCCACTCACCTTAACAGATTACATTATGTTTCATATAAAAATGCCAATGGGGCATCTGTTGTCATCACACATTTAGATTTTATCTTGGGCTGGTCCTATCATCAGGCAGAGTGAAGCACCTTCCTTGGGCAATAGATTTTGAGTGTCATGAAATGGCAGCACAGTTCCCACAAGGGAGTGGGGAGAGGTGTTTGTAGGATTTTCTGGCTCATGTGTCTAATAATCAGAATGGCTTTGGCTAGGCTGAACTTTGAATTGGGGAGGGAGGCATTTGCTATTCTGTTTCAAGCAACAAAATGTCACAAACTGATTCTGATTTTATCATGGGATAACAAGGTCATGTTTGCTTAAAGTCGACCATGCTCAAAGAGATGCCCCAGCACAATGCAAGTGTTTACAATCATATTTATATTTAGAAACACATGAATATTCATCTTTTACATGTAGATCTTCAATGTCTTTGCATATCTCTAAAAGTGTAGTATAAGAAGTAGCCCAGGGCATCAGATGTATGTCTCACGTGTCACTGTAAAATCACTTTCACATAAGCCACTGAAAAGTATGCTGTTAGCAAAGGCTCTGACAAAGAAGCTCCTTTTAATAAAATCTTTTTAATGCTCCTCAGACCTCCTTTAGATCCAGTGTGGTGGAGTGGTTTAATCATTGGACAGTTATGCTAGAGACCAGAATCTGATTCCCTGCTTGGGGATGGAAACCCACTGGGTGATCTTAGGTTGCATCACAGTCTCTCAGCTCCATAAAACCCTGTGATAGGTTTGCCTAAGAGTTGCCATAAGTTGCAAGCAACTTGAAGGCATACAACAACAATATTCTCATTCTCTGTCTAGATGAAAGCTTTTTAGTAGTATCGTCTTTAGGAGGAGGGTGAAGGAGGGCTGGAGAAATACAGATTTTTGCTGTCAGTTTGCAGCAGTATGTCTGCAGCAAACAGTACAATAAACAAAGCCAGAGCTGAGACAGAGTGGGATTCTGTTCTATCTGATCCTAATGTAGCTGTGTGCATTTGCCTACAAAAGCGCAGCTGCCTCCATAATCCCTTGCTGAGCATGTGTAGACAACAAAATGAATGAAAGAGGGCTGATAAGTCTTGTATAAAAAAGTTTGCTAAAACAAGTTGAAATGCTTTTTTGTTTTATTTTGGTGGCGTGGGAATCTCTAGTACTTACTTTTCTGTTAAAGAAATGACTTCGAATCCATATAATCAGCGCAGTATAGCTGAGTTTCAGCTTCCCTTACCATCAGTGTGCAGTTACTGTTAATACAGGAGAGAAAGCAGTCATATGTTGCATGCTGTGTAGGTTTCACAGCTATGTTATATTAACCTACAGGACAAAAACGTTTCAGCCTATTGACTGAAAGGCCTATCAGTTTGAAAGTACAGAGTATTTGATTGGCCACTAGAGGGAACTGCTGGATCAGGAACAAAACCAGACAACTCCGTTCAGCAAGCTTAAGAGCCGTGGAGATTGGCTAGCCTCTGTGATGCACTTAACATAACTCTGTGTTGCCCTGCCAGAGGTGATTAACTTTTACTTCAGCTGGCGGCTGTCCATGGATTACTGGCCAGAGTTTTTGTTTTGTAGCAATGACCCAAGAAACAATGGATGGCTGGAAATCAAACCGTGACACAACTCGCCTAATCAGGGAAAAAAGCTTGCTCTAGCATCTGGCAACTGTTTGACAGACAACAGCCTCCACCATGACACTTGAAATACCACCCAAACTGCTTGACATCTCGCTGCTTAACATCATTATGTCAGATGAATGAAGTACCTTTTCGAAGTGCAAATATTTATCCAAATACTCGACAGTGATAGTTGCTAACCCTGAACTTGCCAGCCACTGATTAGAGAAACTTTTTCAACTCTTTCACTCTGGAGCAATCTTTGAAACAATTTTCAGATCTCAAGGAACTGTTTCACAAAAGTAATAATATCTACTACTCAAAAAAAAAAAAAAAAGTACACTTTATTTCCCTTTTGCTATATCTTATGGAACACCTAGGCTTGCAGGGAACCCTAGTTGAAAACCTTGGTCTAGAGGATGAATAAGGGCTTTAATAAGGTGAATGCTTACCAGCAAGTAAGGCTAATTAGATACTATAGAATTAACTATAAATGACATGCTAGTCTAGATATTAGCACCTAGACAATTTCTGCAAGAGACTGTTATAACACTATGATTCCACTTTCAACATCCTATGGAATCCTGGAGTTTGCAAACCCCAGGGTTCCGTAGGATGTTGAAAGTGGAATCATAGCGCTATAACAATCTCGTGCAGAAATGGCCCTAGATGTTAGCACCTGCATGGTCTTTGTTTAATCCATGTTTAAGAGATAGAGTTTAACTTTAGGAGGAATAGCAATGCATATATTGCAAGGGAGAAAAATTGCCTAATAGTGCTTATAAAATCAGCAAGAACTGAATGGTAGTACAGACAAAACTACACAGATGAACTGGTTAACATATATAGGCTGGCATCCTGTTAGTGACATATGCAGGCACAAGGTAACCCTATGCCTGTGTCCACATTCATTGCTGTGGAGGTTAGTCTTCCCTTCCTTCTTTTGCAGCCACTAATGCCCACTCTTGTCCTTCCATAGAGCTGCTGAAGCCCTGCACCCATGGGGAGAAGTTTAGAAACATCTGGCTTTATACCTGTAGCCAGATGTGAAATGATTACATCATCTGCTGAGACCTCAGGAGGCCTCCAGTGCACCTTAGTTGTATCTCATGCTGTGTTTGGCTATACATTTGCTTCTGTGATCCACCCCTTCCAGGTGTGAGTGGCCCTGGATCAGGCCTTCAGTGGCTCTGCAGTAGGTCCATGAGGTGGTGAATGGCTCAACAAAGCATTGTCCTGCATGTGGAAATACTACACTATGATGAGCCATGTAGGATTGCAGCTGTAGTGAAACAGGAAGCCTGTTTCCCTAGTCAAGCCAATGGGAGAAAAAAGCAGAACTTCTTAATGTATTCTTGTTCAGCTGCTTCCCATTGGATTCTGTCTTTGTTCAAGGATGGTAACACTGGGCTCAGAGGCAGTATCCTGAGAGACCAGGTGTTTCTCTAGTGGCTTTTTAATATTTGCCATTTTTGATGTCACGTTTCTTTTATTACAGTATGTTTCAATCGATATGGGTCCAATTAAATATCAATCAGGTTGAATTTGATTAACATTTGAATGTTTGCATTGAAATATTTAAACTATCAATTAAATGAAAAATAAATATTAAATTTGTAAGTTTACCAAAGATGTTTTGATCTTATTATTTCCCATTTACCCTTTGTTGGAATTTTTTAATTTAAATTTACATAAACTTCTTTATGTTTAGATTTATTCAACCTCAGTCCTTTCTGCCTCTTTCTTTATTTTCCTCATTACAGTCATAAAGTAGAAATATTCCACAATCTTTTCAATGTAGTTTAGTGCAGTTTGAGCTTCTACATGAATATCTATCTGGTTGATTATGTTACCTTACATCAGTCTATAATCAGATTTTTGTACTTCTCTCTGAGATAATTCAATACTTGTTCCTATTCTTCTGCAGTTTTTTCTACCAACCTTCCATTGATTTGACAGGTTAGTATATCAATTTGTTTCATTTCTAATAATTTAATGAACCATTCTTCTTTATCTGGAATATCCTTGTTTTTCCGCATTCTGACAAAAAAAAAATCTGACTGCAATGATCATATAGCATAGAACTGTCCAGATTTTTCTTAAAAATGTCTTTTCCAAATCTTGTGTCATGTTCAATAGGAAAAGCTCTGGAGCTAATGGAAATTTATACTGATGTCACATTTCTGTCATTTATCCTTTTTCATAGAGGTTGGCTGTTTGCCTTGTGTAAATACTCTTGGACATTTCTAGTATTTCACATAGGAGGATCTATGCTTACTTCTGTGCCTACTAGCATCTTCTTTGTGTTTTCAGTGTTGTTGTTGATGGCAGTCCATGGAAAAATATTGATGATCCATGAGGATCTCCACTTTGATTCCATGTTTTTGTAGAAGTAGGTATACAGCACATATTTGTTGTATACATATGTCTACAATATCCTATTAGCAACCCACATTACAGAGAGGCTAACAATCTAAGACCCTTTCTGCACCCTACCTTTTTGCGAGGATGTCTGGTGAAGATCCCACCATCAGCTCTGCTGGGAGTGCTCCCTTCCGCACCAGCTGGTTCCCTGAGGAAGGGACCACAATGGCCATGCCTTTTCTTTCCGCAGCACAACTGGGTACTTTCCAGGCTATGACGGGGAGGGAAGCACAGCCATTGCACTTTCTGGGCTTCTAACAGGTAAGTTCATAATGGTGGTGCGATCATGGGTCATTGATGAGGAAAACCTTTCAATGATATGATCTGTGATTGTGCTGTCTGGGGACAGGAGAAGGATGGGACTGCAATGACATCATGTGGAAGCACCATTGCAGTCTCATCCTTCACCTGTCCCCATGGTGGGTTGGGAGGGCGGACCAGAAAAGGCCTCAGTAGAGATACTTGAACCTGAACATAGTTTTAATTAACTTCAACAAGAGTGAGTGAATCGTATGCTTTCTCCCATCCAAGTTGTATCTTCTTTCTTTGTTACAGCAACACTAGCATTCTACCTCCTGTTTAGCTACAAAGAGTCCTTAATCTGTTTTCTTTCTTTCTCTGCATCCTTTAGACTGGATCATTTTGGGAGTCCATGGCAGAGTCTGGCTCCTTATTCTCTTGGCTTCTCTTCAATCCTACGCTCATCCACCCCTCCTGTCAATCTTCTTTCAGCTCATTATACAGAATAAATCACGTCTCCTTCTATTTTAACCAGTTCTCCTGCTTCATCTATTGTGCCTATTTTGCTGTGGGTGGAAACAGTAAGAGAAGGAGCTAAGTAAATTGAAGGGATGGTTCTGGGAAGTGTTACTCTATTTATATTCAGTGAAGTTTAAAAAAAAAAGAAAGAAGGAAGAAAGAAATGAAAGAAAAAGCATTGCATTTGATCCCTTTCATATGCAATCAGATTTTTTTGAGTGGATTTCAACACCTTTATCTCCAGACAAGAAAAAGAAAAGGAAATAGCAAAGTAAGTGTCTTGAAAGCATTTTGTCAGAATGCAAACAGCATATAATTTTAGGAGGAGGCAAGTAGAACTATAGTATGTTGTTGTTGTAGTTGTTGATATGTTTTGCTGCTAGCCAGGGTATCACATAATATCCTAAGCTGGTTGCCAAGAATAAAGAAATAATTTTTGTAGATGCATAAGGTCCCTTCACACTATTCAATTACAGTGCTATGATTCCACTTTAACTCCTTTGGCAACATCCCATGGAATCTTGGGGTGTGGCATTTAGGAAGGGTTGTTTAGAATTCTCTGCCAGAGAGGTCTACTACCTCACCAAACTACAAACCTCAGGATTCCTTAGGATGTTGCCATGGTAGTAAAGTTGTAGTGATTTAATTGTGCAGTGTGAAAGGAACCTTAGGGTAGGACCTGCAGTTCAGCTAAGTAGAGAAGCTGGTGATTGAATACATACTAAAGCTCAGGAGAATTTTAAGGTTTGCTTTTGAACCTGAGTTTATGGGCCATAGAATTACAGGCCTCAGAGGAGTATAAATCTGATTATTCTTGGGAACGTAGTCACCATGGGATAAGAGGATGGGCCCTCTTTCAATTGTTAACTAGTTAAAGGACAAATAAGACATCAGGGATGACCCTATCCTTAGAGTGAGGTGATTGTCTCAGGGAACAGAGACTGAGAAGTAGCAATGATAGCATCCTAGTTCTTCTTTCTGATCTGTTTGGCTGTTCCCATCTGTCGGACAACAATGCCAAGTATGACACAAAACCTGTCTTGGATCCTCTGGCTGCCCCACTATAAGTATGGAAATTACAGTCACCAGACCTGTTGGTACATGGGTCTGGTACATGGGATGGGATGTCATCTTTCTTCAAGACCAATAATGTATTCTGTGCTAAATTGGGGTGGTCCTGAAGCACGGAGGAATAAATAGTCTGACAGTGTAAGGATTGAGAAAGCAGGGGTCTCCTAAGAATCTGTGTTGGCATGAGTGCTTTTCAGCAACAAACAAATGAGCTGGCCACATTGCAGATGATGACCCCAATTCAATGGACCTAGTGGTTTCTTCCAGCTCTATGATCCTATTTCAACATCCCTTCAGCACAGCGTAAAGATCTGCATGCAGACCTTATGCTATGCATAACTCATATGACTTCCTTGAAAACCCCAATGCTGCGTTACACAGGAATTTAGTGCTTCAGTGTGAGCAGGCAGGATCAGAGAAGGTCTGGTTATTCTGTGTGCACAATGGTGACATCAATGCTAAGATCTGTGGGGGGCCTCCAGAAGTCTCAGTGCTTTTGTAATCATTGTCAGTCTGCCTTGGGTGTGGGGATTATAGGCACTTTTTCTCATCCTGACTGTTCATGTTGAAGCATGGAATGCCTGTATGTGGTAGCCTTGGTACTTTTAAGGTAAGTTGGGCGAGGGGCTTTGGGTGCTGCATGAAGAGCACAGGAACACTAACCTGAAAAATCAAAGTCACACATGTAAGGGACGTATACACCTGCAGAACCCACCCTGATTTCCAGTTGATACCAGATTATTCATTATGTGAAAAAGGCATTTTGAGGATATGAAAAATATTTTTAGGAACATAGCCATCATAGGTTGACTGGGGATCTGAATCCTGGTCTCTTTTATTTATTTTTTTTAAAGATAGTTTAGTGATAGTTTCTAAAAGCACTAAAATTCTACAAATACGTAAGAAAAACAGCATAGAGAAAACATAAAGCATAAGAATTAGAAATTAAAAAGTAAAGTAAAAGAAAAGACAAAAAGAAAGAAAATGGAGCAACTTCCTTGCTTCCTTTTAACGGTATATAACATTCAAATAGTTTCAAGCCTCTCAAAGATAATATCCAGAAATTCTCCTCTTCCTCTTTCTCACTTCATGTTTTCCAACAGCCAAAAAAGAAAAGTGAATTTCTTTTATCAAAGGTTAACACACCTAGCCTAGCATATCAATATTATATTCTGTTAGATTCCATTGCATCTTACATTTACATCTTAAATAACATTGTGTTTTCTAGTCTTAATACTAGAAGTTACTTGCTGACTTAATTATATAGTATTCACCTTCACTATTTAAAACTATAGATCTTTCATATGTCATCAGTAAATCCAAATGTTTCCATATCATTTCATATTGTAGAATCCTTTAAAAAACTCTACAAGTTATTGCCAAGTGTGGTTTAATTGTCTTGTGTCTATAACCATTTCATAACCTGGTTTCAACCAAGTCTATTTCACTTGAAATTTGACTTTCCTCTTTCCTTGCTTTCATCCTGTCCATGAATTTCTGCTCCCCCCATGCATTCAGGTTTCCCCTCATTGCCCCTTGCAAATATTTCCCATGCTTCCCCACTTGCTTTTTTTTTTAAATGCTAGTCCTGAGACACAGCACTTTTCTTTTCTCCTTTCTCTCACCCGCTCCAGGCCAATTCATTCATTAAATCAAATTGGCTTCATTCAATCATCAATGCAGATTCATCACAGATCAATTTCAGATTAGCCTTCCCCTTCTCCTCCCCCTTGGTCCGTAATCTCCATTTCACATACCAGAACTTCTTGGCCCTTCTTCCCTGATTCACTAGGTAATCCCTCCATTAGTTCAACTCAAATTTGTGAGTATGATTTTTCAACCTCCTTCAAGAAAGCCAACATGATTCTTGGTTGCATCAATAGTAGTGTGGTATATAGATCAAGAGACGCGATGGTACCACTCTATTCTGCTTTGGTTAGACCTCATCTGGAATACTGTGGCCAGTTCTGGGCACCTCAATTCAAGAAGGATATTGACAACCTGGAGTGTGTCCAGAGGAGAGTGACCAAAATGGTGAAGGGTCTGGAAGCCATACCCTATGAGGAGTAGCTTAGGAAGCTGGGCATGTTTAGTCTGCAGAAGAGAAGGTTAAGAGGGGACATGATAGCCATGTTGAAATATTTGAAAGGATGTAACGTCATGGAGGGAGCGGGCTTGTTTTCTGCTGCTCCAGAGACTATGACAAGCAGCAATGGGTTCAATGGATTCAAACTGCAGGAAAAGAGATTCCACGTAAACCTCAGGAAGAACTTCCTGGTGGTCAGAGCTGTCTGGCAGTGGAATACGCTGCCTGGGAGTGTGGTGGAGTCTTCTTCTTTAGGGGTTTTTAAGCAGACACTGGATGGCCATCTGTCGGGAGTGTTTTGATGTGGGTTCCTGCATGGCAGGCAGTTGGACTGGATGGCCCCTGTGGTCTCTTTCAACTGTATGATTCTATGAGCATTTCTGTGATGCTAACTTCCATGTTAGCTCCACATTTCTCTCCCCCTTGTCTCTCCAAAGTTCTGCCTTGATATCCTTGATCTCATTATTCAAGCTCAAGCTTTAAAGGGAGATTAGGCCATTTTCTGGAGGATTGGGCTACCCGTGTCTACTGTTTATAGTAGCTATATTCCAGTTCAGGGTTGCACATGTATAGGCAGTATGCCTCTTGAGCACTAGTGGTTGGGTAACAGAAGTGAGAAGGTGCTTTTGTGCTCATATACTGCCTGTGGTCTTCTCAGAGTCTTCTGGTTGGCTAGTGGGGGACAGAATGGTGAACTAGGTCTTTGCTTTCATAAAGCTCTCTGTTCTTATATTTTGAAACCAGTAGGGAATAGCACATGAGCAAAAGGAGAAGATCAGTGCTGGGACAGAGGATGAAAATTATGCCAAGCAGTTTCAGAATGATGCGTGTTAGGGAGCTCATGCTTCCTAGGGGATCTAGACATGATTTTAAGTCTTAGAAACTATATAAATCAGAATCTGCTTTCTACTGGTATATGCTTTATTGGTGTCTGGTGTCTTGATTCATTCAGCAGGAACAGAATTGTTTTCTGCTGGTACTGCATTTGTGGAGAGTGTTTTAGATGATCAAATTCTCACCATAGGCAGAGATAAAATATCTTGCTCTTTGCCTGTCTTGATAGGTCACGTACAGTAAAAACCAGAGTATAGGAACAGTGTATATATGACATCAGTCACATAGCTGTCCTTGAATATTTCCGCACTAGAGTGTTCTAGTGCTATTATTCCACTTTCAACATCCTATGGAATCCAGGGGTTTGCAGTTTAGGGAGGGGCCAGCCAGCCCCTCCCTAAACTGCAAACCCCAGGATTCCATAGGATGTTGAAAGTGGAATAATAGCACTAGAACACTCTAGTGCGGAAACAGACATAGAGTTTTTCCTTCAGAAATAACAAGTACAGAGCCTTTATTCTAGTCTCGGAGTAGGGCTTATTCATCCAATCTGGACTGTACTCCCTGTGCCTTCTATTTGCGTGTGTATGGCGAGCTCTCAGGAGCGTCAGTGCATGGAAATCACAGTCGTGGGCGGGAGGCTGTTCTGAACTGGTACCACAAATGGAACCAAACAGTTAAAACTCCATATGTCTACTTCCCCACCCTGCCATGGTCCCAGGATAGTGTGGGTCACTTCCACTGGCTGTTTATAATAGAAAAATCCTGCATTTACATAAACATGATATATGGGTTGGCCCTCTGTAGCTGTATCAGTCACAGAGAATGAGAAATGCAGAGTGATACCATATCTTCTCTTGAGGCCAGCTATAACATCCAACATTTGAAGGGATTCTTCTGCCTGTCCTATTCTCCTGGTCATGCTTAACGTGTATGAGTAAGTACAAAAGAAATCCATCTTTAGGCTGCCAGACTCTTCTGCTGCTTAGAATAAAACCAATGAAGATTTGCTCAGAGGCCATGCGACCATGCTCCTACAAACACTCAGGTCTTTCTGAGCCATATTTCTGAAGGAAACCTTTGGTTGTTTGATGAATGTCAAGGATATTATCCTTCCATGTTTTTATCATTTTGACATGTGTTTATAATTAGGCTTGAACTGAAAGTGATTTTCACATTATGTACTTCCTTTTTGAGATTGTGAGTGGGAATGCTGCTGGAACTGAGGGAGGAAAGATGCAGTGATGCAGGAGCAGCAAGGACTCATTGGTTACCATGAGCATGTGTGGGCAAAGGACTGTATACACAGTGTGAATGGCTAATTGTGTGCTTTAGCAGTGGAGCCAGAGGAGGGGAAAAGGTACGTATTTAGACTACATCTTCCCAAATCTCCCAACCATTTGGGTACTTCCCATGCCTGCTAGGACATTCTGGGAACTGTAGTCTCCAAAGTGATTTTTCTAAGGTTTTAGTGGAGCCCTGCATAAATTCTTTTGCAAAACCAATCATATAGAATCATAGAATCATAGAGTTGGAAGAGACCACAACAGCCATTGAGTCTAACTCCCTGCCACGCAGGAACACACACTCAAAGCACCCTCAGCAAATGGCCATTTAGCCTCTGTTTAAAAAACTCCAAAGAAGGAGACTCCTTCCACCATGCTCCAAGGCACCATATTCCACTGTTGAATGGCTCTTTACCTGTTGTTTGAATCCATTGCTCCATGTCCTAGTCTCTGGAGCCACAGAAAACAAGCTTGCTCCAGAATACAAATGATTTACAAATGTTCTGTTTTATCTTTGTGGCATTCTTTCACCTCTCTCTCCGTATCTGTCTCTCTTGTATTCTTCCATCTCTCTTAGTCATGCCACCTCAACTATGGAATGTTTTCCCCTTGGAGGCCTGATTGGCATCCACACTCATTTCACTTTGGTGCCAAATTAAAACTTGGCTGTTCATCAAGGCCTTTGGGTCTCATTAATTTGTCCCAAATAGTGTTGTACATAGTTTTATAAAATGTTTACATTTTTAAAATCTGTTTTTAACTCGTTATGACATTTCATTTTTTTGCATTTTTAAATTATTTTATTGCTTTAAACTAACATTTTAATGCAAAATGTAAGCCACCTTAAGATAATTTGATATAGAATGGGATATGAAAGAATGATGATGATGATGATGATGAATAAAGGAAGATTAATGGCAGCAATCTGCAGAGATATTCAGATATTCAGTAATTTTCTGAATTAATTCCTGATACTGACTCTGTCCCTAACCCTAGCCCTGAACTGTGCTACTAGTTTGTTTGCATCCCTGAATGACAGTATTTATACAACACTTTTTGACTGTTTGAAATTCTTCATAGAGGATGTTATTTCAAGAGACCTTACAGCAACCCTGTGGAGTAGTTCAGTGTCTTTACTGCTACAATCCAGATGGCGGCTGAGACTTGCTTAGGGCCATTAGCAAATACTATTACACTACACTGACTGATGAAAACGTATTAGCTCCAGACTTTTCTATATGCCTTCTGAAGCATGCATTCTTTGCACTTACAGATAACAGGTGTATTGCAGTGTGTGATTCATGCGTCATGTCTCTAACAGAAATGCTGCAAAGTCTGCATCTGTATTCCTCTAATGATAATAGCACACCACAATTTCACCCAAGATTATTAAGAATAATTTGTTATCAGGTTATGTTACTTCCTAGACGGAGGTTACAAATCTATCATTAATCAGTGCCATAGTGACAATGAAGGCAATGTGAGTGTAACCAATGCTCTGTATCAGGATAGAGGGGGTAATGAGGTTGAATGCAACTGTGCAAATTTGCCTATGTGAATGTTCCAGCATCAGTGCAACTGAGGCCACTGGGTCATTGCGCTTATTTGCCCTGGACACTGTCCATTAGCCAGAAGCTGCCTGAATAACATTGCTGGAGTCCTGCCATCTACTAGCCTTGTTTTCTAGCCCAGTCCTGTAGACCATCAGTGCTTGACATCTGTCTCCCTTTAGTCAGTCACAACTAAATCCAAATTGTTAGGACCAATTTTGTCTGCATTTGCTGCTTCCAAGATTTTTTTTTTCAAAGGAGCACACAACAGTTTTATGCCTTTCATATCCACTGGGACAAACATAGTTACCTTTCCAAGTTCAGTGCATGAAGTAAACAGAGTAACTTTAGTGCCAAATTCAGCAGAAGCATTCTGGTGCAAGAAAATGTGCCTGACAATCCAAATTTGCTCTGGGACATTCCCACTGGCACATGGAAAAAACCCATAATAAAGTGAATGCCATTAACGTTGCATTGGAACTTGCCCACAAAGAATCCTGAGAGGATATTTTGTAAAGGTTGACTGCATTGATTGGTCTAGGGTCTAGGTGTGTGTTAACATCTCACAGAATCTTGTGGAATCCAGATGGTAGAAGCAGAGAGGAGCATGGCAGTATCTTCAAGGCTCAGTGATTACATACTTCTGAAGCATCCAACTGTCAGCTGGAATGTAAGGAAGTGATTGCTAAACCCCTTGTTTTCCTTACCTCTTTTAGCTGATTTTAGAACAAATTCTTTCCTACACAGTTGTCCTGACAAGCTGATGTAACTGATAAACAGAAGTACTTCTTCAGAGCATACAGCTGGTCTGTGAAAATTATTACCATGAGATAACGGAGGCAATTGCAAATTTAGATCACTTCAAGAAGGGTTTGGACAAATTCTTGATGGGTAACTCTCTTTCTCCTTCTCTCTCTCTCTAACCCCCCTGCCCCCTCAGACTCTTTCCTTCAGTACCATAGGCACACATTAACTGGGATGTGTTTGCGTGCTGTTCTACTCAGATCCTTCTTGTGAACTTCCTATAGGCAAATGTTTGGCAACTATATGACTTCAATGATGGACTAGACTGTCTTTTTGTACAGTTGTTCTTATGTTCTTTTGACCTATTGCCCTTTTCCCCTACAGAGTTCAATTAATCCACATTTTGTCAGAAGCTTTTGCCAAGGGAAGATTGATATTACCACAGTAACTGAAGAACATTTAAGCTGGCGTCCTATTAGGGAGGCACACACGCGTACGTTTCCTTTATGCATATGCATGTCGCCTTGTGGGTGCTGCAGGCGCTGGTATTCCCTTTCTCTCTCTGAAAACACCAAGCCTCCCTCCGTAGCTCTCTGTGTCTCCATCTCTCCAAGGTGATGTAAAATGGTGATATCGGTACAAAGCTCTATTAGCATCCCTTGGGGGTCTTACCACTGGTTTAATTATTTAAGGTCTGGCTATGAGGATGTAGCTAGATGCTTCTGTGATCCTATTGGCTCCCTACAAAGCCAAGAACGGAGTGAGGAGAAGGCTTCAGTGGCTTTCAGTAAGTTCGGGTCATGATGGCTCAGCCTAGTGTAGGTCTGTATGTGGACATACTATGCTTCACTGAGCCATACAGGATTACAGATTTACTCTGCAATTCAAGGCTTTTCTACTTATAATTAAGTTCTACTGAGCCAAGTCAAGTGCAGGTCTTTAAGCTCCCTGTTGACATGAATTTCCCCCATAAATTTCACAGGGTTTCCAGAGGCAAGGAATTTTCAGAGATGGTTTGCCATTACCTCTCTCTGAATATAGTCTGGCACTCCACCTTCTGTTTTGTTGTTGTTGCTGTAGTGTGCCTTCAAGTCATTTCTGACTTATGGCAACCTTAAAGTGAACCTCTCACAGGGTTTTCTGGGGCTGAGCATGTATGGCGCACCCAAGGTCACCCAGTGAGTTTCCATGGCTGAGCAGGGAATCAGACCCTGGTCTCTAGGGTTATAGGCCAATGCTCAATCACTACACCATGCTGGCTTTCTTCTGCTAAGTACAACAGGGCTTATTCTAAGGAAATATTGTATAGGATTCCAGCCTAAGGTCAGGTTCATACAAGAGCTTTCTATATTTACAGCTGAGTGCTTAGCACAAAACTGAGAATGTAGGAAGCAGTTGGTATATTCAACAAAGTTCTCTACTGAAATAAAACTTGCTCAAGGGGGCATAGGACTTTGTGAGGCTGAGAGGTCTTGTGAAGAAAAGAAAAGGTAGAAGAAAGAATAAGAGAAAATTAGCTTATTTTTTTGAAAAATGGTTTTCTCTCTCTCATCTGTGCTCTGACGTTGTATATGTAGCTATTTCGTAGTAATGTTACAAGGTAAACAAAAGCATTTCAGTACTCTAAATATTTTTTTAAAATGAAAAGACTTTTTAAAAATAATTGATCATGATAACAACAGCTCGTATTGAATATGCAAAGATGTGGAAAACTCAGCAAATACCCACATTAGAACAATGGTGGGGTACACTGATTGAAAACAAAAATGCTGATATGGTCTCTCAGAGATTAAAAGGGAAATCAGATGAAGAGATACAAAAAGAATGGCAAATTGTAATGGGTAATTGCTGGGTACCATCAGATGGAAATCTGTGATTCATGATTTAAGATAAATTATGAGGGGGCTACAGGATATATATCATGAAGCAGGAATATGGAGATGGAAATGCAAGAATCAACAAGTAATAATAGCACTAAAATGTAGTACAATATTTTAAGCATGTTAAGAAATATTGATAATGAAATCTAGATCAGTGTGGAAGATCAGAAATATTTCAAATAAGTTGACAGTTATAATTGTTTGTTTTATATTTGAATTTTAATAAAATGATTAATAAAAAAAATAATTGATCACTGGGCTATGGACAAGCTAACACATGGGCATCTTCAAAGCAGGTACAGTGACAGCTCTGACATTATATACAGTAGCTTGAGCACATTCCTACTTTAGGAGATCGAGAGTAAAGAAAACTTAAATTGATTTGTGTGACAAATCAGAAAGTCTGGACATTTTCTGTGGTTTACACGCTGAGTATGAGTGGCCTTTCAAAGACTTAAGGTCAGAACCAGAGTTTCGATAGAGAACTTACTTTTCAATGTCATGCAGCATTTTATCCATGAACATTCGGAACTAAAGGCTACAATCATAGGTTATGGAGTGATGAATATCTGAGGTACATGTGCAGTGATATAAAGTGATGGAGAATCCTTCTGATTGTCATGCTATCACACCTGAAAAGTTCTTATACAGGACTCTTCCAGATTGGTCTAAACCAATATTATTTCTTCCAATATAGCTCATTGGTTTTTGATGGTTCTTGTGGCCTTGGCATCTTCTCATTCCATTCTTTTTAGTGGCTGTTTGTCATGATTTTTAAGTTCTGTACTAGGGCTTTTCCAAAGAGTTTTTAAAAGCAGGACATGATTTGCTAAGGTGGTCCTATGGTTTGAAGGATAATTGTTGCATCTGATTTTTTAAAAGTTTCTTGTGTTACAGTGTAAAGGTGTCATTTCACTCATGCTCTGATGTACTATAGCAATATGAATTGGGGGGGGGAGGGGGCAGGGAGGAGAGGATAAAGGAACGTATTGTTCCAATAAATGTCAGAATTAGAAAAAATAAGTCACCTGAGGATGGAAATAAAGCATCACAGTGGCTGCCAGGAATTGCCAGAAAATAGTCCAGGAAAACAGAAATTTTGTTGGGATATTTTACAAAGCTCTGAGAACTACAGCAACAAGTATTCCATCTTCCTGACACATTTATCCCACTTGGAGGAGCCACTGAGAAAGTGTACTATTTTAGTCTTTCATATGCTGCGATTACCAAAGTGGCATTTGTACAATGGCATTTCTTGATCAAGCCAATTCAGCTCAGAAGGGTCGTGTTAGGATCTACAATTTACCATAGATATGGAGATTGTTTGGTCCTCCAGATATTGCTGGATTGCAACTCTGTATAACCCTCACAAATTTAGATAAAGCTGAGGAATGATAGGATGTTAGGAGTGGTAGTTCAAGTATATCTGGAGAGCTGCGTTTTCCCAGTCCCCAATTTAGGACTGAACAGCACCTGAATGGAAAGGCAATATTTACTGCATCCCCCCATTTATTTTTTTTCTGTAACAGACAAAAGCCTTAAAACTCATGCTTAGAAATTTTCTGCTGGCAAAATTCCCTGAATTTCTGTCAAATGCCATTGAGCAGAGGATCTTTGTTAGGGAGTTAGATCCTATGTCATTTTCACATACATGAGTAGATTGCTCTTGGTTTCCCTGTTTTTGGATCACACTCAGCACATCAGACATAGAGAGCTGGCATGGGCCATTCCCATAGCTAAAGTTCTTGACTCTGTATCTTTTGTTGTTGTTGTTGTGTAGGGATGTGTGATTGGGGTGCAGACTCAGCAAGACTTTTGCTGTTTTACATATGGCAGTTGTGGCATTTCATGCTACTATAACATTCTTGGACTCAGTCAGAAGGTCTCATGTGGGATAAGATGATCAGCCACTAAATTAAGTCTGAGGAGTTCAGTGAAAAATCTACTTACCTTTCATTACTGTATGTTGGATCAGAACTCACCCCAATGTTTGGTTATGTTTAATGCCAACATGCAACTAGCCAAAAAAAGATGAGAAGTTCCCACCTCTGACTCTTAGCAGCAGATTAACTTAGCTGACTTAACTAATGTTCCTCAGGCATATTAAGTATTGCAAAACACATTAACAGGTATTTTCTTTTTTCTTTTATTATCTACACATTGATCCATTTTCTGAACCTGAGCCACTGTACTGCGTGATAGCTTTGATACATTTTTTCCAAACAGTGATGCCTTCCTGCTTCCCTGGCCCATCTTCGTTCTGCTCCACAAGCTTTTACAAATAATGTCAATATCATACTTTTGTACCCAGCAACCACTATGAAAATGGACCATATAAATCAATTGTCAGTGCTGTGACTGGAGAATTAAGAAGCTTCTGGCTCGAAGTCCTACATTGGAACATCCAATTTGGACAGAGTGGTTTAAGGGCAGTGCTGTGCAGTTACAAGAAGTCCTTTAGTTGACACATTACATCAAGGTCCTTGTCTGTGGCTATTGTCCTTCTGGAAAGGCAATTTTGTGGCACTGTTTTGAGCCAGAGAGGAGTGAAGTGCCAGCCAATTTGCCCCTCAACCCTTTACTTTCACCTTAATAGGCTGGAACACTGGCTGCTGAATCCAAAGAAGCAGTTACTGCAGTTCTAGAAAAGTGTTCTGAGTTAACTTGGCAGAGGAGAAGTATTTACATACAACAGAATTGCAGAGCCATCCCTTAAAATTATTTTGAATATAGCTTTTCTCTGGGCATTTGAAATCAATTAGTATACCTGAGCTATAAATAAGCTTCATAGGAGTGAATAAACAGATAGGACATGATGGTGAATTGTTCTGCCTAATTTTGTTACTACTCAGCATGATATCAGTTGTATCTCAGTAAGCAAGTCACACTCTCTCCTTCTGATGTCACGATCTAATGCTTTATACAGAAATCAGGCCGTGAACACAAGCATTTCCCCCCCTGAAACTGATTCTATTGTGCCAGCTGTTCCAAACAGTAATTCTATTATAAAAATCCAAATGAAACCATTAGGGAATTTGATTTAAAATGTTTTCTTTGGCTGATATATTGGGATTCTTTATCTGTTCTGGGTACAAAAACCACTGAGCAGAATACAATAACGTCAGATGAACATGGTAAAGGGCATAGTAGTTCCATATATTGGGCTTTGCAACTGGTGTGTTAAACAATACCTCTTCTATGCATTGCTTCCACAGCTCCAAATTCCACTGGCTGTATTATGCAGCATGGTAGGCAGCCAAATATAGTTTTTTATTTCTCTTAATAAAGGGAGACTTAATAAAACAAAGCTGGAACCTTGTACTTAACACATAGATCACACTATGAAACGGACATAGAGGAGAAATTGGCATCTTTTTGTACTCTGGCAATATTTCCTAAGCTAGGGGAAACAGGCCTTGTATGATGTGCTGGACTTGTAG
The DNA here is from genome assembly GCA_030412105.1 of Cyclura pinguis. NCBI lineage: Eukaryota > Metazoa > Chordata > Lepidosauria > Squamata > Iguanidae > Cyclura > Cyclura pinguis. The sequence continues at coordinate 234,410,344 of CM059601.1, read as the reverse complement.
TATCACTACTACTACTAGTAGTTACTTTAGTGATCTATGTTTATAATTGGTTTTAATTTTATGATGGTTTAATTACTTTTTAGCCTTTATATGCTATGAATTTTTAACCACATTTACTCAAACATCCTTGAACCCCGGCCTCAGAAAAAGGTGGGACCAAAGTGTGTGGCAACCAGTGCATTTTACTGCTCTTCCTTTCACAACTGCTTGGTGTTGAACGGGAATGCAGCTGATGCCAGACCCTGTCACTTCAGAGATTCAGCAGCATGGAATTCCTCTTCACCTGAGCCAGGACCAATGGGCGGGGGGGTTAGTACAAATTACTGGGGCCCAGCAATCTGGAAAGGGCCTGGGCCTGATTCTGTTGCATAAATTTTTGTTTCTGGGGCAGAATAAACCCTGGATTTTTTTAATCGGGTCAGAGCAGGAACAATAAGTGTTCTCACAACAGATCAACTGCTTCTGTTGTGACTTCAGCTGGCATCCATTCTTCTTGTTCCCAGCTCTCCAAGTCCAGGTAACTGAGGTAACATAGGCCTTAAGTCTCACAAAAAGAGGGCTTCTCATGAATGAGTTCCAGTCTCCAGTGAGATCTCTAATCTCGTGGGAGGCTGCAAATCTTTTGAGAGGGCCTCCTCTCACAAGACTTGAGGTGGGCTTTATATGGGCTTCCCTCATTTATATCAGCCAGTCTTCAACTTGCTGGACAACAGAGAGGGGCTGCCTTTTATTGATGTTCAAAAACCTAGCTGTGCTAGTTGGGAGGGTGTTAAAAATATCTTCATTGGGGCCCATATCTGCTCTGAGTGCCATCAGCAGCGGTTAAGTCCAGAGCGGTTTCATTGCTTCTATAAACAGTGGGTTCACTGACCACCATCTAGTGGTGAAGTGGCGGAGTGGTAGGAAAATTGTATAGAAACCAGCAAAGACAAAGGGTGGTGGTGGAAAGAGTAAGATCTGAGCAGGGATGTCTATTGTAGTTTCCAAAACTGTCACATACACAGAAGATGCAGTATATTTATGAAGGATACCAGTAAAATTTGGAGGAAAAAAAAAGCAAAAGTATAATTCTTCATAAAAATGCAAAGAATAAGTAAATTTACTTACATTAATTGTGTGGGGATAATAGAGCAGTTAGAACCCATGCCCAAGAATGCATTATTTTATTTTGAAGTATTTCTTAGACAGTAGAAAAACTTATCTTACCCATTTACCATGTGTAAAACCTAAACTGTCTTTCTCAACACACTGGCAGTGTCTTTGTCCCAGGTTTCTTGATGGGCAGCAACATGCTTTTAGCACCCAGACCATAGAGACAGATGGAGGAGGACTGGCTGCAAAGACAGATGTCTTGGGGATCTGACCCAGAGGGAATGTAGCAGCAGGACAGTTCAAAATGAGCCGGTTCCCCTGAACGTGCTTCTTTTCCCCTTTCATCTTGTCACATGACTACCCACCCACCCATTACAGATGATGGTTTAATTGTTGCTTTAAAAAAATAGTGCTTTTTTTTTTCTGGTGATATGGGTGTAATGAGACTGAGTACTTGAAAAACTGCAGCATCACATTATGGCTAATAATAATAATAATAATAATAATAATAATAATAATAATAGCACTGACATTGTATCAATTCTATGAATAAATAAAATAAATAATTCAGCTTGAGTGGAAAGCTATAATAGACTGAGGGGAACAAGCAATCTCTAGGAGCAGTGTAGTCAACACGTCCTTTGACTTTTCCTGTGCTCCATGAAGACAATCTCAAGACAATCTTGGCTTTTCCTGATGTCAGTGCCATCTTCCCATTGTTTGCTGTTTTCCTAGCTTTTCTTTGGTGTTTTCTTTCTCATAAAAAGTTAAAATTTGTCTAAGGGTTAGGTACTGGTGGCAAAAACTTTAAATGAAAATATACTCAGTTGTGGAGTTTCTGGCCCCACATTGCATCTCCAGCTTTGCCCACTACTTGGATGTCACCCCCTTCCCAGAGCTTTACTGAAATTAAGGTTGGCCATTAGACTGAAAGGGTTCCCACCTCACTTCCAAAGTTTTCTCAAAGGGCAGTTGCTTCCAGATTGCTAAAACTGAGCCCATGGAGCTTTGCAGTTCTCTTGAGTAGTGTTCATGCAATTCCTTTGGAAAGTATGCTTGTAAAGTTTGAAAACTAAATTATTAATTCTGCAGATCATACAGGAAATGCTGGGGTTTCCAGATGGTTGGGCTGAGCTTTCAGTTAGAACTGAAAAAGTCATATAGGACTGTTTATGGAATTCATTCCCTGAACAGGCGATGCAAAAACTTGACCTTACATATGGCTTTTGGCAGCAACTGAAGACCTTTTTATTTTCAACCAGATTGATTGATTTGACAGGTCATACAACTGTGTTTACTGTTTTTTTTTATTTTCTGACAAACTGCTATCAGGGTGCTGCATTTTGCTAGTGTTTTGAAATTTTTGTGGCCTAATCCTGTGCTTGTTCACTTTGAATAGCATCCTACTTTGCCAGTATTTCATTTTGCCTTCTTTGTCTTATTTTATCCAACAGTTTTGGAGATTAGACATTGCACTATTGTCTTCCATTTTCTTTGTTGCTGATTGTTATTTTAAATAATACCAGTTAATTATAATGGCTAGTATTCTATATCAGCTACATAGGCCGTTTTCACACCTACAGTGCTATTATTCCACTTTCAATATCCTGTGGAATTCTGGGGTTTGTAGTTTACTAGGCCCAAGAGCTCTCTGGATGAGAATTCTAAATGTTCCTCCCTAAACTGCAAAGCCCAGGATTCCATAGGATGTTGAAAATGCAATAATAACACTATAACCATGTAGTGCAGAAATGGCCTCAGTGAATGAGGAACAGTTACCTAGATGTATTCATCCACAACTGTTCCCTATTCACAATCACTACTTAGTCATAGTTGTGACACTTCGGCACAATGGTAGCTGTTCCATATCTACTTTACTGGGCATCAGCTGCACAGGGAGAAGGAAATCCTTTCTGCTGGTGATCACAGCATGAGTTAATGACGTTTCCTTCAGATTTGTAGGGGGGCAGTCAGGCCAGGAATTAATTAACTTGATTATATTTAACTAAGTAGCTAATATAAAATATTGGCCCATTATTTTAAATAAGAGCAATAACTATACTGTGTCATATGCCCATGTCAGTCAGAGGATGGCAAACTGCGTAAAGCAGTAGTGATTTGACTACTTCAGTAGAAACTGAAGGCATACAGTTGGCCCTCCATATCCACAGATTCTGTATCCATGGATTCAACCAGCCATTGCTTAAAAATACTAAAAATAAATAAATAAATAAATAAAATAAAAAAAAAATCCAAAAAGCAGTTTGATTTTGCCATTTCATGTAACAGACACCAATTTACTATACCATTCTACATAATGGGATTAGAGCATTCATGAATTTTGGTATCCACGGGGTGGGGGTCCTGGAACCATAAGCTAGGGCTTACTGTACTAAATCCCGAAGAAACAGCATGTCACTATTCACGCTGAGTAGGTATCTAGAAGCATTCTCCCTCAATGACAGCAGACTTATGTCATCTCTGACAAGTCAAATGCTATGGTCAAAGCTTTAACTGAAAATTCTCTTTTTCATTTTTATTACAAGTTCAACAAGCCAAATCCTTCCATTTTTTTTAAAGAAAAATGAGGAATGAATTTGTTCTCTAGTCAGGTCCCACCTTTTACTCTCTATAGCAATCTTTACTAAGTCATTCCGTGATATTGCACTGACAAACATTTGTGCATCTGCTTAGCTTTCAGTGATGTCACAGGAAACAGACACCTGTCTTCCCTTGGAAATCCTAGCTGTGTGCTAGAGCACCCAATCAAAAGCATATTAATCTACTTTCTGGATGAAACCCAAGTATCTCATGCAATTAAACACATGCTTAAACATTAAGCTTTTCCACTCATCTGAGTAGCCCTAAATCCTTTCTGTGCATATAATTTCCCATTTCTAATAAATAAAATGACTAGTGATTACATCTTAACAAGTGGACAACATTTACTAATGAGATGCTAATGAGACAAAACAGAGATAGTCAATATGGAGACGTCTTAAGGCCTTTGCTAAAAAACACAGCTAATGTTCTTAAAAGTCAAAGAAGTAAATATTAGAGAGGTGCTCCAGAAAAGTTTGGTGGAACTGTATTTTTCTTATGTGTACTGCATATCCAGATTTCCATTCGGCTTCTACCACTACAATTTACCTGAACAACTTATTCTAGGCCTGTTTGTTAAATATTCCAGGAAAGTCTAAGGCACAGTTAATGCTTATGCCTCCAGAACTGTTCTGCTGCTATGTGATGGCATAAGATTAGTGCCTACAATCTCCTTCAAACTTTCTGGATTCCCACTGGAACCTTCTTGACTTTAGTGAGTTGTCTGGTATAATGGACACAGTTCTACTCTGTGCATAGCTATGAACCCCTTACTGAATTCTCTCTCTTAAAAATCAAGTTTTTAAAGTGACACCCCCCACCCTCCTGCTCAAAGATAGCTTTTGCATTGGATAAGTTTCTGAAATGCTTTCTTGAAATCTTCATTAAAGATTGTGTAAATCAATGGGTTAACCAGAGAGTTGATATATCCCAACCATGTCAGAAAATTAGACATTTCTTCTGAAATCTGACACTTTTCACAGGTATTAACAACCACCTCCTTCACAAAGAAGGGCAGCCAACAGATCACAAAGGCCCCCAAAATCAAGCCAAGGGTAGTTGCTGCCTTGCGCTCTCTTGTGGTAGAAATTCGTTGTCTTCGCCACCCTTTTTCATTTTTAGATTCAGAGTTGGGACTTCGCAGAGAGAAGTGGATCCTGTCCAAATCTCCTGAAGGATTAGATTTTTTATCTTTAGTGCATGATGCTGAAGAAGTTAGCCGGTAACTTTTTTCTCCTCCCTCCAAGAGACCTTGTCCATTTACTTCCTCTTTCATAACTCGGCTCACACTTCTTCTGTGAAAAGTCTTTGCTGCCTTGTATATTTTGTAGTAAAGGATCAAAATTAATGCCAGTGGGATGTAGAAGGCTCCAAATGTGGAGTAAATGGTGGAAGCAATGTGGTCATGCTTAATGATACATTCGTCATCCCTGCTGACTGCCTGGTGCCGCCAAAACAATGGTGGCATTGAAATGAAGATGGAAATGATCCACACAATGGCAATCATGATGCCTGCATGTTTGGGCGTTCGCTTTCTGGCATACTCCACAGCATCTGTGATTGCTCGGTAGCGATCCAAGGCGATTGCTGAGAGATGTAAGATGGAACAGGTACAACAGGTGATGTCAACGCTGAGCCAAATGTCACACATCACCTGGCCCATGATCCAGGTCTCCTTGACAATATAGACAATGCTGAAGGGCATGACTAGGATGGCAACCAGGAAATCAGTAACTGCTAAAGAGCAAATTAAATAGTTGGCAGGGTGGTGGAGCTTCCGTGTCACAATGATGGCTGTCATGACCAGAGAGTTGATGACAGTTGTCATCACTGCCAGCACAGAAAGGGTAAGAGAAACCAGAATTTTGGAAGTTACTTTTTTAAATGGCTCTTCTGATGTATCATTTTGCTCCAGTGTATAATTTTGTTCAGTAAAGTTTAGGAAATCCATGGTTTCCTTTGAGGCAGTCTTTATCTAATGAAGACACCTGTAAGAAATTAAATGCAGTTTAGAAAAAAAATGGAACAAAACTGCCACACATTCAAATTCAAATTTTAACATTCTTCCCAATATGTTACTGTTGTATTTCTGTACCATATATTTTTGTTCCTCCTACAGCAATTCCCTGCCCCCCCCATAGAATTTACTTCTGACAATGCTGATTCCCCTTCTTCTGAAGTTAAGCCAATTTATGCCACAAGGCAAAACTTGGAAAAGTTATTTTTTGGGCTTCAGCTCCTAGAATCTCTCTGCAGTGACTATTCTGGGTGAGAAATTCTATGAGCCATAATCCAAAAAGTCTATTTTCCAGGCTCTGACCCAGTGAAGCACATTTAGAAGTGCACCACTCCTTAAGATGAAACATACATTGCTAAACGGTGTCTATTTTGTCTTTATCACCATTTGGAGAGGTGCTGTGAAGAAAATAGAGGTATTTGTGAGTAGTGGGTGGTTCTGTTTGGTTGTGTGGGAGGGGGTGGTGTGTGTGTGTATGTGCGTGCATGTGTGTGTGTTTGGGGGATTTTTCTGGTCAAACAATTGTCCAAAAATCTAACTGAAATAGACAGAAGAAAGAAGAACTGCTGAATGTATCCTGGTTGATAGTGCTGTCTCTGTGGAAGCACTCTAAGCTTTCTCTTCTACTTTAATATACAATGGGTTTTCAAAGGACATATTACAGGAGTTGTTACCACTGAGGTGCTTGTTGCAAAACTGTGGTCTGTAGGTTACAAAGACTGTTAACAGAGGATAACTGAGGCAACCATATTGTTAGAACAGATATGTAGAGAACGATTTATGAGTGCTCTTGTACCACATACTAATAGTTACTTATAACAGACATCAATATACTATATTGTCATAATAGAGAGAATTCAAAAAACTCCCTCCTCACAGTTTTATGAATTGTTTTGCATTTGCATAGTACTGGCTCCACATAGTGATTTGTCTGAGCTTTTAGATAGGAGTTAGCTGAAACGTCTGACTTCTTAGTGAGGCAAGGAATTGTTGGCAAGTTTAATGGTGCAGCTGCTTGATGCCCACACAACTGTTCTGGGGATAGTTGGGCTGAAGTGTCCTCTTAAAATTTTGCATGACAGTAAGGGATTCAGGGGGAAGAATGGAGAACACTTTACAGAAGGCTTGGGAACCTAGGATAACCAGTGCCAGATGGTTTCCTAAATCCTTACGGGAGCTTTTATTTGAAGTCGGCAAGGTCAAATTACTTCCAAGCAAACTCACAACTGTGCAGTTCTTACCATAAATTTAAATTTAAATGCATAAAGACAGAAAAGAAACTAGAAGCATAGCCACACATCTCTAAATACTTCAAAACAGCCCAGGATATCTTGACAGAGGATTTTTTTTTTCCTTTGAGATAACTGACCCTGAATTACTCTATACTGTGGATAAAGTCTTGCTGAACCATACCAAAGATATATGTGCTTGATCATCCTGCATATGTTTCAGTGTTCAACATGTCAGTTTGCCATAGTACATAGCTGTACCCACCTAGCATGGCAGCATTAGTGCTGCCCACAAAAATGCTAACATATTGGGCTGATACAGTTATGTGTCATTAGAAACCATGTTGATCATTAAAAATTATCCCGTTGAAGAAGACCAAAAAAAAAAAAAAAAAAGACTCCATAAATTTCCAGTAGTCATCATCTTGTGGACAGTGGAAGCTTTTGTCCTTCGGTGCTAGTTTAGGCAGGAGTTGTTCCCCATCTAGCACTGGCCTAAGATATTTTGCCCCCCCTCCGTGTTCCAGCTATAGGAGATGCGTAAACTGACAGTTAAATCTTACTGAGTTGGGACAGAATGACCCCTCACACTTCAGAACTGCTGGCGAGCTAAGGGAGCCCAGAGTGAGATGCCTGGAACACATAGTTCTGTCTCCTAGTAGACAAGAAAGGCCATAGCATTTGTGTCTACATGAGGTAGCATCTCTTTCCTGAGGCAATTGCCTCACCCTGCCAAATAACATGGATATCTTGGTTGAAACCTTACTCTCTTGAAACACAACATTGTAGATTTTCTGTGTCAGCTGGGTGGAGAGCTTTTCTAGTAATTTCTGGCCTATTCTCTGTTTCACAGAGATAGACAATGTGGAGATCAGAGAGCAAGGTACAGTTCAAAGGCTGTTGTTGCTTCTTTCTTTTTCAAGTAGTAATTGGTCACTGAGCCAATAAAACAGAAAACCTCAGGTCACTCTATAAATAATTACTTTCTTACATTCTGTTCTTCCAGCTTTCCAGAGGAAGGTGAGGTTATTTTGGTTTTGTTTTGTTTTTTCCATTGAACAAAGCCCTTTGAAAAACAAGTTGAAAGCACAAGTATTAAGATAGGCGCTTTTAAAAATTACACAGGAGCAGATACAACAAATAAGTATGCAGAATCCCTATTTTAGTTGGTGGGGGAAAGATAACCAGAAAACAATTAAGGGAATAATGGCATTTGCTTTTGCATTCGTGACTGTTTTCACTCATTCATTATTGGAACTTGGAAACACTTTTAGGTAGGTGTGTATTCTACCTGTCACATCGAAGTTAATGCACAGGAGATAGTTCACAAAGAATAGCTATTTGACAGGTGAAATATGCTCATTAATTGGTTCAGGTAACATTAGACTGCTTCAACTTAAGCAATGCCTCACTTTGCTTGTTTTACAAAAATGTCACTTTTTTTCATTAAAAAAAAGAAAGAAAAAGGATAATCTGCACCTGAATCTGCTGTTATTGATGAATAAATTTAGATGAATTTGTCAAGGATAGATCTATCAATAGTAATTAGAAATGATAGCTAAATTGGACCTCTGTGTTCAGAGGCATGAAAACTCTGATACAGAAAATAAACAACAGGTTGAGGGATATAGGAAGTTACCTAAATTACGCTATTGGTCAATCCAGCCTATTTTTTTTATGACATTGACTTCTAGAGGCTGGTAGATGTTTTGCTCAGATGATTTCTTAGCCAGACTTGGCCCCAAAATGACTTGAACCCTGAGATCTTCTGCCTGAAAAGGATGTGCCTTATCCCTGAGCTATAGCCACTGTATTCTTCCACTTTGGCCTCATGTCCTGTTGGTAAGCTTTCTGGGAATCTGGTTCACTGTGCATTGGAAACAACATGGCAGACTGGAGAGATTTTTTTTCTGACCAAACACACCAAAAAGGTGAAGTCTTCCAACTAAATTCTCTGACTTCACTCACAGAAGGATTGCTGAAAATTTTAGCTAAATATGAAAGCTTGTTTTATCCCATAGTTTTATGTGGAATTGGCTGTTTGCTGTAGTACCAGTGGCAACAATAACAACTGCTTGTTACTTCCATTTAGATTATTGGCAAAGTATTGGAAATACTAGGATTAGTTCCCTTCTTTCTGTCTGATACTGATTATGGGCATTATGATTTAGTGAGGGCTGAATTCTCTCTCAGTCAAAGGCCTCTAGTATCTCACCAAATTACAAACCCCAGGATTTCACAGGATTTAGCCATGGTAGTTAAAGTGGAAACTTAGTGCTATAATGATGTAATGTGAAAGAGCCCTGTATCACATACTTCACACTAAATCATGGTTTGTTTGTTTTTTGGCAGAACTATGGGGTTTAAACTGCTTAGTCCAAAAAGCTTCAGTAGTCACTCAGGGATTCTGGGAGTTATAGTCCAAAAAGGGAACTTTTAGGGTGTGGTCATGCTGTAATATATTTGAAGTTCCATGAAGCAGTCTCTCAAGAATTCCTCTCCTGTAGCTCTCCATTTAAACTTTTTGTTACCTGAAATAATATCAGGTAATGTCAGGTTAATGTGAGAAAATACACAATAACCTTTATGTATCTTTTTCTACCCTGAAATTCTATAGTTTTACATTTCATTCCCAACTAACTGTTGGTATGCTGGCAATGCAACCCTCCCATGGGCATGTTAAAGCAGCTTCCATTTTCCTTGGATAATTTCTCCGTATCTTAGCTCCAGGGCTATCCATGCCACTAGGCCAAATAAGACGACTCTTTCAAGCAGCAGATTAGGGATGTTGTGAAAAGTCAACAAATCATTATTTTGATTGTCATTACACATACATGAAGTGTCGGAGATTTTTTTGTCTGCTGTAACAAAACAACTCACACATGTGTACTCTCACACAGACATGGTTGGAATCCTGATTTTCATGGGTATGTAGTATCATATGCTGTTAAGGCAGCAAAGCGGGTTGGTCCTATGGGATCTGGCCGAAACAGAATTAGCTTATTATAGGGGTAAGAATTTATTCTCCACATAAACACCAATAAAGATACATGATGTAAAAGTCTTGCACACCAGACACTTGGGATGCGATAAATGTGTGTGTGCTTCTCTCTCTCTCTCTGTGTAAAACTCCCAAAAACTTATCTGAAACTGAATTTGGCCTCAGGGCGAACGGAACTGTCCCAGATAGTGAGTATTTCCAGGTAAGGCAATCATCCTGTGTCGTTTATGGAATTCTTATGGCAACAGGGGAATCCAAATTGTTAAGAGAGATTTCTGAACTGAGTTTTATCAGAAGTTGTAGCTTTACCAGAACTTTGATTCTTTATAAATGTTAAACAGAAACTGCCAAAAGGACAAAAAATTTCTGCTTTATGTTACAGTTTTACTTTTTAGTTTTATTGTGTGAAGAACCAGTTTTACCTTTTCACATATGGTCACTGAAAACCCTAGCAATAATTCATTTAAGGGAAAATTTGAAAACAGTGAGGTATTGTACAAACTAAATGGAATAATTCATTGTTTTTCTCTAAGTTAAATCCCTAGTAGACTGGAACTGCACTGATTTTTTTTTTAATCGGACAAAGGGCAAACTCATCTGTAGATGAGAACAAAGTAACTAATTTAGATTAAAATTCTAAACTGCCTCCTGTGGAATATCCAGCCTTCCAGAACTGTGCCTGTGATGGCCTTCTGGGTATACACACTAAAAACAACTGTACAACTGCATGTTTTTATCAACAAACATGTGCCAATCTACTATGAATAAGCAGAAAAGAAAAGAAAATTCTAACCCCAGAGTCTTCCTTGGCCAGCTAGAGATAGTACCATTATAGCAGTGGTTGGCTTTACTAATACTACAAGTGACTAAGACTACAATCCACATCTCACTTTACTTACTGGATAACTCTCAAACTTCATGGACATGTCATAGGAGTCTAATGGTAATTCTATGTCAATATTCAGAGGCATAGCTACTTTCAGCCGCAAAACAGACAATCTGCATGCTTTGAGCAATTAGAACATGTAGTGTGCAGCGTATCTTAGAAATACTTGGAGCAATGATTTCTTTTTCATTTCATTGATTTGGTCAGTTACCAGGAGCATTTAGGTGAATTCCTGCTGATCTTGCACAGAGGGAAAGATGCAAAGACTCCTGCTATGTTTGATGTGTAGCAATGCCACATATCACAGAGGTCAAAAATTGAAGTTTTCTCTCCTGCACACAGTGTCTCCTGCTAGAAATTGGGCACTTTGAGCCCTGGAAACAAACTGGATGATCCTGGTGTCTCATTCTGGTCTCTGGTTTCTCCAGACAGCCTATCCTTTCCCTGCATAATACCACTATTTGGTGGTTTCCCAGAATTTATTATGCTTTTTATGTTCTGAAAGGTTAAAACGCCTCTCCTAAGGCTTAGTTCCTGGCGGTGTGAATGTTAAACTAAAATGTATGCATATTTTCATTCCCACTATTGTTTCTTGGGACAAGCCCAGCTCTGAAATGTAACTTCCAGGGACATCTCTGAAGCTGAATTTGGCTGAAAGAAGCTAAAAGAAAGTGTCCTGGACAGTAAGTAATCACTCCACATTATACCCAGAATTTTTGTGGGGGCAGTAGGTTACTTACCAGTCTTCTCATTTTATATCAGATGTCTCATATTTGAGACCTTGAGTCTAGTCCTATGTCAGGGCCAAATGGGATACCTCAAATCCTGAATCACTTGAACTCTTGAGAGTACTGGCCATGCTCCCAACAGGCCAATCCTTGAGCATTTGGTATGCAGCAATTAGGCCTTACCAAATGCCAAGGATCTGAGAGGCTAGGGCTTCCTTTGGCTTTTTTTGTTTTTTGTTTACCACAGAAAACCTGTCATGGAGGAAAACTGGAACAGTTTCTCACAGTGATTGGCAGCTTTCATATCAGTGGGGTGGTGAATCCATTCTGGGTTTTAGTCCAAACTTTAAAATTACTGTCCAAGGTACTGCACTCTATTGCTCAGACAGGTTCAGCACCTTGGATGGGCCATTGAAGGTCTTGACCTAAACCTAGAGTGTATTCATCATTTCAGTCCCATGAGAGTCATGAGCTTCCAGTGATCACTCAACAGCATGTTTTGACAACATTAGGAGCCCTGTATCTGGAGCAGCTTTCAGTGCCACTATGTTGTATCTATAAGGTACTGGAATATGTCCTAGAGATAACTGGGCCTTCAGGGCTTGCTTTCTCCAAAGAAGGACTGTGGAAGTCATGAAACTGAGCTCTGATGTGCTGTCTGAGATGGAGTAAGGGGAGTATATTGAGATAACCTATTCTTCCTCTCTACCTGTCCCCTGCCATTTAGTATTTGCCATTATCTTCCTGCCATTGTTGTCTGCTCCCGCTTCTTTACTCCTTTTGCTTGCCAGATAGAAAGCCCCAGCACTGCACTCACTGTGCATGGAGAAAGTGAAAGCACACACTGGGCTATATATGTTACTGATCACGTTGGCTGAGGAAATCAGGTAATTTTGGTCCAACACTCCCCTCAACCAAAATCCATTTTCAAGCTTTCCTGTAGTTACTATAATAATGACTGACATACTAAACTATTAAACAAAGGGTTTTTCTCATCAAACCTTTTCCTGATGCTCCATATATCAAGGCAGACATCAAGATCCTGTATGATATGGTTCTGGTTCCAGTTTTAACACAGCTGTTGCCTTGGGTTGCATATATTTCTAGATGGCTTCTTTTCTGGATGGGCTGTGATTGCTTTTTATTTGCCATTCTATAACAAAAAGGAAAAAAAGTTTTTTTCTTGTTAAAAATAAAACATGTTATCAATATTTTAACAATTAGAAATGAATTTTTGAGTATTCTGGGCCTTCATATATAGTCATATACGACTTGAGAGCACACAACAAGAACAACATTCTCGCAATGTTTATCACTATTAACTGGAGAGGTTGATGTAGGTACCTTATTTTATCTCATGTTCTTTGATAGGTGTGGGAGTCATGTGTCCTTCCTTACTGTTAGCTCTTTTGGCTAAGGCTGATAGGAGTTGCAGCCCAGCACCATGTGGAGGGTTGCATTATTCCCACCCTTTCTATGGTAATGTTTTCAGTATGTGGTATTAAGGCATGTCTCTGTGAGTAAATACAGTGTGGTGTGGTAGTTTGAGTGCTGGACTAGAACTCCAAGAGATCAGGGTATCAATCTCTGCTTAGCCATGTAAACCCACTGGGTGACCTTGGACAAGTCTACTCTCTCAGCGTTAGAGGAAGGTAATGGCAATCTTCCTTTGAATAATTCTTGCTAAGAAAGATTTCCCATAATTTTGAGTTGCCTTGAAGGTGCTTAACAGTAACATTAAAAACAGCAAAAACAAAATAACACCCTTCTAATTCACTGTGTTTTATAATATTTATATACCTTGCCTTTCGCCAAGGAGCTCAGTGTAAAATACATGGTTCTGCACTACCTCCCCCTTCCACTATACCTTCATAATATCTCTGTGATATACTTCAGATTTAGAAATGAGTTTTTAGCAGTTTAGGAAAAAATACAAGTTACAGCTGATTCCAAAAAGTCACTTTTTTGGACCATAGTAGCCAGAATTCTCCAGACAGCAGCCATTGTAGCTAGGGTATTTTGAGAACTGGAACTGACTGTTGGAACTGAATTTTCCAATCTCTGAAGGAGGGTTATTGCTAAAAGTTTTATCTGGAAGTATGCTGAATGAACATCTGTCCCTACAAGGAATGTGATGGGGATTCTGAGAACTATAGCCCCAAAAATAAACTCTGACAATCCAAATGAATTAGAAATCTAAAGGTGTCAGGTTTTTTTTTTCCTTCTCTAGGAGAAAAGGTAAATCAGTGCACTAAGATGTCCTGTCAAAAAATTGTTTTCAACTGCCTTTTGGGCTTTGGGAGAAAAATTGGTTTGCACAAATGTGATTTTTATGTACCAAGTCAACATCTTAGCACAGAAAACAATGTATTTTTCATGAAACACATGTTTTTGCACCTAACAATTTTGCTCAAACGCCCATGGTTTTGCACAAATTACATTTTCACAAAAATGTCCCAAAATGTGAGAAACTTTAAAAATGCAGAAAACAAACACAAAACCTCCACAACCCTCTTCTAATTTCACCTAGTGGGGAGAAAATTTTTGAAATTCTTATTCTTGTATGGGAGAATGCAAGAAAAGAATCACGTCCTTGGAATTACATCCTTGGAATGGATTGCCTTTGTTATCAAATCCATAGCAGGACTGAGCATCTGTTTCTACATTTGGATTAAAGGACAATGGATATGCTCTCATACCACATGTTTAGAGGGATCTCAGAGGAAGCTGTAGTACATTTGACAAGTACAGCATTCCTACACTGCTCAAAAGTGAGTAATTGGAGTCTAAGTTTTTTGTGCGTATGCACATGAAAGTGTTGAAAATTCCTTCAGCTGTTTCTTTGGCATTTTACAAATGTGCTAGAAGAAAAATGTTGCTGTCTGAACTTTGTGAAATAAGGCAGTTTAAGCCATTCAAAGAACAGAAAATTGGACTCCTTTGCTTCTTGACAGTAATATAGCAAATGGCATCTTTAAAATGCAGACTGTACAAATCCCTGTATTTTTCCCACTTCAAAATAAGCAGTCTGCATTTTCAAAGCATCAAATGAAAGACATTTTATTTTTGCTTTTTTCTTTCCAGGAGGGTTTTACTGAAATAAAGCTGATCTCCTAAATATTTCGTATGCCAGTGTGCAAATGTCAGTGTGCAGGTGTGTTTGTCTCCCAGTGATATCTCATATTTTATTTAAGGATATTTTATGTTGCTTTTCATTTTTAACAAAACCAAATGCAGTTAATAACAAAACTAAAGTATAATAAAAAAACCAATTTCTTCAATTAAAAATATAATTTTTTAAAAAATTAGAAAACCAATAACAGCATTCATTGAAATCATTTCATTTTAAAAAAAAACAGACGTCACTGAGAATGTTAACATAATCAGCAAAATAATCAAGAAAGCACCTGGAAAAACAATCCTTTAGTTGATGCCACCCACACACAGAGCTTTGAAAAGTCTTTTTGTACTTCAGCTTCCAGAATCTGCCAATTTACATTGCCATTAGCTGGGGGCTCTGGGAACTGTAGTCCAGAAAACCAATATTTGTAAGCTCTGGAAACACCCCATTCAATCCCAGTGCTGAAATCATTCCACATGGTGATCAGCCCAGTGGAGTACCTTGGTGGATTATATCATCAGAAATCTCTCAACAGCAGTTGAACAAACTTTTCCAAATAATTTGAAATAAAGACACATTTTTTCAGATAAGAGTCTAAGCATGGAACACATTACTTGACTTTGACTATACAAGAGGCTACAATTTTATTGGCTGCAAATGAAAAGACTTATTTGAGGACAGGGCAGTGGGTCCAGGCATTGGGAAGTCCACTTATCAGCCAGTGATCCATCTCAACCTGCTTAATGTGGGAAGCATGAAATGACAGGAAATGGAACATGCCAGTTCAGCTTTGCACCAAACCATGCTCTATGCTCAGTACTACCAGATGAAGTCAGCATGGAACCCACCTGCTTCCTACTAATGATACTGCAACCACAACCAGGCCAAAAGACCATGCCAAAGGTCATCCACTACATCTGAAATCTGAATGCTAATCAGCTGAAATAGTGCATCTATCTTGAAGAAAATGTTGAATGAGCTCTGTGAAAGGTTCCACAGCAAATTGCTCTTGTCTGGTTCCATTTCTAATACTTGTGGTACCAGGAGTTGATTTCCAGTGGACTTTGGTTGTTGCTTTGTTGCAGGTCTCTTAGAGTCATACGAATCACATCTGGTTCTCACCAGAGATCTGTGAGTAATATTTAGTTTCATCATTACCCATTGAGAAAGTTGGAAAATAGCTATAAGGGTGTAACCCTAATGAGCATTGGTTTGGCTCAGTGTTGCAATACAACTGTGTAGCACAGGCAGAAGACTTCTGCAAAAGCTCCTTTGTTGGCATCTCATTGGATGCTTGGAACTTTTGGAAAAGTGTATATGTGCTTAATTTAATATATAATTGTTGTATTGTTGTTTTACACACACACACACACACACAGAGACTTAAATTGTGATTGTATTTGCAATATTAAATTACAATTGGCCCTATAGAAAGAGATACATGGACACTCTTATACCCTCCACCACTTTGAGAGGAAAACCAGGACATGTGTGGCCAACCAACCCCATCAGAGTGTGGTAAAGTGACAAATGTTATTAATGACAAAGAATGTGCTGGCTAGAAATGGCTGCAGTTTTTGCCTCTGCCTGAGTCTCCTGGGAAGGGCAAAATTTCACTCATTCCTCTCCTTTCCCTCCTGTGAAGTTAACTGAGTGCTAATTATTTTGGTACTTTGAACTCAGTCTGCAGCAACTGAAGTAGCAGAGGAGAAAGGGAGAAAGTGGGAAAAGAGAAAAACTGTGACATTTTAAAAGCGGATGAAAAAATAGGTTGGCAAAGAACTAATCAGAACTGTCCCTGCCAAATAGAGACAGTTAGAAGATATGAACTCTGTTTAATGTGCTAGGTACTAGACTTTCCAAGGCTCCTTGAAAGTAGAGTAAATTCACTATCAGGGGAGGAGGAAGAATCACCAGGGTCATAAAACCACCACATGCACCTTGAGCTTGTTTGGAGGTTCTAGCAGGGGAGCGCAGCTATTGTATACCCTTGATCGAAGAATGATACACTCCTTCTATTGGTATGGTTGTCCTTTTCCACCAAGCACGCAGCTTTGGGATGGATGCACATGGAGCGGTGAGGGAGGAAGGAAGGCTACTCAGCCTCCTAGATGTTCATGCTCCTCTCTGCTCTCTCTGGTGAGCCCAGCCATGGGAATTTCCCCTTTGCCTGCTGTTAGTTGCTGTGAAAATACGTGCTCCACTGCTTCTTCCCAACTCTTCTGTCGTACTCTCCACAAGTTGTCTCTCTGCCTGCTGTCCCATTGATCTTCATTGCTTTGGTGGCTCCTCAGCTCTTGGCTTACTGTCTTCTCTTCTGCTGAAGACTGAGTGCAAACAACCTGGCAGACAATGCTTTTATCCTCCCTTTCCCTCTTGGGCCAGAGAGGAAACTGACTCTTCCATGTCTATTACAATACAACACTTGAAAGGGTGTATGGAAGTGAGAATTGTAGGGGTCTGTCCACACTGTACCCCGCTGGAAAGGATACCATACTACCCAGAGAAGATTGTCGTTCTATTTCTCTTCCCCTTCCTCACAGGGCTTTAACAGTGATCCAGGGGAATCTTGGAACCCCTACTTAATGGTTATAGGTAATTTTATTTTTAAAATGGCATGCTATACATACCTTGGCTTATTCTTTCTCTAGGATATACTTTGTTCTTTTTCTTAAGGCTGTTTGAAGACCAGATCTATCAATACACTCAAGCTATTAATTGCTGAACAGCAAGAACACAAATTTTCATTATTTATGTTAAAATGACATGTCAGCATGGATTTACTAACACTGCTTCCAACCTTAAAGTATCATTTCTGCCATCTCTAAATTTTCTTATTGCTGTGAATGCCTGGGGTGGGAAATTATTCTAGTCATTCTAGATAAAATAGGATTAAGTATTAGGATTTGGGATACAGAACAGGATGAAAAGCGGATTTGTTTACCTCATGCCAAGCACATAATCTGTACATAGTACATACCCCACCATTCCCTTATCTCTACTAGGTAGATAAGTGGAGAATTTACGTGGACTGTGCGTCAAAATGCTGCATTGTGATGAGAGATACTCATCCAGGAGGCTTCCAGGAAAGAAGAAATACTTCCAGATGAGACTTTTATTGCAAAAGTTATTTCTTTTTTTTGGCTACAATTCCCAGAATCCCCTGGCCATCATGACTAATGTGACCAATACATTTTTCATTGGTACCCCTAGAACTCATCTTTCTGAAGGCACCCCAAGAGACACACTACAAAGCTATTCTGCAAAGGCTTATAAACCAATCTAAGGTTCCTATTGTGAATAGGTGAAAAGGAGAGGGAAGCTATTTTGCTATTTCATCATCTGTGTGCAGAGAGAGTGTGTTTACCAAAAGTGAAATTTAGTTGCTTCTTCAAAGCCTGAATTAACAATGAATGAAGATTTTTCTTCTGAGTCCAATTACTTCCAGAGATAAATAAAGCATAATAATGCATGCCCTAATATGATGCCAAGTGGCTGCCTCAGCCAACTGATTGGTAGGGATATTAATTTTTGCTTATATTATTTTCCCATACAGAAGCAAAAGAATTCAAAAGTTTTCTATCTGCTGGGTATGACTATGAAAGTGATTGCACATTTTTCAAATATTTATAGCATTTGGGGATTTTTTAATGAAAAAAAAATCATTTGATTTTGTGCAGAAACATATTTTGTGCCAAATGCACAAAAATACACAAAAATAAGGATTTTGGAGGGCAAATTAGTTTTTTTTAAAGCAAAAAATCCTGAAATTCAAAAATAAAAATATTTCAGTTGACATTTTTTTCTCAGTGAGTTGTTGTCATGTGTGAAGACATGCTTCCTCAGCAAGAACAAGAAAAATTGCAAGTATTTGAACAGGAGCTTGGCTAACTGGCAAGGGCAACCTGTGTTTTGTTTGGGTGTGGTGGAAGAGGCAGCATAAAGTGAGTGGTGTCATGCCCTGCTTCCAGAACATGGACTCTGACTCAGAGTCTAAAATAGGGGGCATGTCAGCACCTGCTGTACAGGAGGAGGTTACAGTGCCACAAACAGAATAGGGGTGGTGCTGGCTCCAGCAGAGAGTCCTGCCCCTTTAGACACAGAAGATAACTTACTAGTACTCACCTTCGTTGAATACAGACAGCAAAGAGCGAACCTGTGCCAATCTCAGAGGATTTATAGCTGGCAACAATTTCCCAGGGAACAGCTGCATCAGGCTGATGACCTATAAAGGTGCCACTCTTCCACTCCAGGAGTTGTCAGAGCTTATTTGATTTTCCTGCCTGCTGGATATCTTGCTGAACTCTATGCCTGACTCTGGATTACCCTGACTGACTTTGGACTTGCTTGCCTTAGAATTCTGTTAGACTTTATTTATGACCTTCTCCTTACTGAATACAAGTAAGTAATGAACCAGGAGGTATTTGTTTTGTTTGAGTTAGCAGCTATGCTGATCTGATGGAGATAGGACAAGTTGTATCTGTTGGGCTAAACTTCTCTGGAGACTATTTTGGGAGAGTTTGTTGAGTCAAGATTATTGTGTCAGTTGGAGTAAGACTGTTTGTTTTTTATGAGCTGAGAAGAGGCTTGTTTGTGTTCTTGTTAGTGTTCTCTTGTGTTTTGATGAGTTTGCGTCTGTTGAGCTAAGGCTGATTGTTTGTGTAAACTGAGTGGAGGCTTGCTTGTGTGTTTGTTAGTGTTCTATTGTTCTTTTGTGTGTAAGCCCAGCTCTTCTGCCTGAGCACATGATCTCTGGAAGGCAGGACATCTACTGAGAGGAAGTGAGTCAGAGGATTGGCTGAGAAGCTGCTCTCAGTTACTAGGTCTCTATATAGCTGCAGCCCCACTCCCTAGAGCTCAGTGAACAGGCAAGGCCAGTAGGAATTTTGTGTGGGTGTTTGGCTGGGGTGTTTTGAGGAGGAGGTAAGAAGTTCTGATTCAGTGCCTGCTGAAGACTACTGAATCTGAATGGTGAGGGAATTACTATAGTCACCTGCAACAGTATGTTTGCGTTCTTGCTGGAAGGTGTGGGTAGTTATATTCACAGCAAGTGCAAGCGAATTGCCCTGTTGAAAAAGAAGATCCAGCAGTTTGGGGCCTGTCTACCTATTTTTCAGCATATTAGGGAGCATGAGGTTTTCTTGGACAGAGCAAAACAGTCTTGGATGGGGATAAGGAAAGCACTGGGAATATCTCTGAGGGAAAGATCAGTTCTCAAACACAGAAAGTAGATATTTGGAAGAATGTAGCACATAGAAGTATAAGGACCAAGGATCATTCTGTGAGTTTGGAACTAAAGAATCAATTTGAAGCTCTCTGCTTCATTAGTGATGATGAAGAACAAGAAGAAGAACAACAGGGTCAGTCCTCGGAGAATATGTAGGTGATCTTGGAAGACTGAGCACATGGCACGGCCCCTGCCAATCCCCAGAGTAGATATGTGGTAGTGGTGGGAGACTCTTTATTGAGGGGAACAGAAGTAGTGGTTTGTGGGCCTGACAGGATGTCTCAGGAGGTGTGCTGTCTTCCTGAGGTAAAAATCTGTGATGTAACAGAGGCTGACAAAACTTGTCAAGCCCACTGATTGTTACCCTTTCCTTTTGGTCCATTTGGGAACAAATGAAACTATAAGCCATAGCTTTCAGGATATCAGAAATGATTATGAGGCTCTTGTAAGGAAGCTGAAGGACCTTGATGAGCAGATTGTCATTTAGTTTTCCTCCCAGTTGAATGGCATGGCCCAGTAAGCCAGAGAAGAATAGCAGAGGTGAACAACTGCCTCTGCAGATGATAATGCTGGGAACAATTTGGCTTTTTGGACCATGGTCTGTGATTTCATGAGGATGGACTCCTGGCAAGTGACGAGTTGTACACAGCTGTCAGCAGTGTTTTTGCTAAGAGTCTCATAAACCTGACCAGGGGGCTTTAAACTGAGTTATGTGGGGACAGTAGTTTTGTGGGCATGAGTTCAAAAATGCTGGAGATAATAGCATAAATGTTATAGAGAGAACTGGGTGAATAATAAAGAATCCAACAGTGGGAGGAGGAAAACCTCAAACAAGCAGCTTGGGGAAATGACCAATGGTTTTAGGTATCTTTAACTAATGCAGAGAATAGGCAGTAAATAAGAAGAACTTGAGCTCTTAACACAGCAAAGCAATTATGCCATAATAGGGCATCATTGAAACCTGATATGAAGAATCTCATGATTGGAACATAGTAATATAGTGGTGTAACCTATTTCGGAGAAACAGACCAAACAGGAAAGGAGGAGCAGTAGCACTATATGTCAAAGATGTTTACACTTGTGTAGAGACCCACGATTTAAATCCTGGAAACCATATTGAGAGCATCTGAGTAAAAATTAAGGGATAGAAACAAAAGCAATGACATTGTGGTGGTCTATTACAGATCCCCAAGCCAGACTGAGGACTTGGATGATGTCATCCTGGAACAGATGACCAAACATTCAGAAAGGAGAAATAACAAGCTAGTAAAATGTGGGCAAGACTATTCTATTGTTAGGTGGATTTGTAATTGGTTGACTGCACAAATCCCAAATAGTAAAAGGTCTGGAAACCATGCCGTATGAAGTGTGGCTTAGGAAGCAGAGTGTTTTAACCTAGAGAAGAAAAGGTTAAGAGGTGATAGGATAATCATGTTTAAATATTTGAAAAGATGTCAGATGAAAGATGGAGCAAGCTTGTTTTCTGCTGCTCCAGAAATTAAGACAACAGATTCAAACTACAGGTAAAGAGATTCCACTCAAACATTAGGAAGAACCTCCTGACAGTAAGAGCTGTTTAACAGTGGAATACACTGCCTCAGAGTGTGGTGGAAGGAGTCTACTTATTTGGAGGTTTTTAAACAGAGATTGGATGGACATCTTTTGGGAGTCCATTGTATTCCTGCATGGCAGGAGATTGGACTGGATGGCCCTTGTGGTCTCTTCCAGCTGTATGATTCTATGGTTCTTTATATGCCAAGCAGACATATAAAAAGGTTCTCTGAACTGGCAGCATAATGTTATTTTATTTGAATTAATATATTTTAATTATATTTTTACAGTTAGGTACTGGAGCGAGGCCCCAGCAAGAAGACTGGCTTGGCTACTATGCACAGATCTTATATCAACATTTTACAAATGAAAACTGGGACACATGTGGCCAAATAACATCAGAGATGGCAGAAGTCAAAGATGGTTAAGATGGCAAAAATTAGTTAACAAGGTAGAACACAAATGGAAGGAGAGGTTGCATCAGTTTGCTCTTGCCAGAATTTGCAGAGAATGACAAGACTCTGTCCCCTTCTCTCCCTTCCTTTTTTCTGAGTTAACAGAATGAAAACTACTTTTGCAGTTTGAATTTAGTTTGCATCAACTGAAGTAAGCTGATGATAAAGGGGGAGAATAGGAGAGAGAGATTGAAACTAGGACATTTTAAAAGCAGAAGACTAATTGGGACCACTGGGATTTAATTGGGAATGTCCCTGCCAGATGTGGACAATTGGAGGGTATGAAAATATTTACTAAGAACAGAAGATGAATACAGTTAGACCTACTCAAACCACATGGGCAGGAGTTGCAGCTCTCAATTCACAAAGTTTGGACCAGCAAAATAGAAACGATGTAGCTGTTAATAACACGTCTCCTCCTCCTTCTTGTAATTAAGGCCTAATCAAAGATGAAGTAATTAATGGGAATGTGAACCAAGCAAGATTCTCACCTCATCTCTTATACTGATGCATTGAGGGCCTTTGCCACTTGTCAGCTAATTCTGGATTCTGTCTGGGGTCACCTTTATCAACTGTGGTTCACCCAACTTATGACAGTGGTTAAACCAGACTGGCCTAGTTAACATCAACACTCCATTTAAAGTCTTAGAGTTCCAGGATAATTATATGGGAATGAACAGACCCTTTGGGTACCATTTTAGGTTATTTATTATAAATATTCATATAGGTAGATATACATATAAATTCCCTTAAGAGAGAAATACAGGCATAGCAATGACTGGACACTTCAGATTCATTACATTCCATGACACTGTGGGCAAGGCATCTTATATTAGCTCATATAGCTATCAAGATGTCCATCAGGACATTTCATCTTAACACATAACACCAGAGAAACGCACGGAATGACCTTTAGCAAGTTACACTCTCTCAGCCTCTGATGAAAGCAAAGGCCAAGAAGGCCAAATCTGGCCAAGAAAACCCTGTGATAGGTTCATGATAGGGTCACCACAAGTTGGAAGTGACTTGAAAGCACACAACAACAACAGACACTATCTTAGCCTTACCATCATGAATCAGTATTACAGAGTGGCATGTCAGGGCTATCAGGAATGATCTTCCACTGTTTATTCAAACAGTGTCTTTGGCAGTGTTGGAGGCAAGCTGAAAAGCAGCCTGATTTTTGTGGCTCTGACTTAGCTCTTTCATTCTCTTCTGGCACCCTCACAACACATTGGCCCTTTCTCCATCTTACTGTTTTCCATTGTTGTCCTGTCACGATTCTGGCAGTGGCACTGTCAGGATGGGAGCACGATCTGAATGCTCCCCTCTGCACTTGGCCAGCTGCCTGTGAAAGGGTAGCACAAGGGACATTCTCCTTCCTCCTGCAGTGCAGCCAGCCACTTCCTGTGCTGCACTGGGGAAGGAAGCGCCTAGATCATGCTTCCACCCTTTTTACGTGGCTGCTGGTGACAGGAGCACCATGTGATCAGGGGCTATTACTGGATTTTTTTCTGGTAATGGAATATCCCACAGTTGCAATGGCTGGAGATGCGTGGGCAGCAGGACTGTGATGACATCCTGTGAAAGCACAACCCATGGATTAGCATCAACAAGTCTCCATCCTGGAAAGTGCTGTCATGCAGAAATGGCCATTGACTATTCAATCAGATGCTTAGATATTATCTTTGTTTGGTATACTAGAAATCTTTGTCTAGTGCACACCACCCTTTTAGAATTTTCTATTCTACCTGTTCATCAGGTGTCACTTAATGCATCAACTTGCAGTGTTATCTTCAGGTGGTTTTTATTTTTTATGCTTACATATTTTAAGGGAACATCTGGCAGTCTTCCCAGACTTGAAATCTAAATAAATTTTTTCCTTCTTTTATTCTAAGACAGAAAATTGGCAGACATTGTCACTGATCTTATCGTCTATATTCTACAGTCTATAGGTTTTACCAGGTTATATGCCCTTTTGGCTTGTAATAAGAGAAATTACTGTTTGGTGTAAGAAGTAATGCTTTCTAGCAATTCTTAAAATCACTTTTAAGAACATGTTTAGGCATTTTTAAGGGGATTTTGACAGAGTTCTTTATGCCTGTATCTTATCAAACGTATGAGTTTTGTAAATGACGGATAAAGAAAAAACAACAAACTATACAATCATTAATGCAACCAGCTACCTTTTAACATTGCAGTGAGCAATGACAACAAAAATACCTTTTACACATTATGCGGAATAATGAGAATGAATTACTTTGAAAAGTAACCTTTCATGCACCGGAAATTTAGGTATTTTATTTTATTTTATGTTATTTTATTTTGATAATGTTGAAAATATCTTTCATTGTAGGTTTTTAAATAGAAGTTAGATGTCCACCTCTTGGGGTGCTTTGGTGAGGGATTGTTGCAAAGGCAGGGGTTAACTTAGATGTCCCTTGAGGTTTCTTCCAGTTCTAAGATTCTGTCCATGTACTATCTTTGCTTAAAGCACCCAAGGAATCAAGGGATTGATAAAAATAATTCATTAATACAGAGTGAAAGGAGAGTCTGTGTTTATCTTCAGAAGAAGCTTGACAAAATTTCACTCTTCCATATGCTTGTTCTCCAGCTTTAGACATTTTGATTACTAAATAAGGCATTTCAGCCTACAGCACTGTGCCATCTAATTGTCATTCCTGATACGAAAATAACTGACTGTCACAAAAGATTCCTCTCTTGCATAACAACTTTTGACATCTTTATGACACCTGACATAAGGCCTACATAAGGGTGAGTGACTTTCAAATTTAAGCTTTAAAATCAATTATTCAGAATGGATAATGAAGGACTAGTTTTAATTACTGTGCAAGCCCATCTCTTTGTCTAAGGCAATTTAATTTTAAAAAGGAACAAGAAATGAAAAACAACGTGTACTTTTGGTGTATTTTTAAAAGGTGTTACACATTTCTTGAAAAAGACAGAGCTTTATACAACTATTGAGTTATATTCTTAGCAGCTATAGAGAATTTTTTGAATTGTCAGTCCTTGTGTAACAGATTATTTAAATCTGCAAGAATCCTGCTTTCAAATGTACAAGCTCAGCCAAGGTAAGAGATTAACAACCAAGTATGGTGATGTCTGTGTGCTCTGTTCTCTACACCTCTCTCTGTAAACTGGGATTAGAAAACAATTCCTGCATATAGAATTTCCAGTGTAAAAAGATTGATAGCATCATAAACTGGATTGCTTTTTCTTGAAAGACTTCAAAGTAGGAACATTTTTCAACAGCGAAATACCATGGGGGAAAATGAACACTGTTTTTCCACTGCCAGGTATAGTAAGACATATTAATAAATGAATGCATTTACCAAAATAAATTCCAGGGGACTGCCCCTACTTTTTATTAATTATATTTATATTGTGCCTTTCTTCCAAGGAACTGAACGTGCCATATGGGTCCTTCTTCTTCCATTTTATGTTCACAACAATTCTGAGAGGTGGGTTAGATTGGGAGACAACTATTATGAGGTACTACTTCTAGCTCAGGAATTTGAGAGGCATATAGATCCTTATCACACTACACTGTTACAGTGCTATATTCTAGTTTAATTGCCATGGCAACATCCCATGGAATTCTGGGGTTTGTAGTTTAGTGAGGCCCAACAGATCTCTGGCTGAAAATTCTAAATGCTGCTTCCTAAACTGCAAATCCCAGCATCTCATAAGATGTTGCATGGAAATTAAAAAAGACTATAGTAGTATAACGGTATGGTGTCATAAAGATCATAGTTGTGTTAGTCTGTTACAACAAAACCAATGTGGATTCCAGCCCACTTTATCAGATGGATCTTCATGAAGCTGACTGGATTCCACAAAAGCTTCGGCCAGTACCACAAACCCTCTCCTGATGCCCCCCAACCCAAGGTGTGAGAGAGGAGGTATAGGGCCACCATGCTTTTTCCCTGACCTGGTTTGGACCCTGAATGTCTGTTCCCTCTACCATGCCTAAGGTCCCTCTCACAGATGCACACATTTTGATATTTTCCACTTTTGCAAGGGTCCTACATCCTTAACCCTAGCAAATGAAGAGGGCTGACTGTATTTCCAATAGAGGAAGTGGGGGAAGGACTGAGAACATCATGGATGAAGACTTTCTTTGGGATTGGCCATGGTATTCCTGATTCTTTATTTCTTTTTCTTTTTAAAATTTTTTTAAGAACCCTTTGTGTTCTACTACTATAGGGGTATAGCAGTAAGTAAGTAAGGAAGCCCACTAGAGCACAATGAAGACATGTCACACTAAGGCCCTTTCCACATGTGGGGGTGGAAACGGGCGAAAACGCCCCAAAATGGAGCTTACCGGCAGCCGGGAAGTCCGTCGCGACGCGGAGCAGCGTGAGCTCGCTGCTCCGCAGTCCTCCGGCATCCCAAATGGCAGATTCCGGTTGGTGGAGGCTCTCCACCAACCGGAGAAGCTCACCAGCTGGAAGCCCGCCCCTGGCAGATCTGCAGGCATGCACTTGCGCACGCCTGCAAATCTGCGTCGGAGCCGGGCGATGGAGCGGCACGGGGCTGCACGCTGCGTGCTTTTTAAAAACCTCGAAAAAGAGGTTTTTAAAAAACACGCAGCGCGGCTAGTTCCGGCCGCTCCTGAGTGGATTCTGGTGTGGAACTACAAAAAGTAGTCCACGCCAGTCCACTCTACGGTGTAGAAGACCTCCGTGAGAGGTCGCTCTGCACCATTACAGAAGCCCGGTGTGGAAATGGCCTAACACTATGATGGTGATTTTCCTTCCTTCCTTCCTTCCTTCCTTCCTTCCTTCCTTCCTTCCTTCCTTCCTTCCTTCCTTCCTTCTTTCTTTCTTTCTTTCATTTTTGTTGAAGAAGGAAATGTGAGGTAGGAGAAAGTGATTACAGCTTCCTGGGAAATAACCAAAGTGGGAATGTGTGGGGGAGAAACTGGGTGGCTATCCAAACCTGTGTAGAATAGATATAACCGGAATAGGTTGCTACAGGCGCAAGGCCAAAGATAGCATTACCATGAGATTAGCATGCCTTCAAATTGGCATTTCACCTTTCTTCCCACTTGTATGGAGGCTGATCTTAAAGAAAAGTGATATATTACATTTCTGCCTCTTCAATTTCACATTTGCTAAAGATTTCTTGAATGGATGCCATCTGGTCTTGGAGTCACTCTGGTGTTAACTGATTCATTCTAAGTCCTCTTTGACTTCAATTTGATCTTTGGTTAACCCTCTGCAATAGAGACAGATACAAATAATGTATTTAAATTCACCATGATTACTTTCTTTGAGTGTTCCCTTTACATTTTTTTTATTATCTAATGGCTCTCCTACCTTATTGTCTGGTTTCTTGTTTCAAAGACGTTCCCTTTCTCTTGCTTTTCTTTCAAGTCACTCGTTTTTCTTTCTTTCTTTTTTTAAGGTTAATTAATCATATGAACTTTCTCATAAATTTTCATATGTATAAAATACTACTCTGAATTCAAAATTTCTATTTTCTTTGTTGTTGCAGAAGTTTTCTTAGGATCAAACTATCAGGTATGGTCATTTACTGAAAGCTATGGATACCCTTTCTTTAAACTTAATACTCTAAAGGTAACAAGTTCCTGTCTGACTTTGGAAGCTAAGCAGCATTGGCTCTGATTAGTACTTGGATGGGAGACTGCCATTGAATACCATGTGCTATAGGCTATATTTCAGAGGAAAGAACTGGTAAAACCACCTGAGTATTCCTTGCCTAAGAAAATCCTATGGAATTTATGAGGTCACCATAAATCGTTAGGTGACTTGAAGGTGCATGCACAAACAACCACCATGAATGGCAGTGGGCAAGACTGGAAATGTGATGTACAGACAGTTTAACCCTTTTTTCCCAGATCTGAGAAATTTTCCCCCTTCAAGCTCCTTACTATTCCTTTGTCTTCACAGGTACTGTAAGGAAGGCTAAACCTTCCTGTGTTCTGGAAGTTGTTAAATTAGTCGTTACTTCCAACTAATTTAATTTCATTCAATGAGTCTGTTCTAGTTAGGGCTAGCAATGGGATTTAGGTCTGGGTTCACTGTCCTAATGTTCATTAACATTAATTGTTTTTATGCAATTAGCGAACATTAGGATAGTTTAGCATCTATTTTAACGCACAGGAGAGGTCTTCCTCTGGTGTGAGAAAGTCTGGTACATAGTGAGGAAGCTTGATGAACGCCTGTTCTGAGATACTGCTTCCCATTTGCAGTTTTGGTCAATACTCTCTTTTTTGTATCAATAATAATATTTCAAAAATCTGTTGTAGCTGGCTAAAGAACTGGATTCCCCTTTAAGTCAATAAAGGTTATTGAATTATTAATTTAACTTTTCATTTGGCAGCCCTCATGTCTAGCAATTTACCCATCATGAAATAGGCCAGGGATGGTCAAAGTGTGCCACCTATGGCTGTTCTTGTGGTCCCTAGGGCTTTCTGGGATCAAAATGTGTTTGGCCCCCAAAGGTTCTGTGAAGGGGGCATGTGCAGCATTTTTACGATGTTCTGGAGCACTTTAGAGCAAAGAGAACAGATAGTGTTCCTGTTTTAAGAGAGGGTTTTCCTAGGCCTATCATGACCCAGACAGGCTAAAACACATGGCAAAAAAACTTGCCACATGACTCCTTGGACGGCATTGGTTTGATCTTTTTTTTCAGAGTGGTCCAAAGTCTAATTTTGTCCAAGAGGCTTTAGTTGGTGAAAAATTTTGTGCCTTAAATGCCACTTGGATCTAATAATAGGAGTAGCCCTGTTAACACCCCCACATTGACTGTCTACTCCTCCAGTGTGAAAGCAACCTGTTCAGACTAAGTTCAGCACCATGTGTCCAGTCAGATGGGAATATTTATGAAAGATCATAAGTGCTGTGCTGAATCAGACTGAAAGAATGCCAGCTCCAATGTTCTGTTCCCATAGTAGTCAATCAAATGTCTGTGGGAAGCCCACAAGCAGGACACAAGTGCATTAGCTAGTTTTGCTTAGGCTTTCTGCAATTGATATTCAGAACCCTACTGTCTTCAACACTGAAGGTGATATGTAGCCATCAATGAATGATGGAAAGTCCATCTTTTCTGGATTGAGTTTCATTTTATTGGCCTTCTTCCAGTCTAGTACTTATCCCAGATAGTGATTCAGCAGCTTTGCTGCCTTTTCTGAATCAGATAAAAAGGAGAAATAGAGGGTACCATTGTTGTATATGTTCTTCAAATCTCCTGATGACCTCCTTGTGCTGTTTCATGTAGAAGCTAAAGGGGATGAGAGACAAGACGGAGTCTTGTAGACCCCTTAGAATAAGAACCATGGGCTGAGCAGTATATTTCCATTATCATACTCTAGAATTGTCCACCACAGAATGACCAAAATGCAATACCTTTGCTGAGATCTAGGTTGCCCTTTTAAAGAAGAAAGGGTGAAATAGAATTTTTTTTGAAAAAGTTTTTAATTTTTTTCGAAGTTGTATTCTTTTTAGAAATTGTCTCATGATACAAACAAAATATGATAACCTTAGTTTAGTCATTTTGCTTCTTACTATTGTTCAGGCTTGAATTGTTCTTGGACCTTTTTAATTTCTCTTTTTGGCAGTGTGTGGTATTCATTCTTTAATCTTAACATCCTTTAATCAGAACCAAATATTCTTTCTCTCACATAGAGAGATTTGTGCTGGATGCGGATAATGTGAACTGTAGTCAACATATCTGGAGAATATCAGATTGTAAAAAGCTGTTACAAAGCATTGAGTATCTTACTAGAGTGCAGTTAAAATTTTGGTAAAAGAAAAATGAAATAGGGGAAAGAAGACTGAGAACTCTACTATACAATGTTATTGCTGTTTCTCATCATGTATAAGTCTGGTTCATCAGGACGATGGTTGCACTATTTACTGGATCACACCAATGTTTTTTTAAGTTCCTCCTGCCTGTTCCTACTCCCTTTCTACTTTTCCCAGCAATTTGTTAAAGTAAGTGATGGTTTATATGACAGCTTTTGAGCTGTCTGTAATGGGTGATCCACACATTCTTTTTCCATTTCACAGTATTCAGCTTATTCATGGGGAAAATGAAGAACGAGAAGTCCATTATCAACCCCCAAACCCAGGTCAATGGGCATTCTCTGTAGCAATAATATTGGATGGTTCTGTTCACAAGATGAACTTGAATCAAAAGAGCACTTTTCACATAAGTTCTTTAAATTTTTAGCAAGCTTCTTAGGGACTCTTGACTAAACTTGCTGTACAGGGAGAGCTACCACAGTTGCCTTGTGTCCTTGGTAACATTGCCTGTAAAGGCATTATAACTGCAGGCAGGGCAGAAACATGACACCTCCTCTTCCCTATTGCAGCCTACTATGAGGAATAATTGTGCCCCCGAGGTCCAGTTAATGATTCATTTAATTAGAAGATGCAGTTAGAAAAGATAAAATTAATGTGCTTGCTGTTCTACATTATGAACAGCTATTTTATCTGTACTACCGCACAAGCTTACTTTCCTGAAATGTTTATTTTGCTTCTTGTTTTGTATCAAAAGTGTTGTTAACAATCAGCTGCCATGCTGAGCCCAGAAATTGACCATACCCCTTAGTCTGATATTTTAGATGGATTGTGGCATTCAGGGGTGTTCAGGAGAAAAACTGAACCCATCCAACTTGTTTCTTATAGTCTTTTTTCTCTAGCTATATTCGACAATGAACTTCTTTCATCATAAGGCACAGTGAGACAGATAATTTCACTTTATCACTTGAGTTTCCTAAATCACACATATCATTTGACAAAAGATGACATGAATGTAATCCTTAATTTGATACTTTGGAGGAATAATCAATGCCAACAAGTTAAAGAGGATACATATTTTGCACCATATCTAGCATGGAATATATACATTTCTTTCATAGACCAAGCTTCAAGATGCATAAAAATAGAATGTGTTAAATACAATCACAAGGGGGAAGAAATGCACCCCATTGCTCCTATTAGAACTTTTGAGCCACATTCCACTGTATCACTAGTGTTGACATGCCAAACGGTTTTGGCAAGACCTCCTTATTGCTGTAGACCTTGATGGGATAGTTATCAATAACTGTTCTTCATTAAAGATGGGAAAAAAGTGGCCTCCTTTTTTCATTCCCCCAAAATTGGCTCAATTCTGATGATGAATTATGACAGCATAAGTTTGCAAATCACTTTTTTTGCAATTGCAGAGGTTGGAATTCCATTCTGACCACACAACGTCCCAAATCCTTCCCAAATCCACCTTGTAAGAAATGTGGGCCCCCAACACAGGCATTTCCTTGTCATTGGAGGCTGGGTAGTGATCAGTGGGGATGTGTCCAGCTATCTTCTGTAATTGGATGTGCTTCAAGGGCCAATAGAGAACCCATTCCCCCCAACAGATTCTAGCACATTCAGTTACAGGAAAATAGCTGATACAACCCTGTGCATTCTTCTACCGTCCATTGTCTGACAACACAAAAATGGACTGCTTGAGTTCCTGTTGAGTGCTGTCTGTGCTGCTTTGTAAGGTGGTTCATGTATGTGTGTATGGGGGGGGGGGCGGGAAGACAGGTAGGATTAGGAGTTATAGCTGTGGGGACATAGCTACATGAGACATATACATCTCCCAATATAGAATTCCAGCCCTTGTCTCAAGAATTTGCACTTTTGCCATGATTATGAGGCAGTTTGGAAGAATAAAACACCTACAACAGTGTGCATTTTGTAAACTGCAAACGGTTAAAAATGAGCACCTGTAAAAAAAATATGAGGATAATGTGCATATTGTGTAAAACATGTCAATAAACTTGTACATTTGAAAAATTTGTAAAAATGTGCATGTATATCCATGTGGAAGCTGAACAGCAGAATCTCACAATCTGATACAAAACAAAGATGATAAGAAAACACAGCTAGGATTGAGAGAATTTGCCACAAAACTGACAGTCCTCTCCTTACTTACTACTTTCAGTATTATTCTAGATTATGCTGGTGGACTGAAAATCTCTGCCAGGTGTAACTTCACTTGAATGTTATTCCATTTAGTAGCAAGGGCAGGCGGGGGGGGGGGGGTAGTCAGGCAGCTTACACCTATGTTGCCACAGCTGGATGTATGAGGATGACATCCTTCTATACCTTCTGGAAGTCCTCTAAGGAAGCCAGGAGGTCTAGGATGATGCCTGCTTCTACATGTGTTCTTATGCACATGTCCTGAGGTGGGTTCTGCAACTCCTGTCCTTCCCTGGATGCTACATGACTATAGAGGGGATAAACTGGTTACAGAATAGTAAGTAAGGAGTTCAGGATACCATTGCAGATGGACATGCTCAGTATCACCACCTGCAGTAACTGAAAAAAGAACAGGATGCTAAGGACAGGATGCTATCATCTTTATCTGTGCAGTCCTGCAAAGTTCCATTACATGCTGTGATAACTGTTTAGTAGATAGATAGATAGCCATTGTGAATGATCAGTTAGGGCTAAAAGACAGATTCCATAATCAAACAGGTTACATTCAAATCTGTGTCTTCTTTTCATTGGTTCAAAGTTTTATATTCTAAGTACTTAGCCGGAGATTGATACTGTCTGGGCATTGGATGCAGGCAAACCAAATTCTACATACTGACAGTAATATGGATTTTCAAGGAAATTTTTGAACCAAATGATTTTTCAGGAAGAGACTGGACCTGCCACTTTTCTTAAGACCTGAACTTTCAAGATACCTTATATTATATAATTTATCTGTCTGTCTCTCTTTCTCTGTCTCTCTCAGAGGCTATAATGTCCAACATTATGATGACAAAGCTACATCATTGAGACAATGCACCACAATGCGAATGAATTGCAATGAGGTCTAAGAAGGCACTGTCCAAGATGTCCTGTTGTGCAGCTAGGGCTCCCATTTCATAATGGGACAGGTGCCCCAGAACATTGTGTCTCAGGTCATGTTATGCACGTTATGCACATTATGCATTAAGACTGTTCCACAACAGCTACGCAACTGACTTTGCTTATGCAATGGTTCTGATGGCATAGCTACTTCTCATCTCCCATCTTAGAATATGAATGTTGCACAAAGCAAGTTTAGGCAATCATAGGTCAGGTTACAGAGATGTGACTTCCAAACAGGATGTCAGACATGGTGTAATTAATTAATTACACTTCTATCCTATCTTTCTTCCTATCAGCTCAGGATAGTGCATATGAGTCTGTTTCTCCTCATGTCATCCTCAAAACAACTTTGTGATATAATTCAGGCCAAGATTACCCCAAGAGACCGATGGCTCAAAGAGGACCAAACACCACTGTTCTAAGTCTTTCTTCAACACTAACCACTATACTGCACTGGTTCTTGCATCTCATTGTCTCCAATTTCTGTCTTTTAAGCTAGCAGCTAACAGAAAAAACTAGAAGAAAGAAAGGGTATGTTCTTTGTTAAAGAATACAGTTGGCTGGTGTGTAGAGTTTATCAGATAAAACTTTATAAATCCATTTTATGTATTTCACAGGCCATCAGAGTCCTTAAATACAATTCTTCTTGTTCCTGTAAAACAAAACCCTGACCAGCTTGTGAGTTGTGATGAGAGGTTAAGGTGGTTGAAGTAGTTCGTCTCATCAACCGTTATCCAACTTGATTATTGCTGTTTAAGGTATAATAAATTTCCGGCTAAGAATAACATGTGGGGAAGCGTAGCACAGTTACAATCTTATGATAAATTAATAAGTACAAAGAACACGGTGACCACTGAATGCTTCAGGGAAAATGGGAAAAGGTATTAAAAGGACCACAGTAAATTTCAAGGTTGGAAGACAAAACCATTAAGATGAAAAAGATCACAGTCAGTGGTTACAGTCCTGATACTTTGAAATTACTGCTACGTACTCCAGCAGCTCTAGTTTCTAATCCTGTCTTAACAGTTTACATTGTGTATTGGATTTATTCTAATATATATCTTACCTGCTGGTTTGTCTTTGCTGAACTTCACAGTTAATATCAGCATGAACTGGATTTAGAAGATCTGAGCATTAGAAGATCAGAAACATTAATTGGAACATGAGAAATACTTGCAAAATGTTCTTTCATATTTTGGGTCTTTGTTTGCCAAAAAAAAAAAAAAAGCACAAAAACTGGTAGTTTTTTCTTTGCACAAAACAACATTTTGCATAGAAACTAGTATTTTACAGAAAACTTTTGTGCAAAAAATATATGTGTGCAAAAGACTGAAGGGTTTTTACAGAAACAATTTCATCATCAGAAGACCTCAAATAAAAGAAAAACCTCTCTAAAACAAACAAATATCTCATAATCTGTTTTTTTTAAACAATACTTTTCAGTAATTACTTGTTTTTGGATCCTAGAATGAAGGAAGTGAAAAATGTCATCTTTCAGATAAGTCTCAACAAATGTACACACTGCTGTAGCATACTACATGCTGTATTCAAGTGTAGGAGAAAGAACATGCATTTTCAAGCCAACATTAACAGGCGTTTCTCAGAGAGATTTACCCACTCCTTCTGAAAGTGGCTCAATTATATTTTTTGTTCATTTTTTTT
The DNA here is from genome assembly GCA_030412105.1 of Cyclura pinguis. NCBI lineage: Eukaryota > Metazoa > Chordata > Lepidosauria > Squamata > Iguanidae > Cyclura > Cyclura pinguis. Next base: position 234,375,873 of record CM059601.1, on the reverse strand, counting down.
TAATTCGCTGATAGAAGGGATCCTGTCTAGTATATTGTTCTGTAGCACAGCAATAATCTCCAGGACTGTCTTTCAGTTTAAAGTAGTAAGCAATATACCTTCCTGCCCAATACTTTCAAAAATACTGCTTGGACTACAGTTCTCAAAATGTAGCCAAAAAAGTGACATGTCCTAGCGTTGATCCAAACACTGGTCATGACTGCACAGCCTTCTTGTATGGAAGATTTATAGACTGATGCCTATAGTGCGGGAACAAATATTACCAGCACAAGGAAAGGATGGTCAGTTATTTAAAATCCCACAGGCATCTCTTCTTCATCATCAGTGTCATTGGCATCATTATCATACAGGATTGCTAGCTTCTAGAAAGTCAGGGAATGTCAGAGAAATGGAAATTGGTGAAAAGTTAGGGAAACTCAGGGATATTGTGATGAAGATTTGTTGTTGTCATTATGTGGCTTCAAGTCAACACTGAATTATGGTGATCCTATTGTAATGTTTTCATGGCAAAATTTGTTTGAAGAGGGGTTGACGTGCCCCAGGATCACTCAGTGGGTTGCCATGCCTGAATGGGGTTTAATTTCCAGTCTCCTGGTTCAGTGCTAAAACCACAACAACATGCTGGCTCTGTGTGATTAACATATCATCATCTCTACTTACGTCCTGCCTTTTTCTCAAAATTATGCTTGTGCATATTTGTATAAATAGAATTTTTTGAGATGCCAGTGGAAGAGGACAATTTGTGCTTGTGCAGTTGAAGTCAAGAAATGGGCAGAATACAAGTGTAATGTAACAGTGCACAGGTATGCTATACTATGCTATGATGATATAATCCTGAAGAATGTTTATCTTCAAAATCACATAGTTCTATTATCGCTATGAACAGTAAAATAGAATAAAAACGACTCTACGTAATAGCATTATTTTATTATGGAGAAGCTGCTTGGCTTCTTGCAGCTGGGCAATTTGTGAGTTCAAGCAAACTGGAATCAGTTTCAGTTCAATTGAAGGCATGAATATTTCGAAATGAGTCAGCAAACTGTGCTGACTGGACTTACGCCGTTTCCACACTAGCCTGTTATAGCGCTATGATTCCACTTTCAGCATCCTATGGAATCTTGGGGTTTGCAGTTTCGGGAGGGGCCGATTGGCCCCTCCCTAAACTGCAAACCCCAGGATTCCATAGGATGTTGAAAGTGGAATCATAGTGCTATAACAGGCTGGTGTGGAAATGGCCTTAGTATCCAGCCATTATTCCTTCTATCCAGCTGTAAAGTCCAGTCCTGTTACAATGTTATTGCACTGTCAACAATAGAAATGGGATTGTTTTAGCAGTTAGATGGTACATGCAGAATAAAAATAAAGCTATTTTAAAATGTATCTTTTGTAAGGCAGGGGTTAACCTCCTTATTTGATATAGTTAAGCAGAAACCTTTCTACTCCTGCAAAAGAAAACTGCAGCTTTAAAACAAGAGGAGAAATGTTCTGCCATTTACCAACATTTAGAGATTCATTGTATTGAAGCTTTCATCTTGGTGTAATTTTTAGTCCAATTTCAAAACAGATATGTTTCTTCAGTTAATCTTCAATGTTCAAATAAGCTCATACTCCAGTTTCTCGAGAAAGAAAATGCATTTAGGTGCTTGTTTAGTTTTAAACCATTTAATAACATCTTTATTTAATCATTGCATTTGTTGGATTTTTTTAAAAACATGGGGTTTTTTGAATAGTGGTCAGGGAAATCAACACAAGTTGGTCAGGGGAAATAAGAGAGATGGAAAATAAAGTATGGGAGCCAACCCTGTGACAACAGCAACAAAAATGATAATTTAACAAACTCAGTTTTTAATGAAATCTCAGTCACCTCACTCTGCCTAGTGGGAAGGGTGACAGATCACTTGAAACCAGAGCCCGGAAGAATAACTTTTTGGGCCATAATTTCCAGAATCTTCTATCCACTGGTTATGCTGGCTAGGGGATTCTGGGAGTTGTGATTCAAAACTACCATGGTACTGGTGAATGTACATCTGATCTTAGCTAGAGTGTTTGCCAAGACCTGCTGTCTTGCTTATGAGTAGGTTACAACCTTGTTTGGTTGGTAGAGGTAAAGAATCTGAGGACTGCTGCAAAATTTAAGACTAATCCACAAAAGGATCTAATTACTGCTTGTGGTTTAACTATTTGAGGAAGAATTTCAAGGAGGAAGCTGTCTAGTGCACCAGTTGTGGACTGATGATGACTACTATCTGATTTTTCTTAAGCTTTATGTTTTGTTGTGGGATAATTTTTTTGGAAGATCTCTGGCAAAGGTTTTATCTCAGACAGTCTGCTGCCATAACAGCAGCCTACAGACATATAGAAGCCTCTTCCATTCAAGGCCAGAGCTTGGAAAAAGTTACGTTTTGGACTACAGGTTTTGGAATCTCCTAGTCAGCATGCCCTGGTATGAATTCCAGGTCAGATGTAACTTTGCCAGTACCAGGACATTATGGGAGGTGAAGTCCAAAACAGTAACTTCTCAAAGCCCTGTTCCAGTTTTTTCCCAACACATGAATAGTGTGAGGCTGGAGCGATCCAGGATTGTGAAAGCAGAGAGGGGCTAATGCATATAGTCCTGTTTAATGTCCATGCAGTGTTACGTATATGGAAGAAAATGGCCTGAATAGGGTTTATGAGTAATGGATGTGTAAATAAGAATGTCAAGGAACATTACATTTTGTCAAGATGGAAGCCGCGTTTTACCGGCCTAAAAGGAAATCTGGTGATCAAGAGGTTAAATATCAACCTTTCCTACTATAAATCTTCAGTCCTAGTGTTATTTCCTTCTGCCATATGGATGTGAAAGCTGGAAGTCAACCAAGATACAGAAAAGAATCTAAATGTTTTCGGAGGCAAATGTTCCAGAAAAGAGCCAAAGATTAAATGGGATGAATTCATAGCAGATGCCAAGATTCACCAGAGAGTTTCTTGACCCTTTCTTCTCAAAGTCATCCAAAAAAGATGGGAATAACTGGCAATGTGTTTTGAGGGTAAAGCTAAAGCATCTGTTGTAAGATGTATGCCATTGGCCAACTGAAAGGAAAAGAATGGGTGGAATAATCTCTCATATTGTTTGTTCCTATGCAGTATTTGATAATTCAGCAGGCCTGGATGGTGGAGAAAAAAAAGAAGTGGGTTTTTCCACTTGTTCATTCCAAATTTCATTTGTTTACTTCCACAATTAACTTGTACAAAACTATTTGGTTTGAAGCCAAAAGTGTTCCTGGTGAACAAAAGGAAGTGATCTTCTCTATTTTTTCCTTATTTGTGTTTTACTACAGATTCTGTTCTGGAGGTTGTCCCAGCTCTCAGAAGACTGCAGCAAGAAAGTCCTATTCCATGACTGGTAGTCAACTAAGAATGGTTGTGATCTTGCCTTATAGTGATAAATCCACAATGAATTGTGTTCGCTTTGGATGAGACCACTGATTTCAATGGGATCTCAGCAGGATTATGTCCTACGTTGTTGGACAAAATTATTAGGTTTTTTTTTTTTAAAAAGAATGAGTTCAGAAGAGTAAGAGAAAAGGAAGACTCTGCTACATGTACTATTTTATACATTACATATCAACTCTTTATCATTTTGAGACTTCCCAAGAATGTGTTTACATGAATTAAATAGTAGGCATAAGTAAGGAGAAAAATTTTTATGGACTCTGAGTGGAGAAAGTTCATTCTATTAGCATATAGTACAGTTAAAAAATCCTTGCTATGACTAAAAAGGGTGAAAATACAAGGCTGGAATGGGGAGAAAAGCAATCATCCCTATATACAATGCTCTAAACAGGCAGATAATATAGAGCACAATCAATAGAAAGAACTGAGACTGCTCATGTTTAGTTATGATTTTATTCTCCTGCATTACAGAATAAAAGGGAAGCAACATTATACCTCTCTAATTTATAAAAACCAATGGAGGAAGCAGCAAATCCCACACAGGAGACATTTCATTTTTCTATGTATAAGCCAAAGTGATTGGAATGGACCTATAAATTGTAACTCTTCAGACTATGCATTTCCAGGCATCGTTTTTGTATCATACTGCAAATAACATAAAGACAAAATTGTGGGGTTCTCAGAGGACAAAATAAGGCTGTACACCCAAGAATAAGCTCCCCGGAGTCCAGCCTCTCTCATTTTCTATTTCCTCTTTTTTGTGATACAATTATTGCCTTCAAATTTTATCACTAAAATTTATTATTAATTTCTGAGTTTCCTGTATCTATCTGCTCTCCAAGAGGGATCACAACTGCTTTTCAAAAGAGATCACACAACAACCAATGCTTAATTCCTTTGTCAGTAACAAAAATACAAATAAGTTATGTTATGTTAAATTATAAAGGATAGCTTTACTCTATTTGTGATATAGCAGTGAAGTCTAGATGTGTGTTTTCACTAAATGAGGAGGAGGAATATCACATAGCTCAAATGCTGGCTTGTGCTTTGTTGTGGGTATTGCAGCAAAGACAAAGTGGATAGGAGGAGAGTGTGTTTACTATCAAGTCCAGTGGCTTGTAGCATTCAGATTTTTTCTAAAAGGTTTTTTTTTCTTTTTGAGAACTGGGAAAATAAAGACTAACTTTTAGAATTGTAAGTATAATTGTAATATTGGCATGATAACTTAATTAATTACTTTAAAAATAACTCTCCAAATTCTTCCAAACAGTATATCCTGATGACTATAAGACTGCAGTGATATTTTGAAATGGAGACTTGTTTTGTTAATAATAACTACCATCAAGTTGACTTTGAGTTATGGCGATCCTATGAAAATGAAAGATCTCCAAGTCATCCTGTCATCAACAGCCCTGCTGTGGTTTCTTTGACTGACTATCCACCGAATGGAGTCTTTCTCTTTGCCTACTGCCTTCTACCTTGCCAAGCATTGTTGTCTCTTCTAGTGAGTCACATCTTCACATGATATGTTGAAACTACAACAGTCTCAGTTTAGTCATCTTGGCTTCCAGGGAGAATTCAGGCTTGATTTGCACTAAGACCCATTTATTTCTCTTTTTGGCAGTCCAGAGTATTTGCAGAATTCTCCTCCAGCACCACATTTCAAATGAGTTGATTCTCTTTCTATCAGCTTTCTTCACTGTCCAGATTTCATAACCATGGATAGAAACTGGAAATACAATTACATGAAAATCCTGACTTCAGCATTCAATGATGTATCTTTGCACTTGAGGATCTTGTCTAGTTCCATCATAGCTTTCCTTCCAACTACTAATTTTCTTCTGATTTCTTCAATGACTGAGGCAAGATATGGAAAATCTTGAACTATTTCAATGTCTTTATTGTCTACTTTAAAGTTATGCAAATAATTTATGGCCATTATTTTTGTCTTCTTAATGTTCAACTCCAAACTTACCTTTGCACTTTCTTCCTTGATTTTCTTCAGTAGTCATTCCAAATCTTTGCTATTTTCTGTTAGTAGTATGATGTCAATTGCATATCTTAAATTCTTTATGTTCCTTCCTCCAATGGTCATGTCTCCTTCCTCTTAGTCTAATCCTGCTTTATGTATAATACAGATAGTGTGATAAAATGCAACCTTGCCTGAGCCCCTTGTCAACTGGAAACTACTGTTTCTCCATATTCTATTCTAATGGTGGCCACCTGTCCTGAATATAGGTTAGGATTACTTGAAGAGTTTCATCTGTCATCTTAGAACTTCCAATAAAAAGGCGTTGTACAGATGTTTTATCTTTTCTTCCTTTTCTCCCCTTCTTCCTTCCTTTTTTTGTGGTAAGAAAAATGTTAGAAGCAGCAGCTGGAAAACACAGGACAGTTTCAAACGAGGGATGAGAGAACTGGGATCCCCTATAAATTTCCATGCTCAAGACTATGTGATTCCACAATAAAAGCTTGATGTTGAAACATCTGAAGTGCTGTTCAAACTGCTCCCATTCTGCTTTCTTAGAGAATTCTACCAGCAGTTCTGTCAACTGACCTAGGCCAAAGACACATACAGATGCACTGAAGCTAGCTGTGGTTTCCCCTGGTATAAGGAGCTTGGAACCAGCATTTCAGCTCCCTACAATATGCCAGGCTAATGCTATGTTGAAGCTGATGCATTGTCAGTAATTAAAATGGCAGCCATTGTTGATTTAGACCACTACCATAACCATTTACCACTGTCAGCAGAACTAACTGAGAATGGAGATTACACATCAAAGATCATTCAGTCTTGAGTGCATTTAAACACAGGTCTGATTTAGATATGAAGGATGCATCAATCCTTTAACTGTTAACAGAATTTTCCTAATAAGAATTCTCAGAATCTGAGCAGCAGAGGGATCGGTTTTTCTTAGCCTTGCCAAGCTAGCTCGTGAAGCTTGTTGGTACCTAGTTTGTTGCTGCTTGGTGGAGATATCTCCATTTGTCTATGAACTAAGTACTGCCCACTTGCAACAGAAATTTTGTTGCCTTGCTTCTCCAGCCCTTGTCTTCACAATATGGCTTACCTGACCCTTGATGTTGTGAGAATGAATGGAAGTTTTGGCTTCAGTTTTGGTTCCTTTCCACCCCTTTCACTTGCTCAGCTCAGGGGTAAGGGTGACAACACTTTTACATTCTGTGTTATAATCTACTAGTTTATAGCATATGCTGTAAGGATTTCCCACTCTGAATGTCAATTCTCTTTTTGGAGAATTTGTCAAGTTTGTGCCACTGATGGCAAGAGATTAACACCTAGAGAAGGGTGCGAATTTTGTTAGCTTCTGCCACCCCTGGGTCCTCCTCCTCCTCCTCTTCCTCCTCCAGCTCCTCCTCCTCCTCCTTTTTAAATAAAAAGTTAAAAACTGGAACTGGCTATAGGGAACACACGACTCCCTTGTTGCGACAGCTTCACTGGCTGTCAACTTGTTTCCAAACACAATTCAAAGTGCTGGTTTTTACCCATAATGCCCTAGAGAGCTGATGTTCAGGTTATTTGATGGACCATATTTTCCCTTATGAACCAACTCGTGCTTTGACATCTGCTGAGGAAGCCGTTCTGTCTGTCCAACCACCCTCACAGGTACATTTGGCAGAAGCAAGGGAGAAGTTAGACTGGCATCCTTCCTACTTTCTTTATGGAGACAAGTGAGGACTTTTCTGTTTAGATAGGCATTTGATGATAGACTATATAAGCCCAATCCCACCAAAATAATGCACTGAATCTTGCTGACATGATGGTCTTTGTGTGTGTGTTTAAGGATATATGTTTTGGTCTGTCTTTATTTTTTTTGACTATTTAATCTCATTCTAACTTTTGTATCTTGTGGATTTTTATTTTTTTAAAAAAATTGTTGTAAGCCACTTTGAGACCTGAACTGGGAAAAAGGTGGGATAAAAAATAATATAATAAAACCAACAATGGCCCTAGTTGGGATAACCAACAGGAGTCTAGTGTCGCATTTCTAAATCACAGAGTTCAAATAAACTCAAGGGACTAGTTGAGCAGTTTTCAGGAAACACTTGTATGCTGAGGAAAATCTGCCATGTGCTTCAGCACACCAGGATATTGCAGAAGATTCTGGATATGATCTAGGGTATATGCTCAACATGTGCGGGGCACTGAACCAGGATCTTGCTGTGATATAGAACACAGTCACAGCCAGTATATTTATAAGTCATTGTAGATTATTAATGAGTGACAAACTACCTTCAGACAGTTTGTCATTGAATTTTCCATGGGAAAATTCCAAGGAATTCCAGGGTTGTCCAGAACATTCCTGAAAGCTTCATGTGTAGTTCAGTTCTCTTCCTGGAGACAAAAGTAAATACAGAAGATATTTTACCCTTTCTATTTAAAACCTCAGTGGAAAGAGGTTTGAAAACATTGCTGTTTTGCTGAATTGTAGGTTTTATTCTATACAGTTGGCCCTCCATTTTTGGTAGGGTTAAAGGCAGAGGACCCCCACAAATTTGAAAAAAACACAAATATAAAAATGTTTGTGTGTGTGTCTGTGGAACGGGGTCTGAGGCATGGTTGGGAAACCAGGCACCCAGGGTCCAAACCAGGTCAGGGAAAGGAGAGGGAAGGAGGGTGCATCAGCAAGGTGGCTCTGTACTTCCTTCCTCTTACACTTCCTCTTCCTTGGGTGTGTGTGGGGCATCAGAGGAGGGTTTGTGGTACTTAGAAATCAGGCTGTGATATGTCCTTAGCTGGCCAGGCAACTGATGGTGATGGAGGAGGAGGAGGAGGACCAGAATGGGTTTTGAAAGGGCTGCATGGCCTGGTTAGAGCTGCTGAGAGGAAAGGTTCCCACAGAAAAGAAGTACTTGAGGTTGAAGGAGTAGGGGTTAGAGAAACTGGCAAAAACTCAAATCTGTGAAAGTGAAACCGGCAAATGTGGAGGGCTAACTGTACTTCAAAGGAATTACCTAAAGTACTGGACCTATTTTGGAAATAGAGCTTAGCATACTTGATAGCTTCTTTAAAGTCTGGAATTAAACCTAGGCTCATTTATGTTCATGATGAAAGCCGCAAGTTACCACTGAACATAACCTACATTAGCCCCAAACAATTGATTTTTATCCTATTCCAATTAGTTGGAACAACTGCATATTTATTTTTGTTTTTTCTATCCACTTTCCCCAAGAGACTTCTAACTGTTTGAAACTGATCAGTCCTGTCCAAAATGCTTTCTCCAGACTAATCCTGATCTAATAAGGATTCACCATCTTTGTAGCTTTGCCTGCTCTGGGTTCCTTTCCAGCTTATCATCCTAGTTAGAGTTGACCAGAACTGAACGTTATACTTCAGATGAAGTGTCATTATTTCCTTCCCACTGCTCTGAGTCATAATACTGTGCTGTGGTGAAAGCCATTTCTTCAGTCCTGTTGCTAAATGTATCTTCCACCCTCTCCTCCACCTGCCAATAAATCTATAATATTTCTCCCTTTTGAAAAATAGCATTGTAGGGTTAGTTCCATTCTGTTCTTAATGCACATTAATGCATAATTTTCTCCTTTATATTGCTAGAAGCTGAACAGTTGCAAGATGTGTTCTTGTTTAAGTTTTATTGGCAGATTAATATGTACCATCCAGATGAGAGAAAAATTCTGCCTACTTGCATGCCACTTTTCCTCCCTTTGTGGCATTCTGAAATTGTTTGCCCTGCTTTCCAATTGACATTTTTACTATGGGAGATGCTTGGCTGAGGTATGCATAGGCCCATGTGGATCCTGCGGTTAAGATGTCTCATAATCTTGGGTGCAGAAGAAAGCCTTCTCAGTTATTGTTGCATTGTAACCGGCCTTGGATAGCAGAGTATAAAGAAAGTGAGATTTTCACATGGTTGCTTTTGCTATTCTCTCTCGATATACAGAGCAGATTCTATTATTGGTATTAAGATTTCAACTGTGAAATCAAGCTGTGACTTTATAGCGGTTGTTATGGGATCCCATGATCACTCTACTTTAGGTGCTGCTGTATTACCCATCCAGCCTTAAGCCATTCAGTTTTGCTATTTTGAGTTCAGATTAGCATAACCATAGACTGGGGTGGAATCATGAGACCCTTTGGGTGTTGTTGGACTGCAGCATATAGCATTCCTCACCACTGGCTGTATTGGGTAGGGCTGCTGAGAACTGCAGTCCAACAACATCTGGAGGGCCACATTATTCTCATTCACGCCGTAAGGAAAACAAAAGCAAGAGCAAAAACAAAAAAACAAACATTTTCCCAAACCACCAATGACATCCATGGAAAGGCATACTGATCCTTGAAAATGCAATTAAGTCCTATTATAGCTGTGGATTTAATAGATGATAACATGGAAATTACTGTATTTTTTGTTCCTAATTGTTGTTGTTGTTATGTGATCTCAAGTTGATTCTCACTAAGCATGGCCCTTTCAAAGGGGTTTATTGGCCAGACTTATTTAGAGGATGTTTGCCCTTGCTTTCTTCTTAGCCTGAGAGACTGTGACTTGCCCAAGTCACCCAGTAGGTTTCCATTGCCAAGTGGGGATCTGAATTCTGGTTTCCCAGAGTCCTAGTCCAACACTCAAGCTATACTGTGCTGGTTGCCATCCTCATTTATAGAACTAAAATATTAATGGACCAGTGCATAGGAAAATGCTAAGGGTGAAACCTAAACTAGAACAGAATGATTTTGCTGGACTGTATGACATGAATGAATCTGTCAATCTGTTTTTATATAGCAGAATAGTTGATGATTGGTCTAAATCCAATTGCTGGTCCATCTGCAGTAGATCCATTAACTGAATTGTTGAAGGGAGAGCCAGTGTGGTGTACTGGTTTGATCTACACCACACACACATTGACTACAACCCTACAGACTAGGGTTTGATTCCCCACTCAGCCATTGGGACCCACTGGGCAACCTTGGGTGCATCACATGCTCTCAGCTCCCACGATAGGTTTGCCTTAGAGTCACTGTAAATTGGAAACAATTTTAAGGGACACAATGACAACAAGATGAAATCAGCAATTACATAAATCCCATTGAGTCATTTTGTTTACCCCAGCTGGGAGCAACAATTAAATTTAGGCTAATACGTGCATTCTTGTCTTAGATGAGTACTTTTCCTACTACAGACTTATTAATGATTTTCAACTAGTTCTCTGCAAGATTCTTGACCATCCAAATCTTTTGAAAATAATTCATTGCAGTGAGGGTTGTTCAGGGGAAAAAAAAAGCTTGGCAGCATAAATTACTCACTTAACAAACTTATTTTATGTTACGTACTTTCAGACAGAGTGTAGTAGTTTCAAACACAATTAGCCTAACCTTCTTCAAGTAGTTTAGACAGTATTAAATGAAGCTGAGCATATTTAATTATCTCCCACACTTCGTCTAGAAATATTATATGACTTTCTCCTCAGGTAATGTCAGACTGGCTCATCCAAGATAACATCAGCCACTTTATGGGCTTTACTGAGGTAGAACAACCTTGGATAAATTCAAAAGCATCTCAGTTTAGTTGAGGCACGTGTAGATTATCCACTCTATATGTTGCTGCATTATCAAGTATCCTTTATTGCATATAAATATGTATTTTAATGTGCATTTTAATGATACTTTGGCTGTTTTATTAATTGGATGATCATTTAAGGTGCTTGTAGACATCACTTTGGTGTTTCTTTTTAATTGTTTTTGTTGGAAGGCCATGCATCCTACTTTACAGAGGATAGTCCTCTCTATTTTAAGGTGTGTCCTAGCTTTGGGATAAGGCAGGATATAAATAACTCAACACAGTACATTGTAATACATCACAAGGTGTCCTCTATTTGAAGAGATTCCCAGTCCAGATCAAAAAGTAAGAAGAGACAGCAACTGATAGAGCAACTGGAGGTCTCTCATCCACAGGGTCGCCATAAGTCAAAGTTGACTTGATAGCAATTAACAACAACAATGTTGATGGCTTGCCCAATAACTTTTTAAAGTAGCTGTGATCAGAAAACAAAGGATTCTGTGTTTAACTCTAAAAGTGAAATGTAGTACATCCTGATACAGAGGTCTGTGTTTTGTTTACTAACTTCCTAACTCAGCACCATTCCCTTCTGTCAGCATTGGGAAGCTGCCATTTTAACTTTCCATAGTGCTCCTGTTATGGTCCCACATATCACCCAGGTCTGATATGGTTTAATTGGTGAAATATTATTTAATTGGAAAATACCTTAATTGGCACTGAGATAAAATGGAACCTGAGTTGACTGGAACATCAAGTTGGGCAGAGGAAAATTACTGATTGAACATGTGTGATTACAAGGCAGGTCAGCCAATCTCTTCTAGGTGTAGCCAAAGTTATTGTCAGGCAGATTACAAAGCAACTCCTTAAGTTAACTCCTTAAGCTGAAGGTGGGACATCTCCAAGCATACAATGGTCAAAGGAAGTTCCCATCAATACACATTGTTTCAACCTGTTTCTGTGATAACTGAAGCCGCTGTCAGAGCTGCTGATGACGAGCAGCAGCTGTTGGTCCCTGTTGCTCAGGGTGGAGATGACAAGCAGCAGCTGTTGGTCCCTGTGGCTGGAGATGAGTCCTGCAGCTCAACAGCTCCCCCTGCTGCCATGGACCAAGCAGGCGCGGACGTCCCTCTACCTGCTCCTTTAGAGCAACAGGGATCCAATTCTGTGCCTGCTCCTTTGGAGCAACAGGGATCCGATTCTGAAGAGGCTCTGGAGCCTGGTTCAATAAGCCCCCAATCAAGGTGGAGACTCAAGAGGGCTGTGCAAAGGGAGGCTTCCTTGCCTAAGTTTAAGAAGCGGTGACCGGACACACCTGTGCCTGGGGCTATATAACTGCCTGGAAGCTTCGCTTTGCTTGTGGCAAACTTCTTACAAGCCCTCATCTTGCTCCCAGTATCTGGTTCCTTGGATTGATCTCTGGACTCTTGACCCTTGGCTTTGGAACTCTGACTATGGCTTTGCTTGGTGCTCTGGTAAATGAACTTCCTTGAGTAAGTGCTTGCTTGTCTCCTCCCGGCTGGACTTTGCTGGCTCTCCCACTCTCTTCTCTGGGCTGGCTTGCTGCCCAGCTCTCTGACCTTGACAGTTTCTGTCACACCTGGATGTTTCCTTGCATTGTCCCCCAAACCTCTCCACAATACAGAACTATTATGACAGCTATTACCTCTTTGTCATCTACCACTAAGACCATTACTCTGTCCAGACCTGATTGTCCATGTGGCAACATCCATTGTTTGCTTGGCCAGAGACTCATTCACACCCATTCCCTCAGCCATATTGTTGCTTTCCCCACTGCTCTCCAGATTGGTAATTATCACCCCTTCCATGAAAACTCCTCTACCTACAATTTTCTTCCCTTTATCCTTTGGTTAGCTCTTGTGCAAGTGTGTGAGTATTTGAATCTTTTTTGTGTGTGTGAGACTAAACTTATTTTAGTTTACATTTTGGAATCTTTCATTGGTTCTTTTCTGCAAGACCTTGTAAACATTAGTGGAAAAATCTCATTAGATTATCCCCTCTCACAAGCCTCTTAATCTGAGCTAATTAATTCCCCATTGCCACATGGAGGTACTAGCATTGTAGGTGGATGCCTGAGTCACATACATTTTGGGGTAACACTCCTGACACAATGCTCTGGGGTATTATGGGAAATTGTAATGTTGGCTCACTTCTTCAGATTAAAGAAATGGTGCTGCCCCTATTCACTGCTAGAGGGGAGCTCACTGAGGAACCAAGGGACCCAGCAGAGGGTGACCTCCTGATTGCCCCCCTCAAAAAGGGGATGATGATAACAATAAACCAGCTGGTTTAAAGACTTAAGATTCCTGTGAAATAACATACATTTTTCAAAACAGTATTTTTTCTGGACAGAACCTGCTAGGGCAGTTATGAATGTGTAACACAAGATTACACATTCATGACAGTTTCATATTCATGACTCCTATGTATTCCCTAGTTTAGGGGATATATAGGAATTATGAAAGTTCCCCAATTCCCACATACTGGGCAGCAGTTGCTGTGATTGATTGGGGTCCATTTCCCTGTGGATTGGGAAGCAGAAGACTGATGTTCCCTTTCCCATTCTCAAGAGCAATCTCCGATGTGAAGGGAAATGTCAACAGAGACCCCACTTTCACTTGTTTCAACAGAGATTGGTCATGGAATGGAATGGGAGTGTCATTCAGCTGCTTCCTAAGCAACAAGGCAATGGAACCCTGCCACCTGCAGTGCCTGCTACCCAGCAAATGATGATGGGGGAATTGGGCCAGGAGTCACTGGTTAGTTGCACAACTATGGTAGTTACACATTCATAAGTGCCCAAATAGATTCTGGCTTCTGTTTTTCAGATTACTGTTCTTGGTACACCTTTAGAACTGCCATCCTGGGAGAAAGATGTAGTATCAATCAATCCAATCAACCAATCAATCAATCACATATAAAAATAAACTTCTTTTTGAGGGAATATGCATAAGATTGTTTTGCTAGTTATTAAAAGATTGGCTTATAGTGAATTAAAAATAATTATACCAATAGATATCAAACCTCTAATGTTTGAGTTATGAACCAAATTTAGGCTACAGAATAACCAACAAAGTAATTCTATCATTAATATTTAATTATTTGGCATTGTTTTGTTTTGGTTATGATAATATAACACCTTTTAAAACAGCAGTTAATACAATTTATTAGATTAATCCCCACACCACAGAGCCCCATACAGTTGGCTATATATTGCTTTATAGTATCCATGGGATTTACAAAAATGCTAAAGAAACCCATCTTGGGGACAAGGAAATTTTTTTGTAAGGGAGAGCTAGAACCTAGTGCAGCATATGTCATCTGTCTCTATGAGGAACACAGCACAGGTTGAAAAAGTGATGTTTTAACCAGAGAACCTACTATCTATTAGTTTTGTAGAGCTAGTCAAGGCAAACGTTCATGAAATAGTAAGTTGCCATGCTTCTTGTACAGAAGGTGCTCCCTTTCTCCCACTCAGCAATCTATGTGTGGCTTCAAGAGGTTTGGCAAGGATAATCCAGGTGGGTATGAGCACACTGCCTTTCCTATCCTCTGCCTTTCTGGGCTTTTCACTGAAGAGGGGAAAAAGACAGATAAAGGATGTGGCAGGAGTGCACATGACACTCTCCTTCCCCACAAAAAGGCTTCTGTATTTTAGGACACACAAAAGCAAACAACAGAAAAACCCTGAAAACTTCAAAATCTCCTATCTCAACAAGGTGCCAAATACAGAACTGGAGTCTCCCCTTGAAGAGGTGTTCCTGTAGCTATTGCCCTTCAATCCCACCTTCTCCATGCCTTGTAGGCAGAGAGCTGAGAATCAAAAACCATCCTCATGGAGCTTATTCTGCCTAGTGTGAACTCACAGAACGTACACAATAGTACATCTCTTTCCTCTTTGCTTAGAAGTGAAGAGCCACATTTGTGTATATGCATGTGGGGGTTTTACTGCCTTCTAAGTGTTCCTCTCGCTGCCATCCCAAATCCACGAGGGCGTAAGCTCCATGAAACTCTTGTCTTTGGAGTATATATGCCATGGGGTTGTTTGGAGTCAATTCAGATTGGTGGCTTTTTAACCCTCCCATTCCTAAATTGTGCAGACAGACACAGCTAGGGCAGTTTTTGCACCCTGCTTCTCTATTCCTATCTACACAAACTTTGCATCTTTTAAACCCCCCCCCCCCACTTTATGTCTCTCTCTACTCTACTTCCCAAACCTTTTTATTTCCAGTGGAATGACTTCAGAAGGGCAAAGATCCATCATATCAAATTCTGGAAAGTTCATGAGGGCATAAAGAAAAAAGCATGGAGAGGAGAGAGGAGAAGGAGTGAGTGTGCAAGGAGGTTGCAGTGGGAAAAACGTGCAGCTGTTGTGTTTCTGGATGAGGGCTCACATGATATGGAGGAATACATTTGACACATTCCCTGCATCCAAATTGGCCAGAAAATAGTGGCCAAAAATTGTGGGAGGGGAATGTGGAAAGGCAAGACTGTGCTAATGAGGTCAAACATCACCAATATGGGAGAACAAAAAGGACTGAGAAAGAATGGGATAGCAAGCCTCCCTGCCTAAAACTGACTACAGTTGGAAAAAAATTTAAATTGCCACTTTATTTGAGCAAGGGAAAAAGTTCTGGTGATGGTGCAAGACTGTTGGAATTGTTACTAATGACTTTGGCTGTTTTAGTATGAACAAAGTATTTGAAGGTGGGAACACTAGTGCATTGTTTTGCACAATTAATGTAACTTTTGCTTTGTCTGGATTTATGGATTGAGACAGGGGGACATTTGGCTATTAGAAGGAAGAGTAAAAACTATTGAGGTAACAAGAGCTATTGGCTAGTCAGGCTGCAGGTCTGCACATCCTTGCTTGGGAATTATTCCTGCTGCATTTAATAGGGCTGAGTAGAGATTAAAACAATTGCAATAATCTCTGACTGTGGTCCTTTATAAACCCTACCTTTTCACGCAGACAGCTGGTGGGGATCTCTACATTGGCTCTGCTAGGAGGGGAAAGTGATGGGAGCGCTCCCCTCAACACTGGCTGGCTCTGTGGGCAAGGAAGTGTGATGGCCACACCTCTTGTTCTGCAGTGCAGCCAGGTACTTTCTTGCAGAACTGCCATCGCACTCCCGTCCTTCTCCCGTTCCCATGGCAGGTTGGGAGGGTGGTGTGGAAAGGGTCTGTATGTCTGCAATCATGTTTGAGATGCCCAGTTCTTTGTTTCCCACAAAAGTCACTGCCCCTGAACAGGAAATCTAGAGATTATGTACTCTTACATCAAAGCCTTTCACAAAGTGAGAGAGATAAAAGAGGTATGTTGCTGCTAGACATTGCTTATTTGCATTTATATGCCAATAAATGTGTAGTGATAGAGTTTACAATTTTGTGACACTCCCTTATGATTAAATCAGGCAGAGGACATTTGCGTTGTCTCAGCTAGAAAGTCTTGAAAGTACTCTAAGTTGTAGTAAACATTATTTAAGAGGGATACCCACAGTTTCTGTATAAAAAGATAGGTGGAGTGTCGTGGCACATTCTCAAACAACTGATTTATTTTAGGATAAATTTTCATGCTTATGCTGAAACAAATTGCTGAATCTTAAAGCCGACACAAGTCTCCTCAATTGTAATTATTTCATTTAACCTGCATTGCTCTAACCCCTTTGTGGATCTTAAAACTTTATTATAAATCTGTCATTTTCACTGTGTTTTCCTCTCAGTATATGATTTTAGGACTGGATCTCATACCTTCTTACACTGGCATGCACTTGCACATACATACATGCCAAGACATGAATGCCAGACTAAACAAGTTTGCCAGTATCTCTATGTTTATCTATTACATTCGTGTGGTAATATAACAAAGGCCAAGGTAATGGGCCCTCTTTCTCTGGAACAGTTTGAATTTTTTTCTGCCAGTTGTGGTCAGAACCTCTGTTTTAAAGAAGCCAGATGGAAATAGAATCCTGCTGGTAAGACTTTTCATGGCAGTAATGAGTGTTGGATTACCACAGCATGAGAAGAATGAGCAGTATAAATGACATTTCCCCCCCAAAAGTCAACACCTTGAAAAACACTTTGTAGACCCACAGGAGTTGCGCTAAAGGTTATACAGTACATTGAATAAAACCTCTTATCAAAGGACATGCCTTTTTGTTGATGAGATCATGTTTGCGTTGCACTTAAAGGTCTCTTGGGCTTCAGGATGGGTCACTGTATAAAAGAGTCTCTAGGCAATGTTATCTATACACATTTTTGAAAAGTTCAGGACACTGGGATGCCATAATTTTGTTGGCACAGAAACAGGGAACTGATTGTTTTGACAAGAAGTCATAAAATTGAAATGGAAAAATTAAAAAGTCTGTGGGGAAACTGGAAACAGCATTTATAATCTGCCTTGATGTTAAAATGTTCTAGGAAACTTATTCCCAGTTAACCTGGTTTATTGGGAAGGATTTCAGATGCCTGGACTTTGGGTCCAAGTTATATTCAAACCAATATAGGCATGCCCAGGCTTTAAGATCTTCAAGCAAGGCTTCTTCTGAATCTCACCATCTCAATGGGCGTGTCTGGTGGGAACATGGTGAAGATGGCTCTCTTCTTGCTTTCCTTCTGCTAGCAAGTGAAAACATGTCTGTTCCAATAGTCTTAAGCACTGATTGCAAAGTCTTTTAATTGTGTGCTGTTCTTTTGTCTTTTTAAAGTATTTGTATTAAATGGTTTGAATTCTACTTTAATTCCATTTTAACAATAAGTTTTTGTATGTTTTCCCTTATCCCTTTGCATGTACTTTTATTTGTGTTTGTTTTAATTTTATAAGTGGGCTGGTGTACCAATTTTGTCTCACAAACAATAATATATAATTGGTGTAAACAACAACTACTACTATGACTACTGCTACCAGTAGTTGTTGTTGGAATCTTATATGACCTGTTCCATTATGTAACTTTACATATACTTAGTGTTATTCCTAAGCGTAGGTGCCACAAGGGCCACCCTGCGATGCCAATGCCTCAGTGTAAAATTGGGGGAATTAAATTAGCTCAAAGTTAAGAGGCTGACGAGAGGAGGGCAACTTAGCGAGACCTTTCTTATCAATGTTTATGGGCTCACACAGGAAAGACTCAGCCAACAAAGCAAAACAGGAACTAAAAATGTTTTATTAAAATAAATTCACTCACACACGCAACAATTCAAACATGCGCATAATTGTACCAGAGCTAACTGAAAGAAAGGGAGGAAAGTGGGAGGGTGCAGGCGATATTTACTGGATCTGACAAGAAGCGGAGAAGCAAGATGAGGTGGCTCAGGTACTGGACCCAAGGGTAGTTTTCACTTTGGGAACTGGATGGATAGAGTGAAGCTCGGAAGGGCGGGAAGCTGCAAACTGCAAGCCTGAAATCAGGGGTATATGTACCCTAAAAATAGCTTGTGGCAGTGAAGGTTTCAGGTGCGAGACAGTGGGAACCTTTGTTTTGACAATGGTCTATTTGCCTGTCAATGGGCACAGTGCTTGATTGACAAAGATGCGATGAGTGCTCCAATAGCAACCTATCGTGGGTGCTACAGGGATCAGGAATGATGGTTGAGAAATACAAGGGTTAGAGTTAACCTGATGGACTTCTAGCTTTGTGTTCTCTGGGAAGACATCTTGCTTCTATCTCAGCCAATCATCCACAGGAACAATAGCTATTGTGCCTGGCAAATGACCTAATCTCACCTTGAGGGTATTTAGGCTGACTCTCCTCTCCTTCTCATGCTTTCAGTCAGAGTAATCCTTTGCCTGGTTTGACCCTCCGGTCACTTTGCAGGCTTGTTTTTGATATCAATGCCAATTAATACAGTTGCCAATTAAACACAATGCCAATTAGGTATGGTGCCCATCCAAACCATACCGATACTAGAGATCCCTAAAGTGGGGCCTTACACTAGTAATGTTGCAGAGGCACTAAGGAAACCCTTTAATTGCAAAGATGCATAACAGAACACCAGCAAGAGTACTTGATGCATATTGTGGCTCATGTACATTGACACTGATGAGCATTGATGATACACGTCATGATACTGATACACATCAGGGCTTGATACACATTGTGAACTATTGAGCGTCACACATAAACCAATGTATATTGGGCACTTTGTCTGCTCTTCTATGTAGTAACGGCAGCCCTCTACAGGATCTGTTTGTTATGCAGCTGCACAATTCTAATTTGCATAGACATAACTCCATTTACGAAGATGTAAGGCCCCAACAGGATTCTGGTGAATAATAATACGCTTGCCCAAATCCATTACCTCGATCAGTGATACTGTATACGTTGTAGAGCAGTTATTCCGAACTGTGTGTTCTCAGATACTGTTAGGCTTCAACTCCCAGAAGTCCCACCTAGAATGGTCAGTCAGGAATTCTGAGAACTGTAATCCAATGACATCTGGGGACCCAAATTTAAGAACTACCAGTGTAGATTAAATTCTCCTTAAACTAATCTTTCATCCTTTGTCCCTATGATTATTTCCATTCATATGTCATTTCTATGCTTGCTGTAACAGGTTATTCATTGTTGTGTGCTTTCAAGTTATTTCCAACTCCAATTTATGGTAACTCTAAGACAAACATATCACAGGGTTTTATGGGGCTGAGAGTATGTGACACACTTAGGGTTACTCAATGCTTTTGCATGGCTGAGCCAGAATCACACCCTGGTCTGCAGGGTCATAGTCCAATGTCCAAACTACTATACCACACTGGCTCTCAAATTACTCATTGCCTACCCAATAAATTGAAATTCATGAGACCCCAGAGTCATCTTATCCAAACCGCAGCAAATGCTGCTCAAGTGAAAAGAGGTATCTTGGCTAGTGGGATTCCAGTTTACATTATTTATTCTGCATTTACACACATTGAGTTGTACTGTTTCATCATTCATGCATTAGAACTGAGTGATATGCTGGTAAGCTCAACAAAGAAATGGCAAAGAACCCCAGGGAAATGGACTGGAAGTGTGGGTCATGAGATGGTACAGAAGGCTTTAGAAATGCAAGCAGTACACCTACTTTCAGTCTCCTTTCGTTGTTGCTGTTGCTAAGTCAGGAAGCATGGCAGCAACATCTTGAGCTTTCCATAAGTTTCTGTCCATCCACTCACATCGATTGTGTTCTAATCCCTAGCATACAAATCTAGTCAGCAAAACTTTGTTATGCTGCTCTCTAACATCATACGAGGAGCCAGCAAATCCACAATTCTTTCTTACCAAGATAAAATGCATCCACTTCTCCACAGCAGCCCTTCCTTTTCAATTTAAAATAATCAAATTAACCCAGAAATGGAAGGGTGAATAATTCAGTTTGATGTTTACCATTTGGATTTTTCAGTTTAGGCTTACTAAACTGATACCTTGTGTATGCAGTGCAGCATCTTTAAAAAATGTAAACTGGATTATACACACACATTTTTCTATCTAGGGCTTTTTGTTTCAAGCTGAATTCCAGTTATGATGATTATGATCTAAACTTCTTGATCAAATAATAAATAGATCTTTTCAACAGTTGTTAATTTTGATAATTCTCAAAACAGAGCAGTTACTTGAAATCACTTTTTATGTGGTTGTGTCTTCCTACCAGGCAAGTCAAAGTGACACTTATTCTAGCTCATTATTCTTAATGTGAAATGTATACGACAGCTTCCTGCTAGTAATTTTATAACCACATCTGCATGCTTACATAAGTAAAGTCTGCAATCATCATCACAGAGTTATGAAAGATAAAACCTTTTAAGACACAGGTTTCATTATAGATAATATTATAAAGGCTACAGTGTCTACAAAAGAAATGGATTTTTAACATCAGTTTCTGGAAATTCTATATACTTCCCCTGACTATTTCTTAGCTTCCCCCTTCTCCAAATTTGTGCCTGTTTGTGAAGAGGTATGACCTAAATACCCTAAAGGGACCAGGCCCCATCTGATCTTGGAAGCTAAGTAGGATCAGGTCTGGTGAGTATTCGGATGGGAGACTGCAAATGCTTTTAGACCAGTCGTTCTTAGCCTGGGAAGGCTGTAATGTTCTCACAGGGGGTTCTGCTAAGGCTTGAACAATGTCATGAGCTTTCACAGTCAAGGTAGGAAGAAAGACAGACAAACATTGATCTAAAATAACAGGAGTCTTGGCAGGAGTCTTTTTGTACAAAGCTTCATTACAGTATCTCAAACCATTCAAAAGTTATGGAAATAACTGTTTGATAGCAAAAAATGTACTCAGCACTTGCTACTTCTGTACATGGTGAGAACATGCAAGTGAAAGGCACTGAGTGGCTGAGAGAAAGCATGTAACTATTCTTGGTACTGCTTTTGAAATCTTGAATTTCTGGGAATTTCTTGCAGTTTCCAGTTCTGGGCACCCCAATTCAAGAAGGACATGGTCAAGCTGGAGCAGGTCCAGAGGAGGGTGACCAAAATGGTGAGGGGCCTGGAAGCCATGCTCTATGAGGTAGACTTAGAGAGCTGGGTATGTTTAGTCTGCAGAAGAGAAGGTTAAGAGGGGACATGATAGCTATGTTTAAATATTTGAAGGGATGCCATGTAGAGGAGGCAGAGGGCTTGTTTTCTGCTGCTCCAGAGACCAGGACAAGGAGCAATGGATTCAAGCTGCAGGAAAGGAGATTCCACCTGAACTTCAGGAAGAACTTCCTGACAGTCAGGGCTGTCCGGCAGTAGAATATGCTGACTTGGAGTGTGGTGGAATCTCCTTCCTTGGAGGTTTTTAAGCAGAGGCTGGATGGCCATCTGTCAGGAGTGCTTTGAGGGTGTTCCTGCATGGCAGGGGGTTGGACTGGATGGCCCGTGTGGTCTCTTCCAACTCTACATTTCTATGATTCTATGAATTAAGTCTTGGTGCTCTGTGGCAACAAAATATATTTAAAGGGGGACTGTGTTAAAGAAAAGGTTACGAACCACTATAGGTTATATTTCAGAGGAAGGAACTCGCAAAACCACCCCTGAGTGTTCCTTGCCTAAGAAAATCCCATGAAATTCAAGGGGTTGCCATAAGTTGTCAGGTGACTTGAAGGCACATATATACACACAAAGTCTGCTCTCCTTCCAAAATGATAGACTTTGGATAGGAAGAAAAGACCACTATAAATGACACTGGCATAAAAATCTCAGTAGGAGGCAGAAAACTTGAAGTTTGATCTGATGCCAGCTTGCTGTCTACACTGCCTGCCTGAAAATATTGCAGGATGTTCATTCTCTTCACTGTCGTTCATGCCAGGCAATGAAGGCATTCCTGATTCCCCCCCTCCAACCTTCTTCTGATTTTGCAAATGCCATAAAGCTCTCTGTAGAGAAAAGATGAGTGGATGAGAAGGGCACTGCACAGTCTAGGTCAGGGTAACCTGACGATAGGCTTTAGCATGCGGCATTATGATGCAACTAATGCAATACAGTGTGACTGGATGTGCAATAAACGTGTATGTGGTGTTGCCAATGTAGTGCAGTGATTAGATCAGAGGAGGGGGATGTGTTGCTCTTCAAATACTGCTGGATCTCAGCTTTTATCATCCTGCTCTGTTATCTATGCTGTCCATGGCTGATGGGAGTTGCAGTCCAGCATCTAGGAGTCTGTATATTTCCCATGTTTGCGGTTAGATTTGTATTGGGAGTTGTGACATCCCAGGTTCCAGTTCCCACTCACCCATGAAACTCACTAGGTGGCATTGGCTCTCCATTCTCCTTGAGCCTAACCTACCTCACAGGATTGTTGTGAATATAAAGTTCATGCTACCAGGAGCTCTTGGAGGACATTGGCCCCAGGTAGTGCAGAGCGGAGAAGCACAACCTAGATGCCATTGTATTTTCAACAATTGTATTAATTGACAGCATGTGGTAAGTATCCTCCATATCCATTCTGAGGTGGAAATGGGCAGAGCTAAGGAAAGCAGACCAAAGACTCTGTCATTCCATATCATGGATCCTGAACAGGCATGTATGAGTTGAGGGGGCTTGAGTCCCAATGACTAGGCAGGGGGACTGGGTCCCCCAGAATGCTCTGACAAAATTGGACCCCCAAGACACCTGTGTAGATGAACTTCTCAGGCATTATCAATCAGAAGTGTATTTAATGATCAAGCATTAAGAAATATTAAAGTAGCAGTTGTCATTGAGCTTTTCCAGGAATAATAGGGGCTGCCTGCAATCTATCCTATTCAAACTTAGCTAAGGGTAAGCTGCCCTGAACACAAGGAGTGCACCTCTGTGTACACACTGTGCTCGTTAAAGTCTTCATATTTAAGGATGCTTGAATAGTAGCTGATCGGAAAAAGTAATTTGCCTCTCCTCTGCAAGCAGGCAAAAGTAATAACAATCTGCCTGCCAATGTTGAGCCTCTCCCCTTAAAAATGGTTTCAAGGTTCTTGTTCCACACCACTGAAATAATGGGTTTGAAGAAAGTGTTGGGGAGCTTTAAAGAAATCTCTTACCATGTGAAGTATAGCAAGTCACAAGTTTCTTATGAGCTAAGGGGAAATGCAAAGCCGAAAAACATATCAATTTGCTTCCAGACAATTCTTCTGTTCTTTGATATTTTGTTCATTTTTACCACACTTTCTCTACTGCACCTTGAAAATCCCATCAACAGGCAGCCTCCAAAGCAAGCAGTGCAGCGTGTCAGATGAATTCCTAAGGCATAGCTGCTTTATAGTCTTGACAGCGCAAAGATTTTTTTTAAATAACTTTTATTTGAGCCCTCTTTGTTCTCCATTATTTTGAAGACCACAGCAAGGAGCGACTTAGCTCAAAATGCTACAGCGTCCATAAAGACAGCAATATGTAATAAGAACATTTTCAAACTGCCACCAAACACATCTTTGGAAAGCTGCATGGAGAAGGGCAGAAGCAGTGTGTGGGGTGGGTGAGTAGGAAGACAGTAGAGAAGTAATGGGCAGGGAAAGACTTCGGCACTTTTGCCACTTCTCTATTTAAATTGTCCCTATTTTTTTTTAAAAAAAGGAGGGTGTGGAAGGAAGGAAGAAGCACTGGAGACCACTGAGTCAGGCAGCTGGTGGCTTCTATATCAGTGGGGCAATGAATCCGTTCCGGGTTTTTGTCTAAACTGATAAAGAACTATCCAGAGTGCTGAATCTGTTTATAGCATAGAGCTCCACATCTTGGATAGCTCTTTTAAAGTTCACACTAAAACCAAGGGTGGATTCATCACTTCACTGGTATCATATCTTCAATCTGCTACTGAGCCAGGGCAGCAAATAAACAGTTTAGAAATTTCGCTGCTTTTCTGGCTAGATCAAAGACACAATGTAGGTCTAGGGCATTGTAGTGAGCCCCTTTTCTGCCCTCAAGTCTGAACTCACCTAGAATATTTGTGCAACCATGCACACATAGTCTAAGAAAGCAATTTTTATTTGTTTTGTAGAAAGCAACACTACATGTTTCAGTGGAAATCATCTGTACGTATTTGAAAGCTAAAGATGAGCCCCTCAGCTGTGACAGAGAACTTAAATCCATACACAGGTTCCAATTCATCACTTTCTTTTCTCAGCACACAATGCACAGATTCAGGAAATATCAAGGCACTTTGACAGGCATCCTGTTAGTGGCATATGCAAGCATAAGTTCCCCTTACGCCTGCACATGTCCTTGCAGAGGGCACTACAGAGGCTGATGTTCTCTTCTTTCCTCCAGAGCTCCTAAAGTCCACCTTGACTTACCTTACAGTCTCTGAAGCGCTCCCCACCATGGCTATTGTCTTGTGGAATGACACAGATAGGCTCAAGTGGCTGGCTATGTCCCTGTATCCAAATCCAAAATGTTTGCCTGTGTGTCTGTCTGTTTATATCTTGCTTTACTCCTGAATTGGATTACTGTAGCACTGAGACCTTTGGAGAATCCTGGCAGATCTCCGCCAGATTGCTGTTACTGCTTCATCAAGCTACTACTCCCAGGATTCCACAGAATCTAGCATGGGAGTTAAAATGGAATCACAGTGCTGTAATTGCATAGTGTGGAGGTACTCTCTGTGTCAGTCATGACTCTAAATTCTGATTAGGTAAGTACAGAAAATCAGTTTCCAGCACAAAAACTCTGTGCCTTGTATAGTGGTTTGTTTGGGGGTGTGTGTGTGGGAGGCTGGGGACAACAAACCAAATCAAACCAAAAATTTTGCACAGAAAATCAGGTTTCCGCATAAAGAATTACGTGTTTTTCTATGTAGAATATTTCCTCCTGAATATTTGAATACACAGAGAATACTGCACAGGAGTGTATTGTTTCTCACACTGAGAGGAAAACTACTGTAATTATTCACCCCTGCATGTGAGGGTGAAATAGTTGAGAATTTACACCCCTAGCTGGTGATTTGATCTTCTGTTTGTCTGAAAGCTAGAGTTCTGAGTTAGAAACAAGGGACTCTGCAATGAAGGGCTGGGGACTGCAGCCCATTATGTCTCATCCAGCACAGGTTCATTTTTAGCAACCGGTTGTGCTAAAGAACTGATGCAGTAGCAGATAGGTCAGTATGACATTCTAATACATAAGATCCTACAGATGTGCAAATTACCCTGGTATCATGGATACAGCACTCAATAGCAAAACAAAGCTAAGTGGGAGTGATTTTGAAATGTTTGCAATCCCTCAAGGTCATGTGTATGAGAAATAAATAACTTTAATATCATAAATGGAATTATTTTCAACAGTGTACATGCAGTTTTAAAAATATTATTGGCAGTACACAAAGATAAAACACTACTGTTTTGTAAGAAGCCTGAACATTTTAATTCTCCATTAAGTATAACTGAAATGAAATATTCTACAAGAATTTTCCAAAGTCTTTTCTGTGTAGTCTTGCTGAGAAAAGTGTTGTTTCCATCCAGGATTATCTGCTTATTTACATATAATTACTGAGAAGCACGCTTTCTTTTCATTTATACTAAAAAAAATCATAAGACCCAATGACCTTTTGAAAAAGAAAAACAAAGGAGGCAATATATTTGCAGACAAACAAATTACTTATAAATTCCAAACAGCCATTTGAAGAACTATAAAAATAGTCTGCTTATTAATATTGCAAACAATCAAGTAGATAAAGTGGAGCAAAGCCTGCAGCTTTTAACAATCAAAACTGCAAGACACCAGTATGTGTATAAACACCGTATGGTATGGATTGGGATTATTAACTCTCATCACAGCTATGCTGGCCAGGGCTGATAAGAGTTATGGTACAACAAAACCTAGAGGTCCACATATTCCCTACCATCTATGGAAGACTGAAAGCCTGGAAACCATGCCCTATGAAGAATGGCTTTAAGAGCTGGGTATGTTTAGGAAAAGAGAAGTGTAACATGACAGCTATATTTACATATTTGAAGTGATGTCATATGGGGGATGGATCAAGCTAGTTTGCTGCTGCTCCAGAGACAAGGAGTAATGGCTTCAAACATCAGGAAAAGAGATTCCATTTAAACATTAGGAATAACTTCCTGATGGTAAGAGCAATTCAACAGTGGGATACACTGCTTTGGAGTGTAATGGGGCCTCCTTCTTTGGAGGTTTTTAAACAGAGGATGGATGGCCATCTGTTGGGAATGCTTTAATGATATATTCCTGCATGGCAGGAGGTTGGACTTCAAGACCCTTGTAGTCTCTTCCAGTTCTATGATTCTATATGTGATATTTAGTTTGCAATGCTATACCTTGTTGTTGTTGTCTGTCTCCAAGCCATTCCCAACTCATGCTGCCCTAAGACATGCCCTAAGACAAAATCATGGGGTTTCCTTGGCAAGATTTGTTCAGAGGGGGTTTGGCATTGTGTTCCTCTGAGGCTGAGGGAGGATGACTTGCCGAGGCTCAACACAGCAGATTTCAGTGGCTGCGTGGAGATTCAAATCCTGACCTCCCAGAGTCCAAGTCACAATCTAAACCTGTAAAATGCAGTTTCTTTTCTTAAAATTTGAAGATGGCAAGTGATTGAAACTGCTTATAACTACACCTTCCAATGTCATAGAACGTCTATATTGTCAATTCAGTTCTGTGTGGAGTCTGCAACAAAGCATGACTGTGGGGGATTAAATATCCCATTCTGATGCATGTGGGTTAAAAAATCCTTAAGCTAGGTCATGATACTCCACCGCGAGAAGTATCATAAAGTTCTGCACTGCTGGAACTATGACGCATCTTCTTTTCACCCCCAAATCACCTTTCAGCTGCTGCAGTCCACCCAACATAGCCATTTACTGTTCAGTGAAGGTAAGTTGAGAGAAATATCCAGCTAGAATATTTGAAAGGTATCCTTTGGGACCTCCTGGGAAGTTCTCCAAAGCTCCAGGAAGCTGATATCATTTCTATGTGCTCAGCTATAGGAACATCTTGGACTTTTCTTGGCAACATTTGTTGAGAGAGGGTTTGCCATTGCCTTCCTTTGAGGTTTGAAGAATGTGACTTGCCCAAGGACCTTCCAAGCAGGTTTTCATATCTGCCCAGGGATTCAAACCCTGGTCTTCTAGAGTCACAGTCCAATGCTCAAACCACTATGCCATGATGGTTCTTTGTAGGAAGACTGTGGGCTATTCTCTGCAGCAGATAAAAAGTGATGATGCTGTGTGTGTGTGTGTGAGAGAGAGAGAGAGAGAGAGAGAGAGAGAGAGAGGAGGAGGAGAGGTTTGGCTGTTGCAAGGCTGGATTAAACTTTTTTTGTGTGTGAGAATTCAAATGTGAGGATTCTGACCTCCTGAAGGACAGCAACAAAAAAGTTAGTTGGACTTACACCTATTTAACTCACCAACAAGATGCCAGCCTTAAATTAATGGGTGAATGTATGTGTGGATGAATTGTGTCCTACTCCTACAGCATCCCAAATCTATCAAATAATAGTGACTGGTTCTGCATTCTTCATTGCACCTAATGATAGCAACTTCTTTTTTGTATTATAGAGTCTCATAGTAGTTCTCCAAGCTGGTTTCAGATGAGGCTTTTGTCACACCATTATCTTGCCTCATTTGCTGAATTTAGAGCAACTCTACATGATGACATCATTTTCTACCTAGGATCTTCTATTTTTTTTTTTTTTTACTTCAGAAAATCCGTTAAGGAGAAAAGATGAAATAGTCATAGAGTGCATTCTAAAAAGATAGTGTGAAAACCTTTCATCCAACCTGGCCTTCCCCCGTTTTGCCATAGAACTTGCAAGTAACATGACTTTAAAAAAAAAAAAAAGAAAAGGAGAAGAAATGAAACACTACTTGAGGAATCAGGAACAATGAGTTGGACATGTAGTTTAACAGCTTCTGTCTTACAAGATTTCCAAATTCGTAAGACAAAGTGGCATCTCTGCGGATTAGAGATGGCTATTTGGTCCCCATCTTCAAAAACAGGGATGAAAGAAGACAGGTATGGACATGTCAGCTTGACATACACACCAATAAAGTATCTAGAACATATCATTAAATGGTTTGTGAGCATTTAGAAAAGGATGCTATAATTATTTGCACCTAGCATGGACTTCTAAAAAAAAAATCATAGCAAACTAATTTTCTGCTCATCTCCCTTCTTCCCTCCCTTTGACAGAATCACAAGATCAAGGGAATGATGTCATGTATCTTCGTTTCAGTAGGGCTTTGGACAAGGTCCCCCATATTATTTTTGTAGACAAGTTGATAAACTATAGGCTAGCATGGCTACTGTTAGGTAATATTGTAGCTGCTTAATAAACCAAACCCAAAGAGTGCTCACCAGTGTTTCCTCATCACCCTGGAGACAAGTGATGATTGAGGTGCCATAGGATTCTCTCCTGGGCCCTGTACTGTTCAGCATGTTTCTTAATTACTTTTGATGACTAATAGCAGGTATGTTTGTTAGATTTGATTGATGACACCAAAATGGAAGGGAAAGCTAATGCTTAGAAGAGAGAATCAGGATTCAAGATGACCTCAACAGTTTGGAGAACTGAGACAAAACTGATAAAATTAATTTCAGCAGAGATAAACTAAGAAACTATATTTAGGCAGGGAAAATCAGATGCACAAATCTAGGACCATTTCCGCACTACACTGTTATAGTGCTATTACTCCACTTTCAACAGCCTGTGGAATTCTGGGGTTTGTAGTTTACTGAGGCCCAAGAGCTCTCTCGCTGAGAATTTTAAATGCCCCTCCCTAAACTGCAAACCCCAGGATTCCTTAGGATGTTGAAAGTGGAATAATAGCACTATAACAGTGCAGTGCAGAAATTGCCTAGGATGGGTGGGGGGACCTTGCTTGACAGCAGAACATTTGAAAATGATCTAAGTGTCCTAGTAGACCACAAGCTAAAAGTGAGCCAACAGTATGCTATCATGCCAAAAAAGCTAATGGATTCTAGGCTGCGTCATCAGTAGTATAGCAACCATATCGAAGGAAGTAATAAACTCCTATTTTCTTTTGATCAAACCTCTAACATTGTGCCCCATTTCTGGACAAAACAGTTTGAGAAAGGTATTGACCATCTAGAAGAGGGTGAACAAGATGGTAAAAGTTCTAGAAACCTAAGAGAAATGATTGAAGGATTTGGTCTGTTTAGCCTGGAAAAGAAATGATGTTGTGTGTGTATCTGATATCATAAGCACCTTAAATATCTGAAGCACTGTCATAAGGAAGATGGAGTCAACACCTCTTTCTGCTTCTCCTGGGGACAGGACCTGAACCAGGGGACTCAAATTACCAGAAAGGAGACTCCAACTAAAAGTCAGAAAGAACTTCCTCATGGTAACTATTGTTTCTCAGTGGAACAGACTGCCTCAGAAGGTTTTAGTTTCCTACTTTTTGTACTTCTTAAACACGGGTTAGATGTGTTACCTGCCAGGAATCCTTTAGCCATGGTTTCCTGAACTGGCACAGGTTAGACTAAATGATCTGTGGGATTCCTGCCAATTTTACAATTCTGTGATTCTATGTTGGCTCCCAATTAGATTTAGATGCCTTGGAATTGTAAGAGCTACTAATTCTTTTAAAAATTATTTACTATGATCTGGTCTGCCACTACCATTACAGCATGGCAGTCGTCACCCAGTACTAAGGCAACAGCATAGGGAACTGTTTGCTTGCATGCTGAGAAGCTTAAGTTTTGAAGTCTAAGGCTCAGATCCTCAGATCCTCAGATCCTTTGTCACTATTTTTTTTAAATTTGTTGTCTATCAACAGCAGATCCTTGTATTGTATCCAAACTGCTTTAGAAACTCTCCTCAGTTTCCAAATGGCACGAAGCACTGTTTCTAATGGCAAGTGGGACTGCTGTTTGAGAAACAGAAGTCTAAAATCTCCTTGAATGCACAAAACTAACTGTACAGTTCTTTGGATTATCCTCTTCACTACAAAACAATTCCCTAAATCAAAACAGCAGTTTTCAGAGGCCATTGTAGTGGTGGCTTGTAGTTATCATGTCAGTGAGTGGGGAATGCACTCAGGATTTTGTTCAAAATTTAAAGGAGCTATTCAAAGTCATTAACAAATTTTTGTGGTATAGAATTCAGCAACTGGGATACCTCCTAAAATGTGGAAGAGATTCACCATTCTATTGACATGGAAGCCATCCCTGAGCCATTAACTGGTAACACGCTGTCTGTACATAGTGTTTCCTACCACTGTGCTATCAACTGAACTGTCTGTCTGTCTGTCTATCCGTCCGTCCGTCCGTCCGTCCGTCCATCCATCCATCTTTTTATTGTCTATCTAACATCATGCCTTTCCTTTTTGACAGAAAAACCATACACAGACCAAAACTCAGCATATTAAAGCAGGGAGTTACTGATAGTGGGGTTGGAAAGTGCATCCATGCTGAAGGTAATTTGGATCTTGTTTTGAAGGACACAACTGGATGGTTGCTATACATTATTCATATGTTGCCTCTAAGCAACAACAGCGTTACCGAAGGTAAGCCAAGAGGTTTCTGACCTGAGCAATGTCACCTACTTTTGATTAATTCCTTACAGCACAACAATGCTTTGATTTTTCACTGCAGTGTTCCTGGCTGCCCTTTTACAATATTTATTGCCTCCCCAGTGCTCAATTAAATTATTTTAAAAACAACAATTAGATTCCTGCTTCCAAGACAGCCTGCACTTCTTTGGTTCGTAAGATCATCACAATGATGAAAATAATTTTAAAACTTCTTTTAGAAAAAAAAGGAAGGAAGGAAGGAAGGAAGGAAGGAAGGAAGGAAGGAAGGAAGGAAGGAAGGAAATTGCCAAACAGGGTAGTGTTGTCCTAATTAGCAAGATGAATCTGAAAGCAAAGAATAGTAAGGCAAATGTCAGAAACAAATTGAACAATGTAAACATGGTAGATGTTGCATGTTGTTTTAAAGCAGGGCTTTCCAAATGGTGTGCCGTGATATGTTTCATGAGATATGTTGTGTCCCCATACATTTTGTTATTACAATTTATGTATGTGTCTGTATGCCTTATAAGGGGTTAGTTTAACCTTCGATCTGCTAGTAAAACTGAATTACTGTGTCATGAAATGATGCATGTCTAAAATAGTTTGTCACCAATATGAAAAGTTCAGAAAGCTCTGTTTTAAAGGCTGGTGGATTTGTCATGGCTTCATGTATTATATTCATAAATTATGCAAAATTTACAACAATGACCTTTGGGTATAAAAATCTTGTAAATCAATATTAATGAACATTCTATTGAAAAAGTTTTTTTTTTTTACTTCTGGAATGCGAACATGACTAGAAATAACAAATGGAGTACTTGTGTTTCTAAAGCAATAGAATTTTACTAGTAATATCTAAAGCTTGTAAAAGCAAATCTTTTGAACCACAAATTCCAAATCCCTGTGGGTTCTGGTAATTTAGTCCAAAAAGTAACTTTTCCAAGCTGTAAGAATGCAGTGGAATAGATTAACTTGAAAGGAGGCATGGAAAGAATTCTAATCAGGATTACTCCACAAATTGGCTGCAACATCTTTCAGCTTCTACTTGTAATTAAAAAAATTGATTGATTTCACATCATTTACTGACTAATAATTGTTTAGTGTCTGTCCTGGGAGACAATGGGCACAAAATAAATCGTAAGGTAAAATAATAGCATAAGGGGGGACTGACTCTTCCTATTTACTAAGAACTTCCCTAAGAAAATCCTATGAAATTCATGAGGTTGCCACAAGTCAATAGGTGACTTGACAGCACACATACACACAGCTCAATAGGATTGCAATACCTGCTTGACCAAATAAATGTTCATTGGAAGTAAATAGACATGAATTGACATGAACAGAATCAGATTGCCAAGTCCAGCTTTGGCTTCCAAAACTTTAGATAACATATGGGGTGGTGTGGGGACGGCCCTATCTTTCAGTGGTTTTGACATCTCTGGTGATAAGTCTTTTGTTGTTGTAATGTGCCTTTGTATCGATTCCATTTCATTACTATCCTATCCTAGGATTTTCTTGGTAGGATTTACTGAGAGGAAATTTGCATTGCCTCCCTCTAGGGCTGAGAAAGTGTGTCTTGACCAAGGTTACTCAGTGGATTTTCATGGTTGAGAAGCCATTTCAACCCTGGTCTCCTGAAGTCCTAGGCCAGCATTCAAATATCTATAAGATGCTGATCCCTCTTTACTACAGTAAAATAAAAGCAAACAAGACACCATTCTTTTCCCAGATGCCAACTTGCAGCAAACTGTTGGCTCACCCTCCCTTGGTCTACCTTGGCAAGGAGTACTTTCAAATCTGGACTAAATGTATGCTATATTAGCTTGTGCTTGCTAGTTCAGTTACCATTGTTGTTACATTTAGCCTACTTGTTTCCTGGTCTCTCCTCTAATTCCTGCTTCTATGTTCCTCAGTTCATGATTTACTTGCTGACTAACTTTTTCAAGCTCTGATTTATGGGTCATGTTTATGAGAGCCTAGTCACTCCTCATATAGTAGGTTATATTGTAAGGAATTTCAGGAAACATTTTCAATAAAACAATGGAGTATAATTTATGATTGTTGTTGTTGTTGTTGTTTGCCTTCCAGTCATTTCCAACTTACAGCAACCCTCTGACATTTCAGAGATGAAAACTGGGGCACATATGGCTGAGTGACTCTCCTCTGTGTGTGTGTTTGTAAGGAGACAAGTGGGAGAAGCACATTTCCTAAGGTTTCTGCTTTACAAAAAAAACATATAAAACAGAGGAGAGCAGAAAAGATGATCCAAATTGCTTAACTGTGATCAGACGCTTTTGCTCTCTCTGCAACAGGGGATGGAGAAGAGGGGAATTTACAGAGGGTTCTGTTCTACCCTACAAACAAACCACACACACACACACACACACACACACACAGAGTGCACAAAGCAGAAGGGCTATCCAATAGTACGTGATCTATTTCCCTCTTTGGAGACCATTGTGTGAAGTAGGAAAGTGGGAGGGACAATACTCTGATCACTCATCTCCTTTGTGGACAGAGAGGGGTGGCCAATAAGTTTAAAGTCCTTAAATGTTGGCTGAAAAAACAGCTTTGAAGTTGTTTCTAAGTCACTGTTGACTTAAAAACTATTGACTTAAAAAAGAGGGGCCAATCCAGTACTTTTAAAGACAAATTGAAAAACCAGGAATGCAGATGACTAGATGTGGTTGTTGGAAGCTATATGTTTAATAGGCAAATCAACAATCGACTTGATAACAAGTGTTTTTACGTAGCTGTTTTAGTTCATTTAATTTTTTTAAAAAAATGGATTTGCAATATATTGCCTTAAGGGTCTAGGTGGACTGAGAGGCAATAGATAAACACTATCTATCCATCAATATGCCAGTTCTCTGGTGGGGAGTTCTTCACACACACACACACACACACACACACACATGTTTGTGCTGGAATTCCATCTTCTCCCAAAAAATGGAAGTGCATAGAAGGAACAATGCATATGTCTAGGTGGGCAAGCAATGTACCCTGCTGGCAGCAAATGCATTTGTCAATTAAACAAAAATAACCCCAAGGGACTGCTAAAAAGGACTATGGAGAATGTAGGCCATCCATGGCTTGTCCTTTGCCCATACTACACCTACCTAGGAAGTAACAGATTAATGTATTTGCATATGCAAAAACTTCCTTTCCTTAAAGTAATGACAGGAGTCCAGAGGACATAAGTGTTTGGGGAGTTGCGTTGTTCCCCTATCCTTCTTATGGAACTACCCTGTATTGTTTACAGACAATTCATAGGGGTGTGGTACCAGAAAGTAAGGTGGAAGTCAAAAGTTCCCTACACACATAAATATTACTTTAATTCCAAATTAAAGAGAATTATGTGTCTGTATGCTGAAACACACCCATGTAAAATTAAACTAAACTTGAGCACTGTAAAGGTGGAAAAACCAAAAGGAGAGAAGAAAGTGGTAAAATGTAATTCCTCTGTACTTTTGGATATACCTTGCGAGGATTGTAACTGTGATACAGAATCACTGAACTGATGGTTATAAGTTTCTAGCTCACTGACACCCTCTTTGGGTGAGATCAAAATAAGACTTTGCCCTTCGTATTTGTGTCATATTAAATCAAAGATTATTCTAAATATAGTTTAATAGCATTGCTTGTTGGAAATGTGAACCTGTCACATTATCTATTATTTTGTAATATGCAGTTTAAGTGAATTCATGTACAACTTATAAAAAGAGGTTTGACATTAAAATAGGACTATGTAGAGCATAAAATCAGTTTATTAGACATAAATAAGGATAATCTGATAGATGCTGTACTTCCAGGCTCTGATTTAATGCTACACTAATGACGATCCTTAAAAATGCTAAGAAAGGGATTAAATTAAACACCAACAGAGTGCAAATCCTTGATAGCATGATTGCACTGGGTCATATTTCTGTAGAGGTAGTTGTATGGATCAGTCGCATAAGAAGTTCTGCAAATGATTGTGCAAGAGATTGTACAAACTCTTGCCCAAATTCCTTTGCAAGAGATTGCACAATTAGATTCACAATCAGTAATTGATGTCAGAAGTGGCATGAGATGCAAAAGAGTGGAATGAGTCAGACAGCACTGGACACTTTGGTGAGTACACTTGTGATAAGCCCTCAGTGGAGGAAATTATTGGAGAGCAGGGGTACATGTCTTTGGTGTGGGCTCTTAGAAGGTGGGGAACAGGGGGCTGGGCTCCTTTCATACAACACAGTTATAGTGCTATGATTCAACATTATGTTGACTGCATCCTAATCAATCCTGGGATTTGTAGTTTGGTGAGACATTAGAGCTCCTTGGTTGAGACTTCTAAACACCTTCACTTAAAGTGGAATCAAAACACTGCAACTGTCCAGTGGAAAGGGCCTCTGGTCAGCAGTGGGGCCCTCAATGGTGGAAAAAGGTGGAGTAAAAGACGCCACACCTTTTTTTCCTACCCCCAAGGAAAATGAGTTTTGACTAGGGATGTCAGAAAAGGATTAGGAAAAGAATCCTTAACGGGTGTTATGCTGTACCTTTTTAAATTTGGAAACTTAAATTGAGGAGAAGCATAAGAACCACATTACAAAAATACAAGAAAAAGGAGAAAGAGCAAGAGGCTTAGCACTCATTTAACAATTGGTTGGCTGGATACATAGGCCATTTCTGCACTAGACTGTTACAGTGCTATTATTCCACTTTCAACATCTTATGGAATCCTGGGGTTTGCAGTTTAGGGAGAGGCCTTTGAGGGCCCTTCCTCAAAGGTCCCTCCCTAACTTGCAAAACTGAGGATTCTATAGGATGTTGAAAGTGGATTAATACCACTATAACAGTCTAGTGCAGAAATGGCCACAGTCTTTATGATTGTGGTCCAGCTGGCCTATCCCAAAGTTGGCATCTCTCCAATAATTCAGGCAACATGCTTACAGCATTCACTGAATGCAATGTTTGTTTGGTTTTTCATAAAAGTGTGTCACACAGTGAGTTGGCAGGTTGGGACTTAATGACAATCTGTGAGTGCTCATAATCAGATACCACACGAAAGGAAAAAGTGAGGTTCCAGGTTTTATCAGTTGGTGCATGTGTGTATGTGCATGTGTATAGGAGAGGAGGCCTTGGCATAAAATATGTACCTACTGCAAAATTGATCACAGCTGTGACATATCACAGACTGTTATGCAGCTACTTCCCTGGTGACCAACACCCTTTCAGGTAGGTTGATCCGCATCTGATGTTAGCACCAGAAAAGAAGGTGGGTCCAACTTCATTGGTAGATCCATCACTGCAGCAGGGAAGTAGGTGTTTCAAGTCAATTGGAGGATAATCTGACCTATACACAATGCAGTCGGTAGCTGTGTTGGCTTGCACTGTACTAAAAACAAGCAAACGAAAACAACAACAACCAAAACAAATACCTGATGCTGAATATATCAGAGAAGAGCTTTCAAAAGGCTTTCATATCCTGTTTATGGTTCCCTGTATACCTACTAGAGCAGACAACCCTAAATCAGCTCATGAGTTGCCTGAAGTTGTAGCATCCAAAACTGCCAAAGAATGCAGAGCAAGCAGGGTTGTGGTTATCTTCCATACACTTTCCATTTGTAACCTTGAAGTATGTCCCTTGCAGCTGGTAAAAAAAGACCCCAGTGAATACAGGCTAATACATCACCTGTCTTATGAGAAGAGTTTATCACTTAATGATACCATTCCACTAGATTCCAGTGCTGTTCTGCTTCCTCCAATTACATAGTAAGTTCATGGATACCTGTGGCTCCAAAGTTCCTATGGCCAAAGTGATATCCAGTCTGTATTTCAGCTACTGTTGATATATTCAGATGAGTTTTACTTGCTGAGTTTTTAGTTTCATGGTTCCTGGCACTTACACAAGGCCATGCCCATGGTGTGTTTCATTTCCTCTGCTGTAATGAGACATGTTCCTCAAGCAGGCAGTGAAGGCAGGTAAGGATGGGTTCATCCATTACTTCAACAGGTTTATGGTCACCTCTTGAGCACCTTCCAGGGACTGACCATAGATGTAGGACTTCTTCTACCTTGGGACATGACAGAAGGATCCAGTAACAAACTGGCATGCTTGAGTATGCAATGGGATTCAGTATATGGAGTATCCAGTTTATCAAGTGCTAGTTAACCGCCTTTAAGCAGCAAATTGAGTAAATGGCTGGGAGATGTAAGTCTTCTCTGAAGGAACTATGGTACTATTAGAACACCTCATTATCACCTGTATTCTCTGCCCCCCAGGTGAACACTATGGCTGGGATCGGTGCCTGATATAATCATGGTGAGATTCTTCATAGCTGTTTCTTAATATGCTTGAGTAATCATGCTTTTTAATATGCTTGAGTA
This sequence comes from Cyclura pinguis, assembly GCA_030412105.1. Classification (NCBI taxonomy): domain Eukaryota; kingdom Metazoa; phylum Chordata; class Lepidosauria; order Squamata; family Iguanidae; genus Cyclura; species Cyclura pinguis. The sequence continues at coordinate 234,338,604 of CM059601.1, read as the reverse complement.
ATCATGCTTTTTAAAATTTGCAGTCCATAATGGGTATAACAGTAGTCTTATAAATATTTTAAATCAGTTTTTATTCAACATGAAGACAGTTTTTTTTAAATGTCAGCTACTCAAAAGCCCTTCTCTACTTTCATCCAGCCAGTTTTCTCTCCCAGAATGTCATGCCATCATCCTTTTCTGTTTCTCCATAGAGGTTTTTTTTTTCTTTAAAAGATCAAAGTTAAGTCAAAAGATCTGGTTGAGTCTAAGCTGGCTCGCCTTGGGTCTATATGCCCTGAATGAATGAAGTTTCCATGGGGTGTCTATGTAATCATGCACATCTCAGCACAAGACACTTCTCTTTTGCTGATGTTGAAAGGATATGGTTTTCATCTTTTCTGAACTCATCCATCTGAAGAGAAGAAACTCTCATGAATTCCTTAAAAACCTCCTATCAACAATTACAGAATGAGATCATGTCACTTGAGGATGTCACAGCTGTATTCATCTGGGAAGACTGTTCAAGGACCAGCACTGCAGCTGTTGAACTAGAGTCTACTGGCCTATTTGATTACATGGTGATATTTCACTAACTATGTGATTATTTGTATCAATTTCTTTTTTAAAAAAGATTTCTGGTGCCCATTTCTGTTTTCTGTTTTTGGATCATCAAACTAGTGGTTGAGTGATGGCTATAACTAAAGCTCAGTATGTGTGTGTATGTATGTAAATGTGTGCGTATGTGTTGTCTTGTTGACAGAAATTTAAAGAATTTTGAAAACTTATCTTTTATTCCAAACAGATTGTGTGTGTGTATGGGGGGGGAGAGGTCTCTAGTGAATAAATTAAATATCTATGGAGCTTAAATATCTATGGAGCTTCAAATTTTGTTCAAATCTGGTTTATCTAACAATCTAACAGACAATCTAACAATCTCAGATTACCAACAAATCTTACATTTCCTAAATTCTTGGAGTTAGATATTCATAGTTATTCTTAAATTTTTGCTCAGATGGATCAACAATTGAAGCTAATTTTTCTAAAAAGTTATGCCGATTTTTTTTTTTATTAGTGGTGTTGCAGGGCTTTGAAGGACTGGTGAGATTCATTAGGGATCACGAAAGTGGAGCCCAGGGGCCACATGTGGGCTGTGGGTCACACTTTGTCCAACCCCAATTCATGCCATGATTTAGGACAGTTCTTCTTAAGCTATCTGATATAAGGGACCAGCAGGGTACGCCCCCAGCATCTTACAGGAACTGACTTCATATTTGTGCCTTTTGTTTCTTTCTTTCCTGGAAATTTTCCAGGATTATCAGACAATGGCTCAGGGACCCACACCGGTCCAGGGACCACCATTAAGCAGCAATTATTTAGGGGACTGTCATGACTAGATCACTATTTCTCAGCCTACCCTGCTTCACAGAAGTGTTGCTGGTCTAAGCATCTCAAAAAAGAACTTGGAATGTTACTGTAAATAAAAATAGAAATATGTACATGCTGAAATCATCCATAACTGAGCAGCAGTAGGATGATGATGTCTGAGATCCATAAATTATAGCAACATCAGAAGCAAGGATCAGTCATTTTCAACTGTGGCATTGACAAGCCTACTCTCCTATAGTTTAAGCAAGGTGAAAAGGTTCAATCAACCAGCACAGTGAACCCACGCAGAGAGCTCAAAATGTTAGGTTTTCGACTATGCTCCCAGAATCTTTATACAGGCTGCAGAATTCTGGGCCATACTGACCATGGGATCCTGGAAGCTATTGTTCAAAAAGTAACATTTCCAAGCTGTGTCTGTGTATGCAACAGCAGGCTCCTAAGCATATTTACTTATAGTTAGCAAAGTCCCATGGGTCAGTGCTCTGAAGCTTGTTCTTCAGCCTCTGTAAAACATGCTGTCTTTTCCTTTTCTCTACTCACAGCTATTCTTTAATGATGATAAACACCTTGAAGTCATAGCTGATGGAACAGAAAAGAAAAGAATCCAGCTGACAAATTCTTGTTTGGATATGGATAAGCAGGAGTATCACTGAGCACCACTCTTCTAAGTGCATAGGCCATTATATAAAGTACAATTTAAAGGTTCAGCACTTGTCACTGAACTAGAACATTCAGGCCTTCCTGAACAGGGAGAACAGGGCAACAAGAGAGAGAAACTCAGCATGCATTTCCTGTTCAGCTTGACAAATTTTCTGGGCTCCCTTACCCAGGCAAAAGGTCTTATGGTCATTCAGGAGCCGATCAGAAATAAGATTTCTCCCTTTCCCCCTCAGCATTGAGACAGGAAAGTATCGCAGTGCTTGGCAGGAAAAAAAAAAGGCCCTTTCCCTCAGTTGTCCCTTCCCTCAGTTGATGTGCAGGGATCAGCTGGAGAGGTGGAAAAGGGAAGGGTTTGTTGGGAAAAAAGCGGCGGGGGGGGGGAGTGTATGTGTAATGTGTATATAGGTGATTAAAAAGCAAACCAAGAGCACTTCTTCCAAGTTTGTTCTGGATTCAAGAATGGAGTTAATCACTGGAGATATTCATCCATCCATCATATCTATCTATCTATCTATCTATCTATCTATCTATCTATCTATCTACTTGCCTATCTACCTATGGCCATTTCCACATGAGGCGAGGGAATCACTCCGTGCCGGTACTTACCGAATCTTCTGGGCACGGACCAACCCGGACTGTCCCTTAAGCCCTTCTACGGGGCTCCTCGTCTTGTCCAGAGTGAATCAGACCAGTGCGAGGTCTTAGATCCACACTGCTCCCGCTTCCAAAATGGTGGCTTCCGGTTGTTCATGGGTCCCGCCAACCGTGAAGCTCGCCACACCTAAAGCCCGCCCTCCGCAGATCGCAGGCTCGCATTGGTGCAAGCCTGCGAATCTGCACAAGGGAGCAGGTACGCAATGGCACGCTCTGAAAAATTAAAGAACGGTTTTCTACCGTTCTTAAAAAAGCGCGCTGGAGAACCAGTTGGGGGCGTTTCGGAGGGGACTGAGGTGCAGATCTGAGGTAAGTAGTCTGGACCTAGTCCGCTCCAAGGTGCAGACGACCTCTGTGAGAGGACACACTGCGCCGTTTTAATTCCCTCGTGCGGAAATGGCCTATCTTTCCACATGCATGCTGAAGCAATTAACAAACAGAACTCAAAAATATGTATCAAGAGCAAAACCTTATGGGTTCTGCTTTCTTTAGCTGCCAAAGATGAAGTGGACTGCAAACTGGGTGGTAGTTTAGACCACTATGTTACCAGCATTTTTAGTGGGTGTTGGTTTTAGCATCTAAGTTGAGGCCAAGTGGTATTAGGGGTTTCAGTCTAAAAATCCAAAAATTTTCCCTATTGTCTAACATGACTGAAGGTGATGGCACCTCAATGCTGTTTTGTGTGTGTGTGTGTGTGTGTATGTGTGTGTGTGTGTGTGTGTGTGTGTGTGTGTGTATATATGAGAAAGGTCTGCACATGGAAGTGGTGGGTGTGTCTGTGTGGGTAGTATACAGAGTGTATGGGGGCCACACATCCTGCAGGCATGTAGCCCCTGGGAATTTCGAAAAGGCTAATCCCTCAAATCACCCAAACCTATGATTATTTATTTGGAAGTAAATCATATTGATTTCGGTGGGACTTACTTTAGTGTACAGGCCTACAGCCCGAGCTACCACCAGATCTGTGGTATAAGCCAATGTTCATTGTGACCCAGTTAGATGGTGCTGTGCATATTACTTTCTAGCAACAGAAGGAAAAATCATTATGTTTGAAATCTGTTTCCTTTGAGCCCACTGAGCTCCTATGTGGAATTTGAGCTCTCAGACTGTGCTTTCCCTTGCTTATCATTAATGCAAATAATTCCCACTTAATTCACATGGATTCGGTGAAACAAGACACTTGTGAAAGTACATTGAAATTCTCAAGCAGAAGAATGCCAACTATATGCAAATAATTTTCTCTATTTACATTTCCCAAATCTACCAGTCTGAATTAATAAGCAGTTGTTAACAGGCATCAGCAGTTTTTTAAAGAAGAAATATAGGCTCATGTTATCTCAATAGCTATTGGCCTATAAATGGAAAAAATGGGAATGACTATGAGCCAAACAAACTGTATCAGTTTTAGATCCAATAGGAGACTGAAAATTGTTCCATGGAAAGTAGTAAGATGTAAAAACAGCTCATTTTGGCTGAGTTGCACCTGCTTTTTTCCCTCTTTGATCTATTGAAAACCCTTTATTTGCTCATACAGTAAACAAACACAACCAGTCTAAGAGCCTAACAGGACGATATGAACTCTATCATAAATAAACACATACCATGGAATCTCAAAAGGCTGGACTTTTTGTTGCAAAACAGCTTTGGAGGAGAAAATATTTTTGGACTCTGTGGAGAAATGGCAGGGAAGAAGTTCTAAGCTTTTCCTTGATTAGATATGCATCCTTTCTATTAATATGGGCATGTACACATTCCAAAAACTGGCGATGGTGACAGGGAGAATGAATGCCCCAAAGAAGAGGACAGAGAAAAAGAGGATACATGTGGCATATTTGTATAAAATGTTATATAGTGAGCCTTCAGTATCTGCTGGGGTTTGGTTCCAGGACCACCCCTGATGGATACCAAAATCCATGGATGCTCAAGTCCCATTAAATGCAATGGCATAGTAAAATGGCATCAGTTATGTAAAATGGCAAAATAAAGGTTTGTTATTTGGAATGTTTTTAATACATATTTTCAAGCTGTGGATGGTTGAATCTGTGGATACCAAATCTGTGAATACAGTGTGCTGGCTGTATGGGAATTTAGAGGTATGGTTGTACATTTAGAAATTACTGCTACAGTTTAAACAAAAATACCATATCTTATCCCAACAGGGAACACTGAAACCAGGTGGTCTGCATGCCTGATCAGTCTCCTCCCTCCTCATGTGAGCTATTAGATTTAAATTGGACTTCAACTGGACAGTCTTTAAAATAGAACAGGGATGGTAACCTTCACTCTTAGGCCATCTGCAAGAGTTCAGAAATGTAGCTATGGAGAGGGAACAGTCTGAGGGCATAGTCCCTCCAAACAAGAATTCTGCCCCCACAATGAGATTTTCCTTCAGTTCTCAAATTTCTAACCTCATGGACAGTGAAACATTGAACATTGTTCACACCTGGGATTTTTATATTTGCTATGTTTGCATTCCTTTGATAACTTTTGTTTGTTTGTTGTTGTGTGCCTTCGAGTCTCTTCTGACTTATGGTGACCCTTTGTCACCCTATCTTGGGGTCTTCCTGGCAAGATTTGTTCAGAGGGGGGTTGCTGTTGTCCTCCTTTGAGTATGAGAGTGTGTGATGTACCCAAGGTCACCCAGTTGATTTCCATGGCTGAGCAGGACTTCAAACCCTGATCTCCAGAGTTGTAGTCCAAGGCTCAAACCACTACACCATGCTGATTCTCTCTGATAACTTTGCCTGATAACTTTACTGAATTCTATTTCTAAATGCCCAGCTTATATCTTGCTTATTGCAATGCTAGAAATTTGGGAACTGAGGGAAAATTTCATTTGGGGAGAAGAATTCACATTGAGGGCAATGCTATCATCCCCTCACTCAAAAAGGCTATACTCCTGGTAGAGGTTCCTCATCTGGTCCACAAGCTTCTTCTGCTGTTATCTGACTAGCATCAAGAGACAGAATATTAGAAACACCTAAAAAGCTGCTTTATGGAACTGATTTCTGGTTTACAGCTTGGGAAGCTGTTACATGGGATCAAACTGGTTTGCAGGATATCAGAATGTTAAATGGAACAACCTCTAGTTTACAGACGAGAAGTTGCTTCATGGAAGTGAGCCTTGGTTTGTAGCCTATGAAACTGTTACACCTAACCAAGCTTTGGTTTGCAGCCTATAAGGCTCTGGTTCATAGCCCAGGTTGTTGTGATAAGCTCTGAAACTTGTTGTCTATGAAGCAGGATATATATTCACCATATTTCAAACATGCTCCTAAGACCTCATAGAAAGCATGGTGATTTACTGTTGGGTGTTGGTGATACAGCCAATAAGAATTTTAAATCATACTTAGAATGCAATTTGTAAATTCTGGATTGAGCTAAATATGATTATTGTTAAGACTCACACATGTAACACTGACCATAGCTAGTATTAAAATAAGAGGTGAGGAAGGAATTTGAAACTGCACCATGTTCCTGATCTTCTAGCCGTATAGCTGGGAAATTGGGAACATTATGTTTGTACCAGACCTACAAACTGATTGAATTCAAACACATAAAAGAAAATGAAACAAAACAAATGACTCTTACGTTATATGTTTGCAACAGAATTATATGGAAAAGCCTGAAGGATGGCTTGATATTGTTTGTAGATTCATGAATTAAGAAACAGCTCTTTAGTAAATGTAATATATTAGGGCTAATTGGTATTTACGGGATTATACGTGAACAGATAGTGAGAGAGGTTCATTATCTGTTCCAATAAAGCTAAGCCAATTTTGGCTGTCAGAAGCTATTGTCAAAGAACTATAAAATCAAGAGCTATTTCTCCAATGAAATTATGTGGGACATTTAATTCCTTTCTGCCATGTCAAATATACTCAAAACAAGAGAGATCTTTTTGAAATACATTGGTCAAGATCCTACATTGGGGTTACATAGCATTGATCACTGCATGTGGAATTACACATTGACTGTGCTACACAACCCTTGTGATGAATGGGAATGTTGCACAACTGAATGCATAAATGCATGTGGATGCACTTCTGCTTTTGGAAGCTTAAAGTGAATCAAAACTTTTCCAAACCAAAACAATCTTGTAAGACGGTACTACTAAGGAAACTCAGGCCTAAGCAGATATTCCAGTAAAGTGATAGCTAGAAGGTAGACAGTCACTGTACAGTAAGCACTGGGGCATTATCTGACTGTGCTCAGTGTGTGGGAGCGAGATGCTGCATTTGCAACATATGTCTCAAAATAGTGATCCATTAAAATTAATAGACCACTATTTTGTAATATAAATTGCAAACATATTAGGCCCATCTGGATTGAGACTGTGGGAAGGAGAGAAACATACCCCAAAATGGTCTCAATTTAGCAAGGACAGTCCTAACTGATCTTCTGTTTAAAATGGCCTAGTTTCTCTCTCTTCCATTCTCCTTTCTCTCTTTGTCCTCAGCCTACTTCAACTGGTGCAAACTGAAGGCCTTTCTGCACTACATTGTTATGGTGCTATTATTCCACTTTCAACATGATCTGGAATCCTGGGGTTTGTAGTTTATGGAAGCACATTTAGAATTCTCAGCCAGAGAGCTCTTTGGCCTCAGTAAACTACAAACCCCAGAATTCCACAGGATGTTGAAAGCAGAGTAATAGCACTATAATACTGTAGTGTGGAAACACTCTGAGTTCAAAGTGCAAAAGTAGTGTGAACTCAGTTAACTCAGCAGGATGGAGAAAAAAGGAATGGGAAGAGCCTTTCCCTTCCTGGTAGACCTAGGCAATAGCAGGTAGTATCTCCTCTCCTAGTTTGTGCAGTTTTACCCATTAAAAACTCTTTTTTATTTAAAATAAAATACATATTATTTATTATTGTACATTTCACATCAATATGGATACAATTTAATACCTGTCAGGTGAAGTTTAATTAACCTTTGAATTTTACACAGATAGCTTAAATTAAAAATTACCAAAAAAGCAAACAATAAATTCGTAGGTTTACCAAAGCTGTTTGATCTATCGTCAATCTCTGCTAGAAGGAAAAAAATCTATTCTTTCCCTTTTAAATCCATAAACATCAATTGACCATTTCTTATTATTTCCCACTTACCCTTTATTGGAGTTACTACGTAAATTAACATAAAAATCTTTACATTTAGATTTATTTCTAACTTGCAGTCCTTGCTGCCTCTTCCTTTGATTTTTTCATTTCTGTCATAATATTGGCATGTTCAATGATTTTTTTAGAGTATTTTAGTACACTTTGAGCTTCTATGTGAGTGTGTTAAAATATATATAATCTTAGGTTAATCTATAATCAAATAATGACTTTTGCCATCTTGACCATACTCTGCTGTTGATGTTGTCCCAGTTTTAATCTGCAAAATGTTTTGAAGGGTAAGGAGAAGTGATGAAGCTCCCATCACTTATGCTACTACTCTTATTCAGATATATCTCCTTGTTTTTACTATAGAGCAGGGATTCTTAACCTGTGGTCCTCCAAATGCTTTAGCCTTCAGTCCCAGAATTCCTGAGTACTGGCCATACTGGCTGGGAATTCTGGGAGGTGAAGTCCTAAATATCTGAAGACCAGAGTTTGAAAACCACTGGGCTACAGTACAACAGAAAATACAGACATATCTGCTAACGTAAATCTTTAAGGTATTGTGTGTCGGTGCCTGAATGCAGGAACTCCTTTAAATTCCAATGTTTTTGTTACTGCAAATGAATGCAGCTATAATATTAATACTTTTTGATTATATAAACTCTGCTGAGTGTCAGTGTTGTTATTTACTCTAGCCCCAGATGGTTCTAAGTATATTTGGTCATAAAATTAGATGACATTTATGCATTACATTCATTATATTTTTGACTACTTGATTAAATTCTTTGTATATTTAATATTCCAACTAAAGTGGATATTTAATATTTTAATTAAAAATAACAATAATGAGAAGTACAGTTATACTTTGTTTTGGGCTATATATTTTTGCTAGGACTGGAAGTCTGTTACGAAAGCTGCTCAGAAATAAACAAAACAGAACTTGAATGTAGCAGGAATTTCTTAGAAGTACAAAATGATAACTGAAACATCTTTTGATAATATTAACAGAGGAAAAATAACCTTCAACAAGCCACTCTTGTGCCTATTGGCAGGACTAGCAATGGAGTCTAGAAGTCCGAAAACTAAGCCAATCACAACAGTAGACCAACATAACCCATATTCAAATATGCTACAAGTGTAAAAGAGAATCGAAGACTACATGAAAGCAGATGATTCCCAGTGACAAAAATATTGCAACCAGAAAGAAAGCAAGTGTATACAACAAATGGCTTGGAAAGGTACTTTTAAAAAATTAATTCCCATTAAAAATTAATTCCCATTACACATTATTTTTCGGCGCTTGAAAAGTAGCTTGTTGCCATTATTCATTTACAGTCTTGACAAACATGTTGCAATACTTATCTCACTCCTTGTTACTTTACATTACTTTTCTGAGAGAGAAAAACTTTATCAGTGATAAAAGCATAAACGTTTAAAAATTCAAATTTTTGAAAAGACTTCTCAAGAATGAAAAAATTTAAAGCACAAAATACCTCTAAAAATGTCCTATTCAATATATCTCTTCTGGAATGTAGCTTTGTTATGTCCTTGATTATATTAGTTACATAAAAAATACTAGTATTTTATATAAGTATGTTATTTGTAACTTATTAGCTCTAGCTATATCATCTGTAACTCTTTACTTCCAAGCTCAGGATATCAGCAAAAAATGGTAAATTTTCAAATTTATATTTTTCCAAAGCACCTGTCATTTTATATTTTTCCACATCAATTATTAATTGTGTCTTTAGATAAGAACAATACTATGGCCAAAATTCTACACTGGGATTGTGAAGTTACACATCGTGCTATGCAATCCTTCTGTTGAATAGCAAGCTTGTGCAATTAAAAGCATATCTCGATAGGCAACCAAATGTGCAACCAAGGCTATTTCCGCACTAGACTGTTATATTGCTATTATTCCACTTTCAACATCCTATTGAATCCTGGGGTTTGCAGTTTAGGGAGCGGCCTTATACATACCTCATAAACCTTGCTGAAGTTCTTGTTAGTCCTGACTAGAGTAGAGCCATTTACTCAACACTCTAAAATTGATTCAACAGGTCTTTATCAACCTGTTTTATCAACCTTTATCAACAGATAAAGTAGAATGCAATGAAAGGTGTCTTCTCTTGCTGGGAATAACTAACACACTTCCAGCTTTTGCTTGTGACAGTTGTGGTAGGCATTTACTTAATTTATCAATGGAGGTTAGTGTCATCAATGGCTACTAGTCAGGATCAAGCTGTATTTGAATGTTTCATTCAGTTCTTCTGATTACCTTAGAAATGTTAATTTTTTGGATTGCATTTCCCACAGTCATCCAGCGAGCATGGCCACTGGGAGCTGTAGTGACCCCCCTGTCTTTTCTCAATTCTGGTCAGGATGACTATATATCACCTCCACTATCAGAGGCAATGTGTATGTTGCTGGGGAACATGAGATGGAGGGTGTAGTTACACTATGTCCTTCTGGGAGGCGTCCCCAAAACAATTGATTGGCCATTAGATGAATAGCAGAGCTTGGAATGTTACTTTAAAAAGAGAAATCTGTTACTTTACTTACTACTCTGATCTCCCAACAGGCGTCACCCAGAAAGGTAACTCACAGAGCTCCTTCTTACTAACATGTCATCATCACTATTTCTGTTGTTCTGTTGGAAAATACAGGAAAAGGATCTCTGATTCTCCCAAATGGTCAACTAAAACGTTACAGCTTGGAAATTCTGAGATATATAAATAAAAAAAAATACATGACAGAGTAATCTTTTCTGGCTGAAACACATGACAGCCATCAGTGTTGTTCCCAAGTCTGCCCTGAGAACATTTGAATGAATTCATACACATTCTGAGTATATACGCCTATCAGGGGTCTTGCAATTTTGGTAAAATAGCATGTCAATCAAAATGGACTCAATCAAGCATCCTGGATCTACACAGAACTTTCTAAAAAGGGAATTTTATTGCACATGCAGCAGTTAAGATGTACACAATAGTCACAATGAGGAACAGCAAATATTGCAGTAGAGCTTCACAAATAGTAAAGGTATACACAAAATAGCAAATTGGCAAGGCTGTGGGGGTTTGAAGTTAAAAGCAGTTTGAAGCTGTAGGGTACTGCTAAGGGGAGAGATGAGAGAAAGGGACTCAAAAGTAAGGATGATATAATACTTTCCCTAATCCTACCCACACACCAGCAAAAGAGGAACCCATTTATGGGGAGCTGCAATGTGCAGGGGAAATACGTCTTGAAAGAGAAATTTAAGAGACTGATGAATTAGATTTCTTTGGTCCTGTCAGAACTGCAAGAAGCTAGGGAGACTTCCCAGCTGGGGCAGTACATGGAAAGGATGACAAGCCGACCATCTTAAAATAGAGCTATGTTACTGCCCTGGCTAGCCCGAGTTTTGGGGATATAAAAAGATATCTTTTGATATCAATAATTCGGCCTCACATACCCATTCCCTTCCACGTGCTTGCGAGGCCCCCGGACAAGCACACACACAGGCTCAGCCGATAATTGCCGTAATATTCCGAAACAATACAGGCAGGCCAGAAATAGCTGACTCGCTGCTTCAGGAGACCTCAAGGCAAGTACCTTCATTAAGTATGCACACAGCTTTCAAAAGATCCTCTGCCCCGCGCTGGCACCTTGATGATCTGACTATACAACACTCAAGTACTCCGCGTTTGAATATCGGCTATCCTATTGACAATTTGGCTATAACTCCATCATTCAAATTCTGACCTTTCGGAGGCTTTGTCTCCAGCCCCAAATCTATTGTTTTCCCAAAGTCCGACCTAGCCTGTGGTCACAATTTTCCTTATAAAAACCCCTGACTCTGAGTGCTTCCTCGGATCACTCCCGAGTTCCATACCGCCTTGCCGCCGCTTTGCTTGGCGAGCCTCCCCTCAGCTCCATGTGCTCAGATTCACGCTCCCCATCTTCTCCGCTTCCAACTGGGCTTCAGGACAGGTGAAGTATCACCCAAACCAACAACTCCTCTAAAAATCCCTCTATCCCACTCCAACCTTTATTTCCTTAGTTATCTGTGTGAGTGTGCTGCATACACTGTTTGATTGTGTTTTTAATAAAACCACATTTATTGTTTCAACTTCTGTGTGCTCCTTGACTCGGCCTGACCCCGTAAACATAGGGTTTAAGATCCTGCTAAGTTACCCTGCCTCTCGTAACACTAAAGCAGTGCTCAGAGCTAATCTTCCCCACCTGTTGTTGAGCACATTTTGGTGTCCCTCACGGGACCCCCAGTAAACAGGGTAACAGCTTGGAGAAAGAGAAATAACATAACAAGATTCTCCGGTCAAAATCCCAGATTTTGAGGGTCTGAAAAAATGATTTCAGCTAGTTGTATGCCTTCAAGTCATTTCTTACTTACTTTGTCACAGGTGACCCTGTGACAAAACCTATCATGGGCTTTTCTGGGGCTGATGCGCCCAAGGTCACCCCATGGGTTTCTAAGGCTGAGCAGGGAATCAAACCTTGGTCTCCAGAGTCATAATCCAGTGCTCAAACCACTACACCATGCTGGCTGTCTTCAGCTAGTTCAGGCACTGATTTTTAGCAAGGGGTCTCCAGAAGGAGGACAGCAGCAGAGTTCTTGCTTCACTAAACCCACCCCAGATTGCTGTGAACCTGGATTTTTTTTTTAAAAAAGTATCTTGTGCAAGGAAAGATGAGCATGACATCAGCATTTTTCTTACAGGGACTTCTTCAAACAAGGGGTATCCACCTGGATTTCCTGAGGTACAGTACGCTGTTCTTGGGTGATTTAAAAGTTGGTAATGTTTCAGATAAGCATCCACTTAAGAAAAGACATGAAACTTACAGAAAAGACATCAAACTTCTATAAAACTTACTGAAGTTTTAGTTTCGCTCTTGTCCCAACGGTGCCATTTTCTATCAGTGGTCATTTCCTGTTTGTAATGCATTGTTTGCCAACTACAGGGCCACCTGCTGGCAGGGGAAACAACTTTGGCAGATATTCAGTATTTCAATTGTTTAATCAAGATACTTAGGCAACTTGATACTGGTAGATGATGGAATTCAGCAGAGGTGCTCACTATAGGATTTGAGCAGGTGAGAACTTTCCAACTTAACCCTTTACTCTCCTAGGTCGGAGAGTCAACAGTGGTTCCATTTTTGAGCATACATATGTACATCTTGGTAGAGGCATGGCCATATCATAACAGTGTGACTATTTTGTATCTTCCTCCTGTGACATTTGGTGAGGAGGAACAAGAACAGAACTTTCTTCATTCCACGGAAAAATGGTGAATTATAGCCACAGTCATTACAGGCAAAAAGTAAACCCATTTTGATTTGTCACTTCCAAAACAATATCATCATCAACAACAATAACAAAAACAAACCTGACACCTAGTTACAAAAGTAATTTGTTAAAATGTGTTAATTCCAACCTGTGGAACAGAATCCTGGAAAAGATTGTTTTGTGTTCTTAATAACTTTAAAACATAAATAAATCACAAATCTCCAGAACAAGAGGAAAATAAACATAGAAAAGAGAGGGAAGATTTGACAATCAAGAGCACTTCCTAAAAATTGGGATGTTTGGCAAGTGAAATAAAGTGAACTGTAACTAATAATACATATGTCAACTATATTAGCATCATTATTTTTGCGACTATGTAATTCATACGATGTTTATTCTAAAGGGGGCTTGTTGAGGAACTGGAGCTAAAATTATTCACTTTGAATCATCTGCCTTAAATAACTATTAATGGTGACTGCTGATTTAGGCAGTTTCATAAATGATTTCCCTCAGTTTTGCCTTAATTCTCAATGATGTTTCTATGTAATATTGTCACTTGAGAGATCCAAGGCTATTAATAATGTTCTAGGAAATGAGATACTGAGACAGTGACATGAGACAAGAGAAGAAGCCAACCAGCAAAAGACTGACAGCAAAATCCCCTGCATGCTTACTCAGAAGTAAGTCCCATAGGCACAGGATTGCAGTGTTAGACTACATCAGCATAGGAACTATCAACACCATGAGTTGTTGTTACTTGCTGTCAAGTCAGCTTCAACATATGAAGACTCTATAAATGAGAGACTTGCAAGAGGTCTGGTCATCAACTGTCCTGCTCACTTCTTGCAAACTTAGGGCTGTAGCTTCCTTTATTGAATCAATTCATCTGTAATTTCATCTTTCTCTTTTCCTACTGCTTTCTACTTTGCCAAGCATTATTGTTTTTTCCCCACTGCTGTATCATGAGACATCCAATGTACGATAGCTTCAGCTTAGTCATTTTGACTTCTTGTGAAAGTTCAGGCTTGATTTTAATCTTGAACCCCTTTATCTGTCTTTTTTGGCAGTTCACAGTATCCATATAACTTTCTTACTGAATGGGAAAATTGATTTATTTTTTTAAAAAGGTACAATCATTGTGCATGTATACAAACTTTTGATTAAATGGATTTTGCATGCTAGATATATCTTGGATACAACTCTGTCTTCCCCAAAACAAAACAAAACAAAACAAGAAATACATACAAACCCCCCTCACAGCTGATGTATTCTCAGTACAGCAAACAAAGGCATATGGACGGAGGGGGCGATGAGGGTAGTCCGCCCTGGGCGGCAATTTTTGGGAGACACTCTGTGTAATATGGCCATGCCCCTGTGTGATGCGGCCACACCCTGTGCTGCGGCCATGCCCCCTGCACCACAGCCACGCTCCTGCCCTCTCCCCCCCTCACTCCACCTCCCTACCCGCACTCCAAGCTGCGCAGCTGAGAGCAAGTTCCTGTTTTGAACCAGAACTTCCAGAATTCTCCAGCCTCTACACTCAGTGAGGCTTCCCATTGTGTACAGAGAAAGAAGAATTAAAAAAAAGGGTTGCAGCCTTGGTTGGAAGCTTGTGAATGCTGCAGAAATTCTCCAGCCACTTTTGCTGGATGACAGAGATTCAGTAAAGAAAGGAGGGTGAGTTGGGAGCTCCCCTAATAATGAGCATCTGTCATGCCCTCCTTCTTAGACATTTTTTTCCCCTAAACTTAAAAATTGCTCCAAATGCTTTTTTTGGGGTGGGTGGATGGGCATTTTCTCTCAGAATTAGGGAACAGACTTCACAGACTGACGGTTATGTAACATTCGGCTTTTGGTGGCTCAGTGTATATCTCTTTAAACTTACACTAAATCTCATTTGCAACATCTTTTTTCCCCCTCTTCATTCATTTTGGGGGCAAATAGTCACAAGGGAATGCCATCTTAAGACAAGAGTGGTCAACTGTGGCAGGTCTGCAGGCCACCCTGGCCCATTTCCCTCCACCTTGGACATCTATGGAGCTCACTGGCAGCCTCCTTTTCGGAAGCCTGTTTTTCAAAAGCTATTTCTGTCCCATCCATCCACCACTTTATTTATATCCTTCCATCTTCCCAGTCTGGGACTCAAGGCAGATTACGGAAAGGTAAAAATTACAAGAAAAAATATAGATAAAAACATATAAAATCTAGATTAAAATAGTATTAAACAGCAGAATTAAAACTATTTAAAATTTTATTTAAAAGATTAAAAACACTACAGCACCATAAAAAGCCTTTCTCGTGTTAAAAATAAGTTCCAAAAGGCTTTCTGGACAAAAGAGGTCTTAATTTACGTCTGTCTCTGAAGACAGGCTGTGGGGAATGTATTTTTAATGGTGGAGGCACATTTCAGGGGCCTAATTGCCTGTTTCAGCCTGCAATTTTTGGGGAGTAAAGAGGGTCTTGGGGGAGAGGCTGGGACCAAACGGGTTTGGGCTGGCTGCATGTAGACCACGTGCTTTACAATTCTTACCCTGGCTTCACATTCACAGTGTCTCAGACTTAAGTATTCTTTAAAGCAGTCATTCTCAAAGTGGTAGTCTATGGACTGGTATTGATTTGTCTATGCCAAGCTTCCAGGAACAAAAGAAAAGTTGTACACAATGGACATAAATATAGTGCCAGTCCCTGGTACACTGGGTAAAAACCATCCCAGTCCAGCACGTTAGATAGCTTAAGAAGAACTCTATTAAAAAACTTGGATTTTAACATCACAGTGATTCAAGGCCCAAATGATTGCTCCTTTAATTATAAAGAGCTACTGGAGTTAATTGATGCTTTGATGCTACACCAAATATGTTTTATTTGTTACAATTCAAGGAAAATCAACTCCAGATTTTATTTTCCTTAAAGGACAAAGGTAAAAAAAGAGGGGGGCAGTTTTGTCACACATTCCTAGTGATGACATCTGTGCAGCCACATTTCACACAGCATTTGTGACAACAGTTGATGTGTTAACTGGGGCAAGAATCTTATTTTCCTATTGGCAAAACATTGCCGTTTGTGTGCTAGAAGCTGTGTGTGACACCCCAGCAACAGAAGCACTAATTAGGGAAAATGTTTAGATCCTCTTAAAACAGTATCAGATTTCCATTTATTGCACAAAATAACTAGTACTTTACAAAGTCCATAGAGCTGAGCAAAGTTAAATGCTGTTTGTCTATTATACGATTCTGATACTAGCACTTTGTGGCCACTAGGCATTCCTGGATATGAAAATTGTTCTCTCTTGAGTCAAAGGTATACTGGAAGAGTAAGTGCTATCGGACTCCAATGGGACCTGTTCTCTAATAAACATTCAAGTACCAGAGGAAGGTTCTGGACTGGCAGTAAACAGTCTGTCAGAACTGGTAAAATTAATTTTCAAAAGTAGGGGTGTTTCCACCCTACACTGTTATAGTGCTATTACTCCACTTTCAATATCCTGTGGAATTCTGGGGTTTGCAGTTGTTGAGGCCAAAGAGCTCTCTGGGTAAAAATTCTAAATGCCCCTCCCTAAACTGCAAACCCTAAGATTTCCAGGGTGTTGAAAGTGGAATAATAGCACTATAACAGTGTTGTGCAGAAAGGGCCATTTTTTGAACCTGTTGCTGTTACTCATGATGATGCCTTGCTTATGACTTTTTCACTAGTTTTTGTTAGTTTTTTTGAGGGAAACAAAACTTAGACTTTCTAAGAGAATGTCATAAAAACTTCTGTCAAAATCTTTAACAATGCCCTTCAAAGTAATGTTAGAAGATAATTGCAAACTGTTACTTGTTTCACCATTAAAGTAACTTTGTTCTTGTTAACATTTTCAAAAGGAACTTTGTGACACATTCATTACCTCCCATAATAATTAGTTACAGGGAACAAGGCTGCTTATAACGTAACGTTTGGTGTATGTGTATGTTGCACGGCCAGAGTTTAAAAAGGTTACTGTAGGCCTATATTTCCCAGAATCTCCCGCCATGCTGGTGTGTGGATTCTGATGTTGTACTCCAAAAAGTAGCTTTTCTAGGTTCCAGTGTATGTGTGGTGGTGGTGGTTTGGCCTGTTTGAAAAGGAAGGTGAGAAGCCAAGATAATTAATGGGATTTAAGTTAGCTTTGAGTGTTATTACTAGGATCATGATGAACTCCAGTTATATCCCAAAGCAATAATAAAAGCTCAACAGCAATAAAACATATTCAGGCAACCACTCTTATGTTATGAAACCAAAACTGGAATGTTGGTCTCTTATAAGCATGTGGAAATTTGGAATTCTATCACATGGAAACTCAAGTTTTGTGCAGGAGCAAATACTTTATTCCCATGAATATTTTTTAAAAAATTATCACATCTGTTCCCTGTCCACCATCTACTACATGAGGATATAGGTTTCTTTTATTTTTTTTCCTTGCAACAACACTGTGAGATATGTTGGGAGGACTGGTACTGCAGGGCTTTTAAATAATAAGGTGTTTCCCTTATCTTTAAACTCACTTGGTTCATATGCTGGATACAGAAGGGAGATGGGATGCCATGCCTCTTCTCCATTAACCTGCTTATTTGGCTTCACAAAATTTCATGCAGCTCTCTGCAAGCCATTTCTAGTAAGGTATGGCTACCAAGTAGCACTTACACAAAAGTCAGCACAACAAAGTATGGTACTAAGTTACTCAAGGCAATGAATAGAGTTAATCAGTGATCTATGAACTGGTGCTCTCCACAGGCTGCCCCAGTGTCCTAACTATGGCCCTTTTCATACAGCGTTTTGGAAGCGAGAGGGCCCCTTGAGCGTTGCGTAAATGTGAGGAGCGGTCTGCATGACGCACTCACATTTAAGCGATGCTCAAGGGCCGGATGCAGAGCGGGCATGCATCTTTTCATTTTCGGCTTCAAGCCGAAAATGGTGCGCCATCGCACAATGCTCCCGGGCCCCTCGCACACTCACCCACCATGCAAAGCCTCCTGAGCCGCGCCGGTTGCGCTTTCTGTCCCAGCGCAACTTCTAACTCCCAGGCTGCACTGTGGAAGGAAGGGGTGGGGCGTGGGCGGGGCGCTCGCGCGACCAGAAAGAAGCTGCGGAGCCAAAGCAGGAGGCTTGCGATAGCGTTCCTGCTAATCCTTCTTGTGTGAAAACCCCAACCCAGCAGCGCAAAAAGGTAACGTGCGAATGCCACACACTTTCCTCAGTCAGAATCATCCTGGAATCAGGTAGATGGAACATTTCTCATCCCACTCCAGTTTATCAAGAACAATCATTTCCAAGTCATGAGAATTAATCATTCAGTGGCTGGGATCTGTTGGTTAACTCCAACTAGAGTAAACCCATTTAATCAGTTGCTGAATGCTGAATCAACACATGAGTAAGTCCAAATGATTCCATGGGGCTAGTACAGTTGACTACAATATGATTTATACCTATGTCATCCTGCAGTGAGACATATGAAATAATTACATTGTTACATCTGGCTGTTGCAAAATAATAATAATAATAATAATAATAATAATAATAATAATAATAATAATAATAGCAGCAGCAGCAGCAGCAGCAGCAGCAGCAGCCTAAGAACCCAAGAAGAACTACACTGGATTTGACCAAAGTCCTATCTAGTTCAACAATCTGTTCTCATAGTGGCTAACTAGACTCCATTGGGAAACCCATAAGCAAGATGATAATCCAATATCACCTTCCCACTCATGTTCTCTAGCTGCTTCTGGTCTCTGGCACTGGAGGCAATATATACCCCTTAAGATTAGTAACCACTGAAAGATGTAGATAAATTAGAATGGATCCAGAAGAAAGTAAGGAAGATGACTGATGATACAGAAAACAAGTTCTGTGATGAAGTTGTAGTTTGAAGGTATTGGGGGTGCTTAGTTTGAAGAAGGAAAAAGGGTGCAGGATGGAACTCACCTATCTGAAAGGTTGTCACACAAGAGAAGGCAAAGCTTTGTTTTCTGCTTTTATGAAAAGGCATGATTCTTTGTAATGGAGCTAAATTAAAGAAGGACCAATTTCAGTTGAATGTTAGGAGAAGCTACTTAACAGTAAGGAAAGTTGAACAAAAAATCCAATACCCAGAGGTGGCTGAGCCTCCTCCTTGACGCATTTCTTTAAGCAATGGTTGGATAGCCATGTTCTGGAGATGCTCCAGCTCTGGATCTCTTGCACAGAGCAGCACGTTGGACAGCAAAGTCCTTGCAATTTAGGATTCTGGGGAGGGCTTGGAAAATTTCTTTTTGGTAGTAGAATGCATAGGTACATAGGAAGATGCCTTTTATTGAGTTAGACCACTGGTCCATGGAACTTTGTAGTATCAGCATGGACAGCAGCCCTCCAGGACTTCAGACAGGATTCTTTTCTTGCCCTAGCTGGTGACTATCCATCCAGGTATGAAGCAGGTCTAACTCTGCTTAGCCTCTGAAATAAGACAGGATTGTGTGTGTGTTGAAGGTGGTATGGTAGCATAGACTGCTCATGCTGGCTGGAAAATTCTGGGAACTGTAGTTCAGAAAAATAGCTTTCCAAGCTCCAACGCCAGGAAGCAATACACATGATATCAGTCATTTTCCTTAGTGACATACTTTCCCCTTTGCAATAGAAAATGAAGAACTGAGGCCAGCTATCGGTTAGCCAATCAACAGATTACATGCTGTGTTTGGCTGCATTTGGGCTGCTTACTTTGTAAATATAAGTGTTTGTTTCTGCTTTGCTTTTATACTTTTCTATTGCCAAAGGCTCACAGTATTTTATGATAATTTATTACTTTTGAGTACAACACGATTGTTGTCTCACAACAGGGGAGGAGAAAAGCAGCACTTTAAAATACATCAAGGCCTTTCCCAGCAATGGTATTATTTGCCCAGAATTATTTGCTTTCAGGTACAACCCAGAGAGCCCCTTAAGTCATACGGAGAGGTTTTTGTGGGTGTACCAAGACTTTCATCTTTTTTTTTCTTAAGTGAAATCACTTCTTCTAGTACTTCATCATCTATTGCTTTTAAAAGTCCCTCAGATTTCAAATCTGGAGCACAGTGTTGCTTAGGGCACGGTGTTATTCACAGAAAGAAAAATCTACTGCTGTGCATATGGAACCAGAGCCAGTGTGGCATAGTGGTTTGAGCACTGGACTATGACTCTGAAGACCAGAGTTCCAATCCCTGCTCAGCCATGGAAACCCACTGGGTGACCACGGGCAAGTTGCATCTTCTTAGATTCAGAGGAAGACAAAGGCAAATCCCCTCTGAACAAATCTTAAGGTTTTTCTTAAGTTGGAAATAACTTCAAGGTACACAACAACAAGCCAGCAGACCTGGGCCCTTTTCGTATGGCATTTGCCACGCAAAAGAGGGCCTGGAGCGTCGTGCGATTGTGAGGAGCGAGCCACATGACACACTCAAAATCGCGCGACGCTCCAGGGGCCGGCAGGCACCGATTGCACACCTTTTCATTTTTAGCTAGAAGCCAAAAATGGTGCACGATCGTGCATTGCCCCACGCGCACTTACATGGCATGATCACACTTCTTGCCCCAGCACAGCCTGGGAAACTCCCAGGCTGCACTGCAGAAGGAAGAGACGGGGCTCTCGTGCGAGCAGGCAGCTCATGTGGAGCCGAAGGACCCTGGATGCGAGAGCCTCTCACCGGAGGCTGCTCACGCGATCCCCGCACCCCAGCGCCAGAAGACGGTAAGGTGTGGAAAGGGCCCAAGAGATGTTCTTTTCTACACCATTGCCTTACAGTGCTAGTCCTATTATTAGGCATTAGGCAGAGAGAGAGCTGGCTGCCTTGGATGGCAGCTTCTGGAAAATGGCAGTGAGAAAAATATGTGTACCATTGAAATCTAAGACTTGCTGATGTCAGTTACAGAGGAGAGCACTCTCCTGTCAGCATGCTGAATTAAGAAACTGAAATTTAATGTCAATCTGGCTGTGTGTTTTTTTAAACAGTAAGTTAAGGAGAGTGTTGGTACCTTTGAGACCAGTGAGATCTTACAGAATTTATGAAAGATTATTATGGAGTGGGGGGCAAATAATTCAAGCATTTTTCTAGAACTGAGGAATGAGTGCACATCTCTTGAAGCTTAACTTATCAGTTAAGCTTCAATAAAGGTGCCCAGTCAGAACCTCCAATTCAGTCTTCAGATTTTCCAGATTTACAAGAGCAGCTTGAGAATTTGGCACGAAACTTAAGAAAGTTGTTTTCAGACATAACATATGCTGTTTTTAAAAATCTATTTTAAAGCACATCAACAATATTTTAAATTTAGAGGAATTCAAGGAACAATTTGTAAGTCAGGAAAGATGAGGAAGCATATGAATGCAAATACCCCTTTTGACTGACTCATGGATCTCAGTTACCTAATATGCAGTTGTCAAAATTCTGACCCAAACATACTATCCCACAGGGACAATTACAGAATAAAAGGCAATCAATAAATTAACCTGTAGAACATTAAGTCTACTAGATTTATAAAAATTGAGGCGGTATCACGTATATAATAATAATACTTGCAATTGTTCAGAGCACAGGGTAAAACCATGCAGAAGACCTGGTTGTTTGATTTTCACTGAATGTGTGTCAGAGTTAACAGTATCATTGTCACACATTAAAAAAAAAAAGAGTCTCAGCAGCTCCTTTCTGATCCCTAGTGTGTCCCATGACTCCTGTGTTGTATGTTGCACAGACAACTGAAGCATCTCCAGGGAAAAGAGTTATGTCTTCACAGGGAAAGGGCTGGCCTACTGATGCAATTAGACAGTATTCGCAGGCAGGCAAAAAGGGTACGTAAGATTTGAATCACTATGGAACAGGTGGATATTTAAGCTGCCAGGTTTGGAAAAATAGGTGTGTGACATGTGGAGAATAAACAGATGTGTGTGAGGGGTTGGAACATCAAGGAGATCAAGGAATGGAGGAATGTATCATTTAGGGACTGTGGTGGTACTTCAGAATTTTGATGGAAAATATGGAAGCAAACTACAGTGGGGCTGAACAACTTAGGCCCTTATCATACCTTATCCCAACAGCGCATCATTCTGATGGGATCCCAGCATTGCCATTTCTTCAAAGGGATCAGGGTCTGAATGCTCTCCACTGCACCCTGTCAGCTTCTGTGAATGGGTAGTGTCGGCACACTGTTCTTCCCTCCGCAATACACTGTCAATGGCGAGCTCCTCTCCCCACCTTTTCCCTGCCTCACAATTTGTGATTGGTCGGCCCTTGTGCTGTCTTGTGGAAGGAAGCACTATCAAGTGCTTTGGCTTGTACCACATGCCAGCAGCTGATGGGATCATGGCGGGAATGGGGGCCATTACCAGATTTTTTTCCATTAATGAAAAAGAGCAGGTTTCCCACAGATGGTGATGTGACAGCAGCTGATCCGCAATGATGTCATGCGATGGTATGGGTCCTGGATTGGGAACAACGCATTGCTCTGGTGGGATGGCAACATTGTACAGTAAGGACCAAAGAATATTTTAGAAGTGAACCAGTGGTCCTCAGAATTTGGGGGTGGGGAGTGAACTATAACTCCTAGCCACCATAGTTAATGTCTGCTGCTGCTGTTGTTGGATGGTGAATTTAAATTTGACCTTTAAATCTGTCCAGTGCCTATAAATTTGGCACCTTTGGCTTCATAGTTTCCAGAGTCGTTTAAAACTGGAATGCAAACATTGCTGCAGCTCATCATTATTTAATAAAAACATTAGTAAAGCCTTTGGTTTATTAAAAACTTAGTTGATGAAATCCTAAAACACACTTGGTGGCTCCCAAGTTATTTTCTTTCAGTATATTTTGGAGTCATTTTTTAAAAGAATACCGCAGCAACAAACATTTGTTTCAGTGATGGTAATGTATTAGCTTGAGCAATGTTAACTTTTGAAATGATAATTGTAGGCCTGGATTGAGTTGGGATTAATTGTTCTTCAGTCCAAGTGTTTTCAGTGGGGAATTTTAAGAATGTTTTTGTCCATAGAATCATAGAGCTGGAAAAGACCATGATGGCCATTGTGTCCAACCCTCTGCCATGCAGGAACACACACTCAAAGCACCCCCAGCAAATGACCATCTAGACTCTGTCTAAAAACCTCCAAAGAATGTCGAAAGGCTCTTACCATCAGGAAGGTGAAATCTCTTTTCCTGTAGGTTGAATCCATTGCTCCATGTCCTAGTCTCTGGAGCAGCACAAAACAAGTTTGCTCCATCTTCCAGCTGACATCCTTTCAAATATTTAAACATGACTATCATGTCATCTCTTAAACTTCTCTTCTTCAGGCTAAACATACCCACCTCCGTAAGCCACTCCTCACAGTGCATGGTTTCTATACGAGGTCATTTCTGACTTGCATCTTGGGCAGGAACCAGTGCTACATTTCTTCTGGAGAAAGGGAAGGATCCAGAAGAAGGAGAAAGAGAGAAACATTCTAGACCTAGCTTTCCAACAGCTTTCAGGGCTACAGGGAAGGACAGGAAAGGGGAAGGTTCAAACATGACCTTGGATTTAGGCATCTGTTCCCCTGGTGGTGCCACGTAACTCTCCTAGTACACAGCAGACAAGTTATAGAAAGGGTAGCAGAAAGCTATTGGCTAAGCAATGGCAGTAGTTCTTTGTATACTGATGCGAAAGTGGAACTATAATTGTTCAAACTTCAGTACCCAAGGCAAGAGCACTAAGTTTATTCTAGCATTACCACTGGGCTATGATTTTGCAAATGTCGAAATCATTAGTTTAATTTCTTATAAATCACAGACATTAAAAACTTCTTTTTATGGTTGCAGAATATTCTTTTTACACTCTGAGAAACAGCTAATGCTTCAATTCAGTTTTTAAAATTAATTGACATACTCTGACCAGGCACTTTCACAAAATAACAGTCTGTGCTTACCCAGTGGGATCTATCTGATTATTTATTTGAAGCATAATTTGGTAGACATTAAGTTACTGTTAGGTACATTTTAAATAAAAGTTTAAGACTTATTGGTTCAACTGCTTGAGTATGTTTCATTTGCGTACACTTAAACGACTGTTCAAAGCAATTGAATTTTTATATTAAAGACATGAGGGATTTTTTCAATATTTATAATTGAATAAGGGAAACACACTGGGTACTTTAATTAGTGTTCTTCATGCTTTGATGCCATTAGTGAGGATAATATTCAAGCTGTGTGCCTTTCTAAGCAGTTTGTAATGATTTAGAAATTATTTAGAAATTATAATTGTAAGAAAGAGAGATAAATCTAGAATTCCGGTTTTTTCGCCGGAGCTTTCATCCTCTAACTTGAATGCTTAATTTCCCCTCCCCCAATTATCTTTAATCTATAGATAGCATTTAAGACATACACTAATGTGGTTTATTCAGGTATTAAATACAAGTTCCTAAAATTTTGGGGAAAAAAAAGTAGGCTACAACTGCCAAAACTGTGTAGTCTACAGTTGGTTGCTTCCCACAAGAAACACTATGGCACACCTGAAAACACTCCTATGTTCTGAAAGCTGAAATAGATGAACATGGCTATTAAAGCCATTTGGATTAATAGTAAAGTTTTAAAAGCAATATTCTCTTACGCCTGCTTTGTGATGATCTATGTCAAAATAATTTTTGGGCTCAGTAAGTGCTCTGAACATGGATCGGTTAAACGCCTTAATGCTTTCAGGGCTTTTTATCTTCAAAGTGACTTTATGAAGATGAATTAATTCTAAATAGCAGTCCTGAGAGGTAAATTAATTTCATTACCCCAGACGAAGAGCGGAGGAACCAAATTCAAGGCATTTGCCTATGGTCAAGTAAGGATGTTGTCATTTCTAAGTCTACAGTTCTCTAGTTCGATTCCCCAAACTGCTAATAGCAATATGACTAATCTTTCCTGTAGTCTCTTTGTACCCCCCCTCCCCTTTCCTTAATGAGCATGTGTGCTTCTTAGCCCTCAGCTCCATCTTCCTCTTCTGTTTTGGCTGATTGCAAAACTCACTTAGTAGGACACAGTTAACTTTCAGATCACATCTTATTCTGACAACAGTTAATTCATCACATCTTCCATTAACCTTGAGTATAAGACATTCTTGCCCCTGACAGTGGCATCTGGAACATGCTGGGGCAGTAAGTGTACATGCACATATGCATATGTGTGCACATGCACATGTAATTTTTACCAGTCTGGGCATTTTCCCACCAAACATACAAATTGTAGTGTGGCAACTAAACTCCAGTACAACAGGTTCAGACATGAAAAGCACAGCTCAAGATCCTTAAAAAGCAGGACATTTAATATGTAAATACTTGCAAAGGCCCTTATCTATAGTTATCGGTTGGAGACAAAAATGCTTTTCCTTGCTAAACTAAAGGAATCTTCTCTGTCAATCCCCATCTGCAGCCTGGAGATGCTCTTTGGAGCTGCTTGTGGTGTGAACGTGAATGGAGGTTGTACAACACATATGGCCTATGAGGTGTTAGACTCTGTACCTCTGGCTTAGCCAGTTTTCACAAGTGTGGCACTCACTGTATGAGGAGGCCATGCTGGAAACATTTCAGACTGCTCACACAGTTCATCAGGTCTGACCAGAGCCTGGAATTAAGTTGTTTTGAAAAATAATTTGTTAAGCATAATTCATTATATTGTAAATATTTTAAATTGTTTTAATGACATTAAGGCCATTTCCTCCCTACACTGTTATAGTTCTGTTATTCTGCCTTCAACATCCTGTGCAATTTTGGGGTTTGTAGTTTACTGAGGCCAAAGAGCACTCTGGCTGAGAATTCTAAATGCCCCTCCCTAAACTGCAAACCCCAGGATTCCATAGGATGTTGAAAGTGGAATAATAGCACTATAACAGTGTAGTGCAGAAATGGCCTTTAAGTAATAATTAACAGTTGAGGAACAATAGGCAGAAGGACGAACAGGAACAAAGCACTATACTAAACAGGGACATGGATCCCAGGGACTGTGGGATGACTGTTTTCGCATTTACAGGCCCCCAAATATATGTAAATTTCTAATGCACCTCTAGCCAGCCAGCCCCCACTCACCATACTGCTTTGTCTGGCTGCAGATATGAATAAGACTGCCAAAAAAAGTATGGGGGATTAAACAAAGGGAGCTTTAGAAAAGAAAGAGACACCAAGCTGATCCCTACTTCTTCAAGGTCTTCTTCTTCAAGCAAGGCCTTTCTTTAGTGTGGTTCAGATTGTACAATAACTGGTACCAACTAAACAGTTTTCAAAAATAGTCAACAAAGTTTGCAAGAGTCTTCCTTAGGAGGTAAGGAGAAACAAAACTGTTCAAAAGGGAGGGGGTGTCATGTGCTGGATAATCCACACTCCACAAACTTTACTCTGAGGTAGACAGCAGCTTTGCTTGGGGCAAAACAGCTGCTGAGACTAAAGCATATATTGAGTTCATACCTTTTATACATACAATTCCAAAATTTAGGCACACAAAGCTGTGATTGGTGAGGACCATAGATCCAAACATCACATCACTTCTCAGACAGTTCCCAGGCCCATGCCTGTTTCCCACTTCTTGCCATCCTTGACCGGTTTGACCGGAGAACATATTTCCTGCTCCTTATCTTGCAGGCAACATGTTCCCAAAACACAAAGCGCTTCCAACTACGCTTTATTTTCACCCATTTCTAATTTTCAGTGTAGCAACAGGCAATAAAGCAGTTAGGCGTTGATACCCTGTAATGATCCAGGCAGGCTCCAGTACAGATACATTATTGCAATCATCAATTATCATAGGGTGCTTTGTAGCAGTTACAGATAAGCTTATTGGAGCTCTACAGCTTCTACTTCCACAATGGGTAAAATACATTATTTCAATATACATTCAGCAGACCCAGGGCAGGAGCCACACACTGGGGCCATGGTAATAAAGCACCAATGTGGATAATGGTATATAAAGAAAATGTTAATTTCAAAGCAAAAATGAAAGATTTTCTATTGTAATGTGATGCTGTATGCATTGGAAGAGATCACGGTAATAGGGTGTATACCTGGCCCTCCTCAAAAGAGAATGAAGGGCAGAAGACTATGCTGAAAAAAATAGTTATAGACTATTTACAGCAGTATCATGGTAGCAACCCTCAACTATCAGAGTTTTTATCAAAACAAACAAAAAAAGAGGCCTCGGAAGTTTGTAAACATAAATTTTCCTACGTGGATAATTGGTTTAGCAGAAACAGAAGTTAGAAGTCACGAAAGTAATTAGATTTTTATTAAATTTTCCACTAAACAGGATCAAGAGTAGAGAGGAGACTCTTGGAGCCTCTGAGGAAGATCTTCCATTCCCAACTGCAGATTGTACTAGTCCCTTTGGTCATTTCCATTTTTTTTTTTAAAAAATTCCAGTTTCAAGACAACAGATTTAGGGCATAAGACAAAAGTCTGGGAAGGGTACCTTTCGAAAAGGAGAATTGTGTTCCTTGAAGGCACTGTGAGGTAAGGTTCTCCAAAAATAGAGAGGATGATGGGAACTGTAAAAACATATTTCAGGGTTGTACCTGGTCTGTATGATTCCAATCTCTGCTCTAAAGTAATCACCTGGGGAATCATAATGAGTCAATAAAGGAACCAGACTTAGTATTAGGGATGGGACAAATCCAGAATTTTCCAAATCCGAATCCGGATCCGAATCCCTGGAAAGTTCTGGGAATCCACAAATCTCACAAATCTCGAATCTTTTGAATCCTTTTTAAAAAAGAGATTAAAAAGCAAGGGAAAGAAGGATAATCTTGGGCAAGACACACTCTCTCAGCATTAGCAAAAGCCTAGGCAAAGGCAAACCTCCCTCTGAAGAAATCTGGCCAAGACAATTGTCCTAGTTTTGCCTCAGGATCTCCCCAGATTGAAAATGAGATGAAGGCCTTTCTACATAGGCAGGAAAGTGTGGATTAATCCCACATTTTCCTGCTTGTGTAAACAGGGCCACATAGTACAGTAGAGAGATAATCCAGGTCAAAACTGGCTTTTCTTTGCATAGCTCCTTCTGGCACCCTAGGGTTTGTAGTTTGATGATGCACCAGCAGACTTCGTCAGAGAAGGCTGTGACCCCTTGTAAAACTCCAAAGCCCAGAATTGTGTCAGAAAGAGGTTTGCAAGAGAGCTCTGCAAAGGAATGTTTCAGCTGTCCTTGAAATCTCAAGCCTGTAGCTTCCAGTCAAGTACTGAACTTCAATATGAAATGTTCGATTTGAATATCTTAGAATACAACCCCAGCTGTAATTTCTGAAATTGTTAGCAAAAGCCAAGGGAAAAACTCACCTATTTACTATCTTCCCTTGTATGTCTGATCTTCCAGGTTTTCAGG
The DNA here is from genome assembly GCA_030412105.1 of Cyclura pinguis. Lineage (NCBI taxonomy): Eukaryota > Metazoa > Chordata > Lepidosauria > Squamata > Iguanidae > Cyclura > Cyclura pinguis. The sequence goes on along the minus strand of CM059601.1, from coordinate 234,310,202 downwards.
CCTCCGGGCCTCCCAGAACTTCAGGCATCCGGGTCTCCCTGGTTTTCAGGCATCCGGGTCTCCAACAATCTATTCAAAGATAGATTTGGTTTGCCTATTTTGGCATAGGGATTTGGATTCGGGAATCTTGAATCCTTACCCAGGATTCGAGGATTCAAGGATCCAGTTGGCCCTTCCCTATTTAATATGGTTTCCCACATGAGGAATGGCCATTTGGAACCTTTTAGCTGCACTCAGACTACTGTAATGTTAGTAATTTGCAGAACCGAACTTCACATGGATTAACATGTGTTTGCTTAGGAATTCTTTGGAAGACAAAGAACCATTCCATGTATAGTCAGACTTTGGATGATTTTCCTCTTAGAACACAGGCTGGGAGTGAGGTAGCTGTCTGCAAATGCAAAATCCCACTTGCAATAAACATGTAAATTGGTTGCTGTAGAGGTTACTATAAAAGAAATCAGGGATGGTGTTACCCTGTGAACTGGGGGTCCCGGGAGGGACACCAAAATGTGCTCAACTAAAGGTGGGGAAAATTAGCTCAGAGCTCTGCTTAAGGTTACGAGAGGCAGGGTAACTTAGCGAGATCTTGAACCCTATGTCTACGGGGTCGGGTCGAGTCAAGGAGAACACAGAAGTTGAAATAATAACTGGTGTTTATTAAATACAAGCAAAACAGTGTATGCGACACACTCATACAAGATAACTAAAGGAAATAAAGGTTGGAGTGGTATAGAGGGATTTTTAAAGGGATTGTTGGTTTGGGTGATACTTCACCTGTCCTGAAGCCCAGAAAAAAAATAGAGAGCGAAGCTGGGGTGCGATGTAGCTCAGCATGTGGAGCTGAGGGAAGGCTCGCCAAGCAAAGTGGCAGCAAGGCGGGATGAAACTCGGGAGCGTTCCGAGGAAGGTCTCGGAATCAAGGGTTTTTATAAGGAGAATTGTGACTGCAGGCTATGCTGTACTTGAGGGAAAACAATAGATTTGGAGTTGGAGACAAAGCCTCCGAAAGGTCAGAATCTGAATGATTGAGTTATCGTAGCGATTTTCAATAGAGTAGCCAGTATGCAAACGCAGACTACTTGGGTATTGTATAGGTTACCCATCAAGCTGCCATCACGGGGCAGAGGCTCTTTTGTAGGTTGCGTGCATACTTAATTAGAGTACTTGCCTGGAGGTCTTCTAAAGCAGTGAGTCAGCTATTTCTGGCCTGCCTGTATTGCAGTTTGAATATTACGACTATTAATGGCCGAGCTTGTTTACGTGCTTGTCCGGTGGCCTCGCAAGCACGTGGAAAGGAATAGAGAAGTGAAGCCGAATTATGATATCAAGAGGATATCTTTAATATCCCCAAAGCTCGGACTAACCAGGGCAGTAACAATGGAAACTGTTTACCAGTCATGCAGGATTATGCTGAATTATGCTAAAATAACAAAAGTTATTTACGAAGTACTACAGCCAATTCAAACATTTTGTCTCCAGTTTTTCTGCACTCTCTCAAAACAACAAAAACCTAGTGTGAGTAATTCTGATACACTGTCAAGGTGTAAGTGGTGTAATTAATGCAAGTATAGTTCACTTTTATAATGCTATATATGACTGCAATTAAAGACCTTTTCTTGTGGATATTTCTACCAGCTGAAGAAGCAATGCAAGCAAAATGTCTTGGCTGAGAGTGATGAACCAGAAAATCTGACAGGTAGATAGAAAGGAGGATACTTTGTAATGTTACAAAAATGTACAGATACTGAGAAATGTAAGTCCTGGGTCCTATCTGGCCCTGTCCAATCCAAGACACCATGGAATCCAGTGTGAAGTTTCAAGGGATGCAGGCATGTCTTTCTTAGACTTAAGTGGTGCAACCACTTGGTTAGAACAAACCTGGCCTTAAAGAAAATGATGCATCACAGAACTTTAAAACTATTAATAGGTGTAGCATAAGTAGCTTGTAAAAGCAACTCCTTGCAGTCTGAGAACCATAATGCTGATATAATGTAGAACAAGGATGGCAATCCTTGGGATGTTTGGCACAATAGTTCCCACAGTCCCTTACCATTGCCCATGCTGGGCTTTAGGGAATTTAAATACAAAACACCTGAAGACCCAAAGTTTTCTCATTCTTGTTGCTAAGGATGCAATAATATATGTGGACTGCTTTGAAGACCCAACATTCAACAACATCTTTTTCGTTAGTTCACTTGATACATTTGGGGTCTTATTTTCAAAACAGGTTGATTTTTTTTTCAAATTGTAGATGTTACATACGGTAAGCATGGCAACCTTGGCTGTCATTCTGTGAATTAGTCCCAAATAGTGTAGATTCCTTCAATCAATTGTTGAATGGTGACTCAACACATAGAAAAATCTAATGGCTTTAATGGGCCTATTCTAGTCAGGAATAACAAAATCTTAGACCCTTATTTATTTGCCATGCACTGTGCTGAGTGGTGCATAGAAAGTCAACCCTTCGGAAGGCAAGTCAAAAGTGTGAATCATCCTTGCAACAGCACAGCTTTGAGCCCTGCATTCCTGTCTACTAAAAATAGAGGTAGAATTAAAGCACCACTGCATTTTAGTGTCCCCATAAATTTGTGTCAGCCATGTCACTGAATATAACTAGTGTAAAACCATTACCAAAAGGAAGAAAACATGGCCATTTTTTCACCCCAAGGAATGGGCATGTTTGAAATTTAATCTAATGCACACAACAATATGAATAAACAAGGCACAAATTAACAGAATTTACTATTTAAACAGAAGCCATTACAAATATCTGATGTTCTGAAGATGAAGGGAGGGGAAGAAAGAGACATTTCCCACCTAGTATGAATTTATAGCCTGCAAGAAGGAGCTTCTCTCAAAAGAAGGGGCTTTTCAATAGTAATAAAGAGTTCTCTCCTTCCTAGTTTTTAGTTCAAGGTTCAGTGTTTCTAAGCAACTGCACAATCATCAGAATAATGCAGAATGGCTTTTTGATGATGGAAGACAGAATGTTCATGGATGTGGAGAAAAATGGATGTAGAGAAAAATACAGCAGCCACGTACTCCGAGTTCCTGTCCTCCCACTCCTGTATGCAGGAGTGGCTAAGAGCAGCCAGAAAATGTTTCTGCTTTGGAGAAGGCTATTTTAAAAAAAAGACAGGGTTTCATTTTTTTCATTCTTGGAACAGTTACGCAAGAAGATACCACACATATTCAGATATATAACAAAGGACTGCACCATAGATATGCTACAAAATGGTATTCAGTGTTTGGCTATAATTTTGAACTTTCTGAAAGATCTCAACCTATTTAATCAGTAGAAAACATCTGTGGAAAGTATAAGAGTGGCCATTGTGATCATTGGCACAATTTCCTGTCATTGTGGGGTAACTGCGGAGAAGACATTTCACAAGGCATGTTCTCCTGTAAAAAATACTTTTCTAAAGCCATCTTTTCCAACATATATTTTTTCCATACTGGAGTGGGTGTAGTGAGACCGCAGGACACATGTTGTCCTTGCACCCCACGGCTGTGGTCCTACACAACCGTCTATTCTCTCAAATCCCCCGAAGCCTAATATATATATATATATATATATATATATATATATATATATATATAAAAATAAAAAAATCAGTTCAATTTTTGGACTTTTTTTGCTCTGAAATCATGCAGAAAGTTCCTCCAAACACATGATAGCACGTACAGAGACCTCCTACTCCACACATACAAGCACCATAGAACTCTGTACACCTGTAAATACATTCATTTTCCTCTACAGTCCCTCTCAAAATGCTGGCAGAAAGACATATGATATCACTACCTGTTGCCATTTTGAGAAAGACTTCAAAAAAAAGTGGAGATATATGGGCTTACCATGCCTGGAGTGTGTGTGGGCCTCAGGGCCTTTGGAGAGAAAATTGGTCCCTGGTCCCCACACAGTTGCCAACCCCTGCTCTTGACATTTGTACCTCAGCTCTCATCTCTGACTGTGCTGGATATTAGGGATGCAGATAATATGTACAGATGTTCTCCTTGATGAGCAAGGATATCACAACATGTCAAGATATTCTAATAAAAACATCAATGCAATTTTTTGTTATTGTGTATTGTGTGAGAATGAAAAGACCAGCACTTTTTAAATTATCAGATAAAGGTCAATGGTGTAGTGCTTTGAGTGCTGGACTATGACATTGGGAACTAGGGTTTGATCCTCTGCTTGGCCATGGAAACTTACTGGGTGACCATGGGCACATTACACATTCTCAGCTTCAGAAAACCCAGTGATAGATTTGCCGTTGCCAAGTATATGTCTGCTATGACTTGAAGGCACATAACAACAACAATGGTCAGGGGTGATGGGAGTTGTGCTTCAATAATATTTGGAGTGCTACAGCTGGCAAAGGTTCCCTATAAACTGTCAGATTTTTTGTTCTCATTCCTTCATGTGGGAGAAAATGCACTGACCTAAAGCTGACTATATGATAAGGACCATTTATTTATTTGGTTAGAGAGGGCCACTCTTTAGCTGTGGAACCTGTCTTCTAACAAAACTATGTCAGCATAACTAAAGTATTGCTTGACATATTTGGTTTTTTTTACTGCGATCATTGTGATGACAATGCTGTGGGGAAGAAGGAGGAAATGATTCACCTGCCTGCTGTCCCCTAGTTTTGAATTTTGCTCTGTTTTCCCTGTTAAATTGGAATGGCCTTCCCCTGATTATCATCATAATATGAGAGATTTTATTGTCCTCCTTATTTTCAAAGGTTCCGATTAATGTTCCTCCATTCCCTTAAAGCTTTCCAAGCTTTATTACAGCTTAGAAGTAACAGTTTACTTCCTTTGAATAATTAGGAAGTGACAAAGTTGCATTTCAGAAGTTAACACAATGCGTGAGAATGAAATGACTGTATTAAAAAACGGAAAAATTCACATCAAACTACTTATTAGATACCTTCAAAGAGAAACTTTAACATTAACTAGAAAACAGTATTCATTACACTGATAAAGTTCCCTTTTGAAGATATTTTGTAGATAGTTTGATGTAGATTTTTCCAATTTTTTGCCATCCATAATCATAAAGATTAAAAAAAAATAAAAAATGAAAAATAATATCAAACAGATCAAGCAACACAAGCTGTTACTTTTGACATGCACTGCATTCAGCAACAAAAAGGAATGACTTTTGAAACTGTAACAATTAACAGCAATAAATTACAGTTTCATCTTTTTATATGCTTTATTAAAAATACACAACACATACAAACAAAACAAGAAAACAACAAATTACAAGCACAAACAAATGCAAAGGAAAAGAAAAGAAAAGAAAAAAAGAGAAATACAATATGAACAAATACTGCTAACTCTAAAGGCTAAAACTAAACACTAATTCTAGATACTGACACAAATTACTAAATAAGATAATTGGTGACAATAAGACAAGAAAATATTAAAATAAAGGTAGTTTCCCACTTTTCTAACACAGACTATTCTATCATCTATCTATCTATCTATCTATCTATCTATCTATCTATCTATCTATCTATATGAAACGTTCCTAACTACAGATATCATTGTAATGCTTCTACTGCTAAAAAATACTACTTAACAAACCCTAATTATGGTAGGTTTTTTTTTTTTTTGCAGAAGCTTGTTAATAATTCCCAATTTTTCATGAAAGGTGCTACTGAATTTTTCTTTTATCAATAGTGTCGATTTATCTATTTTGGCTAAGTCCTATAATTTTATTCCAATTTTCTTTAATTGGGATTTCTGCATTCTTCCATTTCTGTGCATATAGTAGTCTTCCAGCTGTAGCCATATATCTTAATATCTTCCTTTTTTATCTTTCAGAGCTTTGTGCCTTATACCATCTGGGCCAGTGTTCTGCATAGTGACTCCTAGGGTTTTTACTTTAAGGTTTCTTGTCACTATTAACAGAGGTGGAGGGACGGGGGGGGCGAGGGGGGCAGTGCGTCTTGGGTGGCACTTTTTTGGGGGTGCTGCCACTCCTTGCCTGCCCCCCATGCACCATCGCCTGCCCCCACATGCCATTGCCCCTCCCCCACCACTCCCCTCCCCTCCCACCCCCCCCACCTCTCCCCTGCTCATGCCAAGCTACGCCACTGACTATTAGCTGACCATTTAAGGATACCAGAGGCTAAATTGGGGTTTTCTCAATGCAAAGTATTACCCATCCCTTGAATAAGAAGTTTAAAAAGTCTTTGAATGACTTCAGGGCAGATTGTTATGAAATAAAAAGACCAGTTCATTTTCATTCCTTTTACATGATTTATTGTTCAGTTTGTAATCCATGAGGTAGTTATGACAAATGGATCTTTCTTTTTTTTACATTTGAACTGCTCATTTTACATACTGAAATCTGAAATCTATAGGGACATTGTAAGTGAAGAATAAGAAGAATATGTTGTACTTTATGCTGAGTATGGGTACAATGACCCATACTTCCCTAAACAAATATTCATGGTCATTATTATCATAACCTGTGTGAAAGGAACCTGCAGGCTTTTTGGAATACACTCTTTGAGTTCTACACCTGCACAAACTTCAAAGATTTAATCTTTTTTTCCGTTTACCTTAAGGAATTGGAAGCAACCTAAGTACTGCTTGGTTACTTCCTACTTGGTTAGAAGCAAAACACAGGCTCTTGAACAAATCTCAGCTGCTCAGCTGAATCCTCAGAAGAATGCATGGATGAACATAATGATTCAGACAACTATTTCAGAGTTGATGCAAACAAACATCATGAGTTCTCCTCCATTGTTACACAGTAATATATATTTGCAATAAAAATTGAAAAGTATCTGAATCACTTTCTGGTGAAGCATCGTTATGATCACTAGATCATTGCTCTAGAAACATTTTCAGAACTTAGGAAAATTATATTTTTGGAATACAGTGCTCAGAACCTCCCAGCAAAAAGTCTTCCAAAGTCCCCCAAAAGTAACTTTCCCAAGTCCTGCATTTACTAAATGCTGTACTTTCCAGCAGTTACTTTTTAACATAGGCTCATCTGGAGGCCATAATAGTGTGAGACCAGGCTACTCCTTATATTAGGCTGCTGATATCTATTACAGTCACAGCCATCCCTTCTTCCATCCATTTCTCTTGTATCTGAACCAGATAGCATCTTTCCATGGGGGAAATCAGGCTTAGGACCATCAGTAGCTGTTCCCTGTACTATACTGAGAGTAACTAACTCAGACAACCTTCCAGTGCTTTGAGGAAAAGCCTCATAATACAGACTCAATGATCAGCAAATAAGTTGAATTTTATGTAGGAACTCCTCTTCAGTGGTGGTTTAACATCAACACAAGGAGAAAGGAACATTTAATCTCCCTCCACATGTGCAGCTAAGAGCAGCACAATGAAATCACATAGCTAGCCAGTGTGAACTGTGTTGTTGTTCACATGCATAGTCTGGCTCTCGTGTTTCTTCCCTCTACATTTTTTTTTTCAGTGGGGGAGAAACTGGACAAACAAGACCCCTGCATGATGATAGTATCATCATCACCACAACTACGATTATTTTGTTGGACCCTTATCATAGAACTACAAGGGTGCTCCTTAATAATTACATGGAATAGGGCTCAGATATTGGTTCTCCATATTATCCTAGACATGAGAGAAGGGAATAAATAGCGAACTCCTGTGCTTCTTTGGAAATTTGTAAGGAATTCTCAGTTCTCCATTCATATTTTCAAAGATCTAAATGGAGTATTCAGTGTGGTACATTACTGAGGCACAAGTAAGTAGTTTGATCAGGAATGTCTTCCAGCTCCCATTGGTTTGGCCCTTTCTAAATTAGGCTTTTGAAGTCAAGAAAGCATGGAAAAAAGAAGTAAATTTGTGCTATGAAAAGATGGGTGTGTGAGCTTCAGTTTCTAGACTGACCTTGTTCCACAATTCTATTAGTGTGCGTAGACTTCACAGTTATAGCAGTTTGATACCACTTTATCTGTTGTGATTTCACTTCTAAGGAATCCTGGCACTCATAATTCAGTGATGTACTTACAATTCTTTCCTATTTTTAATCCGTTCCACTGAAGTACAGCACTAGAGCTCTCAATCAGAGAAGTGTATGTCTGTCACTAAATAATGAATCACAGAATTTTGTGGGATGAAACCATGACAGTTAAAGTGGTACCAAACTGCCTTAACTTTGTAGCAGAGATACACAATATAGCTGTCATTCTGTTAGTGAGATTTATATGTATAAGTTGTGCTGTACATGAGGGGCAAATTATGTGACATAGCACAATAGATTACAATGGTGGAAGCAGCATTATGCATACAGCAGTATTGCGTGTTGAGAAACAGTGCACACTGTGCATGGTAGTCATGTGTTGTACATTGAGGTTGCACATTATTTCTGCACAATAGCACCCAGTCATTGGCATGTGTTGTACAAGATTGATATTCTCCATAGGAGTTATCTCAGCATGCAAATATTTATGCAATGCTGAGGGAATGTTGGATGGTACCCTTTGTCTGTCTTCCTGAATGACCATTTTGCTCATGGTTTCATTTAATGAATCTAACAACTATAACTGAAATCAAAGGAATCACTACAAGCTTGAATTACAGCCAGGCTTAAACAATTCTCCTATTTGGTGCTTCTTTGGTATTTTATATAACATGATGCCTTCCTGATATTTTGGACTACAATTTCCAGCATTCTAGGCAGCACAGCTTCTGGCAACCTGATAATAATTGTATATCTGGCTAGGGAGTTTTGAGAGTTGTCATGATCTCCCAACACACGTTGAGAATACCAGGTAGCAAATGTCCTAGTCCATAGCTGTCCACTACTGACCATAGCTGTGTGCAACCTTGATGTACACAGGACGTTTTTCTGTTTACCTGTTTATTTTACAGGTAATGAAAGAGCCAGTGTGGTCTATTGGTTACAGTGGTACGGCAGTACCAGGAAACCCTGATTTAAATCTCTATTCAGCCATGAAGCTCTCTGGGTGACCTTGAGCTGATGGCTGTTTCATAGCCTGGTCTACCTTACAGAATTGTTGTGTAGATAAAATGGGTACTTATGGTAAAGGGAACCATATGCTCTGCCCTGAGTTCCTTGGAGGAATCCAGACAGATGGTGTGTTTGGGGGGACATGAGAGATAACTTCTGAGAGCCATATCTTTTAATGCACGGAGAGCAGTCCTCTGCTTGAACAGTTGGGCAGTCCAAGTCCAATCTGAAGGTAAAGAACCATAAGAAGGATGAACAGGGCTTCAATATTGTCCATCATCTCTTAGCATCTGGACAACAGTGCTGTCATAACAATCACACATTCAGTCTTCCTCACATATGTGAGGGTTGTTGCTGTGTGCCTCCAAGTCATTTCTGACTTCACAGTGAACATAAGGTGAACCTAACATGGGATTTTCTTGACAAGATTTGTTGGGAGGGGGGTACCTTTCTCTTAGGCTGAGAGAGTGTGACTTGCCCATGGAGACCCAGGGGGCTTCCATAGCTGAGCAACGATTCAAACTCTGGTCTCAAGAGCCATAGCCCAATGCTCAAACTACTACATGCTGGCTATGTTAGTGAGTATGAGAAATATCCTGAGTGACAGGAATTCTATTTAAAATATTATATTTTTTCTAACTTTGTACCTATGCATATAACTTAGGATATGCACGTTTTTTGCAGATCTGTCACCTCATTTGTCCTATTTTTCAGCGATGCATTTTCTTTGTTTTTGTTATGCTGCTGTATTTTTGAGGAACAGCTCAGATGTAGATTAACTATATAGGTATTCCAATGTCTGATGTGACTTGCAGCATACGAAAGTCACTACTTAACCCTCCCCCCCCAAAAAATTGCTAAATAACCTGAGAGTTGACAATACCACAGCTTGACTACCTTTTTCACATATAAAGGGTTTCATACAAAATGATGGTACCATCCCACAACCACAGAGACTCTCTCTTCTTCTGTGATACAGTGCTTTGAAGAGAATTGTACATCTTTGACAAAGGACTTCAGTTTTCAAAAGAAGATTACTGCTGTGTCCTAAAGTGATTCTTCTATGAATGTATTATAGAAAAACAAACACCCCAGAGAAGCTATAAAGAGAGGGTGTCTTGTTTAAGACCTCTTTTTTCTCCTCTACATCAGTGGTTAACGGGTTTGACAAGTCTTTCAATGTTAGCTGCACCATTCTTGAGGGATTTCTAAATGCTGTATCCAGGTGGAAAGCTGTTAAACTGCATATTGGGGATTCATGATTGCAAGAAAAGCTTTAAAATGTGCCTGGTCATATAATGGCTTATATGAGTGACCAGGTTGAGTTTGAAAGTACTGGTACTAGGTCTGTTCACAGGACCTTTGATCTCATTAGAAGCTTAATTTAGCAATAAATATCTGGGCATAACACAGTCTAGATTGGTCTAGACTCAATCTAATCAGATCTCAACTCCAAATCTGAATCAATATTTGGAAATCCAGATAAGCCAGTCATCTTTTGTTGACGTACATTAAGAAACTGGAATGGCTAAGGCTCTTCAAAAAATTTCCACATGTCTGTGTAAGGAGTGATGGAATTAATCACAATGAAAGGGCAGAACTACTCAATGCACATTTTGCTTCAGTTTTTCTCTGAAAAAAGAGAATTGTGTGTTTCTGTGCAGCAGCAGAAACCTTGCCAAGGGATCTGAATTGCAAATGAAGACTGATAGCAAATCACCTAACTAACCTACATGAATTCAGATCTACAAGGCTAGATGAACTACGTCTCTAAGTACTGAAAGAACTTGCTGATGTACTCTCTGAACCACTTGCCATCATTTTTGAAAAATCATAGAGAACTGGCAAGGTGCCAAAGGACCAGAGAAAGGCAAAAACTGTCTCTCTCATCAGAAAAGATTTTAAAAAAAGATCCAGGAAACTACAGACTAGCCAGTCTGAGCTCAATACCAGGAAAAAGATTAGAACAGATTATAAAGCAGTAGTGATTAGTAGGAACCAGCATGGGTTTGTCAAGAACAAATCTTGCCAAACTGATCTTATATCTTTTTTCAATCAGGTCACTAGTTTAGCAGATGGTGGAAATGCTGTGGATGTCATTTATCTGGATTTCAGCAAAGCATTTCGAAAGGTCTTTCATAATATTTTGATTAGTTAACTGATAAAATATGGAATAGGCAGGCACATAACCAAATGGGTCCATAATTGGATGGAAAACTGTGCTTGAAGAGTCATCATCAATGGCTGTGCTACAAACTAGAAGGAGGTCTTGAGTGGAGTGCCTCAGGGTTTATCCTAGGGCCATTACTCTTCAATATTTTTATAACTGAGTTTGATTATGGGAATCCTTATCAAGTCTGCAGGTAACACAAAACTGGGAGGGGTGGCTAACACATTCAAAGATAGGAACAGAACTCAAAGGGAACTAGACAAACTAGAAAATTGGTAAGAAATAAAGAGAATGATATTCAGCAGAGACAAATACAAAATTCTACAGTTAGGACACAAAATCCAAATGCACAGGTATAGAATCAGCTCAGCAGTAGTAGATGTGAAAAGGACCTTGGGGTTATTGCTGATTATAAGTTGATTGTAAGCCAGCAGTGTGCTGCTTCAGCAAAGATGGTGAGTGCTGTTTTTACTTGCATTAACAGAAGCATGGGCCATTTCCACACTACACTATTCTAGTACTATTAGTCCACTTTCAACATCCCATGGAATCCTGGGGTTTGCAGTATAGGGAGGGGCATTTAGAATTCTCAGGCAGAGAACTCTTTGGCCTCAGTAAACTACAAACCCCAGAATTCCACAGGATGTTGACAGTGGAATAATGGAATAACAGTGTAGTGTGGAAATGACCATAGTTTCCAAGTTGAGAGAAGTAATAGTCGTGCTATACTCTGTGCTGGTCAGGCTTCATCTGGAGTACTGTATAAGCCAGCTAGACATGATCTGCTGGGGGAGGCTTTCTCTCTGTCCCCCCACCATTCCAGGCTCACCTGGTGAGGACATGGGAGAGAGCCTTCTCAGTGGCTGCTCCCACCCTGTGGAACGCTCCTCCACAGGAGGCTAGGCAGGCCCCCTCTCTGCTCTCCTTTCACCGACAGACAAAAACTTTTCTCTTTAAAAAGGCTTTCACGTAAGCCAGGCAGCTTTATTTATTAACTGTTGTATTCAAATAACCTTTTAAGTGTTTTTATGATTTTATATCTGTTTAATGTTTTAACTGTTTTGAATGTTTTGAGTGTTTTGAATGTTTTTTAATGTGTATTTATTGCTGGAAGCCACCTTGGGTCCCAATTCCAGGAGAAAGGCGGCCTAGAAATACAATCAATCAATCAATCAATCAATCAGTCAGTCAATAACTGTGTTCAGCGCTAGGTGTCTCAGTTTAAGAAGAATAGACAAATTAGAGCAGGTTCATAGAGCAACAAGGATGATAAGATGTATGAAGATAAGTTGAAGAAACTGGGCATGTTCAACCTGGTGAAGAGAAGGATGAGCGGTAGCATGATTAACCTCTTTAAATACATCAAGGGCTTTCACATGGAGGAAGGGTCAGCCTGTTCTCTGCCATCCCAGGGGGTAGGACCAGGTCTAATGGTTTTCAGGTCTAGTGGAGAATAGATTTCAACTGAACATTAGAAAGAGCTTCTTGACAATAGGAGCAGTTCAGCAGTGGGACCAACGCCCAGAGAGGTGATGGGTTTTCCTCTGGACACTTCAAAAAGCAGCTGGATAGCTGACTGCTAGGGATGCTTTAGCCGGAGATCCTGCATTGAGCAGGCAGTTGGACTCAATAGCTCATGAGGTCACTTCCAACTCTGTGATTCTGTGACTCTATGGCTATGACCCTAATCCAGCCGAGTTTCAGCTTTAGGCCTTTTTGGCCTAGGCACTAATAATATTGCTATATTCAAAAGAGAAAAATATTTTTTTAAAAATAACAACAACCACCATTGTTGACTGCTCAGTCCTGGCAATTAGTGCTGCTTTTGTGCAGACACTGTCCACCAAGTATTGGGGAAATTTCTTAATAGCATCTAGAATAGAGGTGGGGAAAGTATGCACTGCATTTTGCCCTAACCTCATTTTTTTGTCTCCAGGCCACAACAGCCCCAAGAATATAAAATCTCTTAGGCCCTAAATATCCCCAAACCATATAAAAAATGCTTGAGAAATGCAGCAGTTTTGTTTCCCGCACATCATGACCTTCAGAAATGCCACAAATATCCCCCTCAGGAAAAACAAAAACAAAAACTAGCAGATAATTAGCCAAACTGAAATTGGAAGAGATGGCACATCCTTTGGAGAAAATATCCATTTGCTCAACTGAAGTTGTGTGGAGGCAAAAAATGACCCCTGCTTCTCTGCACAATTGCCCACCTTGATCCAGAGAATCTCCAACTTTTACAGTTATAGAACTTCACCAAAGAAGAGGAAAGGATGTAGGGCACCAGACACATATGCAGTAGGACTAGGTAGAGGCAATCAGACAGGCAAGTCAAAGAGACAGGTAGTTAGAGAGAAGGTAAGCTTTTCCCCATCCCATCTTTCTGGGAATTATCTTCTGAAGCCTCAGGAAGTGGAGTGGGAATGAGAGACATCAAGAGTTTTTTTTATCATGGGTTCACCATCCTTTGTTCCTGTCCTACAGGTCTTTTCTCTGCTGCCCAACCGATGGAACTTTTCTGGTGCTGCTTCTGAAGATGCTTAAGCAGGCTGTTGGAGGTGTCCTGGCAAAATGCTACTGCCTCTTTGCAGCCTATAGTGAAGGCAGATAATAGTTCTGGGATCTGATTCCATTCCAGACAATGCTCTTCCTTTGCTGTGATGACTCCAACTGTCTGCTGTCAGTCTTGGGTGCTGCATCATACCTACCTCTGATCTTCAGGTTCAAACAGATCTGTTTGGCCGATGGCAGCAGACTTCTTAGCATCACCATCAGCCTGGATCATTATAAGTTCTATTGGAGATAAAGCAAGCTTGCTCCCACTGTCACTGAAACTACTGCTTCTTACATTTTTTACTTGGAGTAAAAGCAAACCAGTCTGCCTCCTTCCTTCTGTAACTACGTGGATCTGTACTGCAGCTGTGTCTCATGAGTGTTTAAACTAAGGTAATGATCTCCGCATCTCCTCATTAGTTAAGCTTACATATGATTTAGACTTTTAACTATCATTATTATTACTTTTGTTGTAAGTTTAATTAATGAGGAGAGTTAATAGAAATTTCATTATTTGGTTAAATAAGCAATAAAATAACAAAATTTTACTTTGCTTCATGGTAAAAGTAACAATGACAACAACAATATTGTGAATTATAATAAATGGGTATTCTTGGTATTTCAAAACTGCACACGGAGACTGACAAAAGAATTAAAGAGATGATTTTGAAAAGTGAATCACATTAAGAAAACAAACAAACACTTAAAAGCTAGAGCAGTTGGTGCTGGGGATGGGGAAAGTTAGATTTACTACCTAAAAGACACACACACACACACACACACACACACAAACACATTACAACTTAAATGAAAAACTTAACCAGTACAGGCTATTCAATAAGCAACATTCTTTAACAAAGCTACCTGATCTCTTTTTCAAAGGAAAATATTAAAATAGTTAAATCCTACAACTACATGGCTGCAAGCTCCATTGAATTCACTGGTAGTTATTTCTCTGACTGCATAGATTTTAGCTTGCAAAACACTTAAATTTCATAAAAGATCTTCAGCCAGTTTCAATGCAACCTTCTACATTTTATTTAGGAATGAAAATAATTTTGCAGAAAAGTGCTTTCATTTAAACAGCTACTATAAAGAATCATGAAAGGAAAGGAAAGAATATCCAGTTTCTGCGTTATTATTTTCCTAACTGTCAAAAGTGTCTTCAAAACCTTAAGAAAAGAAAAACAAAACACTGTGAAGTATAAAGAGAGAAAGAAAGAGAAAAGAAAGAAATAGATTCAAATGACCTTTTAAAATAAAGAATAAATAAATAAAAAAGAAAAATATAGTAATCATAAACTTAGGTGACAGAAGGCTATGGGGAGAAAATACAAGCCTAGTGCTATTATAATTCAGCCATTAAACTCAATGGATAAACTGCAGCTGTAACCTTTTCATTCCAATAATTTAGAAATAATGCCCATTGCTTTATAAATCTGTTCTCCTGCTGGAACTGTCCTTTTCTCTTGTACTTTAACTTAATCCAAATAACAACATGCAATCCTTTCTCCAACCAATCTTTGAATAGAAATACTTCTTTCCTTTTCCATAAATCAGCAATACAAACTTTTACTGTACTCAAAAGAATTGTACAGTAGTCATTTCTAAATCCATTGCTTGCACTTCAATTTAAAAAAAAAATTAGTAGAACTGTCTTGGGATTACATGTAAAATTATACCTGGTACTGTCCTGAATCATACTTAACACCTCACCCCAAAATTTCTGTATATTTTTTAAACAAAACCAAAAGATATGCCAAAAGTCTGCCTAAGCTATCCACATCTCTATTAAAGCATTGTTTTATTGAACATCTTTGACAGCTTATACAGGGAAAAGTACCATCGATAGCCTATTTGAAATAAATTTTCTTTAAGATCTGCACTGATTAGAATAGTAGGAATTGTACTAAAGAGCCATAACCAATCCAGTTCTGCATTCTTGCATAGCAAAGAATTGATGGCCCATGTAGTCCTGTCCACCTATATATTCTACAATGTTGTTGAATACCAGACCCATACTTTGTGTAAATTAATTGCATGGATTTGTATTTTCATAAATTGTGAAAGTGATTACTTCATAGAGCTTATACAGACAGTACCTCTTAGAAACTCACAATTTGGGTTTGAAAGCAACATTCTCCCTCTCCCTCTCTCTCTCTCTCTCACACACACACAGAGTGGATTAATGAATATATACAATTCTGACATAGATCAACAATATTCTGATTCATCTCATTGTTCAAATGGTAACCTGGAATATCAATAGGAGGAAACTAGAAGAGGGAGAAATTGAGGAAGAATTTGTTCCCTGTTTATCAAGACATTAGAAATAATGCACCGATGACAAAAGTGTCACTTTATGGGCTGGGGAAACTTACAGAGAAAAAGAAACACACCTATTATATAGTTTAATTTTTTGACTTAGTGTCAACTTGAATTAATACTCCTGGAGCCCTTTTTCACTATACAATTATGATTCCACTTTAACTGCCATGGTTGCATCCAGTGGAAGCCTAGAGTCTCCAGTTTGGTGGAAGCACTTGAGCTCTCTGGCTAATTCTAACTACCCTCCCTGAACTACAAATCCCAGGATTCCATAGGATGCTGTCAGACTAGTTAAAGTGAAATCACAGTGCTTCAATTGTGTAATATGAAAGAGTCCTTGATATCAGGACCATAGCCTAGATTGATTAGAACAAGGTGGGCATCATCTTAATTTTAAATAAGAAAGCTTGGATACCCGTGCATGAACATCACTGAAAAGCAATGATTCATCTACCTGATTCCTACCACTCCACTGTCTCTCCTAGAGCTTTAACACACGAGGCAGGTAAATAGCACTTACAGCAGGATAATAGCGTATTTGGCTGGGACATCACGTGACGTCCTATCTCTTCTGTTGTTGTCCTGCTGGAAGACCATTTTGAAAGCATTTCTTTTACAAAGGAGGCCATTAATGAATTAACCTTAATGGAACACTTTCCAAATGAAATCCCAGTGGAAGAACAACAGAAGAGAAACAACCTCATTTTATAAGTCCCAGCCAAAGAAGCTATTATTCTGCTCTAAGTGTGATTTACCTGCCTATGATAAAGCCCTCAGTCAGAGTTAGAGCAAAAGCCTCAGTTTAATTCTTCTTCTCTACTACTTCTCTTTTAATTCAACAATGTCTTTGTGAATAGCCTTTTGGTCTATGTATTCACATTCATTTGTTGATTTCTCTGTTTTGTTGATCATTAATTTCCACCCACTGAATTAGCAAAGCCCTAATTTTTTTAGATTACATTTTGAAAACTGACTTCCTCACAGTTCTACTACATATGCATTTGCATATGCATTCATATGCATTCTATGTTTTATCTTTGGACATCCCCCACTGGTCCTAGATTTTTAGGTTAGGTGCCTGGCTATTATTGTAAAAAATGGGGGCCTTTTTCTTTCTCTGTCCTTCCTCATAACTGTGTGGTTCTCTGGGTGTATAAAAATGGCAATTGGGATTGGATACACTCCATACCAATAAAATATGAGTATAAGATTCTTTCGGTGTGCGTTAGTTTTGCTAAGTGAGGTCTACTGTTTCTTTAAACATTTAATTTAATCCGTCTTTTTAATTATTTTTTCCCCTCTCCCTTGTGTGTATTTACTTCTACCAGCAAGCAATTACTACAATTTGCATTTATTTTTACAATTATTTATTTATTAATTTTAACATAAACAATCTAATTCATAATCAAAGCTGTATACATTCAGGAGATAAAATGCAGAAAGAAGAAAAGGAAGAGGAGAAAGAAAACAAAACAAAGAATAAAAATTAACTAAAGCTAAAAGGCACAAAACTAAAAGACTAAACGCTAACTTACTGAAACACAAAAGACCTATGACTCCTCCCATCCAAGGCGTAATGAAAAGAAAGAAATAAAAAAAAGAAAAAAGTATTATTTTACCATTACGTATCCAGCTAAATAATTCTACAAGAATTCCTAGTAACTATGTCCACAGATTACTGCATCATTAGATTTCCTATTGCTCAAAAAATTTCATAAATTATTTCTAATCTTTCAAAAAAAAAAAATCTCTAGTTGGCTTATCCTTTGAAACCTTCATTAGTTTGACAATCTGGGCTAACTCAGCAACCTTAACAATCCATTCTTAAGGAACGTGTACTTCAGTTTGTTTCCAGGTTTGAGCAAGCCATATTCTTGCTGCTGTTATCACATTGAAGAAATAATGCATATTTCTACAATTCACACTTCTGCTCAGAAAAGAAGCAAACACTTATGCTACAGTTGTTGTTCTTGCTAGTGCATATTATGAAGCAAAAGCACTATTTCTTTGTTGCCAACTTGATTCAGTTTTTCAGTTGAGAAAACACTACAATTATTTCCCTTATATCCCCTTATTAACATATTACTGCAAGTGATTGTTTTGCACAAATTTTTGTATTTCATTCTATTTAGGACTTTAAGGTTTGCAACCCAAGCTGCAACACTGCTGAGCACCATCTACAGAAGAATCCTACTACCAAGTCCTATGCCAGCACCTAACTGAAGGCATGGAACTTTGGGATGCTGGATACATGGTCATTTTAGTATACATACTGTCATATTTTTGTTATTTTAAAAATGGATTTAACTTGTGATTGTGTTTGCAGTTTTCTGCTGTGATTGGCCTCAAAGATTGCAAAAAAAGAGGTGTATGGATTTTCCTCCCAGAGCTGGTTCTGCTGTTGTGAGGGCTTGTGCAACAAGAAGGTTCACTGCTTGTCTTCTATTCCCTCCTTTATTCCAAAATGGATGATACATTTTTCCTTGACCTCTTTGCTTTGCTTCTTATACATATTTTTATGCCGGTGCTGCAATACAGAAGTGCAACACAAACACTTTTGAGCAAACACCACTCAGACTCAGCCAGTGAGCCATGGTGCCAATTGACAATGGAAGGAGATGGGTACACAGATCTTTAAAGCCCTCAACACACAAAACTCATACTTTCTCCTGCACTGCAGCTCATCTTGATATTTGTCTGTGTCCTGGAGAACTGGAGAAGCATAGCAGTTCCATAAGACTTCAGCCAGCAACCTGAGACCTGGTAAATGTAAAGGGATATTTCTGAGGATGCCCTCAGTTTAGCTGAAGAACAGGTAGCTGAACAGTATGAGGGAGAGTGTCTCTGCCAGATGCCTTTTCTGATGTCACTTAGTTTTCATGTTGTGACTATGCCAATGGATCCTGAAATTCCTATTTACCTTAACTGCATGCAGCACATAAGCAGTGGTAAATTGCCAGCACCAGCAGATTGCTCAAGCACCTTAAAAAGTAGCACCAAATGGTCTTGGTCCAGATAGAGGAAGAAAAGTCTAGACACCAAGCGGTTGGGCAGTAACAAAAAACACTGAATCCCCTGGTGGCAACAGCCCTGTCTCCAACAACCCTTCAAGCCCTAGGCCTAGGTGGACAGCTTTGGAAGAGGTGACCTGGGTATGGAGCCATGAGACAGGCATTTCTGTCACCAGCACAGATTAGTAAATGGCTTAAGGGCAATTGAGGGATATCACCAGCAGGACAACAAACCAAAAGTACCCTTTCCTCAAGCTTTCTCTTTATTATCATTATCATTTCTGACCATGATTCAAACTTGAAAAGATTTAGCTGACTGATGCTCTGTGCTTGCCATCCTGATGAAGAAGTGAGAAACATCTGAAGGCTCATGCTCTGCCTCTGTGCCTGCCTACCTCTGCCAACTGCTGCTGTATGTTGTTCAGTGTTTCATCGCCTCTGATTTTCAGTTCTTCAGCTGTAGAGGCCAGGAATCCTCTAGATCAGGGGTTCCCAAACTTTGGTTCTCCAGATGTTTTGGACTTCAACTCCAAGAAGCCCTAGCCAGTTTGGCCAACAATCAGGAATCCAGAGAGAAGAATTCTATAACATCTGGAGGACCAAGTTTTGGAACCACTGTTGTAGATGCTGTAAATGGTTCTCCAACACTAGTGGGGTAATGACAAGACAAACAATACAAATTACCAAGCCTGAACAATTAACAGCTTTTAAAAAATGGTTTTTTCCTTTTGAAAAACAGCTAACATTACAGGTGCCTAGCAGAAAAATCCCTGAAGTTTGAAATTTAGCTGAAATTAATCATATTTTTAAGAGCTACCATATCGCCAGATTTTATACAGATATGTAAAAAAAAAAACAACCCAAAACATAATAATCATTCGGTTTGTCAGTGTAAGTTACCAAAGAATGAATGGCAAATCAGATTTACAAATCTTGGTGTAGATTTGTGGTCCAGATTGATTTTGGTGGATCTGGATTGATCTCTACCAGTTTGAAGCCAGATTCAAATAAATGGATTGGGCTCCAACCTCAGTTGTATTCCTGTATATACCCAGGGCCTTTCTGCACTACACTGTCATAGTGCTATTATTCCACTTTCAACATTCTATGGAATCCTGGGGTTTGCAGTTGAGAGAGGGGCATTTAAAATTCTCAGCCAGAGAGTTCTTTGGCCTCAGTAAAATACAAATCCCAGAATTCCAAAGGATGTTGAAAGTGGAATAATAGTACTATAACAGTGTAGTGCAGAAATGGCCCTAGAGTTTTGCAGTTGTATTTTCAAAAGAACATAAGACTATTCTGACTGTCTATGGATTATATGACTTCACTGAAAGGACAAGTGCATTTGAGACCTTCAGATATAAAGAACTGCTGTGATCCTCAGCCTTTCTATGAGAAAACATTAAAGATCCAGACATTACAAGTTAAATAAATTGCCCTGCTGTGTTGTGTCCAAGGACAATGTGCTTGAAGAGATATACTGAATGAGAGTCTTTTTTGTCCTTTGATTTTGTTAAGTTTGATAGATCTCCCCATATTCAGATGTACAAATGCCACTTGTATGTTTTTAGTGCTTCATTTCTCTCACAAGCCAGCCTTCTGCCATTTATTAAGGCTACAAGTCAACAGAAGTAAGTGTACCTCAGCCTGTGGAACTTAAGTGGGCTTCAGCCCTATTAATTCTGTTTTGGATTATGACTTAAATGTCTAACAACAAAATTACCAGAGAGACTTGTTCTCTATTGAGGCATAAAACACTCACAGGCTTGATTCAGTAAATGCTTTGGAAAAAAAAAGGTTGATACATCATACTTAATTTTCAGGAGCCCAAAATGTGAAATACATGTATCTTTCAATTTTATATATCAGCTTACTCAGTATTTCAATCAATAGTATATCCCTTGAAGAAGATATAGCTAACTGATTTCTCATTATGGTTGCCAGTTTCCAGGCCCAACTGAAAGTACTGTTCTGGGTTATAAAAGCTGTAATCCAGAATCTGCATATCTAGGCTGTCATTTCCTGTATAACTTTCTCACATAAATCTGCATCTCAATTGAAATTTTCCTTGGAGGCCACTTTCTGATTTCTGCCTTTGGAGGTTTTTTGGGTGGCTGTTAGGGTGAGGTTCTTTTCAGTGGTGGCTCCCAATTTTGAAACTTCCCCTGTAATCAATTGCTCCTGTGTCACCAAGCTAGGCCTACCCCCTCCCCTGTTACCGCATCCTACACCCCCACTCTGCAGGATGTGCTATTTTCACAATTGAACATATTTATGAATGTAAAACATGTTTGAAAATTCATTGGCTAGAAGCATGTTGCCAGGTTAGGATGACCTCAGATGTGCTCAGGTCACAAGTTCAGAGAGGATTAGGCAAAACACCCAGTGCTAATGGGCTTGTGATAATCCTTTCAAGACTGCAGGCTATGTGCACACTCGAATACAATGGAAGGTGAAACTGCCCAGGTGAAGCAATCAGAGACCATCCTTTGATGTTGCCCTATGGAAATCTTGCCTAGACTCTCCCTTCCCAACCAGACATTAAGAAATTGTCATGATTCCCGTCAATGTTTTACCACCTAGAGTTAAGACAATCAGTTCGTTCCAGACTCCTTTGTCAACCCTGTGGGAAAACAGTTACCACTTTGTCTACACACCCTCCTTCAGTGTAGGAAATAGAGTATATAAACCCCAGCTTTGGCTGCAGCAAATAGTAGTATGATGGATGCATTATGCTGTATGTGGTACCCCAGACTTTCTTTCCTCCCTGCTACCCTCAGATGCTGTCTGAGTCTCTGCTTTGACCTTCTGCTTCAGGACTGGTAATTATAACCCTTTCTCCAATCTCTCTCTGTCTCTCTCTCTCCAGTCTTTCTTAACTCACTGTCCAATAGCCTTGTGTGGTTCTTAAGAGTGTCTAGTTTCTTATGTTAATTCCAAATAAAATACTCTGTTTAACTTTTAACTGGAGTTCTCTACAGTTAGTTCTGGTATACACAGGTGAAAGGATGCTGCTGTTACCCTCCTCTCGCAGGCCTCCTTTCAGCTTTAGTTCCCCAAATTCAAGCATTGTGGGTGGACCTCAAAATCTCCCACCCTTAGTTTAAAACTGCATAGGACATTGGGATCCATGCCCTTTGTGAGTAGCAGAGGTAAAAAGAGCAAATTGTCATAATCTCTACTGTCAGGGATTCCAGGCAGGGAACCCTGGGAAAATGATCAGCCCACTGCAAAGATGTTGCATCATGCCCCAGCTGTGGGTAATTGCAAGGTTGCATAAGAAACTGGGGTCGTGTGCAGATGGTAGAGGGAGGTGTGCAAACCTCTACCTGATTGGTTGTAGATATGTATATAACAAAGCAACGCCAGTATGTATTTGTCTGTTGACCAAACCTGGTGCCTGGCACAAGCTTTTGTCTGTCTGTCCCATGTTTTGTATATAATGGAACTTTGCTGCATGATAAAGTGCCTCCTGTTTAGGAAGAAACTCCTCCGTGTGTGAGCATCCTTACTGGGGAACAAGGCTGCTGCTGTTGGCTCGCTGAACTCTGTTTTTTTCTGCTGCGTTTCCATGGGGCTGAAACTCCTATCATCCCCAACAGTGGTTATGGGCCCAGGCCCAGAGTGCACAGCATCCACAGCGCACCTGTAGTTGTTTTTCCCCTGGATACTGGGACTGTTTTTGACTGTTTGCCTGGCTCTCCGGTGCTTCGGGAGTCTGTGTTTTGGCAGAGAGACAGTTGATCTTCAGTCCGGAGCTCATCAAGGTCACTGCGGCCAGCTGCTTTGTTTGTTGAATTTTCCTTACAAAGGCAGCAGCATGGCTGAGGGAGGTTATCTGCGTTTTGAAAAGTTGACCGACGCTAATAATCAAAGCTGGCAAATTTATGTGAGAGCCGCTTTGATGAAGGAAAACTTGTGGCACGTTTTGGAAAATGAGGGACAGCCCCCAGAAGGAGCAACTGCTGCTCAAATAGCACTGTTCAGGGTTGCTGAGGAAAAAGCCAAAGCAGTTATTTTGCTTACTTTAAGTCCTTCCCAGTTGATTCACGCTGCTGCTGCAGCCACAGCATATCAGCTCTGGGAGGCTCTGAAGCGTGTGCATCAATCTTCCACATGTTTGTCCAAGATGCTATGGACGAAAAGACTGTATAACACAAAGTTATGTCCCGGAAGCTGTGTGAGAGAGCACCTCATGCTGATGAAACAGTTATTTCAAGAGTCAGCCGACAGGGGGGTAAATATCCCAGAAATGCAGAAAAGTTTTATTCTGCTGGCAAACCTCACTAAGGAGTGGGACTTTTTGATGTACAGCCTCCAGGGTGTGTGTGAGGAAGAGCTGACTGTAGACTTGGTAGCCGGGAGGATTTTGGAGGAAGTCCAACGTAAGCAGTTCGATTCCAGACTGCAGTCGGAGGGGAGAACAGCCAGTTGCCAGGCGGAAGAAGGCGTGTGCAGCTTTGCCAGACGCTGCTACAGATGTAAGAGAGTCAGCCATCTCCAGAAGGACTGCAGAATGCCAGCACCGAGCAGAGGGAAGAAGACAGCCCAGAAGTGGAGGGGTGTGTCGTCACAGGCTGAAGGCCATGTTTTTGTGGCAAAAGAACAGTCTGAGAGTGGTGTGGGGTTGCTAGACAGTGGTGCAACTCTCCACATGGTGAACAATTTAAAGCTGTTGAGTAATGTTACAAATGCAAATATAACAGCAATTTCCCTTGCAAATGGGGCACCAAGCAAGGTGCAGAAGATGGGTACTGCGTATGTGCCATGTTTTGGGAAATCGTTTAATAATGTATTGTGCATGACAAATTTGCAGAACTGTATTTTGAGTGTCTCCCAACTGGCCAGTGAGGGTTACAAAATGGTGTTTGAAGGGGAGAAATGTATAATTACTGCAAATGGTGTTTTTTGTGCAAAAGGGGTGAAAAAGCAGAGGTTGTACCACATGTTGCCCAAAGGAAAAGTGGCAAACGTTAACCCTTTGTGTAACAAACCTCTACATGAAAAGTGTGTACATTACCTCCACAGAGTGATGGGTCACGCCAGCTACAAAGGTTTGCAAGAGTTGGCAAAGGTATGCCCTGGGTTACAGGTCTGAAATTGTCCTAAGTTCCTAGAGTGCTCTGTGTGCAAAAAGGTTAAGGTAAAGGCTTACCCCATTGCCAAGAAAAGCAAGCGTGTCACCCAATGTCCTTTTGAGGTTGTACATGCAGATTTGGCTGGGCCATTCAAGCCAACTGAAGGGCCAAATAGGTTTTTCCTGGTAATTGTAGACAGACACACCAGGTACTCCTATGTCTATCTGCTAAAAGAGAAAAGTCAAGCAGCAGATAAGTTCCAAGAGTGGGTGAATGCTGTTGAGAGGGAATTTCCTTATAAAGTGGCCAGTCTTGTGTCAGATCGAGGGGGAGAATTCCTGTCCAATAGCCTGCAAGCCTGGATGTGTAAGAAAGGCATAAGGCATAAAGCCACCAATCCCGCATCTCCCGGGGAGGATGGTCTTGCAGAAAGAAGAACTGGGCTGTTAAAACAAATGAAGGACTGTATGATGGATGATGCCCAAGCCCCAGCAGAACTTTGGGGAGAAGCAATAGTGACAGCAAACTACCACTTAAACAGGATGTGGAGTTCAAGTGTGAAGCAAACTCCATATTACCTATTGTACGGTAGAGCGCCAAACCTGCAGCATCTACGTGTTTGGGGTCAGTTTGCTAGTGCGTATGTTCCCCCAAGTTTCAGAAAGTCTGGAGAGGAGAAATCTAGACGGTTACGCTTTGTGGGATATGAAGGTAACAAATATAGATTTCTACACCATGCTGGCAAAATAGTGTATTCCAGGAGTGCAAACTTCCAAATCCATTCAGGATGGGATAGACTGCACTGTAACCAAGAGGTTTCGATTCCCCTGGGTAAAAGTGTGAAAAGTGTCCCCGAAATTCCTGAGAATGGAGGGGCAGTGATGTCTGATGAGGAAAAGGACAGTGTCCCAGATACACTTGAAAACTCTGAAGATGGAGGGGCGGTGATGGCTGATGATGAAGAAGAAAGTACTGAGGAAAGTACTGAGGAAGAGAAGCCAAAAATGTCACTCAACGTCACACCAAAGAGTTCAACACCGCCACCTAGTGCTGAACCTGCATTTACGGTCAAGAGAGAGCCTCGCACTGAGGTCAGCACTAGTTCCAGCAGTGGTTCCAGTGAAAGTGGGTCAGGAAGTACCCAACTTGCTGAGTCAGGACGTAAAGTTATGCTTATCCCTAAAAGGTCAGGAGGAGGGTATTTCGCTGTCCCGTGTGACTGAGGCACAAATTTTGAGTGTAGGACTACATTGGGGTATGGTATCTGAAAAACAATATTGCAGATTCGCTCACAAAGGCCCTTCCAGTAGTAGACCATGAGAAGTTGGCAGGTGAACTGGGCCTTGCCACCAGAGTGCAAGGTAGAAGATGAATTGTACCCTTGAATGTATGTACTGTATGTATTATGTAACATGTATTGTATGACATGTATGGATTGTGAAAATGTCCTACACAGTGGCCTGACCATTTTGGAGGGGATTGTCAGGGATTCCAGGCAGGGAACCCTGGGAAAATGATCAGCCCACTGCAAAGATGTTGCATCATGCCCCAGCTGTGGGTAATTGCAAGGTTGCATAAGAAACTGGGGTCGTGTGCAGATGGTAGAGGGAGGTGTGCAAACCTCTACCTGATTGGTTGTAGATATGTATATAACAAAGCAACGCCAGTACGTATTTGTCTGTTGACCAAACCTGGTGCCTGGCACAAGCTTTTGTCTGTCTGTCCTATGTTTTGTATATAATGGAACTTTGCTGCATGATAAAGTGCCTCCTGTTTAGGAAGAAACTCCTCCGTGTGTGAGTATCCTTACTGGGGAACAAGGCTGCTGCTGTTGGCTTGCTGAACTCTGGTTTTTTCTGCTGCGTTTCTGCTCCTATCATCCCCAACATCTACCTCTTCAGATAGTCTTCTGTTTTAGTATCATTTTATTATTTGTTCAGATTGGTCTTATGCAACCCAATCAGAGTGACTTGTTGGCTGATGAGCAAGATAAAAACATGTAAAACCAAAAAGGATGGAGAGAGCTTGTGCTAAGCCTTTCAGTGCTATGGTACTGCTGTCTAAGTAGCTTGAAATACCAGGTAAAGGTTAAAGTGAAATTCTTCACAGTTGACTCCTACAGAATTCTAAAGAAATCAGAATGGCTTTTCTTCTGGTTAAAATATGTACTTCTGATGCTTAAAAATGTTTTAGATCCTGAAAGTGTCACTCTGGCACTCTCATTTACCACTTAAACACACATCCATTCCACAAACAAGAAAAACATTAAGCTACTAACTCAGTGCTCAGATGAGGAACTGATGAAAATGGAGGCTTTAAAATAATGTTTCTTGTTTGTACTAACCTGAAGGATGTTTCCTGGAAAATAATATTGGTAATGCATTTAAGCTCATAAACTGCATGATACAGAGCAAAAATAATGGGTGCACAGGCAGTAAATGGAAAATCAAGGACACTCTACACAGTTTCTTGCTCGATGCACATAGGTAATGGAGGGTGCCCATGTTGATTGGGAGCCTGAATCTGCTGCCTGTGTGCTGTTGGCACTTCAGACTTCAGTAAGTAAAATTTTGCATTTTTTTGTCAGTATGAATGTAGATTTATAGAATACAACATTACTGTCATAGAAGCCAATTCTGCACTGGAAATGGTGCTCAGTCCACTTACTGTCTCCTTCGTAAATATGTAGGAACTCAAGGGCTGGAACTGTGGGGCCAACCTACGGAAGTGTTCTGTTATACCTACCAATTTTGAAAATTTTTGAATTTTATTTTTTTTTCCAAATAACTTTTTGGGGTGGCCCTGGTGGTCTCAAAAATGGCCACATGGGCAACATGTGGACCACAGACTGTATCCCCTTCCCCTCTTTTTTCTAGGGGGATAGTCTGCCTCATTGCAGTTTCTGTGTGTTTCCCATTACGTTTTGCTGGTATATTGGTCAATAAATTAATGTTGAAAGGACTCTATAAGGAGACATTCCTAAATGTACTTACAATGGTTTAAATACAATGAGAAATGCTTCTGAGCAGAGTTTTGGGAAAAAACATTTTTTTTTTTGCACTATGTATGTTGCCTATATGGTGGTGTATGTTATCTTCAAATTGCCTGTTGAGTTATTGTTACCCCATGAATTTCATAGGATTTTTCTAGGTACAGAATATTCAGAGGTGGTTTTGCTAGTTCCTTCCTCTGAAATATAGCCTGCAGCACCTGGTATTTGTTGGTGATCACCCATCCAAGTACTAACCAGGGCTGACCCTGCTTAACTTCTAAGATCAGACAAGGGCCATTTCCACATGGGGCAAGGGAATCGCCCTGTGTCACTACTCACTGGACTTTTGGGCTCCCCGGTCCGGTCCGCGGAGCTCCGGAGCAGTGTGTGGCCGCCGCTCCGCACTGCTCCGGGGACGAAAATGGCGGCTTACGGCTGGTCGAGGCCCTCGACCAACTGCTGAAGCTCACCAGCCTAAAGCCCGCCCCCGGCAGATCGCAGGCTCGCACCAATGCATAAGGGAGCAGGCTCGCAGTGGCGCGCTCTGCGGTTTTGAAAAACCTCAAGAAACAGGTTTTTCAAAAGCATACTGGAGGACCACTTGGGGTTGTTCCGGAGCGGACTGGGGTGCAGATCTACGTTAAGTAGGTCTGACCCAGTCTGTTCCCAGGTGCAGACGTCCTCCCTGGAGGACGCTCTGCACTGTTTTAAAAACCCCATGTGGAAATGGCCAAGATCTGGTTCTTTTAGCCCAAAATCCCCCATCCAGCATGTC
Organism: Cyclura pinguis; assembly: GCA_030412105.1. Taxonomy (NCBI): domain Eukaryota; kingdom Metazoa; phylum Chordata; class Lepidosauria; order Squamata; family Iguanidae; genus Cyclura; species Cyclura pinguis. The sequence goes on along the minus strand of CM059601.1, from coordinate 234,282,309 downwards.
CATCCAACTCTGCTCAAAGAAGCATGGAATGTATAACACTACTGTTAGGGTTCTTGCTATATCTTTTATTCTTGCACAGAAGAGGGGGACCCTCAAATTCTATCAGCTGTCACCCATACACTGATAGGTACCCCAAAGTTCAGTGACTTAGTGGAAAGTAAGTGAGGGATTTGACTTGTCCTGTTTCTACTTCTGACTTAGCATAGGCTTTCCCTTCCTTTCGCTTCCCTTCTTTTCCCATGGGATATGGGGAGCCTATACACATATATGTGTACTCACTGAGCAAGGACACTTGGAGAGAGAGTGGAAAGAAGGAGATCTTTTAAGAAAAGCTTTTAGTCTAAGGAAGCAAGTCTTATCATAGCAGTTATTCATATTCATGACAGCACTTGCCTCCAGGCTTTACTTAAGAATAGTCACAAAGTCACAAAAAGAGTCTTAAATCACATTCAGCCAAGATTAGAAAGACACCATAAGCTCTAACAGAACTAACCAAACATTCTTATTGTATTCACAATAAGATTGCTTCAAAGAAATAATCTGAGCCTTCAGATGTTTGTGGGAAGCTGGGAGTGCGGACCTCCTTTTCCAGCCTAGGTTTCCTTAGGGGTGGTGAGTAGGCAATATCTGTTCTACCTCTCCATCAGCATGTCAAAAGCCTCTCTTGTGCCTTACAGCATTGAATTTTATAACAGAGCTTCCCAGGCTATTTGCTGTAGGAGATTGTTATTTTTTCCCCCAGAATGCCAGGGACCAGCACTAATTTTTGCCTATTAGGTACAAATGTGTCCATATTTCCTGGAAATTTGCCAAGCACCTGCAGTCAATGGCTCAGGGATCAGGACTGGTCCAGGGACCATTACTTTGAGTAACACTATTTTATAACCTCCCACCTCAGAAGTGTCTAAAAGCTTTCACACCTATCAGAAGCAGGTCATCCCCACTGGGTGAGTGTCTCTAGCAATTTCTGTCAATTCTAGATAATACTGACCCTAATAAATGCAATCTAATCTTAACCTTGTTAACCCTTTGTTTACCTGGAGGTACAAGCTAGCAAGGTATGTTGGTTTGAGCAGTGACTCTGGAGACCAGAGTTTGAATCCCTGCTCAGCCATGGAAACCCACTGGGTGACCTTGACACTCTCTCAGCCTGAGAGGAAGGCAAAAGCAAACCCTCTCTGAACAAATAACATGAAGAAAACCCTGTTTTCCTTAGGGCTGCCGTACATCAGAAATGATTTCAAGGCACACAGCAACAACAACGCCCACACCCCTCACCTGTGTTGTGTTGCCCAAGGTAATGACAGGGACCATCATCATCATCAGAGCTACTTGAAATAGGTGAGAGATAATATTTTATGCAACTTGGTTTATCAGCTTTTCAGCTCTTAAGATCTTCCCTTCCCCTTTATTCCAACTTTAGTTCTTTTTTAAATGTTCCAATTCTCTATTTTATGTTCATTGCCTTTATCTTTGAAACCATTTATTTTTAACGTCTGCTATAGCCCTGCATTTCACCTCCCCCTCTTCTTTCTAACACTAAGCTCCTTTTTTTCCCCCTCCTTCATTTGTTCCATCAGTGGGCTTCCCGTATTGTCAGGTCTCTATCAGCATTCCAGCAGTAATGGGCTTGAGGAGAAGCACCTCTTTTGCAGAATCTCTGTTGCCTAGCAATTTGCTTCACAGGTTTGGTTAGATACAGTGAAGTCTGAGCAAAGCGTGTGAGGCAAGTATACAAAAGAGAAAGGAACTAGGCTCAAAATGATTGTAGCAATCAAAAAATAGAGCTCTTTAGAAGATTTTATAAAATACCTTTTTATCCTCTACCACCATGGCTATGTTGCTGTCATCTTTTTAAAATATGAATCTTTTTGATACCATTGTCAGATAGTTTTATAATGGGCAGATTTTTTTCAAATGTGCAAGGTTATTACATGCTTCTGCATAATCTCTACCTCTGTAGAAAATGTGAATAAGCAAGACTAGTGTTGAATATTTCTGCAAAGTTGTAAAGAATGCAAACAAAGCGATGTCATCAATATCGATTGTTGGTTTTGTGTACCTTCAAATAATTTTCAACGTATGGTGAACCAAAGGTAAACCTATCACAGGGTTTTCTGGGGCTGAAAGTATGTCATACACCCAAGATCACCTAGTGGGTTTCCATGGCTGAGTGGAGAATCAAATCTCCAGGGTTGCAGTCCACACTCAGACAACTTTACCACTCTGGCTGTCATGCCATCAATATACCGAGGCTAAAAATGATGCTGTAGGGGAATTTGCAAAATACCTATTAAATAATATGTGCATTGACTCATCAATTTGTGTGTGTGCAATAAAATTAACTGGGTAATTTAGGAAATGTCTTATGATGAATATATATCCCCCCCAAATCTTTTGAAGATTGCCCTCACAAATGGGAGGCATCAACTATTTCTTCACACTTACCATTGCCATTTTGCAAATATATGGTATGCATTCCACCCTTAAAAACAATGAAAACACTGACTACTCTTCACTGCATATGGGACAGTTATATATTTGTGGACAATGTGGATCTTTGTGATACCTTACAGGATACCCCCCACTGGACAGAGCACCAGTCACTTAACATCTGAAACTGGTCAAACATTTACAAACAGATTGTTGCAAGACATTTCTTTCATCCCCTTAGTTTTCCCCAAAGGATTTCATGGTTGCTTATACCAAAAGCAGTCTAGGCAGACTGGAATAGTTGCTCTTGCCTGCTCACTGTCCAGGTGCAAACTGTCCATTGCAACCACTAAAACAGCTTTTTTTTCCAAACCCCAGTCTCAATTGTGGTTGTATAGGTGTATGGGTGGGAATAGTGTGGCACTGCATGTGATAGTGAATTATAGTTTCCAGAATAATTCATCATTGGGTATGCTAACTAGGGAAAACAGGAGATGCCATCTAACAACATCTTGAGGGATGCCCAATTGACACTCTTGGTCTAGGCAATCAGCACCCTCCAGAACTACCTGGATCACCTTTATCAATCCTCTCCAACTGTATATCCCTCTTGTAGATCTGAAGTGCACTGACAGTCATTTAAAAAGTTGTCTTTAGCAACAGCTGACCAAAAATCAAAATCAAATAAATAAATAAATAATGGCCAGTTTCCCTTCTGCTAAAAATGCATGTTCTGGAGTAAATGCAGGAGTTAGTTGCCTCTCATGACATTCCTTAATGAACTAAGATGGGCAGAAGTCAGGGAGCAGTGAGCAGGTACCCTTTTCCTGCCAGTATCATTAGGATAAAACAGATTAAATTGATTAAACAGAACAAGCAGCAGCTTTGGGCATCTCCACTAAGTTTATAAAACAGCATAGCTTAGAATCTCACAAAAAGTGAATTAAAGCTAAGTAACAGAGGCTGTGACAGAGGCTTCCTGTGTATCAAAAGAAGAAGATAATTGAAGAGCATGTCAGTTCTTCTAGGTTTTAACAGATATGGGATACTTGCCAAGAGAAAGAGTGGCATGTGTATATTTATATTTTAGTGTTTTTTTTAAGCTAATGATTATCACCATCTGTTTAAAACCAGCCAAATTCTTTTCAGGAGAAATGAGCAAAATTTTTTGAGAACTGCCATCTTGCCATATTTGACATGTATTTGTTATTTGAGCAATGACCCAGATTACCCTAGAATACTCTCATCACAGGATATACAATGCATGAACAAGTGACATCTAAGAGCTGCTTCTGATATTAAGTGATAAGAATGCCTTCAGATTAAGAACTATTTTCTTATTCTTTTTAAGGAGACAGGTAAAAAATGTTAGATTCATTTTAATCCTCAGATAATCTTAAGAAAAACTGTCCCCAAGAACTTGTTTCACAGGTGAAACTGACTTACACATTCATTTAACTCTGCAAAATGGATCCTAAGATCTGTGATGAAAAAATGCATTTGAAGGATTGGCAAATGTACCAGGGTGACACGTCCCTTCTCCTTTTCTTTTAATGCTGCTCACTCAACTATCTGTATGCACCCAGCGATCCCAGCCACACTCTTGCAACAATCGCAGCTTCTGCTTACCCTTCCTAGTGACAAGTGCTCACCCCATCTCATGAAAATTACTCCCACATTCTCAAAGCAGCAGTTCACAGAGTTATGAGAGAGCAGCTGCTTTATAACCAAGAAATCTTCCCACTCGCAGAATATGGCAGAGACTGTCTGCATGACAAATGTCTGCTCGTCGTGATTCAAACAAACAGCTTGTTAGGGCCTTGTTTAATAAAAAAATGAAGAAAAACAGACTTGTTTTATTGTGTAAAATGCAAATCTGAATAACATATTTAACTACACATAAACACAGCCTAATATCTTGAAAGAATATATTTTATAATGTGCATATATATATATATATATATATATATATATATATATGAATATGACGTTATATATTATGCAGTCTGCTTTCAATTATGAGTTTCACTTTATATGAGGAGAGAGGAGGCAGTTTTGCTGACTCATTTGCCTCTTCAGTCTACTTCTCACTTTAAGCCTATGTAGATGCTTCACAAGAATGTTGTTGTGTTATTGTTGTCGTTGTTGTTATGCGCCTCCAACTTGCCTCTGTCTTATGGTGACCCTATCAGAGGGTTTTCTTTTTAAGATTTGTTCAGGGGAGGTTTGCCATTGCCTTTCACTGAGGATCAGAGAGTATGACTTAGCCAGGGTCACTCAGTGAGTTTCCATGACTGAATGGAAATCTAGACTGTGGGGTCCTTCCAAATTATGGACTTTATAGCACTATTATTTCACTTTAACTGCCAGGGTTCCATCCTGTGGAGTCCTAGGTTTGTAGTTTGGTGAGGGACTGGAATGCTTTGCTTGAGGATTCTGAATGCTCCTTCCTAAACTGCCCATCCTAGGAGTCTATAGGAAAAAAAACTCTGGCAGTTCAAGTGGAATAATAGCATTACAATTCTGTAGTGTGAATGGGCTCCTGGTCAGAAGGTCTGTGCTTCCCAGAGTCCTAGTCCAACATTCGAACACACTGGCTCCATGCGCTGGAATAACCCTGTCTGGTTCATAGATAATGAGAAGCCAGTTCCATCAAGACCAATAAATAATAGAATAATAAAGTTGGAGGGACCACAAGCATAACCTAGGTCAACCCCTGCCATGCAGGAATACACAACTAAAGGACTCTTGAAAGGATTCCTGAAAGATGCCTATCCAACCTCTGTTTAAAGACCAAGAGTCCAGCACACTCTGAAACAATCTAATCCATCATATAGCTTTTACACTGTCATATAGCTTTTACTCACTTTTAATTTAATTTTAATTTCACCATGTTTCTTCTCAGATTTTCATTTCTTTAGTAAATTTGACAATTGTGAATGGGGCCTATCAAACAGCTCTTTCTTTGCACAGAATTCTGCTATACCTTTTGTGACATATGCAGTGGCCAGTGAGAAGACACGGGCCCCTCAGCTTCACTAAAAATGGGTCCAACCTAGGAACAGAACAAGCATTAAAAGAGGTAGAGGTGTGTGTATGTTCCCTCAAATATTTTCAGGCCAGCTCCAATCTTACTCTAGTTTGTACTAGACCTCAAATGGCTCCATTTTTCTACCCTATCCTCTCAAACTTCTCCTTTCCCCTCTTTTCTATCAAAAGAAAGGCCAGATGAAAGCAAACTCCTTGCACTTAGTTGTGAGACTCAGTGTGGTGGTGAAATCATCAGTAGCTCCCATTTTTCTCTCTAGATAGGTCTTTATCCTACCAACATGGCTCTTATAACTTGCAGTGGTATTTCTGAACATGTTCAGAAATGTCCAGTGATGGCTAATGGCTTTTAGGTCAGCAGGTAATGAACCCATTCTGTACCACAGTTTTAAAGAAGGCATCCAAAGTGCCGGTACCTCTTTTCAGAAAGAAGGTTGAGTACCTTGGATATCTTTTTAAAAAGTTCCATGGCTAAAAACAAGAGCAGATTCACTATTCCACTCACATTGAAGCTGCCAGCTCCTACTGGAAGTATTTACTACCAGGGAGATTTCAGAAAACCAACTGACCTTGTAGAGGTGGCATGTTGCTGTTGTTTATTTGGCTTTATTAATAACTGCTGTCAAGTCTGGTTCAACTTATGGCGACCCTGTTATTTGGCTAATGTATGTTAAAAGCATTATGTACTTAAAAATTATGTATAAATTCTAAGGATACAATCTGGCCCAAATTAGGAACAATTTTGTCTCCTTGGCTGATTCAATGTGAGTGTGCCTTGTGATCACTGAATTTTAAAGTGCTAAACTTCAGTTAGCTTGGATCTTATGTTGCAATTATTATTAACTATCATTACATTTACAGGAGATCACTTTCATTTAAGTTATTATACTTCATATTATTACTGACATTTAAAAATGGATTAATACATTTTTTTGCTTAATCGCTTTATATGTGTCTAAATTTCTCAGTTGATAATACGTTTGAGTGTCAGAAGAGGAAGCGTGGGAGGATGATAGAGAGAAAGAAATGGCTGCATTACATGTATGACAAGGAACCAGTGAGAACATTTAAACATATGTCTTTGATCCCAGAGATTAAAAATCTGTGTCAGTCTGGAGTAAAAACAATATTATGGACTGTTATAAGAAAGTAACCTGTTTAAAGAAAATTTTCTTATGTTGCCATTTACCAAAACCCATATATACAATTTTCTACTGTGAATGTGTCATAATTTGAGAGAATTATAATCCATGATTTAAACGTAGACTGTGTTACTGTAAAAGTTTTTTTCAAATATTAACCTATCAAAGTTTTTTTTTTTGCACAAATTAGGCTGCATTATAGTAGGACACAAATCCCAACCAGCCTTGATTCTTTACTCCAAGGAAGATATTTATATCTAAGGCCCCTTTCACAGTACACCATTATGACACTGTGATTCCACTTTAACTGTTGTGCAACATGCTATTGAATCCTAGAGTTTGTAGTTTGGCACTAGAGATCTCTCACTGAGACTTCTAAATACCCTTCTTTAAAATGAAAATCCCAGGATTCCATATAATTTTGCCAAGACAGTTGAAGTTGAATCATAGCATTATTATTATATAGTGTGGAAGGGCCCTGAAAATATGATACTTACAAGCTAAATTCAGTATGAATTTTAAAAGTTATATGTTTGCCAATTGGAAGATTCAAAGTAAATGTAACAGTAGATGCTCAAATGTTACCACAAAATGTTGGTGACTCAAGAATCCACCCACAATGCCAGTGCCTCCACATGACAACTTAGCTCAAAATTAAGAGGCCTGCAAGAGAGTGATGACTTAACAATATCTTTCCACCTACGGGATCACACAGGAAATAACCAGCCAGAGATTTCAAAATGTAAGCTAAAAATGTGTTCATACATGCACGCAAAAGATCCAAACACTCGTGCACTCACACAAGGACTAACCAAAGGTAAAATGAGGAAAGTTGTGGATAGAGGACTTTTAGGGTTCGAGTGATAATTGCTGGTCTGGAAAGAAGCGAAGAAAAGCTACAATGTGGCATAGGTGACCACCTAAGGACAGTTCTCATTCAGGAATTAAATGGACAATGTGGCATTCAGAAAGATGAAAGGCTGCACTGAACCACTCAAAACAGAGGGATCTTGTACCCCAAAACTACCCTATGGCTGTGGGTGTGAATCACTCTCTCAGCCAAGTGGACAATGGGACTTGGAACACAAACAATGAAATCTGGACTGAGTTAAAGGTCTTAGTGTTTAGGTGACAAGGGGTAATGACTGTTGTAATAGCTCAGTATTATGGAGAGGCTGGGAAAACAAAGCAGGGAAACATCCAGATGTGAGGGATCAGGGTTAGAACAATCGCAGTTTGGTGGAGACTTCCCCTTTTTGCTCCAAGATGTCCAGCTCTTAGCATAAGCCTATTACCTCCAGAACTGACTTGTAATCCACCTGACAATGACTTCGGTTTTGCTTGGCAGGGGGTTTGGCTGACCTGCCTCACCATTTCATGTTTACAGTCAGTAATTCCCTCTTCCTAGCTTGACTTTCTGGTCCCTTCAGGTTTCCATTTTATATCAATGCCAATTAACACAGTGCCAATTAAACAATATTACCAATTAAACCATATCAATCTTGAGGTGCGTGTGGGGCCGTAACACAAATGCAGACTTTCTACATGAATTGGAAGCTTGTAAGGCCAAAGGTCCCAACTGTGTGGAAAACCTATTCATAAACAACTATTCTTGTGTTGGTTTTATGCTCACCATGGAGAAACGAGGATAGGTTTAGCTCAACTGCACAGTGTTGTGAGTGGGACCAGTAACATAGAGCTCCTTTTGACATATGAGCATCCTGAGTGTGAGAAGTATGTCACTTGGTTATATGCAACTTAGTTGTTGGTGAAAAAAAAAACAATGCTGCTGTCAAGGTGTAACTGGCATGCCTACACTGGCTTATTGTCCTATTCAGGCCTCACCTGAGTCTGCTGAATGTGCTTGCATTGAAACTGCTGAGTGTCCTTATTCGATATAGATTATTGTTACCTAACATTCATTCTTGCAGAGCCTTAAAGCTAGATTAAAATAATGTTAACAACAGGCTAAAATGTGGTGACAATTTAGATGCTTAACCCAGTGTTGAAACCAGAATGCTGATGGAACACTTCACCAAGAGCACATTATACTAGTGCTTTTGGCTTTGTATTGGCTCCATATTATTTACCTTCCTTGCTCAAGTCTGGATGTTGATTTTGACTTAGAGAGCCCTATGTGGAAACACACAGCAGGAAACAGCTTTTCATATGTGCAGAACCCAACAACTGACACTGTAAATATCAGCTGGAGTCCTACAAACTGAATCTGGGATTCATGTTCTGTACCAAATGTTTCTATGTTTCTGTAATACAGTGCAAGCTTTGACAGCCCAAGTGGAGGCAATCCAAACCAAAAGGGCAGTTGGGGCTGTTGGGCACATTTGCAGAGTCATGTCTCTTGTTAGAAATTCAAACAAGGAGATACATTTCTCTTTGTCCAGAAACTCATGACCACAAAATAAAATACAAAGCAAGTCCTCAGAAGAACTGCACAGAATGGATGACCTTGGTTCTTATGAAAACATACAGCTACAGAGCTTGGAAAGCTCATTTGGGAGCTAAAACTATCAGATTCTACAAGCTGTATTCCAAATGAAACAAAAACAAAAGCAAACAAACAAAAACTTTCCCAAGCTCCGCGTAGCTTCTGCAAATTACCTGCATACCTTCTCCCTGCTAAAAATGTGGTAGACACCAGTTCTGAACAGGATTTCACTTGTAAGTCAGGCCCCAATTAAAATATGGCAAAATGAAATTACACCTCATTTCTTACTCCAGCTCTCATCCTTTTAAATCAGTGGGAACTCACGTTCCTAAACTAAAACAATTTACTGACAAACAGTGTTTGTCAAGGCATAGAATCAGGTCAAACAAAGAACGAGACAGCAGTGATTACAACTCAGACAGATGATTTATCAAATGATGCATTGAGAATAATTGAAAACATTCATTCAGTTGCCATCTTGTCATTTCTGTGCTTGCTGGAGGGCAAAAAAAGACAGCTTTGTAATAGGTGACACTATACTCAGCACTAAGATCCCCTTCTTTCTCTGTTTCTGATGTCATTTGCCAAGGCATGGAGGCTTTATGAGAACCGAAAGCTGAGTTCTTTTAGCAGCAGTTGGTTGCTTTACAACTGATGCTGTTTCTGAAAGGCTAAACTACTTCCACCTCCATGTACACCTTATACTTAGCAGGGGAAATGCGGCACATAATAGGTAGAGAGGTGGTACAGGAATACCTGGCCACACTGGATGAATTCAAGTCTCTAGGGCCAGATGAATTGCATCCTAGGATATTAAAAGAATTGGCAGAGGTCATTTCGGAACCGCTTGCTATAATCTTTGGGAAATCTTGGAGGACAGGAGAAGTTCCAGCAGACTGGAAGAGGGCAAATGTTGTCCCCATCTTCAAGAAGGGAAAAAAAGAGGACCCAAATAATTATTGCCCAGTCAGCCTGACGTCAGTACCCGGAAAGATCCTGGAGCAGATCATTAAGCAGTCAGTTTCTAATCACTTAGAAAGCAATGCAGTAATCACGAGAAGTCAACATGGATTTCTCAAAAATAAGTCATGCCAGACTAATCTGATCTCTTTTTATGATAGAGTTACTAGCTTGATAGATGAAGGGAATGCTGTGGATGTAGCATTTCTCAATTTCAGTAAAGCCTTTGACGAAGTTCCCCATGACATTCTTGCAAAGAAGCTAGTAAAATGTGGGCTGGACAGGGCTACTGTCAGGTGGATCTGTAACTGGGTGACTGACCATTCCCAAAGGGTGGTCACCAATGGCCACTTTTCACCCTGGAGAGAAGTGACTAGCGGGGTGCCACAGGGTTCTGTCCTGGGCCCAGTGCTGTTTAATATCTTCATCAACGACTTGGATGAAGGAATAGAGGGCATGCTCATCAAATCTGCAGATGACACCAAATTGGGAGGGGTTGCTAATACACCAGAGGACAGGATCAAAATTCAAAATGACCTGGACAGATTGGAGAGCTGGGCCAAGGCTAACAAAATGAAATTCAACAGAGAGAAGTGTAAGGTCCTACACTTAGGTAGAAAAAATGGAATACAGAAACATAGGATAGGGGACACGTGGCTGGGTAGCAGTACGTGTGAAAGGGATCTAGGAGTCTTGGTAGACCACAAGCTGAACATGAGTCAGCAGGGTGATGTAGCAGCCAAGAAAGCCAATGCAATTCTCTGTTGCATTAATAGGAGTATGGTGTCTAGATCGAGGGAGGTACTGGTACCACTCTACTCTGCTTTGGTTAGACCTCATCTTGAATACTGTGTCAGGTTCTGGCCACCCCAATTCAAGAAGGACATGGTTAGGCTGGAGCAGGTCCAAGGGAGGGTGACCAAAATGGTGAGGGGCCTGGAAGCCATGCCCTATGAGGATAGACTTAGAGAGCTGGGTATGGTTAGTCTGCAGAAGAGAAAGTTAAGAGGGGACATGATAGCTATGTTTAAATATTTGAAGGGATGCCATGTAGAGGAGGGAGTGGGCTTGTTTTCTGCTGCTCCAGAGACCAGGACAAGGAGCAACGGATTCAAGCTGCAGGAAAGGAGATTCCACCTGAACCTCAGGAAGAACTTCCTGACAATCAGGGCTGTCCGGCAGTGCAATATGCTGCCTCGGAGTGTAGTGGAGTCTCCTTCTTTGGAGGTTTTTTTTTTAAATATAATTTTATTAAGTTTCACAAATAAAAAAAGATTCTTTAACTTGTACTTATTACATGAATTATTTCTGATCTTCCACACTGTTCTGGTCAACATTTCCCGCAGTTTACTCCACTTATTACATTAATGCATCACAATATAATGATTTTCTCAACTGTTCGAACAGACATTTCCCTCTCCTACACAATCATAATATAGTCATTCTAGCTAGTCAGTTCCCAGCTCATCCCTCCCTTCTGCTTTACTCAAATCGCCTTGTTCCAAAATATTCTTGTTTCTCTTATCACTTTAAAGTTCTGCTATCTCTTCATTTATTTTTTAACTCTCCATTACTTATACCCCAAAATCTTATAGTTTTTAAATATATCTGTCATTGTATATCTGGCAGTCTGAGCTATTATTACTGAAACAGTCCTTCATCTTCTTACCCTAAATTCCATTATGCTGAAATGTCTTGTTTCCCCCTTCTAATTAGGTCCTATTCAATTCCCTTCATGCCTTCAACAATATCTCAATGTTCATATTTACTAAAATATACCGATATATCATCAGTTGCAAGCTTAATTGACAATGCCAAGGTAAAGATCAATTTATGCAATTCAGAGCCCTGTGCTTTCATCCACATCCCATTCCCCTCTCTCATTTGGGGCTTTGCTGCCTGGAAATTCATTTAAAAATTCTCTGTATTCTTTTAGTCGCTTATATTCCAAGCTGCTCTGTCCCTAAGAGTGAGGGTATTTTACCAGAATAACCTCCCCCACAGGCTCACCCCCCTTAAACAATATCCCAATATTTATTTCAGTACATTTACTTATTTAAAATTGCTGAGATATTACCACTTGTCAAATCAGAGTCCTGTGACTATATCCACCTCCTATTCCCCCCTCCCTTCTTGGACTTTGCCGCCCGGAATCTGTTTCTGAAAGTTTCCTGTATTCTCATAGTCGCTTAAATTCCGGGCTGCTCCGTCCAAAAGAGTGAGGGTATTTACTTGTACTTATTCCCAACAAAAACCTTCCGTTCCCCCCTCCCGTCTTGGACTTTACCGCCCAAAATCCATTTCTGTATTCTCGTCATCGCTTAAGTTCCAAGCCGCTCAGTCCATGGGGGTGGGGGTCTTCCAGTCGAATCACTTCCATCACAGGCTTCCCAGTCTAAACCCCCTTCAACCCTTGACATCATATTGTTTATATTAATGACAATATATCAATCAAATAGCAAGCTTAATTGAGATTGCTGAAGTACATTACCCCTTATCAAATTTAGAGCCCTGTGCCTTTATCCACCATCTATTCCCCCCTCCCCTCTTGGAGCTGCCCGGAATTTATTTCTGAAGATTCACTGCATTCTCTTAGTCACTTAAATTCCAAGCTGCTCCATCCGTGGGAATGAGGATGTTTAGCTCGAATGACCTTCCAGCACAGTCTCAGCAGTCTCAACAATCCAAAAAAAACAGGAAACAAGAATCATGCCACAAGAGTAAAAAAGATAGGGAACGTACAACTCCATAACTTTTGCTTCCGAAGTATTCCTCCAAAATCCAAAATTCGTAGTCAATAAGCCAAATACCCGATCATCTCAGTTCCACCAAAATATTAAAGTAATATAGTACAGAGAGTTCAATGTCCAAATGGAGATTATAACTCTTACATAATCCATCAATCCAAATGTTCAATTTTTTGACATCTTATAATGTAAGTCCCAATTATAAATCAAAAGTCTTTCTTTTTTCTTTAAAAAGTATTAACTTCAATCATCATGAGAAAGCAGAAAATCCATCTCTCCCTTTCTTTAAATTCAAATCGCCCCTTTAAGAGGAACTCTCAGCCATAACGAACTCACTTTGCCTCTGGGTTCCCTCCATTCCTTCACTCCTGCGCTCCGTTGCCTGCCAGAACTGCTGTGATATTACAGGAATCGAGACCAGAACAGGTTGCATGATTTCTTATTAAATTCTTAGTTGTTTCTTGATATCTTTGTTAAAAGTCGACTGCGGCGCTTGTGCCGCTCAAGCGGTGATCCCGCTGGCTCCGTCATGGTCCTTCGACCCCCCTGGCGTTTTCTGCTCCCCCAGCCGGGCAGAGCCAAACGCCGGTTGTGGGGTCCCCTTCGGACCTGTTCCGCACCCCTTGTACCGGAGGGGTGTTTAGCCGCCTCTATGATGGCAAAAGAAGCAGCTGGAATCCAGCAGGTGGCTGCTCGGAGCCGCACCATTGCGCAGCTTCATTCCGAGCTGCCACTCGCGCCCGCCATGCGACCGGAAGGCTTCTTTGGAGGTTTTTAAGCAGAGGCTGGATGGCCATCTGTCGGGAGTGCTTTGAGGGTGCTCCTGCATGGCGGGGGGTTGGACTGGATGGCCCGTGTGGTCTCTTCCAACTCTACATTTCTATGAATCTAATTTTCCAAAGCTCTCTTTAAGAACATTCGGAAACCTTAGTCTTTTCCTGAGAAAGCTTAGGAAAAGTAAACCCTGAAGAGTTTAGTTTCATAGTAAGGACATAAATATTCATGTATTTCATTCCCGTACAGAGGAACAAAGGATTACAAAACTTTGTCACCACAATGCAAGACTAAAAGCCTTTTTGTGCATTTTTGAAAGTTTTTCAGTATATTTTTTATTTTGGATTTGCAACTGCACAGGTGCGGGGGCTATTCCTCCAGCACCTACCCTGGCAAGCTGTATCAGCATGTGATGCAGTATCACTTCAGGTCACCATTTTGGCCAATTTTCGGTTGATCTTTTTTCTTTAGGATTGTTTGGAGGAAGGTTTCAAGGACACAGGAGGGGCAGGGATTAAAGAAAACAAGCTAACACATTTTCAGGAGATTTGGGCAGCTTTGGGGGGCTTTAACAAAAAAAAATCAAAATTTGGGGGCATCTGGAGACTTTGAGAGGCTTCCTGGGGCTTCAGGAGTTACATTTGAGGTCCCAAGACCCACATCTAGCCCACGGGCTGCATTTTGCCCATCCCTGCTGTAGTGCAATGTTAACCCTTCTTTTTATTAGGTGACAACTTTTAATGGCTGACAGGCAGACTTAATGTAAAAAAAAATTGCAATCCTGAGCAGCAAGTAGAAGGTATATAGTGATAGGATACAACTGAAGGTGTCAGCAGTGTTATCTTGCATGCTGACTGAAGAAAGTGATATAGAAAAGAGGAAGCTGCTGATGTATTGAGTACATCAACAGATGGAGGTAAAGGGAAGCAGAAGTTCAGATCTCTCTGCCAAATAATTTCAGGCCTCTAACGATTAGTGTTCACAAAAGGAGCATTGTCTCTTCAAGTTGAGGTAGATGTGCATGCCAAGAAAAAGGAAAAAAAATGTCAGCAGAAAGGTGACAACTGTGCAGATGAAAGAGTCAAACTGAATTGATGTTGAGAAGCTCAGTGATCAATGAAAGCAAGAAATTGCCTCATATGTTAGGTTTTTTTTTAAAACTCGGCTGTTGCAGAAAAAGCTACATATCATCGTGACTTTTTGCACCATTGCAAAAACAATACTGGGCCCATCTCCTTTCCTGGTGGGTCAGTTGCAAGTTACACTGAATTCTATTCTTTTGTCCATCTGTGTTGCTGCACAGAAGATAACAGGGAGCATCTGCATGCTGTGTGACTAAATTTGGGCATCACAATAGACCCTATATTATCCTGATGATAGCCTGTGTGAGTCTTGGCAGGGATGTATGAAGGACACCTGAAGTATTAACTTCTGCAGCATTGCTAGAAATATACAATTCTTCTGTTCTATCAACAAAAAAGACATCCTTTATAACTTTACAAAAGTACTGTGTGTGCCATGACCCAGTATGGTGTAGGGGTCTGAGCATTGGATTGTGACCCTAGAGACTAGGGACTATCAGATACAGGACACTTTTAATATCTTCAAACTAGATCAAAATCAGCAGGTGAGCAGGGTCCTATGGGTGGTGGGATACTCCTCTTGCTCTCATGAAAGTGACAGTACCGTTGGAGCAGAACTGCGTCATAGAATTTTGCAAAAGCTTAGAAATTATTTTTTGAAGAGGAGAAGGGAGGGGTGAGTCAAGAACATAAGTCTGAGGCTCACACAGCATCTTTCCTGGAACAGTTAACTAGCCTCCCCCAGTGTGGGTCCCTGCTGACTTTTTTTTTTTTTGGCTTAGAACCCTGATCTATCATCATTGACCTGTAACAGAACTCCTGCCATTCCTGACACGTAGGATGAGGGTGAGTTCTAGACTGAAATTTCAGATGAGATCCCCAATGAAGAAAGCTGCCATGAATCAGACTGGATGAAACTGATGGAAGTTGCTGGCCAAACTATCTGGAAGGAGCCATTTTGAGAAAGGCTGCAAAAACCCATGCTTTATCAACCTTTGCTTGAAACAGAACTGAAATGTGTGACACTGCTGTGAAACCGCTTGGAAGAGTTACTTATTTGGATTACAATTCCCAGGTCTTTGAGAATTCTGGGAGCCAAGGTCCACGAAGCCTATTTCCAAGCTCTCTATTGTAATGATGCCATGGTCATTAAAATTATAATTATATATTGTATGCTTTTTGATAGAAGCAGTGAGATTCTTACTAATCAATTGCGTAAGGGGATAAAATGTTGATACTCAGCTGCACTAGTTTGGAAAGCATCTGCTGAGCAGTACATCTATCACTGGTGGCTATCTCTTCACTGAGGAAATCAAACCCAGTAAGAGCAATGACATTGTTCTTAATATGCCATGATCCTTAAATGAATTCATTATCAAGACAGTATCAGTGTCAAGGAAAAATAAAAACCAGCTACCTGACAAAACAATCAGTGTTGTACATTCTCGTACTACATTGTTTGATCTTGCTTTTTGAACCATGGGGTTGCCAGTTTTATCACTCTTACATCATTTATTTAAGGAACAGTATGGCAAGCGGGCACTGATAATAGTTGAAATATGCAAGGCAGTGAAAAGAAATATCAGCGAAAAGCAGTGACTTCTACATTAAACTGTCTGATGTTATTAAACAGACTCTCTAAATGGTAAGTCAAGGTTGAGAGAAGTTTGGATATTTCACATGAATAATGATGCTCTTAATGTCAAGCATGTAGGCGGTGATGCTGACACAATTGAGAGGCCTTAATACTGCTGGCCATGGTTGTCATGTGGTTATAACTGCATTGGTAATGTGTGCAGGTCTAAAATAAGGAACTTTCCAGTTGAAGCCTAGAAAAAAAAAAGGCAGGACTAAGAAAAATTACTTTTCTAGATGATTCTTGAAACCTGTAGTCCCAACTCTCAAATATAGAATAATAGAATTATTCTACAGTTTAAAGACATCCATAGGTTATTTAATCTACTCTCTCAATAGTGCAGGAATCTACAGCAGGCAACTTTTCCATACTTTGACAATGTGCTAGATGGTATCCATAGGTCAGTAAAAATCTACAAACTAATGTGTTCCCATACACACTTTTTCTTTGCTCCACTGCTGCACACAATAGAACATCAACAATGTTCAGTAAAGGCAAGACTACAACATTCAAGTTCATGCCACTGATTATTTATTACTGCCTCGGATCAGGGATGAGAAAAATTTGGCCCCCTAGATATTTTAAATTGCAACTTCTAAATGCGTTAGGCCGGTGAGAGGTTTTCCATCCTTGACTTAGATATCCTTTGCAAACCACTTTGTTTCTTAAAAAATTATGAAGGAAGTCTACATATTTCAAATAAATAAGCTAGATTCAGCAAATGCATGATACCACCAGAAAACTGCAGCTATACTAATCAAAACTCCACAGTCACTTTAGGGAGATTGGTTTAATTAGGTGTCTAGCAAGTTGCAGGTGTCGTGGCATATTCATGTGGCCCACATATTGCTGTATTGTGTTTCTCTGAGGGGCAGGGATCTGGCCCTGCAGTTCATCAGGACTAGACTGTCAGCATTGGCTTTCACTGCTAAAGCTCAGGGGCATGAGGATACCACCTGTAATTTCAGTGTGCACAAGATTCTAGAAGGGTGGACCAGGAAAAAAGGGAAGATTGCCAATGTGGGTTAGATTCTACAGCTTTTGCAAAGGGCTTAGGCTCTGAATGAGGTGAGGTCATGTGTTGTGAAGATATCTGTGCATCCTCTTAGGTGTAGAGCACTTTATAACACTCTAACATTGTTGTTCTTTGTCTTTTCAGTTAGTTCCCAGGTGTGGTTTGGCAAGACAACAGATGCTGATTTGTGGCTATTGTATTTATTGGTTGCTTCTTCTGTTTGAAGAACACACTGGGCCTTCTCCTCATGTTTTAGTTATTCAAACCTGATCATAAAGGGTGGGGGCAAAGGTATAGTTGGGCTTGTGCTCTGACCCAGCTTTATGCCCTGTTCATGCATTTTGGGGACTAGAATGGGCTTGTTGTTTTGTTTTGTCACATCAGCTTTTGGGCCTTAGAGGTATCTATTTTGGACAGTTACCGTGAAGGCCTTACAGTGCTTGGACCTGCAAAGAGTTAAGATCAGCACCCATTCATTTAGGATTGAGACTGCCTCCACTGTTTCTGAGAAGGACTTCAGCCCACAAGACATCCAGTCACCACTGGAAATCTTCCCCTGTAAAGATGTACATATGTCCTCTCAAATTTTGAGGCTGTTTTGCTCAACTAACTTTGTTCCTGTTTTGTTTCTCTGTTGAATTCTAGGTGCTGTGTGGCAAGACAGCAGTTTTGGATGGCATACCAGGCCCAAATTTACCATGCTGGGTCTCAGCTGGGGCTGGGTGAGTTAGCTACTGTGGAGTGGCTTGGTAAACAAGGCCTGCAGCAGAGTGGCCTGTTGCCATTATGTTTGATGAGCACCATGGGCCTCCACCTGATGGTTTGGTCATTCACCTTGGTGGTTATGGCCTAGGCTTGCTCGTGGGCAAGACCTTGGAGTGCCCTGAGCCTCCATCTGATGTTTTGGTCATTCACCTTGGTGGTTATGACCTAGGCTTGTTGATGGGCAAGACCTTGGAGCACCATGGGTCTCCACCTGGTTTTTTTTTCGGTCATTCACCTTGATAGTTATGAACTAGGCTTGCTGACAGGCAAGGCCTTGGAGCACTGTGCACCTCCATCTGATGTTTTGGTCATTCATCTTGGTGGTAGTGGCCTAGGCTTGCTGACAAGCAAGGCCTTGGAGTGCTGTAGTCCTCCACCAGATGTTTTGGCCATTCACCTTGGCAGTAGTGACCTAGGCTTGCTGAAAGGCAAGGTCTTGAAGTGCCATGGGCTTCCACATGATGTTTTGGTCATTCACCTTGGTGGTAATGACCTAGGCTTGCTGAAGGGCAAGGCCTTGGAACACCATGGACCGCCACCTGATATTTGGGTCATTCACCTTGGTGGTAGTGATCTAGGCTTGCTGAACGGCAAGGCCTTGAAATGCCATGGGCCTCCACCTGATATTTTGGTCATTCACCTTGGTGGTAGTGACCTAGGCTTGCTGAAGGGCAAGGCCTTGGAGTGTCGTAGGTATGACAGATAATGCCTCTGAGATTGAGGAGCAACTGACTGTGCCAAGGACCAAGCCAGTGAGTGAGCAAATCAACTTGCAAACATCCCCTGCACTGGAAGGTCAAACAGAGACAGAATTGCCCTAGTCAGCCCATGATGGAGAGGGAACCAGTAGTGATTCAGAGGTGTTGCAGCCACCTGTGACCATCAACCCTCAATCACACAGAAGGCTGAAACGGACTGCTCAGAGGGAGGCTGCATGGACTAGGTTGAGGAAACAATAACAAGCAGCACCTGTTCACAGCAGCTATTTAAGTCTGCCAGTGTGGCTGCTCTTTGCTTGCAGCAAATTACTAGCAAGCCCTCATGACCTTTGTGTTTCCTGCTCCTTGAAACCCTCTGGAAGGATCTCTGCCTCCTGAACCTTAGGACTGGACCTTGATCTGGCTTGGCTTGCATTTTCCTTGTATTTGGTACATTTGGACTCTCCCTGCAAGTATTCCTGACCTCCCTCCTCCCTTGCTGGCTGCAGCTTGGCAGGGAGAGATTCTGATGTTTTGGTCATTCACTTTGGCAGTAGTGACCTTGGCTTGCTGACGGGCAAGGCCTTGGAGTGCTGTAGGCCTCCACCTGGTGTTTTGGTCATTCACCTTGGAAGTAATGACATTGTTTTTTGGCGAGGTGGTGAAGACCCCAAATGTATTAACCATGGAGAAGAATGGTGAATACTCAGATTTGGGCCACTTTATTCCTCATCTTGGCAACCTGTTTGGGTAGCTAGACCTCTACTGAGCAGATGAGGTGCACGTGTTTGATCATGGGACTCATGAGAGGGGGTGAGAGCTGTGTTGAATGGCCTGGTGGGGAAAAGGGACTAAGCGGATGCTTGCCCCTTTCTGTGGCAGATAATGAAGGATAATAAAATGTCGGTGATCACCTTTTGGTACCCATTTGGTGTAGGGTAGGGCTCTGGAACCACCTCTTTAGGGCCTTGCGTCCCAGGGGGTTCGGTGAAGGAGGCTACCCTTGAGATTAACCTGGGAATAAGACTTTCACTTTTAGAGCCATGCAGCTTGGGTGGTAGTCCCTGAGATACCTTCCAAGATGCTGGACTTGAGAGCAACCAAAGCAAATTGGATTGCCCCTGGGGCTGAGGTGTTATTGCTCATGGGTAGGCTGAGCAGGTTGTCACGTTGTGACCCTGGCATCAGCCGGACCCATATCATGTTGCTTCCCCACCTTGTATCTTTCAGGTTAATGCAATTTAAATAATACAGGTCAAAATGAGGTGGCCCTCAGTTAACCCAACTTTGTGTCTGGTCTCTTTACTCCATGGTTGAGCATCAGATAACTACGTTTCATGATTATTTGTGTGATAGAGTAGAAACATTCCATTGACTCTGAGTGGCTACTACTTTGCTACGTTGAAATGATCAATGAGTTTCCAGTAAGAACTCACAGTGCACAATGTCTTGGATTTATTTTTAGAAAGAGCTCTAATAAAGAAAGCAGAGCATCAGATCTGCTCTTTATAGGCAATCGATTCATACAGCAGATACATAAACCTACAGAGACCTCTTTTGGTCAAAGAGTCCCTGAACTGAACTATCAGCTAATGAACCATAAACTTTCTCAGTAAATTTTCAAGAAATTATCCAAATGGTGTTAACTGGAAATGAACCAAGGCAGTTGAAATCATTTTACTCTGGGTTCAGTGTTAACCTGTGTATGACATTCTTAAAAGAAAATAAAATAAAAAAATAAACACTGTGTTTTAATATTTAGAATGAAAAGCATTTTTTACTTTATTAAATAATGCAATTTATAATTTAAGGTATTTGTTTCTACTCTTTCAGCTATTGTATGACTTCATCTGGTTGGAATTTGTCAGAAAATCTCTGAAACCCGGTTATTCATTATATAATTCACCTACCTTTGTGATGAATCAGAATCTGTCCTTGAGATCAGTGACAATATATTACATCTCTTAGATCATTTCTGGACTACACTGTTATATCCTGTGGAATCCTGGGGTTAGTAGTTTACTGAGGTCAAAGAGCTCTCTGACTGAGAATTCTAAATGTCCCTCCCTAAACTGCAAACCCCAGGATTCCATAGAATGTTGAAAGTGGAATAATAGCACTATAACAGTGTTGTGCAGAAGTGGCCTTAGTAGTGAAGCAAAGTAATACTAAACTTTAAGCTCATTCAAGTCTATTTCAATTCCACAAATGGGGGGTGGGGGTGAGGGTTAAAATGGGTGAACAAAGACACCAAATCCTGTCTAATCTTGGAAGCTGAGCAGGGCCAACCTTTGGATGGGAGACCACCAATAAATACCAGGTGCTGTAGGCTACATTTCAGAGGAAGGAACTGGCAAAGTCACCTCTGAGTATTTCTTGCCTAAGAAAACCCTATGAAATTCATGGGGTCACCATAAATGACTCACTAGAGCTACTCCTCAGCTAACAAAGGGGACAAAAACACCTGTGGCTCATTGCAGCAAATTATGAGGTCTTCTGGCTGATTTTCCACAAGCACACTCCCTGGAAATGGTGGTTTCCCCTCAAATCTCATGAGAAGAGGATCTCTTGCAAAAATTCTAGGATCAATGGACCAGAGATCTAGTCAGAGCCTGAACTCTTACAAGAGGCTTCCTCTCACAAGACCTGAGGAAGGCATTATACAGGCCTGTCTTGCATGCCACTCATTTGAGTCACCTGGGCCTGGAGAACTGGAAGCAGAAAGAATTCCAGCCACAGTCATAACAGAGAGATCTCCATTGCATTTCATATGAAATTTGAAGCCATTTTCTTAAGGGGCATGGCATGCACCTGCTCTTCCTGTTTATTCTACATTGAAAAATACAGGATTTAGGATGTCTTGTAGTGTAATACAGGACAAGATTTTCAGGTCCAAAATGTGGAACATCCAGTATGAAATGGGATATCTGGAAACTCCAATGGGTATAGATAGTGCAGAAATGGAGTCTTGAGATGAGAAAATTCTATTGCTGATAGCTTTTCTATGTGTGACGTTGGAATGTTCATTGGAATGTTTGGCAACACAGCAGTTCACCTAATTAGTGCCACAATCACAAATATCAGGACAATACCAGAAAACTACAGAGAGAAATCACAAGGATTTATGATAAAGATTTGCTTCTCTTTTTCAAAGGTTAACTGTCTACTACTCTGATAGGGCAAGAAAAAAGATCCTCAAGGTTTTTCTAAAAATATAGTTGATATCAGAAATATTTATGTGACCACTCTGGTGTGCAACAAGAGTAGTGAGAACAGTGGTGGGAGCTATAAATAAGCATTTGGACCTTCTTTGTGATAATCTTAACATTACAGAATGCTCTTCTCCAGTGCCCCATCCTCTTTCCACTAATTTTTAGCCATCATTTAATTTTTTTTCTATTTCAGCTGACTTTTAATGTGGACTACTAAATATTCATTCCTGCCTCTTTTAAATGTTATTACATTCCTATACCGCTGTCTGGGGATATACTTAAATGCCTCTATTGTAACTTTATTGTTCTTCCTTTTTCCATTTTTTCCTTTGGAATATCATTTTTTATTAATTTCTTCAAGAAAAGTTCAGTATAGAAAAAGCAAGGATGGCAACAAAGACATATAGATTTTAAAATGCATGGAAAACAAAGTTTCTATGCCACAAACATGATTAGGGGGGGAAAAAACCCCTCATCAGTAAAAAAAAAAACAATGCCATGATTAAAGGGCAACACACTTTCTGCAACACACAAATTTGATATCTGATCTTTGAAACAAGCCAACAGGTAAAAACACAAACAAGCCAAGCAGGTAAAAAGGAAACAATTATTCTTATGGGCCTACATATCCTGAGAGTACCAGATGTGGGTGATCTTCGAAGCTAAGCAAGGTCAGGATTGGTTAATACTTAGATGGAGGATCATCAGGTGCTACAGGCTATATTTCAGAGGCAAGCAATAACAAACCATCTCTGAATATTCTTTGCCTAAGAAAATCCTGTGAAATTCATAGATTATAATCAATTGGCAACCTAAAAGCTCATACACACATATAACTATGTCCCCTAATGATAGCTGATGGATTGGCTAAGGCAATGATCCAGCAAACCACAAGTTGTTATAGTGAATCTGAAGCTAAGATGACCTTTTGTAGGCAACTGCAGGATAAACTAATCCTGGCTTACTGACTAGGTAATTTATCAGGCTTGCTTTCCTAATGTTACATAAAATTCTTTTAATATTCAAGCTCTAGATATGCATTTGTAGTGGTTTTTATTAATTGTTATGAACTAAGGTCTGCAGAAATAGTTGGTGCTCATGAGTAGAAACAAATACAGCAGATTCTGCAAAAGATGACAGCTGTAATTACAGCAACTCCAAACAGCAAAGGCAACTGGAGGGTCAATGATTTGTTGACCTGTCTGTGACTCATCTGCTTGCTAATTCTTTATTCATTCTGGTGACAGCAATGAATAGCCTATCTCCAGACAGCTGCTTTGCCCAGTGATAAGAAGTGGAAGGAAAGGTACCCCCCAGAAGAGGCAT
This sequence comes from Cyclura pinguis, assembly GCA_030412105.1. Classification (NCBI taxonomy): domain Eukaryota; kingdom Metazoa; phylum Chordata; class Lepidosauria; order Squamata; family Iguanidae; genus Cyclura; species Cyclura pinguis. The sequence goes on along the minus strand of CM059601.1, from coordinate 234,259,025 downwards.
GCTTTAGCAGTACTTCTTCCTGTCTTTGGGTTTTATTTGGAAGGACCAGAGTCAACACAGTTGTTCAAAGGCATTGTGCTAAAGAAGAACCCAGTACCAAATGGGAAGAAAATGAAGGATGACATGTATCTATAGAAATTGCCATCTAGAATTGTTCTCAGCTAATATTTCCTTTCCTAATGGAAATAATGATCAACAATAAATAAAAGTGAGCTTGCATTATTGAAACATTCTTCCTTAGCAGGAAGTTATTGGATTTAGAGTTGCAGTGAAGAAATCTAAAAGGGTTACATTATTTTTCTAAGAAGTATAGGCCACTGTATCTCTATGTTCTGGCATGTCATTTCTCATTCTCTCTCACATTTCTATAAAACAGTCTAGAAGGGTGCCACCCTAGTACATCAATACACAAACGGGATAGACAAACCCATCTCCCAGAATTTTGCAAAACAGTTCGCAGGCCAAGAAGCCCCTCTACAAAAGTCTCTTCAAATTCTATTAGAATGCGCGTGGAATGGATTACCACTCCAGGCTAGCTCTCCATGGACTCCTGTCATTCACCTTGCCCCTTTTCCTCTCAAGATGCCTCTCCTCTCAAGATACCTCTCTCGATTACTTGGACCTGAAGGTGATCCCTAATATGGACCACTGTAAATGTGGTTCAGTGGGTTTACTGTTGTTAAGTGTGGCCAGACTATCAAAACTTATCAGCAACAACCAGACACAGTTTTAAAAAATAATAAAGGAATAGAAATTTATTAATATACAGTTAGATCACATATTAACCCTGGCACTATTTAATCATTCACAGCTTCCCAAAAACTTATTTAGTTGTTCCCTTGGCTGACTGTCCTACCTCTTTTACAGCTTTTCCCTCTTTCTATGCCATCTTTCCCCTATCTCTCTGCAATCTTTTCTCTATCTGCCTTCTATCACAGACAAGCTTCAATTTTGTATCCTTTCTCCCCTGTGGACCCCTTTACAGCATTCCCTGAGTTGTAATTGGTTGGCACCAACCAGGCTTGCCAGGCTCCTCCCTTCACAGCTTATGATTTCCGTACACCAGGGACGAACATGCTGCAGCACTCAGCAAAGTCCCTCACATCATTTCAGTCTTCTCTGGAGTTTTGAAAGGCCAGACTGTGCTGGCTGTAGCTCCCATTTCATGTAACTGAACATGACAATGCATCACAACCAGTCTCTCTGAAGAGCTTTTTGGAAACAGCATTATTTTGCAAAATGGTCCCAGGAGAATGCTTTTTTTAAAACCAAAAATCTTTGGGAAATTGATGTATTTTAGAGGAAAGCTAGGGCTTAGAGTTGGTTGGTGAGAAGTCCTAAGAGCTACATTGGACCCCAGTCCCCAAAAGGCCATATCTGGCTTGAAGGCTGCAGAATTCCCACCTCTACCCCTAAATATTTGCTAAGTACTCTAAGGATGCATATACATTGGTGCTCGGCTATCATCACCAGATGCAGTGCTTGTAGGACTTTTTGCATACAATTCAGAGGAGAAAAAAAAACACCTTTGGGTTTAATATGTTAAGGGCTTTCCATGTTCACTCTAGCATATAAATGCTGGAAATGCCACTTAAGCAATATGAATATGCTAGCACTCTTTATTACATAGTTCTTTCCAACTCTAGTAGTTAATATGGATGGCATTGCCACAAGGCAGCTCCAAATAGAGAGGACACAGTGGTATAAAGCCTAGTGCTACTCCATAAGCAGTGTTCTTATGTACAGTTATGTGTTAGTTTCTAACTTGTCCCTTCTTTCAATTGGCTTAAAGGAAGGTTGCTTTAAAATGTTTAACCTGTGCATTCAGTTATGCCCAAGAAGTCTACTTCTTGAAACTTCTGATTTCAGTTCTGGAGACAGTGGCTACATGAGAATTGCAAAGCATAAATTGTCTACATGGAGAATTGCATGTTGATTGTGTTACACAACCCTTGTGTTGAGTGGCAAATGTATAACTGAATGCAAAACTGAAAGAGTATTACTACCAGTTTCAGCAGAGGAAGATAGATACTCATTGTCTGAGATTTCTTATCTGGATGTGCAACGTAATTTACCTGACCCTGGACTGAATTAATTCATTGGACAAAATGTTCAACAGCTTCTGTAGGAGAATTTAGGCACAAGAAAGATGCTAACAGGTTTCAGATTGGGGCATGTGGAGATCACAGGATTGGGCCCTGGATTCCTGGAGGTTGTTCGCCCCTATTTCACTGGAAAGACTCACATCCTACTAAGAGAAACTGAGGCCATTTCCACACGGGGCGAGGGAATTGCCCCGTGCTGGTACTTACCGGACTTCTTGGCTCCACGTTTGGGTCCAGGCTGGTCTGGAGCAGTGCGTGGCCACCGCTCCGCACTGCTCCAGGGACGAAAATGGCGGCTTCCGGTTGGTCGAGGGTCTCCACCAACCGCTGAAGCTCACCAGCCTAAAGCCCACCCCTGGCAGATTGCAGGCTCGCACTGGTGCGAGCCTGCAAATCTGCACCAGAGCACGGGAACGGAGTGGCGCGCTCCATGCTTTTGAAAGACCTGTTTCAAGTGGTCTTTCGAAAGCACGCTGGACGACCACTTCGGGTCGTTTGGGAGCGGGCTGAGGTGTGGAACTATAGTAAGTAGGTCTGACCCAGTCCACTCCCAGGTGCAGACGTCCTCCCTGGAGGATGCTCTGCACCGTTTCTTTAAGCCCGTGTGAAAATGGCCTGAAATTAGAAATACTATGTTGGATCTTTTTTTGCTTCCTTTCAAATAGTAATTCAGGAAAGATTGACTCTGAAGTTATCAAGGAAAATGCTTAGTGAATTGGCATCCACCATTTGTCCTGTCAGAAATACGGGCCCCTCATCACTACTAGGCTTAAGTCTTGTTCACTGTGAACTCAGCATTACATGGTCATAATATAGAATTTGATAGTGATAGGTCTTCCATTAAACTGATAGAATCACTTTGGGTGACAGATGCTGAGTGATATGGAATGAGTGTTGGTGGCCAACCCCTTGGTCATTTTTGTATCTGGAAGGACAGAACTATAAACTTCAGGAACTCTGCCCTGTATCCCTGAAACTTGTCTGCTATCTTCACGTGAGATGGTAGATGCTGCCCCATTGCCCGTGTTGAAGTAACTTACGGCTGCCAGTCCAGCGAGTTTCGATAGGTGAAATACAGCAGAAGAGGTCTTGTCTTTTATCTGGCAAAGTGTATTGGGTTAGCCACAAAACTTGATGTCCCATCCATTTCCTCAGGGATCCATGTGTATATTTTGAAATATTTGTACTCTGGTACAGAAGTGGGATTCGGTGTGCAAGAATGTGTGAATAAATAAACAGAAGGCGCAACAGGTTTCAGATAGTTCATATTCACTTATAACTTCTTGAACGCTTTTTTCGTATGCTATTTTTCCTGCTACTAGACATACAATATATTTATTCAACTGCAAATGTAATGTTCCTTACTCTAAGTGTCTATTGTTAAGGAGGATTTAGTGCATTTTGTACTTCAGCGTGTGCTCCAAGGCTCTTTTACTGAACACAATTTTCATTTTATCTTCTGCACCACAAAACTGTAGAGCTGCCATTGATGACAAAAGAACGTGTAATGACTGTCATCATTTATTATCTGTAGCAGCACCTCATAACCTGTTTGAAATTTTATTTAAATATCTAAAAGAAGGCAAAATATTGTGGAATTCTATAAAAATATGATTTTTGAGAGGGAAAGTTTCCATTAGTTTTTAAACCAAAATGTATGGAATTCAGTCTTCAAAGGAAAACACCTTCTCATACGTGGTGTTACTTCCATTTATGAAATCTGTGGACTAAGATCTTTTTCACCTCTTTCTCAGTTATAGCACAATCTAACATGTATAGTTAGAATGAAATCCTAGCATGTCGAATAAAACTATTCCATAAGCAAGCTGCTTCTATTTTTGTTATTATTGCTGTTAACTTTAATTATACCCCAAAACTAGGAATCAAGATGGTTTACAAGTTAAAAAAGGTACAGTATAGTCAAAACATACTAAAAATTAATATATTATAAATGTTAATAATATATTATTATTAACATAATATTAAAATGGGATTATGTTGTCATGACCAAGGAGTCCAGCAGTGACTTGGATATGGACTTTGAAGGTGAAGCCAGCAGAGCCCTCTGAAGCCATTGAGGGGGTGTGGCGGGGCTGAATAGCTTCTTTACCCTATTTTGCCCCCTCAGTCTGCTTTAGATCCACACAGGTCTTTTTAAAAAAGAAGTGGCAGTCTGGTCACTTGATTCTGAAAAATGTCCACAACAGGTCAAAATTAGGTAAACTCACCACTTGCATGAAAGTTTCAACTGTACCCTATGTAGGCTTCAGGAAACACTGTAGTTGTTTAACATTTTGGAGATCAAACAAAAATTTTGGGGACTTTGGGGCAAAATTGAGGGCTGTGGGGGAAAAAATGGTAGAGCCCTCCAGAGTCCCATGGGGGTGTGTGTGCAAAATGTCATCCAACCCCTGGAAGTTGCCTACCTCTACTTTAATGCTTCCAAGTTTGTGGGAAGGGGTTCGGTCTGGGTGAAACAGCTCAGGGCAAGAGGTGTAAAACAAAGCTGAGCTCCAGAATGTGTCAAAGCAAGGTGCTCATGTGAAGCTATCCATCTTTATATCGCCCTGCAGGCTCTCACCAGAGATCAACAGAACTGAGGTCTTTGTCTCTGAGCTTCAGCATACATTTCTCGGACCAAAGAATTTCCTTGTAGCAACATCTCAACATTTTAAATTGCTCTCACAAGCAGCACAATTGTTCACAAAAGGCCAAGTGCTCAGTAACTGTTACTGAAATGGTAACATTTTCTTAGTTAAAAATAAAAGAATGTGTCCTCCTCCACTGTCACTGTCACTTTTTTTTTAATAAAAAAGAGATAACACACTATTTCTGCACTAGACTATTACACTATTATTCCACTTTCAACATCGTTTGAGGCCACTCCCTAAATTGCAAACTCTATGATTCCATAGGATGTTGAAAGTGGAATAATAGCACCATAATACTCTAGTGTGGAAATGACCCCCGTTTCAACAATATACATGTGATCTAGTTGGTTCCAGAAAACAAGCATGGAATCATGGTTTGGGTGTTAGACTAGGACTCTGGAGACCAGATTTCAAGTCCTCACTCAGCTATGGAAGTTCAGTGGGTGACCTTGGGCAAGTCACATTTTCTCAGCTTCAGAGAAAGGCAAAGGCAAGTCTCCTTTGAAGCAATCTTGCCAAGACAACTCTGTGATAGGTTCACTTTAGGATCACCATAAGTCAGAAATGACTTAGAGGCACACAAGAAGCAAACCAGTTCCAGCCTGTAGATTCCATTAACAAAAATTAGAAATGCTCAAAAATAAGGTAGATTGTACCTCAACAGATAAAAAAAAAAAATTAAGGGGCAGAATTTTTGCAATTTGAGTTGAATCAACAAATTATCATTGCTCATATTAGTGAAGTTAATGAGGCACAGCTGTCTCATATCAGCTCCTTCCAGAATTTTGGTATTAGCCACAGAGTTGGAACAACATATAAATGAAGCCAACCTTCTTGATCACTCATGGAAATTGAATCTAAGGCACCTGCTTTGAGTGACAATCTTGTGGACTGTACGGCATTTTGGAAGAACAATCTATGGGCACAGTTGCACCAATTTCTATTCCATTTCTTTCCATAGTATAGAATTAAACAAATGTTTAATTGAAATGATTGAGACTGAATAGCCTTAGAGAGTATTCAGCTTTGGAGTATGACTTACATGAATGAGTACTGATACAGTTTGGCAGAGCTTTCTTTCTGAGAAAAAGGGTATTTAATAAAAATTCATTTCACTTTTATTTACCTTTCAGCATGTTCCAGCACCTCAGTCATAATCATTTATCTGCTTCATCCTTTGCAGGGGTACTCAGAATGACTGTACTAAATGGAGCTATCTTCTGGGTAAGGGCCCTTCCACACTACACAATTATAGCATTATGATTCCATAGAATTCTGGGATTTAGATTTTAGAAAGGAGCATTTAGGGTTCTCAGCCAGAGAGCAAGAGTGTCTCATCAAACCACAAACCCCAGAATTCCACAGGATGCCACTGTGGCAGCTAAAGTGGCATTCCAGTGCTAAAACTGCTTAGAATGAAAGGGCTGGTTTGCTGCCATAATCTATGATTGTGACACAATCTTACATTTGGGCCTCTTTTGGAAATATGAACCAAAGTAGACATGATATTTATAGATATTTTTAAAGAAAGCATGCTTTAACTGGCCCCAACTGGGACTGTCAAATGATAAGGCTGCAGACATATATTCTGGATGTGTTTCCAGCCTAGCTGAAGTTTGATACCATTTTTCTCCATAGATTGGAAACACTTTTTTTTTTTGGACTTCAGCTCCCAGAACTCCCCCAACCAAAAAAATATCTTGTTCTGAATTATTCTGTTGGAACTGGGCCCTTCCTAGGCTCCTGTTTTCTTCAAAAGCTTCAGTTGTGGTAAACATTAATAGGAGTGGGGAGAACTGGGTGGTGGTGGCAAAATAGGAGTGGTCTGATTTCTCTGATCAGAAGCTTGTTCAGAATTCTGGATTGGGGCATGATGTCATGGGTTTACATTAGAAAATATTGTTTGATTTACAGATTGTATATTAGGGTACGAGCAAAATAGTTGTTGGGCAGGAGGAGAGAACAGAATGGTGAAGTGAATGCTGACTGGTCTAAGGTTTGAGGAGATTTGCATCAGGCTGGTAAATGACTATTGGGAGTTCAGTTTGAGCTGGGAGTTAGCATAGAGTTTGAGAAGAGTGCAGTTAGGAAAAGGGTTTGAGAAGGGTTTGAATTAGATTGGGAGTGAAAGAAGGGAATTTGAACTGAACAGTTGGTATGGGTCTGAGATAGCTTGAGGCTAGAAAGTGTGTTGTTTTAAATGTAATAAATAAATAATCTGCTCTATTGTGTTTAACTTCTGTAAATAAAGTTTTGTTTTTGTTTTTGTTTTTATACACTTCTGGCTTTCAGAAACACTGTCTGTCTGAGAGCTTGGATTCAGACTATGGCCCTTTCCGCACCAGGCAATTAGAACGGGGCAGTGTGTCCTCTCACGGAGGTTGTCTGCACCTTGGAGTGGACTAGGAGCGGACTACTTACCAGAGATCCGCACCTCAGTCTGCTCCAAAATGAGCCCAAGTGGTCCTCCAGTGTGTTTTCTAAAGACCACAAAAAAGAGGTCTTTATTTTCCTGGAACGTGCCATTGCGTTCCCGCTCCCTTGTGCAGATTCACAGGCTTGCACCAATGCGAGCCTGCGATCTGCGGAGGGCGGGCTTTAGGTGTGGCGAGCTTCAGCGGTTGGTCGGGACCCACGACCAACCAGAAGCCACCTTTTTGGAAGCCGGAAACGCCATTTTGGAAGGTGGAAGCCGCCATTTTGGAAGCCGGAGCAGTGTGGATCTACAGACCTCACACTGCTCCGATTCGCCCTGGACCAAGGAGGAGCCCCGCGGAAGGGCTTCAGGGACAGTCCGTGTTGCTTCGGACCCCAGAAGAAGCAGTAGGTAATGGCACGGAGCGATTCCCTCGCCTCGTGCGGAAAGGGCTAAGGTGTCTGTGGTGGCAACATTAAATATAGAGAGTTGGTGTCTATTGAGGATAAAAAATACATAAATCTTCATAGGTACCTTCAAAGTTGGTGTCACACAAGTATACAGGAGGAATTTCTCACACTGTGGCAGAGGTTGGAGTCAGGAAAAAACCCTCAGTCTTGGAAATTGCAATGGCCACTGTGGAAGTCTTTGCATTTGGTGTGTTAAAGGGTAGAATCCACACATTTGGTGGCCACAGTGATGAGACTGTCTGAGACGAATCCTCATAGCAGGTGGCACTTGTGGTGTTACCTGAGTGGAACACCCTGCAGTTAGTGGGATAAAGGGTGGAACCCTCACATAAAGAGTGAAAAACCCATATACAAAGACAGCATGATTGAATAAAGGCTGAAAACATCACATTTGGTTGCTGTAGTGGGATGTAAGCTAAAATTCTCACAAGGGGCCCCAAGGCTGTCTTTTAGAAATGAAAGTGGCAGGTTTAAACTTTTAAAAATAGAAAAATAAAAATTAAATTAGGCTTCAATCCAGTTGTTGTCACTGCTAAAGTAGACTCATTCCATCCATTACTGAATAGCAAATTAACACTCATGAAAAACCTATTGATTCATTATGTCTACTCTAGTTGGGGGTAGCAGCTGGATTTGGGCTGATATTCTTACAATTTAGCCAGAGCTTAGACAATTACCTTTTTTGGACTATGATTCCCAGAGCCTCCTAGCTTGGCTGGAGGTTTCAGAGACCTGTAATGCAAAAAAAGAATAACTTGTCCAAGCTCTGAATTAGCTTCCGTGTTATTTGCTTTTCCATGGATTCATATCAGAGATTAACTAGCGGCTCTGACAAGTTTTCTGCTTGTCACATGCTGACTCATTAGCTCTACTGTGTTTTCAGATGGCTCAGTGGAAGAATCAGACACCTACTTTGATGGCAATGCATTTTTTACTTTCTTCTGAAAAGTGATAAATTTGACTGAAGCTGACGAAATTCATCAAGTCAGCCCAGTACTTTACCACTGCAGACTGCTGTACTAGTCAAGTTATACAGCTGGAAAGAAAACCTCCTTTGAATATTCAAAGGAGAATCATGCAGAAAATCATACAAGCTTCCATTGTGACAATACAACTTTTTTTCCTAAAAAAAGGGCATTAAAAGAATAGTACAAACAGTCAGAAATGTTTCACTTAAAGCCAGGATATCTGGAATCTCAGAGGTCTACGTTAGATGAACAGGGAGGCTTCTTTGTCATGGTTGGTCTGACATTATGAACTGGCAAAGAGAACACAGAATGCTTATTGCAGACTTCTCTAATGTAGCACTGTCCACATGTGTTGGACTGCAACTCCCACCAGTCCTGCCAGCATGGCCATTGGCCATTCTGGCTGAGTGTGATGGGAACTACAGTCCAACATACCTGGAGAGTGCCAAAACAAGGAAAGATGACTTAAGATTGTTAATATTTGCACAATAGATGTAGCATCTCTTTCCACCAGCCCAGATTTGTTGCTTACTGGCACTGCTGCCACACAGCTAGGATCTAAATGTGAGAGGAGGAATATTTTATTGTGGATGTAATTCTTCACTAGGTTTCTTCTCAAAGGTAGCAAAGAATAATTTCAGCAGTTTTCCAAAGGCTATTTGCAACTCACCAAGTTTCCAAAGGCTATTTGCAACTCAGGAATTATTTCATGCAAAATTTGCACTTTTTTTTGCATTGAAACAGCTTTTTCTGCATAGACAACAGCATTTTCTACATGGAAAATCATATCTGAACACAGAAACACAATTTTTGCCCAGAAAATACTGTTTTCTGCACAGAAAATGCTATTTTCTATGCAAATCAACCATATGCAATTTTTAAGCAGGACAAACCCCAATTCCTGCTCAGAAAACATCATTTTTTTTTTTTAGAAAAAGGAATTAAAATTTCTACATTGGAATATTATTTTGCACATGATAAATGCTGTTTCCAAGAAAGCCTGTTTTCTGCACAAAACAATCACATTTGAATTGTGCAGAGGTTAAGTGCCAAATTGCACAGATTTCCATCAGTTTAGGATTCTTCTTTTCAGGGTTCCTTGATACTCTAAAACAGTTTTTTCAACTGTTTTTGAATATTTTTGACTATTCTTTCCATCTCTATATTTTATATAACCTGAGGTTCTGTGAACCTTATGTTTAGGATGCTATCCCATATGGTGTGTTTGTTGTGGGGAATGAGACTAAACTGTAAAACATGCTTGGGGATATTTATGTATGTTTGCTTCCTTGTAGTGTCCAGGTCTTGTAAGATTTGGAGGAGTCACATGAGTCATATTTTAAACAGTGAATGGCTGACCTTGATGCAGCACTAAAATAGGATATGAGTAGAAGCCCTTCTATGGAAAACTGGAATTTGTAACTTGAGAGGCATAAGGGACTGCACTGCTGGGATTCTACCACAACTTTGCAAGGGTCTGTCCCTCACTGAGTTCAATGGGACCGGTGCTAGTACAAAGCAATTTGGTACTTCAGCATCCTCATTGTGCCCCTGCTGGAACCAGCACTTTGTTGTGCTGTTCAGACCCCAGTTCCTGCATTCCGCTGTCTCTCTTCCCAGTGCTGTCCAAAGCAGATCTCTTCATCTTGATCTGGCCCTGAATAGGGTTTATTCTCAAGGAACTGTTTACATTAGGATTTCAGTCTTTACTTGGGGGAATAAGAAAGCCACATACATTCTTTGCTCACACTCTTTTCCAGAAATATAGATCAATCCATTCAAGAAGTATCATATGGGGATAGAGGCCAACACAGGGATGCTGATCACTTTTTCAGGGTGTCTAATTATGTATACCTTTCAGTCATATGGTTGAGAGACTAAATAAATCACTCTTACTCTTCCTCTCTTCCTTTTCCAATCACGAAGCAGGTACAAACCACATACAGGCATACATTAGTTGACAAAGCCTTGGACGGCGAAGCTCCTTTTTTACAAAGGGTTTTAATGGCCTCCCAGCCCCCCTTTCCTCCTCATCTTTTCTCTACCTGGAAGTTTTGTAGCTGCATTGGCGCTAGAGGATAGCGAGGGAAGGCTGGAGACTTTCACTATCAATTACAGTAGCAGATCTGCAGTACAATGAACAAAGCTTGAACAGGGAAAGAATGGGATTCTATTCTAGCCAATACTACTGCAATGGTGTATTCCAGCTGCCTCCAGAATGACTTACTGAATATGTGTGAACAGCAAAATAGAGAGAAAAGGAGACAGGATAAGGCTGCCTCACTAATTACTCCCAGTGCATTAAAAAAGCATAGAGCTATAAGCTTGGCCATTAAAATAAAAAATCAGAAGAAAAATGGAGACTAGTGAAATCCCTAGAAGCATTTTGGAAGAAGCCTACGTGTTGTCTTTAAGAGGTCCAAAATGTTTTTGTCTTAGCTTACGGTAACCTTACTTAGCTGGTTGTTTCATTGCACAAGTACATATTGGTTTTGAATAAAAAGTTTGCTGAAACATGTTGAACTTCTTTTCATTTTTGTGGTCCTTATTCTTTCCATCTTATTTCTGTCTCTGGTACCAGATCTTCTGTTAAAGAAGTAATACCCAGGAAGACATGTACAATGCTAACTGAGGTATAGCTGTATTAGATGACAATAAGGGCTAATAGTAACCAGCCAGGCATCCAGCCTTGGGAAAGCTACTTTTTTGGACTAAAACTCACAGATCCTCCTAATGAGCTTGTTTTCTTCTCCTGAAATGATTCTCAGTTATATGTGCATTTGCATTAATATGTAGTTTGACCTGTAAGGAGTGATCTTTGTTGAGTCTTTATATTCCTTGATTTAGCTAACCCTAGAGGCTTGTTGTAAAGACAATATCCTGCTCTGGTAGGATGTAAAATCTAACAAACTCAAGACTGTCAAAACCGGAGACACAATTGGGTAGTTTTGGTAATTAGGGTTGTTTCCCCTCTCCTCACATTGATTAATCATGAATTCTGGATCAGTGAAGGAATTTTAGTATACCTGGCCCTCTTCATATGTAAGACGGGTAACTTAAATGTAAAGGCTACATTGATTCGACTATATATCAATACCACTTCTCAAGTTTTGTACTGATGTTAAATATACATACAAACAATGCATTAGAAACCAAACTAAAAAACTTTCTTAAGTTATTTCTAAAAAACTTTGTAAGAAGTTTTTCTCCTCAGTTAGAATGGTTGGGACATGTGCCTTCATCCATTTCCTTGGACCACTGGTCTCTGGACTATACACACTTATTAGGAAGCTCCAGATTTAGCGTCACTGATAGTAAGTACCTGAATACCAGCTGCTGTACTGCCTGTGCATATTGCACCCCCAGCAAGAATGAGAAGTACACACCCAACACCACCCTAAAGCCAACAGAACAAGGCTTCATCCTCAGAATGGCACATAGCTAACAGTATTTGATATACATAATGTGCTTCAACCTATAATCTTCAATATGGACAAACAACACCTTCCATTGTCTTGTTCAAGTGAGTTAAACTGCAGAAGGTGTCTTTCAGACAAAATGCCTGAATCTAGGGCTGGATTTTAAGGTTAAAGTCCTGGTCCTGTCAACCCAGAGAAGCTACAAATGATCACCCAGAGAGTGGCAGGTGATGGCAACAAAGACAAACATTCCCAGGACCAGCACCTGGGCCAGCGTTGATTGACTCTGCTTGCTGCTACATCCTTTTTTCTGATTTTTTTTTTTTAATTTGGAGAGCCAGCTGGGCAGGTATATGGTCACATGTGCTCATTTTATTAATTTTACTATTAAGAGATATCTTTTTCTGCTCTCATTCTCTGGGCAGGGTGGTGGTACTCATGTACCCATGTTAGTTTGCAGCAGCAAAACCAGCAGAATTTTGTATCTTCTTCATCAGATGCCTCATGATTATATTTTAAAAGAAAAACATGGTGTTCAGCATCAGAGCAGCAGAAGCAAACTCTGCTTTAATCCTGTAATCATGAAAGTGCTATGACTGAAGTGAGCTTATGAAGCAAAACTGCACATATAAAAAGTATTTATTTTCTTTCTTTTTCTAGCTTGGTGCTTTTTTTTTATTTTGTTTCCAGATACCAAGGATGTAGAAACAGGGGTAAAACATGGAAGGGCATTAGGAGAGAAAAAAATATTATGTCCTTTACAGGTGAACATAGCTATTTAAAGTTAATTAGTTGATAATCTTCTGGACTCATTAGTCTCCCTCTCTGAATGTCTTTAAAAAGAGGCTGGACAGCTACCTGCCGGGAATGCTCTAGGTGGAGATCCTGTGCTAAGCAGAAAGTCAGATTTAATGGGCCATGGAACTGCTTCCAACTCTAAGATTTTATGACTCTATGGTCTAAAATCATTGAGTAACATCACTACCTCAGGCATTCTGGGAACTGTAGTTTAAAAAGTAACTGTTTCCAACTAGAGAATTCAGTGAACAGTTACTACTTAGCTGCTTTCTTTTTTCTCCTTTTGCTATTCTACTCTTTTCTTCTCTGTAGCAAAACAACTACAACTGAAAGTGGTGGTTACATTTGTTTGTTACAAGACAAAGTGGTTGTTACATCTAGAACATACAGATTTCATTTTGTAGCCATTGTTTAGCAATCACCTTGTGGATGAAAAGGTAAAATCTTAGAGGAATAGGATGCTGAGAAATGAAAGGGTCTGACATGCCACCTGTATTATTCAAAAGCCTTGCCTTGGTTGTTGTTATCAAAAAAAATCTTGGAATACCATATGTTCCTATGAGGCTTTTGTATAAACACGAGGCTCTCAATCTTCTAAAAAAAAAAAAAAAAGATTGTCAGCTTGATGAGCCATTTCCTAATATACCATTCTGACTTTAGCCAACCAAAGTAGATAAACAAACATGCAAAACTGGAAGCACAAAACTAGAAGCAGATTTCTCGTCTAAGGATAAGAACAGCTGGACTTAAATTATTAACAATATTGAAAACACTAGCTGACTTGTGAATAAGAAGAGGGAGCAATAGCAGCAACAGCTTTAAAAATGTGCAAGTTGCATTAGACTGACCACACCGGTGATGATTTTGGTATTCAAAGAAATAAGCTATGGGAGTACGAAGTTTGTAAGAGCCAAAAGAAAAAGTGGCCTTGGCAGCCCCTTTTTTTATGCAGAGAAGAACTGTAAGCTTACAGGAAAAGCTTAAAGGAATGGTTTCCCCTCCATAATTTTAATATCAAGAGAGGCAAGTGGATGAGGTTAGTTTAACCACATTTCAGGATTAGTTTCTGAGATAAATATTAAAATAAGATAGCATCCTCATATAAACATTTTCTTTTGTAAACATGAATGGGCTTTGACATTTGGTGTGACCCTATCACTTCTGGAGATATCTGCTATTACTTCTCCATCCCAGTATAAATTACCAGACACAAACTGGTACCTGCTTACCTACCAGGGGCTCATTTACTCTGCAGTCCTCACCTTGACAGTGAAATTCAAATGCAGGTTTCAAGGCTTCAACATCTGGCCTAACATCATCATCATCATCATCATCATCATCATCATCATCATCATCATCTTTTTTCTGCCCTGTTACCTAATTTTTGTACCACTATCCTGATGAAAAGTTCTCAAGAATTTGAAAGCTTGTGTATCTTTATGAGATTTGGTAGGTGCTAAGTGAGATTGTTGCTCACATATGGCTTTTTTCCCTTATGGACCAACCCTACTATCTTTATATTTGTTTTTGATCTCTCTCTCTTTCTCACACATGCGTACACACACACACACATACTCTGTATGTCAACAGTTTGATGAATATTTACATCCACACTCACATGACATTCACTTACAAGTCATAGTTGTTGACACAAATGAATGCTGACAATTCCATATGGATATCATGAATCTGATTTTCATGGGTATGTCTGTAGCTCAGGAAAACTCACTTTTGAATGTTGCCTATCATTGTATTTAGACTATTAACAATTCTATTTTTTCTTGAATATTCATCAAATTTCAGATATTTTCCAGGTTGAAAAGTCCTGATTATTCTTAAGGGACTTATAGACAAAGAGATTCTGCCACACACACATGCACACATACCCGCACACACACACACAAAGTCATTTCTAGAAGAAATTATATATATTATTGATCATCTTACTGTGACTCACATGTGGACAAGCTAGATATTAGAAATATTGCCAAAGTACTGCATTAGCAGACAAGTTTGAAAGAATGTTACTAGGTCACTTTGAACTGATGTGTTGTAAATACAAAAGTCTTCTGCACAGCTTTGAAACAGAAAACCAAACATTTTGAAGCACTGTATTAAAAGTTGTACAGAAAAAAAGCAATGATTTTCCAATAATTTATTGAAACCTTTGGCAAAATAGCTTTGTTGCAGCCACCTTTCATATCACTTTGCTTCAGCAATAAAACCAAACAACACACAGAAGAGCTAATTACAACTGCAGTAGTTCAAGGACATTTTTTAAAAAAGAGTCCATTGTGTTTTACAATCTGTAGGCGGGTTGTCAGATGGTTAGGTTTGTCTTTCCCTCCATATAATTCATTTTCCTTTTAATGTGATGACAGTTTATTAAGAAATCCAAACAGACAGACATAGAAAGAGAGGACACAAAAGGGAATATCCAGTCCAAAAGTACATGAAACCAGCTCGAGAGCATCTGAAAAGGCAACCTTTTCTCACATTTGCTCGCTTGTGTGACAAGAAGCTATGCTGACTGTCAGCACAAGGAGGTGTGCTGAACATCCTAAACTTAGGGAATGCAAGGTGTATGGTATAAAACCACAGACAGGTGGAGGGGATGCTAGTTTGGGACCTTTAGAAGAGCAAAGAACTTTGTTTTGAATCTAGATCCAAAAAAATTCAGGGTTACAAATGGAAACAGAACCAAACTTTTTCCTCTCCAGACCAATAGAACAGAAAGAAATTGGTGGCAGCAGATGAACAGGGAGAGTTAAAGTGATAAAAATGGAATTTTGGGGGACAAAGCCTGAATCCACCCATTCTTTAAGGTACAGCACATCCTAAATTAGTGGGCTTTGTTTTAGGAATATTTGTATAAACACAGATGTAATTTTGTGCCCTGTCCTCAGGATCAGTAGCACTGCTGCTCTAAACATCCCTGCTGAGGAGTACATCTCCTTGAGCTACATGGGACTTGTGCCCAAATGGACATGAACCTTAATTTGTCTTAATAGCAACAACAACAACAACAACAACAACAGCAGCAGCAGCAGTAACAACAAAGGCCACACTAATAGAGTGAGAAAGCCCCCTGAAAAATGTGATTGAAGATCAAATATTTTTGCAATTTCTGTCTATATTGTCAATATTATTCCTCCTGCTCCCCAGAGAACCAACTTAGGCTTCCATAGTCACCACGGAGTTTGTTTTTCTTGTTCAAATTGGTATGCCCACCTAAGGAGCATCAACAGAAGACAGGAATTTCATACTTTTAATAATTATGTAAAAACAGACAGAGTTTTGACCGGTACAACTTCTTCTGTCACAGTCCCTACGCAGAAGAAACGCTTCACTCAACACAACTCCCTTTTGAGTATAGCTGTTAAAAGCCAACAGCCTTATCCTCTATTGCATCTGCTCACTCTTCACCTCAGTAACCTAGAGGCACTTCCAAGGCACCAGCCTCAATGCTAATTAGAAATAATAATGACCATCGTGCCCTACAAGCTTTCTGATACAGCTCCTTAGCTGAATATGGCCGAGTGGGCAGACAGGTGGATTTTCACTGGGCAAATGATACAGAAAAGCACAGACAGGTAGAGGCTTGAAAGTGTCCCATTGAGTAGGATGCATGCATGTCTCACCTCGGGGCTATGTCTGCTCAACCCATGCCAGGGAAAGGATCCACATTTTAGCCATCTCCAGTCAGCACCAGCCTCCAGAGTCCCCAAAGGTGGTAGGTGTAATAGTCCAGGCTGCAAAGAAAGGCACCTCAGTAAACAGCAACCGAAGTGAAGTGAGGCAGCAAAAGCAGCCAAGACACGACTCTCTGGCTCAGCAGCTGCAGCAGGCACTTGCTGCTGCTTCTATTGTTGAACAGCTTAGGAAAAGCCAAAATCGGCTCGGTCACTGCCACCTGCTGGATATTTAAATCACTGCTTGATGAAACCCCATAGGTTCCTAAGTCATTCACAATTCTTCTGGAAATCCCCCAAGGGCTGCTGTAAGCAACTTTCCTCCTTGCCTTGAGAATAATTCTCTGAAGTAAAGCATGTTATATGGAATGTGTGAAGATTCACATGTAACTATAACGCATTGTTCCAAGTGTTCCAAGTAATATACCATATCCGATCTCATCTCCATCACAAAGTCCAGTATCACATTATCATCCACAGTCAATATTATACTTCAATGATTTACAGAAACAGGCCAAAGAATCACCAAGTTTAGGTCAATATTGATTGAAACTTATCTTGAGTTCACTAAAATTGAATTGGATGTAGACTCTTATCTTCAAACTGACCTGCAAACTTCTTGCAAAATATTATAAGATGTTAGTACACTACCCTGCAACTACATTCAAAACTCTATTTGAATAAACAGTAAAGTAGCAGGGACTCCTATAAACACTTATTTGGGAATGGGTTCCAACAGAGCCAGCTTCATGTAGCGGTGTGAGGTTTGGATCATGACTCTGGAGAACAGGGTTCAAATGCCTGCTCAGCTGTGGAAACCCACTAAGTGGCCTTGGGCAAGTCATACTTGTTCAACCTCACAGGAAGGAAAAGACAATCCCACCCCACAACAAACTTTGCCAAAAATCCCCAGTAGAAGTTCACCTTAATGTTGCAATAAGTTGGAAATGACTTGAAGCTGAAGGCATACAACAACAAAAAAGGTTCCATTGAAACCAGTGTGATAGACTTCTGAGTAGACATGGACAGGACTGTAATTCTATACGTATTTATCTGGCTGCAATTCTATACATATTTACCTGAAATCCAGTATCACTTTTCAGACTAACTTAGAAGAAGTAACTTCTACCATATTGAAGTGGACTGTGCCCACAAAAGCCTAAGCTAGAAATTTCTTCTTCCCAGTTAGTTTCAAAGATGATGCTGGACTCCTTTATGTCTTTTTATGCTATCCTTGAATATTTATCTGGGAATAAGTTCCGCTGTTAGACTTTCTTCTGGGTAAACATGCATGTGGCTATTCTGCGTGTTTCCCCCCAAGTTTTCAGGAGAAGAGGAACAAATTGGCCTATCCTTATACAAAACAAATTATTCCCTTATACAATAATACTGATACCTTTTCAGCCCTTACTTTCAAGTACTTCTTAAGAAGTTAATATGACTTATACCCATCCACAGGGACCTGAGTTTAACTTGGGGCTTTATCACACCAGCCTGTTGCCTCACAGCAACCATGTTGTTTAAGTGAGCAGAAACATACTGGTACAGAAATAATCACTTTCACACCTTCTCTGCAATAATGCTATGGTGCCACTTTGGTGATGCAAGTTCCCACCATCAGTTTTCTGCACTGCCTCAATGACGTCACCTTCCTGCCCATGTCCATGTGCGTTGTTAGTTTTTCTTTTTTTGGCCATAATTGTACAAGTTGGGTTTCCCAGGAAGGTATTTTTATTTGTTTTGCCATAATTGTGTAATTGTGGCATGCTGGTCACTGCCACGGC
The DNA here is from genome assembly GCA_030412105.1 of Cyclura pinguis. Taxonomy (NCBI): domain Eukaryota; kingdom Metazoa; phylum Chordata; class Lepidosauria; order Squamata; family Iguanidae; genus Cyclura; species Cyclura pinguis. The sequence continues at coordinate 234,240,722 of CM059601.1, read as the reverse complement.
AGTGCAATTGCACAGTTATGGCAAAAAAAGTTTTTTTTTTTAAAGTATGTACCAAGGAACAGAGTAAAACAATGTTGTTCCTGTTTATTTTTTTTCTTTTGTTTTACCACAATTGTAGTACACATTTCTTTTCGTATTTCAAAAAATGTTTTGCTGTAGTTGTGAAATTGCAACATGCTGTCAACTACCACAACAGTGCAATTGCAGAGTTATAGAAAAAAATAAAAAATAAATACATACTGGGGGATGAGACAAAAGCAACTTTTTTTCTGTGCACCAAGATGTCATCTTTGCAAGGACGCTGGAACTGTAATGACTTCATCTTGCTTGGGGATAGAAAAGGGGAGAAGAGGAGAACCATACCCACTTAACACCACATGACTCTGGTGTATCGGAATTGCAGCTGAAGGAAATGATCTCACCAAGAAATAGTAGTTGAACAGCAGCAATGTTGGAGCCATTAATGTTTTTTCCCCCTCAAGAAAATGATCCAATTCAGTAACAATGGGAATGTAATGCAACAATGGAACAGTAACAATGTCACATAATAAGGAAAGATTAAACACGGAACTAAGCCAGTGCAATCAAGCAACAAACCTATTGTGTGATAAAGTTTTTGTTATCAGTTTCTCACCTGATTCCATATTTAACCATAATAAGAATTTGAAAATCCCACATTTGTATACTCGTTTGCACATTGAATCTCATAAATATGGAACTTAATATTGCTACAACAAACTGGCTCCTTTGTCTTTCCTCATTGTTCAAAAATGTTCTTCCACATCTTGGACAACTTCTGCATAATTATATTGCCAACTCTGTAGAATATTTAACCAAAATGCCAAGATTTTACTCTAGCTACTTGCACAACCAGAAACAACCTCTGAGGAAGGTCTTGTACTTCAAAACTGGTATGGGAATTGTGCTTTTCTCTGTACACTGCTGGCAACTTTAAGTAACTAAAAGACAATTTAAAATGTGGTACATATGTAAAACTTGTGTATATCTTATGGTTATACATAATTGCATATGGGTAACAATCACAATGTTGAGAAACAGAGTTATCTATTACTATTAATATATATTTTTACACCAAAGAAATAAACTGCTCTAGTTAGTAGAGCATGTAACATTTTAAATTTTTTTACCATGCAATTAACAGATAGTATCTAAGGCCATTTCTGCACTAGACTGTTATAGTGCTATTATTCCACTTTCAACATCCTATGGAATCCCAGAGTTTGCAGTTTAGGGAGTCCCAAAGGCCTCAGGATTCAAAGCTCAGGATTCCACAGGATGTTGAAAGTGGAATAATAGCATCTTGCACAATGTCCACAACTGCTTCTCAGGAAGCAGAAACAGCTGAACTGCCAAAGAAGAGAGAGAATGCTCCCTTTCCCACATAGCTAATCATTTAATACTCACTGCCTTATCTCTTTCCGACTGCATGCAAAGCTCTTCAGATACTTTCAAAGGAACTCCAGCTAAATGTTCATTTTTCTCTTACAAAATAATGAGGCAACTGAAACCATCTTAATTTGCCTTGCAACAAATCTCTAGCAATTTGTCAGTGTGTGCCTTGCATGTCCATTTGAAGCCTCCATCTCTCCGTTCTTTCTGTGTTCTCAATATCCCTACTGCCTTTTGTTTTGTTTTGTTTTTCCATCCCAGCACTTTCAACAAAGGAACATTTCTTCCTTATAAATGCTTCAGGTAATGATTTTATAACAGCAAGTTTATTTGTCTGCTTCTCAGTCTGGCTGTCGTTCAATCCCCATAATATTCACAAAGGGAGGCTTTTATCCCATCTCCTTCCTCCTAATTCCTAAGTACAACCCAAGGACATCAACACCCTGTGACAACAGCTAATCTCTCTTCCCCTTGCCCCATCACACGTACACCCTACCACCATCACCACCCACTCCACCCCAACTGGCTCTCACATATTGTTACTGATTGTAAAGCACGCTGAGGATGCCTTCACAACAGGCATGTGCTATGGGACAACCACAGTTCATTCACTTATTTTTAATAGGGCATCTATATGACATCACCAGGAAGATCTCATCTTCCTGCAGGGCTGTTCTGAAATATTTTATTGTCTGAGGCAACAGCCAAGATGGCGTTTTCATCTTCATTCTTTGGACATTGGCGATAGGATACTGTCCTCCAATAACCTGAGATATCTGGCTGCCTTAGGGGATCTGGGGCATGTTGTATGCCACAGGGAGACAGCTATGGAGTCCAGGAAGAACAGACAGGTGGCTGCCCCCACTGCTCCCACCACCTAAAGCCTCAATCTTCCTAATGATAGGTTTGACCCTTTTCTTCAGTGTTTTCCTCTTGTTCTTCTTTCCCTTCTTGTTTGACTGCAAGAAATCCAAGTTCGGATCAAAGTAGATCATATATTTACCATGGATTTTTCAAAGGTATGCTGCTGAGTGGTGAAAGACATCTGTTTGTCATATCACATGGTTTTCCTCACCTACATAGCTGACCTTGTTTTGTGATTGCCCATTGGGAAATAAACAGTAGCTTAATGTGCAAGTCTGACTGTTGAGGCATGTAGTTTTAAGGAAAACATTGCAGGAGGAAGGTGGCTTGATTGTACAATTGATTGGCATTGACGTTGGATCTGGGGATCAACTTTTTTTTCTCCCCTGCAATCGCCTCAGGGCCATGCAGGCAGGCAAAAATGTTAAGATATACCCACACACATGCATGCACACACCCAAACAGCTGGAGGCCTACTTCTGTTTTTTTGTTTTGTTTTGAATGGACATTTAAGCTAGCCAATGCTGGAGGTTGCTGCACCCTGTTTAAAAAGTTAATTGCTTCTTCTGGAAATTTCCAGGAGGAGCAATTCCCTCTTTGCTTTTTGGGCAAAAAAATCTCAAAGATGTCCACCTTTGGGGGCCAGTCCACAGAGTCTCATATAAGTCCACCCAAGTTTTGAGGTTGCTGAGGGAAAGCTTCTCTCAGTTCTACCATGGTCAAGTGAAGACATGCAAGAGGACCTTCTCATTGGCCACTCCCAGGCTGTGGGACTCCTTCCCAAAGGAGGCTAGGCTGATCTCTCTCTATTTTCGCTAGTAGGTATTTGTATTTAGATAAGATATTGGCTGTCAGCTATTTATGGTGGAAGGATCATTTAATCAGACGGTGCACTGTATTTACATTTCTCATTGTTATATTTTAAAAATGCTTTCAATCTGTTTAAATTGCTGTTTTTAATGGAATAGTTCTTAGCAGATTTTATTAGGAAAGGGTTTTTTTTAAGTTAGAATATGTTTTGATATATGTTGTGAATGCCATGGATCCCATATTTGGAGGAAGATAGGGAAATAAATAAATAAATAAATAAATAAATAAATAAATAAATAAATGGATGGAGAAACTGCTCCTCTATAGCTGCCCCCTCCAATTCCCTCTTTCCAAGTTTCCACCTCCCACCCTGGGGTCAATCATTGCATAGCCAGGGGGACAGGGCAGCTGACTTTTTCCATCCCCTGCAACTCTTCCATCTGCACAGTTGCTAAATCTGTTCTCCTAGGGTTTGCATGTGAAATGCCATCTCTTGAGTCCTGCTGACGCATAATGCATAACACTCTCTCTTTTTCTTGTGGAGGGGGAGAAATCACACTTAACCAGTGAGTTTCATGAGGGGGTGGTTGGGGAACATAGTTTTCTGCATTTTACACTTGTGCTGCTTCCCAGATTGCTTGGTGATATGCAGGTGAAATAATCACTCTCTTCTGTTGAGATGGCTGTTCCCCACTTTCCCGGAAGCTTTCTGCCAGTTTAGATTCTGAGCCAGTCTGCACTGTCACAAATATTTGGGTCCTCCAAAACAAATTCCACTCTTATTTTCCCAAGCAAATATAGCCTTGTCTTTGTTCCAAGCTCTCTTTTTCTATTACAAAGGGGGTGGAGAGAGAGAGAGAGAGAGAGAGAGAGAGATGGAGAGTGAATCATCTCCATTAGACATAGAGCAATTTTCCTTTGCTAGGTTTCCAAGAGTATGCCTTTAACAAAGGCTGCACCACTTAGTCGATTGGACTGGTTTGGTTTCCTGTGGGTGAAAGCCCAAGATGATACTTCAGATCTTTAAACTCCTAAGTCAGTTGGACTGAATCCTTATTTCACACTTCCTGCTTCCTTTCAGTGATCTCAAAGAATAACTTTTAGCCTTTGTCAGTTTCTACCTACTTTTAGAAGTAGTGCACTGAAACATCTCTCTGTGTGTACTTGGCTTGAAAGAAGCCACGGGGTCAAAGTAGACCATATGTTAAGTATTTGGCATCTAACCCTGAGAACAATTCCTTTTTACTCAGAAGTAAGTGCATGGGAATCCAGTTCTGTTCAGGCCTATCTTGCCTTGCTAGGGAAGAATTAGCCAGCTTTTTAAAAATGTAATTTGCCCCCTCACACATCCCCAATGGCTAAGAAAAGAAGATAATATTGTGGTTCTGCTTTCACATTGGCTCTGGCAAGCATATTTCCCCTACCCTCATCTGTGATTCTATTGCCTCCTTGAGCCAGAATGTTGACAAGTTTTTGTTTTTGTTTTTCACTTTTGCTCCCAGAGTCCCTCGCTAATAAAGGATTCTGGGATTGTAATCTAAACAAGTAACTTTTTCAAGGTCTGTACAGTATTCTCCTCCTATTTTTGTTTATTAAATTTATGCCCCACTTTTCTGTGGAAAGGGGGCTTTCTGCCCCAGAAATTGTATCCTATTTCAATAGAGCACACAATTTTCCACACAATTTTGCAGGGGTCTTGATTCCTTTAATAACTTGTATTGTTCCAGCTTACAGAAGAGCATATATAAGACCATTTCCCCACAACAATGCTCTAAGCTCTTCCACATCATCATGCTGCAATCCTGAGTCTGTAAGGGAGCATGTCAGCAGCATTTCCCTCCACACCTGCTTGCTTCATGTGGAAGGGAGTGCAAATGATTCCCCCTCTTCCTTCCATAGTGCAGTCGGGCACTTTCCATTGCTGTGCTACAGAAGGAAGCATCACCATTGCACTTCTGCAGCTTCTGCATGGCTGGGAGGGACAGGAGCACTGAACAGTTGCAGGCTTTTTTCCATTTTGCAAAAACTGCACAAGCATGCCACTTGGGGATAGGACGGCAGCAGACCAGCGTTGAAGTCATTCACGCAGAAGTACAACCTGCCGACTGCTGCCATGCTGTCCCAGAAGTAGCACAGCCCCGTCCTGTGGAAATGGCCTATTCGTTTTGCTTATCAGCAGCTGTTACTTTAAGTAACTTTAAGGTTTGTCCCTCTAATGATTCCTTAATACTGTGCTTCACTGAGGTGTTCTTGTTCTGTTAGTTGTTCCCCACCCCCAGATTTCTCTCTTTTCTTAAGATATTACTAATGCTACAAGCACTGTAATTCATTCAAGTTTTTTCATGGAGTCATAGCAGTGGAAAGACTGCAAAGGCCATCTAGTCCAACTGCCATGCTGGAATACACAACTAAAGCTCTCCCAAAAGAGGGCTGTCTGACCTGTTTTAAGACTCCAAAAAAATGAAAGTTGATTACCCTCTCAGGCAGTCTATTCACTGTTGAACAGCTCTTACAATAAAAGAATTCTTCCTAATGTTTAGGCAGAATTTCTTTTTTTGTAATTTGAATCCACATGCTATCCGTTCAAATATTCAAACTGGGTTATCATATCTCCTCCCAGCTTTCTGTTCTTTAGGCTAAGCATAACCTTTTTTTTTAAGTTGTTGCTAAGGGGCCTGGCTATTATTATTGTTGTTGTTGTCGTCGTCATTATTATATTCACTTATATCCCTAATTTTTCTCAGTAATTAGACTCAAGGCAGCTAACATATTTAAAATAACACAGATTAAAACTATACAAAAACGTCAATGAAAGTATAAATGTAAAGAATTTAAAAACAATCAATTAATTTAAAAACATTATAATTTATTAAAAGATAACATACAAACCTTAAAAACAACACTGCACAGTATTAAAAGCCCACCATAGCCAGTTTCAAGAAAACTGTGATGGCATGAAATTTATCTTAATTTGCTGATGGAAAAACACAAAGACAGGGCTATTCCGGCCTCCCTAGGGAGGGTGTTCCAATGTCTGGGAGCAGTCACTGTGAAGGCCCTTTCCCTAGTTCCTATCAAATGAGCCTGGGAAGGTGGTGAGGTAAGAGAAGAGCCTCTCCAGGAGATCTTAGAGTTCTGAAGGGCTCATAATTGAGATATGCTCTTTCAAATAGCTTAGGACAAGATATATAGGGCTTTATAGGTCATCACCAGGACTTTGATTTGTGCCTAGAAACAGACCAGCAGGGAGTAGAGCTATTCAAACAATGAAGCAATGTTCACAAATATACCATGGTTTTCTCACTACACAAGAGGGAGAAATTTAATTTTTTTCTTCTCTGCTGTAGGTTTGACAAAAATTCTCCTTTGATTCTGGTATTTTATTTGAAATGAATTTCAGGTACCATTAGTGGGAAACTCTGAGCCAAACTGTTTATATTGACAAATGTGTGCGTGCATTAAATATACAGGATTTGACAAATGCCCACAGTGTCAATTGGGGTGAGCATGATTCCTGATAATTATTTGAACTGTAACAGGACTGGAAAGGGAATTCATTATCTTTTTCCCTTGCTGAGTTTTTGTGAATACAATTACCTATGAAGATGTTATTCGTTTTGAGGGCAAATTTACCCATGGCATCAAAGCATTTTTAACTTGCAAATAGAGTCTGAAACCTGCTACAAATTTTACAAAGGTTATATCGCCTTCAAAAGTAGTTTAAAGCTGACCATGGTCAGTTTCAGATTCAATGTAGATATATAACACTAACCATTGCAGCTGAGTGTGTTTATGTATAAGGTTGCCAGGTGAAATGAGGACAGGACTCCTGTATCTTTAATGGCTGTGTAAAAGAGGGAATTTCAGCAGGTGTGGCCTGCATGACAAGCTGCACCCAGTGAAATTTCCTCTTCCACACAACTATTAAACATACAGGAGCCCTGTGCCTTATTTTACCTGGCAACCCTATGATATTACATGTATATCCGTTCTTTCCTCTAATGAGATCAAAAGAGTATACTTTGTTCTTTTCCTCCTGACATTATCCTTCCAAGAGCATAGTGAGGTAGGTCAGGCAAAGTGAATGTGATTGACCAATGGCCAGTGAGTTTTATGGTAGCCTTCTAACCAGTATACCATACTATGAAGGAGGAAGAACCAACATTTGACTTCAGGCATGTTTTCCACAGAGAAACTACAGAGAAAAGGTTGGAGGTGACAGCTGGGAAGGTTGAATGTAGATATTATAATGCTACTGCCACTGTACTTATCTAGGCAAATGCATTGGGGAGCAATTATTGCCATGGACTGGAACTTGAGAGATCCAGGTTCAAATTGCCTCTGAGCCTTTATTATTGAGTGACTTTGGATTTGTCATTTTGTCTGTTTAAATTATTGATTTACCAGTTTGTGTTGTTTTCATTATATTGTGCGTTGCTCTGAGATCACAGATATAAGATCTGATAGAAATAAGTAATTAATAAAACTTAGTCTCTCTTACATGGATCCACTTCATAGTGTTGTTGTGATGATAAAGTGGGAAGGTTCTGTTAGAGAGTTTGAAACAGAGATTGGGTGGTTGTCTGCCAGGGATGGTTTATCAGTAGATTGCTGTATTGGCAAGGGTTGGACTAGATATCCCCAGACTCCATTTGCACTGTGTGGTTCTACGGGGAGGAGAACCCCTCATGTACACTGTCTTGAGTTCATTAGAATAAGGTGAGATGTAAAGATAGATAGACACAAAGTCTTCAGTGATATGTGTGGCTGGGATCATTCCCAGAAGGACCACAGGTCAGTGTCAGAGCACATGGTTTGTGTGCAGAAGCTCCAAGCATCAACACCTAACATTTCCATATAAGTCTGGGAAGAATCCTGCCTGCAAATCACTGCCAGTCAGTGTAGACAATACTGAATTTGGTGGACACATGAAATGACTTGGCACAAGGCAGCTTCCTATGCTTGTCAATGGACAGCAGTCCATACCGCTGATGGAAGACATCACTGGTTTATACCAAAGGCAGAGCTCCACAACTTTATTCTACTTCTTTAGTTATCCCCTGTATCCACCTGTTGTAAAGTCATCCTTCCCTCTTAGTCATCATGGGGACAGAGGTGGTGGCTTCTGACTACAGTTTGCTCTGCATTAGCAGCACCACTGGAGTTCAAAAAACAGGACTACAAGATATTATCCCATCTGTGGAGTCCTTGGTCATCTTTGTTTTAAGATGGAAGTGCCCTAGATACCTTTAAATCATTCTCTGAGCCTAATACCCTAATATCAACTATGATTGATTCAGTATAAAGAGACAGGACTCATTGTCTCAATCATGTACTTCCATTATATACTCTTTTCAGTAAGAATCATCTGGGATGTTGTGTGTGTATGTGTACTTAGCACAATGAAACATTGATTACAGCTTCCAGGTCTCACTGTAATGTGTGGAAAAGCAATAATGAAGTGATCCTTTGTTTCAGATATCTTAGCCCTCAATTTATAAATATACTTTCCTCTTGGAAACCTTTTGTAGAGCTTTACACTCGATTTTCTTTTTCATGGTTTTTTTAAACTGAAAATTACAAGGTCAGAGAGTAGGAGTGTTGGTTGTATTGTTTGCCTACTGTGGAGATCACAGCATCAAGTCATTTTAGTCACTGCAAAGAGCATAGGCAATGAGTGGAGGACTGGAGTGCAGGCAAGGAATGTGTGCTCCTAGAGGAGGGAGCTAAAATCAATTTCATGACTACGTCATTACCAATTTCAAATCTTTTGAGGAGAGAAAAGTGGTTCCTTTTGTTAAAAATCTGTAGTGTAGTGAGGGAGAGACAGAGGGGGAAGTTGGGAATGAATGAAGAGGAGATCAAAACAATAATCAGCATACTTTCATTTACCCTGTTTTTCCTTTCTGATATCCTGGGCTTCATCTTCCATTACCTTCAGCAGTACTGCTCAGGCTAGCTTAGAGATGATGAGATCTGGAATCCAACACATATTGAGAACATGAATTGTAAGGGGAGGTTATTTGCAACTTCTAAGCCCTGAATGTTAAGGCTAAGGTTACAGGAAAGGTTAGACATGTGACAGTTTATTTCTATTTAACAGCAGGTTGAGGATGTCCTTCTTTTCGTGGTCACCCAGGAGCCTTCTCTCTTGACCTTTGTAGGACAAGTCAGAGAAAATACGTAAATGATTGTACTGCTTGCTGCTGCAATGGGAGATTATTCTATCTCCTTGGCACAGAATTTTTCTTGAGGTACATCAGATTAGTGCTATCTGGGAATCCTGTCACTGAAGAAGGCTGGTATTCTTTCAAGAAGATTTAATTCATATTAATAGCTCAAATCAGGCCTGGGTGCTCTCTAGAGCTTGGGGGCCCAACACTGTATTATCTAGGGCTTCTCTGCTCTGAAGGTCCACATCATTCTGGGCCCATTCATACTACACAGTTAAAATTCTGTTTCCACTTTAACTGCCATGATTCTAGCCTATGGAACCCTGGGATTTTTTGTTGTTGTTGTTGTTGTTTTGTTGTTGCTGGATGCCTTCATAGAATCATAGAAATGTAGAGTTGGAAGAAACCACACGGGCCATCCAGTCCAACCCCCTGCCATGCAGGAACACCCTCAAAGCACTCCCGACAGATGGCCATCCAGCCTCTGCTTAAAAACCTCCAAAGAAGGAGACTCCACCACACTCCGAGGCAGCATATTCCACTGCCGGACAGCCCTGACTGTCAGGAAGTTCTTCCTGAGGTTCAGGTGGAATCTCCTTTCCTGCAGCTTGAATCCATTGCTCCTTGTCCTGGTCTCTGGAGCAGCAGAAAACAAGCCCTCTCCCTCCTCTACATGGCATCCCTTCAAAGGTGATTTCCAACTTATGGCAACCCTGATGTGAACCTATCATGGGGTTTTCTGGGGCTGAGAATATATGACACACTCAAGGTCACCCAGTGAGTTTCCATGGTTGAGCAGAATTGAACTCTAGGCTCCAGAGTTGTAGTCCAATACTTACAGTATGCTGGCTCTCATTAGGGAGGATCATTTAGAATTCTGAGCCAGAGTTCTACTGCCCACCAAACTACAGATCCCAGGATTCCATAGAATGTTCCCATGATAGTTAAAGTGGAATACAGCACAATAATTGTATAATGTGAATGGGCTCACTATCTTGGGTAGCAAGAAATGACACTGCATTGCTTATAGTTGTTATTTTGCTGTTGTTATAAGATATTCTCCCTGGGAAGAGATCCTCAAATAGGCAATCTTCAAATATTTAAAAGGCTTCCACACAGAAGTTGTAGAACATTTGTTTTCTTATGTTCTAGATGATAGACCACTAACCAGACTAGTGGGTTCAAATTACAAAAAAAGAAAATTTCAGATAAACTTCAGGAAGAACTTTGTAATGTTACAAGCTTTAAAACAGTACAATGGTTTACTCAGGAAGTCTGAGAACTTTCTGAGTGTTTAAACAAAAGGTGGACAGACAGCTTTCAGGGATGTTGTACTAGTGGATTTTCTTTGTTAGCTTTTGTGAACTGGGTAACTTTTTATTCTAGGAAGAAAAACATAGCATCACAGAATTAGAAGTATGTGTGTGGGTTGTTTGTATGTGGTTCAGTTAAAGACCGTCCAGGTTTCCTTAATTATAACGATGGAATGAAGCTCCTGAAGAGCCATCCACCCACTAATAATCAGTGTTTAATGAAGCAGCTAAGCAAATTGTGCTTTACACCAGGTTAGTAAGATGTTGTGCATCAGCAGTAGAACAAAGGCAGGTTTTGAAAGAAAACCCACTAGTTCAAAGCATCTATTTAGGAATGGTTATCAATATGATAAATTTAAGAATGTCATTGCATCAAGCAAAGTTTGAGGTATGAATCTCAAACCCAAATCAGCCTGAGGTTGGCCAAGAAAGACAAGGTTTGACTGTTTTCACAATAAGATTTCTTTTCTATATTCTTCTCCTGTAGCATCAGACAATTAGCACAACTGGAGGAGGAAAGACATTGGACTATACATTTCATTGCTCTTGTTCAATATCTGAAATACCACTAGCAATATGCTTTATAAACCTATGCCTAAGCAAGATATTTATAGAATTAATTTTGTTTGCTAATTTTGTTCACTGTCATACAATTTAGGATTTATTTCATGGTCCTGGAAAACTTGTATTTACCATACCACTGGAAAGAACTGAAATGAAAATATAACACAATTCCATACATCATTGTTGTTGTTGTTGTTTGCTGTCATCTTTGACTTATGGTCAAAGATGACTCATGAGAGGTCTCCAAGATTCCCAACCATCTGTTGCCCTGCTCAGGTCTCACAAACTCAGGGCAATGGCTTCCTTGACTGAGTCAATTCACCTGTAGTGTGATCTCCCTTTTTTCCAATTGCCTTCTACTTGATCAAGCACTATAGTCTTTTCCAGTGAATCATGCTGCCTCATGATATGTCCCAAGTATGACAGTCTCAGTTTAATCATCTTCACTTCTAGTGAGAGTTCAGGCTTGGTTTGCTGTAAGACCCATTCATTTGTGTGTGGTCAGTATAGGGCTATCTCACATGCCTTTGCTCCAGTGGTCTGAAACCTTTAGTCCTCCAAATGTTTGGGAGTTCAACTCCAGCAGGTTCACTTATATGTTAAATAGTCTGGGGGAGAAAACAGAAACTCAAAGGACCCCACAGGCCAACAGAACCAATGGAACTGGGTCAACTATGGCATTCAAGTCAGAGTGGATCTGAGCAATTTGATCAGCAAAGGGATGTGCAAATTCTTCACAGTAGACTGTAGAGTGGTCTGCATTTTCTGCTCAAGGAGCAGTATGCAATAGACCTTTGACCTCTCATAACAGCACTGATGGATGCTACTTGTAGGTGAAATGGTAGCATCAAAAAATAATTCCTTTGCTCTCCAGCCTGCCACTGAGTTGGCTTTCAAATAGGGTCTAGTCCATGTTTGGTCAGACTCAGGAGTGATTGTGTTGACTACCTTGGTCATTCCCCCATTCCAGAAGTCAGTCAGAATTTTGACAGAATCACCTGCTGAAGTGACAGGAAAATCCCCAAGAGCCCTCAGAAATCCATCCACATCCAACAGCTACCTCAGGTAGAGATTGCAACATCAACCCCAAGACAACCCCAGGTAGCTCAGAGAGCCTGACTGTTGAGCAGTAAGGTAGCTGGTACACCAACTGAATCCTTATTCTGTCTTGACTACCTATCTTTAGGTCTAGACACTCAAAACTTGCAGACTGAGGGATAGGGTACCTGGCCATGGGAATGGAATCATGAAAGACTACTGCAAGTCCACCTCCCTGACCCCGCCCCCAGGTCTGACCTACTGCTGCACAGAAAAACCTGGTGGACAGAGCTGAGAGAGATTAACCCCCCAGTCTTATCCAGCTAGATCTCTGTGATACAAGCCAGATAAGTATCCAGAAAAAGTCCTGAATGACCCTTATGTTCCCATTGAATGACCTGGCATTCAACAGCAGCATTTTCAACACAGGGGAATTGTCATTAAGGCTACTCACACTATTTGATCTAGGAGACAATTTGGGGATAATAAGGACCCTGTTATGCTCCCTTCCTCCATAACATTGTAATTGTGCCCCCCCTTTGTATCTCCCACTGCCCTGTTTGACTCCAATGCCTACACCCTGAATCTGTTCACATCCTGATCCTTATTACAAATGTTAGTTTAGCTTCATGTTTATGTACACTCTTACACTCTTATCTCCAGCGCAACTATCTAAAAATCCATGTATAATCCCTGTTACCATTGTGGAGATCCCTCTTGTTTTAAGAAGGGCAAATTCTGTTATTGCAAAAGTCATTACATGGCAAATATGTGGATTACAGAAGGTTCACAGAATTTGCCTTACATCTGGGAATGGGGTCTCAACTGCCCCCTTTCTTCACTAGTCTCTGATTTAAACTATGAGATTTGCAATTTTAAAAATTATTCTACTTTCACTGTTTGTTTGCATGACTGCACATCACACATTTGCTAAGTGAACAACAGTAGCCCTAGGAAACAGCACAATGTAGGAGATGTTTTTGTAAAATGAAATTGGATCATCATACACAATTAGTTAGCTTTTGTAATTTTTTATCCTAGGAAGCTAAAGAAAATTAAACATCTTTCTTAGATTTCTACTACAGTTTGGTTTTTTCCAACCATATTGCTGTCAATCACACATGTAACACAAATTATTATAATATTCAATTATATTAAATCACATATATCCTGCTGTTTTAGTGAAAAAGTTTCCAGAGCAGAACTTGGAAAAAAATATTCTTTGACTCTCAGAATTCTCCAGCCAGTGCTTGTCCCCTCCAGCCAAATAACTTTTCCATGTTCTGCCCCAGAGACATACACAAAGATCAACAGCAAACTAATCTCTGCCCTGCCCCCAGCAATACAATCTAAAAGATAACATACAAGAACAAGGGAGCGTGAAGGAAGAGTGGACAAAAAAATATCAATCCCACTTCTTGGCATTCAAAAAGTCTATATAATAGAACAAATATAGTACTGGTATGTATTTATCTAGAATTTTTAATGAAACATGTATTTGTACATGAGAAAGTGAGGAGAATGATTAAACTAGGGCTAGGTCAGACTGAGGGACAAACCAGGTCATTGAATAAGTACATTTTTAAAAAGAGGTGATTCCTCAAATGGTGAAAGATATCTATTTGTCATACCACATACTTTATTCTTGCTTATACATCTTGCATTGAATATGCTTTGTTTATGATTGGTTATAAGAAGATAAATATAGGTTTAATTTGCAAGTCCAATTTTTGATGTGTATCTTTGAAGAAAACCCTTTGGGAGAGAAGAGCAGTTTAACTGTAGGGAATACACATTTCCCTTGACATCTAGCTTGACCCTCAGAGTTGGCTGTTTTCGCCTTTTCTGGATATCTTTTAAGCCTTTTGACTTGTTACCAGTTCAGCTAAGTTATGAAACTGATGGGCTACCTGTTCTCTTGCAGTATAGCTTACTTCACAGCATTGTTTTGAGAGTAAAATGGGTTCATTAAAAGCATGTGCTTATGGTGACTTGAATGCCCTGTAAGAAAGTCAGGATATAAATGAAATGAGGGGAAAAAGTCAGAAAGTGACTCACAACAAGCATTGAAACAGAAAAATGATTTTGCAAGACTTTTAACTCAAGTCATTTATAATTGTTACTGTCCTGGCTAGTCCGAGCTTTGGGGATATTAAAGATATCCCTTGATATTGCAGTTCGGCTACACTTCTCTATTCCTCTCCACGTGCTTGTGAGGCCACCGGACAAGCACGTAAACAAGCTCGGCCGTTAATAGCCGTAATATTCAAACTACAATATAGGCAGGCCAGAAATAGCTGACTCATTGCTTCAGGAGACCTCCAGGCAAGTACTCTAATTAAGAATGCAGGCCACTTACAAAAGAGCCTCTGCCCTGCAATGGCAGCTTGATGGGTAAACTATACAATACCCAAGTACTCTGCGTTTGCATACTGGCTACTCTATTGAAAACTGCTACGATAACTCAATCATTCAGATTCTGACCTTTCGGAGGCTTTGTCTCCAACTCCAAATCTATTGTTTCCCCCCAAGTACGGCATAGCCTGCAGTCTCTCTTATAAAATTCTCTTATAAAAACCCTTGATTCCGATACCTTCCTCGGATCGCTCCCGAGTTTCATCCCGCCTTGCTGCCGCTTTGCTTGGCGAGCCTCCCCTCAGCTCCACGTGCTGAGCTACATCGCACCCCAGCTTCGCTCCCTATTTTTCTGGGCTTCAGGACAGGTGAAGTATCACCCAAACCAACAATCCCTCTAAAAATCCCTCTATACCACTCCAACCTTTATTTTCTTTAGTTATCTTGTATGAGTGTGTTGCATACACTGTTTGCTTGTATTTAATAAACATCATTTATTATTTCAACTTTTGTGTTCTCCTTGACTCGACCCGACCCCGTAGACATAGGGTTCAAGATCTCGCTACCATACCCTGCCTGTCGTAATGTTAAGCAGTGCTCTGAGCTAATTTTCCTCACCTTTAGTTGAGCACATTTTGGTGTCCCTCCCAGGACCCCCAGTACACAGGGTAACATAATGATACCATAATTTTTTTGTTGTGTGCTTCCAAGTCATTTCCAACATATGGCAATCCTAAGGTGAACCTACACTGGGTTCTCTTGGCAAGATTTATTCAGAGGGGCTTGCCTTTGCCTTTTTCTGAGCCTGAGAAAATATGACTCAGCCAATGTCACCTAGTGGGTTTCCATGACTGAGTGGGGACTCAAACTCTGTATTCCAGAGTCACACTCCAGCATTGAAACCCTAGACCACACTGGTTCCCTGGTACCATGATAGTGGTGCTGAAATGTGCCAGTGACACTGCTGAACAACAACAACATCAAAAGCTGGCTATAGACAGTAAATACAGTGTTCCTCATTGATCAAGTTACAATTGATTGTTAAATAAGAAATAAAAATGGACTTCTCTTCCACTAAGAAGCAGAAACATTGTATGGAAGGCTCACTGTGACTGCTGCTTCTGCTGCTGTTAGCAAATTTGTGCAATAGCAATGTTTGGGTGGCAAGCAGGATTTGGGGCCTGGTGAACAGGAACTCAGAAAATGACTAAGGGATATGAAATGATTGACTGCTTGTGCACTTGATGGGAAAACATCTATGACAGAATAATCTAGAGTTTAGAAAAGTTACTTTGTAGACTAACATCTACATCCAGAATATCCATGACAACATGACCAGTAGCCATTTTGGCTAGGGGATTTCTGAGAACGATATTCCTCCCGAACAAATAATTTCTCTTTGTAATAACCATCAGTTTTGTGGGAAAGATGAACTATAAAATAACCTATACAGCTCCTTGAATCCTTGGACCAACATAACCAGTGGGTCATGTTGCCTAAGAAGATTGTGAGAGTATATAATTTCCTTTGTGCCCCTATAATTTCTTTTAACAGTTATTCTCTCTCTCTCTTCAATCTCTCTCTTTCAGATAGGATGAACAACTGAGAAAGAGGCTATGTTTCTTTTTTAAGCCAAAGGGTACTGGTTGGCTTCTTTTCTCTGTTTGAAAGCTCTGCCCAGGTACTAGGAGGCATGCCCATCCAGCAGTATGGTTTCCTGGAATCCTTCCTTCTTAATTTCTTTTTTTAAAATGTAGGGACCAATTTTGCTTGCTAATTACTAGTGGAAGAAATGCACTTTTATCTGTTACTAGTGTATATACCTGCCGTTGCCTGAGATTTTATTTTCTCATAGGTAATACTTGTTAGAAATCCTGTGTCTCTAATTCCCCAAACTGTCTTGTCCAGTACTGTAACTTTTCCCCATATTCCCCAATCCAGTCTGTATTCAGAGTTATACACAGGTTAGGTTCCTGAGGGAGTAGACTGATCTCCTCCTAGCTGCTAGGCCTCATCTCCATAGCAATTGGCCCGGCCCAAGAGCTCTCTGGCTGAGAATTCTAAAGGCCCCTCCCTAAACTGCAAACTCCAGGATACCATAGAATCTTCTCAGGCAGCCAGTCATATGAGGTCTTTGCCTCACACAGCCAGTCATATGAGGTCTTTGCTTGACACAGACAAACAAACAGACAAACTTTTACATTTGTATAGTAGATTATTTTTCACATTCCAGGATTCTACTTTCAGAAACCCCTTTGTGTTTTCATTGGTGGGACCTATATTGAAAAATAGGAATGATGATGCTTTGTGTCCAGAGTACAGCATTCAAGACCCAAAAATAGAACAGGAAAAAAGAAAAAGCATAATGCAGAAATGCATATCATGAACAGCATGAGGAGCATTCCTTGATCCAGTGCCTCTCCCAGCAAGCTAGGGATAGTGGGAAGTGTAGTCCAACATATTGGGAAGGCAGTATGTTGGAGGAAGATGGCATAAGAATTAAAAATTGGACACATTTTTGTCACACGCACACCCGCAAATATTAAAAACCACACTGGAGTACAGCCTACATGTAAATCACCTGTATGAGCAGAGAACACAGATCAGTGTTTTTAAAATCAATTACTTAAAGGAATAGGCTTCTTTAAACCATGTTAGTATGATTCTGCCATGCAGGGATACTTATTGTATGGCCCTCTAGATGTTGTTCAACAGTGACTCCCACCATTCCTCCGCACTGCTATGCTGGCTAAGGCCACTGGGAGTTGCAGCTGGACAACATCTGGACAGTTGCATGATTTATACCCCTGCTGTAATGGGATAATTTATGAATAAGGTGACAAGCATAATGACTGATTGATGATGTTTACATTTGTATCTGATACACTCAATGCACAAACCCTTGTCGCTGCTTACAAAACTGGAAAAACATGTTTAAAATTGGGTTTTAAAACAATAACAATAACAGCTAGAGGCCAGTGGTTTTCAGGCATCTGCAGAGTTTGTTGAAGCTGCTTCAAGATTTTTCATTAGGAAGTTCAGTAATGGGGGGAAAAATTCTTTGAGACATCTTTCTAGGAGTTTTGAGTATGTTCTACTGTAATGCCACTCAAAGTGGTGGTCTGTTGACCCCTGCTGTTTCATGGTCCATCAGTTGATGATCCTAAGTGATTTTCCAGGAAAGAAACAGTTATTAACTAATGGACACAAATACAGGATTGGTTCCTGGGGGGAAGAAAAAGCTGCCTCTACCATTTAGATCAGATATCATGAGAAGCACTGTTCTAGGATGTGTGTGCAATTCACATGGTTGACAGTGATGTCATCACATGCAATTGGTAGGTATTAGACAGCAGAAGAAGGCAGAAGAGCAGAGTCTGTTGACAGATCACTGGGTGACTTATAGTAGATCAGCAAGGATTTCTGATTTTCAGTTCTCTAGTAATCAAAATATTTCTCTGCCACCACTTGGTTAATTTGCAGGCTGATGCAAACAAAAGTTAGCTGCCCGACTTACCGGGTGGCACATTTGCAACTTGGTCTGGTGGTGGTGTTGTTGTTGTTGGTGCTGCTGCTGCCTCCACAGTATCACCCAGGGCTGTTCAGTTGGCGTGGCGTGGCATGCCACACCATTTCCCAACCATGTGCTCAACCCTGCTGGGTACTTCCTCATACCCAGCAGCCTTTGTGCAGCTGGAAACAGCTCCCAGCCAATCAGTTCAAACCTGCTGGTTTGAATTGATTGGCTGCTTCTGCCCAGGCCAGAGCTCTAGGAAGTTTTCCCTCTGGTCCAGGTATTTTGTATTTAGCTAGGCTCTCCTCTCACCAGAACTCAGTTCTTCTCTGCATGTTGGCCAAGAAGGAGCTCCAGAGGGAAGGGGACAGCAAGGGAGTAGGAAGATGCTGAGAGAGAAGCAACAGGCCATGGACACTGGAGAAGTGATGGGCAACAGAGAAACAGTGAACAACAGATGTACAAGAAGCTAGTTGGCCAGCAGTTGGCAGGCCTTTTGGGCTAAAGCCCTTGAAGGTTTTGTTGAGCTGAATCAGATTGGAGGTCCCTCCCAAATAAGAGCTGAAATCACTCTCTCCTCCTTCCTCTCCTATCTGCGCTCCCTCTCTGGGGAGGAGCAACTAGGCCAGCCAAGAAGGGGCGGAGTGTGTCGACATACCAGGAGCCCAGAACACCCAGGCAAGCAGGAAAACCACACAAGTCACAGCCTGAGCTGGCGCCAGCCTCGGGAAGGAAGCAGGGACCTTCCACAGACTACTCACAGGCAGTTTGGTGGAGCGGTGAATGGGACAGCGCAGCAATCTTGGTAGGTCTCTCCCCAACATTGGAGAAGCTGGCAGAGAAGGTGGAAAGGCTGGAGTCACAGGTGGTGGAGCTAACGACAAGCCAGGAGCAGCAGGCAGAGGGGACACCTGGGCAGCAACGGCCAGCTAGAAGGACCAGGAGGTGTCATGACATTAGATCTCCATCCAGCAGCAGCTCATTGTGCACCTCAGGCACAGAGGAGGCATCAGACAGGAAGGAGAGAACCAACAGGTGCAGGAAGAAGGCTAAGAGCAAGAGAAGGAGGAGGTGCACCAGCAGGGAAGATTCAGACAGCGATGGATTGTTGTTGGTAGGGACCCTAGCTAGGCAGCAGCACTGCAGGGTGGCAGCTATGATCTAGGCTTCCTGGTCTGGGCCATCAAGAGGTAGTCCGCAGGAAACTCTTGCCCTAGAGGGCCCTGCTTGGCCTAGGCAGGTGATGATGGGGCTTCCTCCTCTGCCCATCTTCACACATTTGGGGATCATGAGGACCCACCTGGCTTTCCCCTGGACAGGTGTACCAGGGAGTGGATCCTCAATTGTTTTGCGTTAAATTTTCTCACTACTCAAGCCTGAAGGGGAGGAAGGGCAGGTCCCTAGGGGGTATGAAGAGGAAGTAGAAAGGAGAAATAGTAGGTGAAACACTTGTTCAACAATTGTAAGTGACTCCTGGAAGCTCCCAGGCCGATGTTAAATTGCCTGATTCAGGTGCTATCCTGGTGCCTTGGGCAGGGATCCTGAACCCATAGCAGAATCCTTGATGGATAAAATGGGAAGGTGTCAAGATCAGAGACCCGGGCGGTGAGCCAGCCCGGAGAAGGGAGAGGGAGAGATAGCAGAGTCAAAGCAAGCAATTACTCATGGGCAGTCCATTTACCTAAGCCCGAGTGACAAGCAAAAGCCATAGTCAGAGTCCAAAATCCAGGGGTCAGGAGCCAGAAGGTCAATCTAAGGTATCAGGAGCCAGGTACTGGAAGCAAGGAACAGGCAAGGAGAGGGCTTGTAGAAAGCTCTGCAAAAGGCAATCCCAAAGCTCTGCAAAAGGCAACAGTAAAGGCTGCATAGAACAACCTCCCCTCTCCTCTAGAAGAGCAAATGGCAGGTAGGGAATGACAATTTGATGTAGTAGTAGGAATGTGGTGGTTCTCTAGCTGGGAGCCATTCTTCTCCAACTCAGCCCTGCCTACCTGATGAGAAATGCAGCACAGGAATCTCCAGATCCTATGGCTTACTAAAGAATGAAATATCCCTAGGTGCAGAGCCATGGGTCTGGGGGCCATGCCCAGCTTCTAAAAATAGGCTAAAAACTGGAAAATGTGGTGCACAGCCAGCGGCCACCCTGGCCCTCCCCACACTGCTCATTGAAGGCCAAAACCTGGTCACAGCCAATGAATAAGCCCTCAATGTGGCAGATACAACCAAAAGAAGTACTTCCTGCATCACAGATCGCTCCCAAGATTCCAGAGCTCTTCCGGAAATGCTGCTGGCTGATGATCTGTCTCTGTTGTGAGCAAACAAAAACCTGTCCCCTGAAATCAAGATAGGGAGTCTGCAATCCCATAGTCCAGACCAGGAACGTACAAGCTGTAAAAGTTATATTGGCAGAGACACACCAAGACCAACTTCATGTGAACCAACTTCATGAACCTCTTGGACTTGGAAGATTGCTGGTTGATGACAGCGACCACAGCCTGGCTGTCACACCAAAACCAAACCTCCTTATCCTGAAAGTGGTTGGTCCAGATAGCAACTGCAACCACTATGGGAAATATTTCAAAAAGGTGAGATCTCAAGCAATGGCATCCTGAAGCCATGCGTATGGCCACCATTGGGCACACAAGTGCCCATTGGAGTAATCCTCAAACCCAGCACCCCCTTGGTTCTGACATAGCCTGCCAGAGAGGGATCTCATAGTACTCCTCTACGTATCTGGCCCAAACTTCAAGGTCCTTCTAACACCCCTGGCGATGTGGATTCTGTGGTGGGTCGTCTTGGTACCAGCTAATTATGGCTACGCAGGCACAGAAGGCCCTGCCTGGCAAACTATCTGCAGGTGAAATTGAGGTGACCAAGCAGGAGCCACACTTCCTTAAGGGTGGCCTTTCTGCAGACCAGCAAAAGCACCAGCTGCTCTCTGAGTGCTTGCAACTTGTCCCCAGGCAGGCAAGAAACAACCCCCGCATGGAATCCAGCATGACACCAAGATAGACCAGGGTGCTGGCTGGGCCCTCAGTCTTACCTGGAGTGAGTAGGACTCCTAACTCCACAGCCAACTCTTGAAAAGTCCCAGCACACACCCTGAAATCTTCCCCTCTACCACCATGAAGAAGTCATCCATGAAGTGGGTAACAAATGAGGAAGCACCCCTGACCTTGACACACACACACACACACTCTAAAATTGTACTGACAGTGAATGAGCATGAACTCACCAGGTGCTTTTTTAAGGGGGGCAGGGGAACCACTTAGGGAAACCCATAGGTTGCAGAAAGGGGGGACATGGGGAATGGTCCCACTACCCTCCCAGCCCTGGGGCTGGGGAGCAGGACTGGGGAGCTGGGAGCTGGTTCCAATTTGGGCTGCTCTGGTTTCACAGTGCAGGTTGGAGACATATCCCTGTGGGAGGAGTCAGTCAGCATTCCTATCCATAGGTTGATGCAGGACCAACTGGGCCAGGGTGCTGCCATTTGGTTACAGGCTATTGCTGGCATGGCCCATGCCAAGTCAGGACTTTGCGCAGGTTCCTGGCCTCATGCCCTGCCAGGGCTGGATACCTCTTCATGTACACCGAGGGTTCCTTATTTCCCAGGTTCCATCTCTTAGTGACCCATAGAAGGTGATCAGGCATCTCCAGCTCTAGCTGTGGAGTATGTAGCCACTCATTTCTCATTGGAGTGGCCACGGAAGCAGCCATGAGTGTGCTCCCTTCTGAGTCCATTATGCATATTGGGAGATAGATATCTAGTGTATTTGAGCTACATATGTTCAGGTCTGGAGGTATGAGGGAGTTATGTGTTTTTTCTGCTTCAAGCGACAGGTCTGCCAGGAGTGGTGCAGGAACCATTGGGGGAATAAGCTATGGGTGGAAGGAGTGATGCCCAGCAGCGCATGAAGCTAACACCAGAGTGGCAGTAGTTGGAGTGAGAGGCAAGAGCTGGAGAAGCAGCAGCAGAAAGTTCCTGTGAATTGGGTGGTGGCAAAGGGGGCGATAGAGAAGTCATGGCTCCCCCCCCCAAGCTGGTGGTTTCTGGTGAATATGCTTGGACTCTGGGGGTTTCAGGAGGGCATGGTCCCTTTGTCCCTTCCTGTGAGAGCAGGCGGTGTCCCTGCAGGTCATGGTGTTTGTTATTGGCTACAGCATCTCAGGGTTGGTGGAAGGTGGGAGTGTTCCGCTGCCAACCTTTTTTGGTGGTTGGCATGGATCCTGGATCCTGGATCCGGGTCTGCTATATCCCCAGGTCACTGGGGCCTGGGGATGGAGGTGGTTGCCAGGAGAGCAGGGTCAGTAGAGGACACATGACACAGATTGGGTGTCTGCATCCCTGCACTACTGGGGGGGGGGGGTCAGGTGGTTTTGGTCTGATTCCAGGTGGTCCTGGCTTCAGGTTTTTGGTCTCATTGGTCAACAGGCGGGTTGGCCGATGCCGGGATTCAGAGCCATGCACAAGCTAACCCTGTTTTTTTGCTGTAACCAATAAAGTTGTGGCCTATTTTCATCCAGCTTCAGTGTGTGGTCTGGTTTATTCCTTGCACTACACCTCTCAGCCCTGAGCACGCAACAAAACAGCAACAAAAATGTGGGAATCCTAGAAGTGGATTTCTGTTTTTCATGGAATGGCTATGGGAAAAATCCTGGGTTGTGTATGCACTCAGAGGCACGATGTTCCAGAATCTGAATTCTATACCACCTGAATGATTGTTAACACCTTGTGGTATTTGGTGGAGCTTGGAATGCCAGAGGAATACAGAGTAGCAACAGAAAACCTGAAATGTACAGAATACAGCAGAATTACTTGTGCTGTGTAGGAACTGTGTGGCTCTGCAGAAATTGTTGGTCTGCAAATCCCAGTAACCCTTGCCAGCATAGCCACTAGTGAGTAATTTTGGGAGATGCAGTCCATTATTTGGAGAGGTACATTGGATCATATCACACAGAAAGAAAGCTATTACGTTTCATCTCCTACTTCACATGTTTTCATCATCAAGCTGTAATTTAATCTTTTTTGAAATGGATTTTTAAATTTAAAAAATTGAAACTCAATACATAATCATTAAGAGAAAAATCAGTTTATGGGGCAATGTTCAATATCCATGTAAAAATCTTTGACCAAGATCTTTCTTTATGCACATAGAACATATCTCCCCTAACATCCAGTTTTGTGCCTTCTCATCCCCAAAGTATCTGTTGAGCCATATGAGGCACTGCGATGGCCAAACAGCTTCCTGTTGCAGTTATATACATAGAGGGAAAGAAATGAGGTCACTCTCCTAGATGGGGGGGGGGGCACATTTTTCTTCTTTTGGCTAGAGAACTGTAGTCAGGACAGACTGCAATCCCTGCCTCTTAGTCTTCTTCACTCTGTCCTCCTGGGCATGAAAGAGCTATAGAAGTGCCCTGTGGACCCTAAGAATAACCTTGAAGATGAGAGCATAGAGCTCTCATGGGGAGAATTACTCCTTGAAGGAGGTTCTAGATATTGTGTTGAGGGGCTAGTGAATGGCTCTTTGTGCAGCATCCAAACCAAGATACACATCTTGCAAGCCCAAGTTTATATGTGTATATGTCTGCTGTAGGTTTCCAGCTTTTATGTTGGGAAAACATCCAGCGTTTTCAAAAAAAATAATTGGGGGGTGTTTTTCCAACAGTACAAATCAAAAGGTAGGTGTTCAAGTCACCAGACATTTGTTTGAATTAAAATTCTCAGATATATATTTCTGTAGAATTTTATTGTAAGTAAAATATTTTGGATGTAACCTACGTTGTTCTGCCTTTTCTTTATTATTTATCATATATCGTTTAGGTTTATGAATTATTTTATTTTGTAGCCTCTGATTATAGAGGGCCCCATGGATATATTGGATTAAAACATGTTGAGCTTATTCTACTTTATTGGGGTTTAACATTTTCTGCTTGGCATTCTGAGAGTTACACTCCCTTTGTTTTCATCTTTTGGTGGATGCCTGCCAGCATTTTTCTTATTCTTTCACTGGTAATAACATAATTATCACTATCATTACTTTCTATATTTAATTTTCTTACAAGCTTACCTCCCTGTCTTAAACAACGGTTAGAAAACTATGGCAAGGATAGGGGCTACTTTCTAGGTTGTTGAATTGCTTCAGGATCACACTTTTATTATGCCTTAAAGGTTTTTTTTTGTAGTTTTATGGGATTTTGGATTATTTTTGTTACATTAATATATTCAATTTCTCTTCCATGCATTTAACAATTAATTTCATCAAATTTGTATCTGCTGTTTATTTCTTTAAATGTATGTTGTTGCTGATTACATTCATTAAGTAATTAAAATAGATTCAAATTAATTTCATAATAACCTACTACATTCCAACAAGGAGAGGAGAGGACCTGGAATAACGTGCGTGGTAGGAGCATGGTAGAAGCATGGTAGGGAGAAGGGGCCAGGCTGTAAGGTTTTCTGCTGGAAATGACACAAACGAGACATACAATTATTAAAGTAAATGAAATGGACTGACTAGAAATAACACAGGGAAGAAAGAAATAGATAGATAACTAGGAAGATGGTGTTCTCCTTGTCCATCAAGAGCCCCACTCCCACCCTACCCTGTGTACTTCCTTTTTACCTCATTCTGTTGCCTAATATCTGTCAAGTCTTGGTTGTCTTTGGGAGGAAGAAGAAGTTTTCCCCAGAAGTCCTTACCCCAGAAGAAGAGGGTGCAGCAGAGCTGTCCTCTGAAGCTGTCCTTCAGAAAAAGATGAAGATGCTGTCAGCACCATCCCTCATGGGTGAACAGGAGAATCACTTA
This sequence comes from Cyclura pinguis, assembly GCA_030412105.1. NCBI lineage: Eukaryota > Metazoa > Chordata > Lepidosauria > Squamata > Iguanidae > Cyclura > Cyclura pinguis. The sequence continues at coordinate 234,215,872 of CM059601.1, read as the reverse complement.
TACCAGTGGTTCTCAAACTGTTGAGTGGGACCCCCAGGGGGGCGTGACAGTTGTTTGGTGGGGGCAAGAAATCTTTTGGACATTAAGTTATTATAGTCAGCCTTTGGTAATTCACTTGAGGGGCAGGAGGAGAGGATGGGATGTAGAAGTAGGAAGAGGAAGGAAAAGTTAGAGAAAGAGAGAGGTTGGCAGAGGAGAAGAGACTCTTCTCCATTGATTATTCCACAGTGCCAGCTCAACAGTCATGAGGTGAATATCCTTGTTTCTTTCTTTCCCCCTCCCTGCTGCTTCGCAAGCATACATGCTGGAGAAAAAAAAGAAACTCTATAAGTATGCCCAAAAGGGTAGCTGTATTTGCAATCTTCTCACCTCCTTCTTTCCCCCACCATCACCTGCCACTTGCAAAGCGTCTCTCCTTCCATGATGCACTATAGAACATGCAATCACAGCCACACTCTCAGGGGCACAACGTCTATGTGCTATTGCCCTGTATGGAACATGGGGAAGTGGATGAAGCAAGGGAGAGATTCAGAAAGGTGATACAAGGGAGAAACAGCAGGGATCTCTTTTTGGACAGTTTTTTGTGATTCTTCCCTTCTGAGGATCAGAGTTATAACCTTCCGTGTGTACAAGTCCCTTTTGGACAGTCCTTCATGATCTCCCACTTCCAGGGATTGTGTTAAGTTAGGCCCTTTCCGCACAAGGAAGTAAAAATGGGCCAGAGCGTCCTGTCACGGAGGTCGCCTGCACCTTGGATCGGACTAGGTTCGGACTATTTACCTTAGTTCCGCACCTTAGTCTGATCCAAAACACCCCCAAGTGGTCCTCCAGTGCGCTAAGTGAAGACCAGAAAAATCCGGTCTTTCAGTCTTCTGGAGCGTGCCATTTTGTTCCTGCTCAGTTGTGCAGATACGCAGGCTTGCGCCAATGCGAGCCTGCAATCAGCGGAGGGCAGGCTGTGGGCATGGTCAGCGTCAGTGGTTGGTCCGGATCCACAAAGAACAAGAAGCCGCCATTTTGAGCCTCAGCAGTGCGGATCTACAGACCTCGCACTGCTCCGATTCGCCCTGCAACAAACAGAGGAGCCCTGCAGAAGGGCTTAAGGGAAAGTCCGTGTTGCTTCGAAGAGAGAAAAACCGGTAAGTAACGGCACGCAGCAATTCACTCGCCTTGTGCAGAAAGGGCCTTAGGTATTGAATTTGTTTTAAAAAATTCAATTAAAACTGTTCTAATCTGAATGATGTTATGTCCTTATAAAATCTTAAAATGTGAATATGCATAAATGTGTGGGTGAAAATATGAACATTAAATGAACAAAATATTTTTTTTCACATGCCACATCAAGCAGGGGGATGGAAAAATCTGTGTGCTGACATACAGGGGGTCACAGGGGTAAAAATTTGAGAACCACTGACTTATGCTATAACACAGTGATTTTCGCTAGTCACAGTTGCCTCTCTCACAAAGCCTGCCCTGAAGACTCATAGTCAGACATTCACGATGAACTGATATGAGAAGCATTACAAACCAGCATTGATATGTGTGTGTCACCTTCTGTTTTGGGGTGGGTGGGTGGTGATCTACAGCACCTTGAACTGTTTGCCACAACATTTTTGTGGAAAGACACACTAGAGTAACACACACTGCTGAAATTCAATGGTGTATCTTCAAAGATGTTGGAGTTAAAGAAAACCTGGGGGTGGGGGGGCTTGGAAGACTAAAAAAAAATTGGAACAGGCCACAGTTTGCCAACCTCAGTTGACAACAACCCACCTCAATTGTGTGTATTACTTACGTACCTGCAATTTTGGATAACACTTCATTAATCTGGTATAGTAGATCACATAACTTTTCCCACAGGTAAACTTGTTTGCTTTTACATTGCTGAGGGATTTTTTTTAAAGGAAGGTGAACTTAACAGGATACTACTTTTTAGCAGTCAACAACTTACCTTACGGTCATGTGTGTGTCTGTGTTTTCAAGTTGCCTGCTGACTTATGGGGACTTCATGAATTTCAAAGGCTTTTCTTAGTCAAGGAACAGCCAGAGGTGGTTTGCCATTGCCTCCCTCTGAAATAAAGTCTATAGCATTTGGTATTCCTTGGAGGTCCCCATCCATGTGCTAACCAAGCCTGAACCTAACTTCCAAATCATATTAATTGCTGCATCCTTGTTTCTAATATCATTTCAAGACACTTCTTTTAAAAATAGGATTAACTGTATCATTCAGCAGCTTCAATTTAGTGCAAGTAAAAACTAAAGCTATGTTCTAGTATTTTCTTAAACTTCTAAAACTCCTCTGATTCAGTTTCAGAACTATTGTATACAGGAAGGAAGGAAGAGGAGGAAGCTGAGCTCTTGTCTTTCTGTCATGACTGAACTCAGTGGAGTGTGTTCTCTTTTAAAGATAATTAGAATTTCAGCTTTAGCACCACATTATTTTTTACCCATTATTAGTCAGCAAAAGTATTTCCTGTAGCCTGTTGGAATTTCTCCTCCCATCATTATTCTTCTTTTTCCTTCTTCATCTTTTCAAACTGAAGGTCTTTTATTTCACCAAAATGGGTGCAAGGAAAGGTTATTGGACAGTCTGGACAATAACACACTGCAGCAAGAGCTATTCCTCAGTTCAGACATAAATACTGCAAGCATTGCTGTTATTCCCCCCCCCCTTTTTTATGTGCTCTTTTTAGATTAAAAAACATATTGGGTAGGGCTGTGGGTATCTGACCATGGAAAAGGCAATGAACCCCTTCCCTCCCAGAAGACAGTTTTCTGAGGTGAAAAGCCATCAGTTGAGAAAGGGTTATGAAGTTGTTTCTCTCCTGACCTTACTCTGCCAAAGCTCACAGACTATATAGGCTCCTTTTGGTTAAAAATACAGACAAAAACATCCTGAGATTCTATGTAGTATTTACTATGACCCTGGGTCTCAGCCAATTGAATATGTGCAAAATGCAGTCTTTGATGGAAACAAGACAAGTGCCATGGAATTTCCAGCCTGCAGCAGAACTAAATGGTATGTCTATAGACCATAGTAATAAATGCAACTTTTTAAAGCTTCTTTCCTTTAAGAAGTGACAGTGGAAACTGATTTATGTGTTAAACAAAGTGTTCTGTCAACTGCTTTTCAAATGTCAAGTCAAGACCCATTTTTTTAAAGTGCAAGGATGGGAAATCTTTGGCCCTCCAGTCCTTTCGGCTTCTAGTTCTACCATCCTTAGCTGGAATGGCCAATGGCAAGGGAGTATAGAGGTTCAAAATCTAACCTGAAAGTTCCAGATCGATGAGTAGTCTAAAAAGCCTACCCCTGTACTACTGTTAACTGAAGGATAATTTCAATCATAGCCATACATGAATATAATTAGGCTTACTTATTTATATTATTTATTCATTATATTTAGAGTAGATTCTTTCTGAAGGTCAATGGATGGCAGAGGAAAATGCATAGTAGAAACAAGCTCAAAATCTAGTGAAACCCATCTCAGTCCCCATAAACCACTCTTATCCCAAAATATAGGTGACTCAGGGGTCCACTAGTGTACCTTCACTTAAAGGTGAGGAACTATTAGCTCAAAACTAAGCGGGTTGCAAGGGGGGGGGGTAACCTAATGAGATCTTTCCACCAATCTTTACGGGGTCTTGCAAGAAAGAACCTGCCAGAGATTTCAAAATGTAAACTAAAATGTGTTTTATTAAAGGTTCTTTCATGCATGCAAATGATCCAAATACTCACACACTCACATAAGAGCTAACCAAAGGATAAAAGGAGGAAACTCGTGGATAGAGGAATTTTCAGGGAATGGGCAGTAATTACCAATCTGGAGAGAAGCGAAGAAAGCAGTGATGTGGCTTAGACAAACTCCTAAGGACAGTACTTATTTGGAAATTGGAGTGACAGCATGATAACCATGGAGTACTACATCAAACCACTCAAAACAGAGGGTTCTTATACAGAAAGTCTACCCTGAGGGCATGGCTGTAAATGGCTTTCTGACTGGGCAAACAATGGGGATTGCAACATGGATAATGGGGTCTGGACAGAGTTAATGTTCTTAGTGTTAGGCGACAAAGAGTTAATGGTTGTTGTAATAGCTCTGTAATTGTGGAGAGGCATGGGGGCAATGCAGAGAAACATCCAGGTGTGAGGGAACAGGCTTGAAACAATTAGTGTTTTGATGGGAACTTCCCATTGCTATTGTATGCTATCAGAGATGTTCCAGCTTCAGCTTAAGCCTATTATCTCTGGAGTTGCCTGATAATCTGCTTGATAGTAACTTTGACTACACCTGGGGAGGTTGACTGACCTGCCTTACAATCACTTGTGTTCAGTCAGTAATTTTCCTCTGCCCAGCTTGACGTTCCAGTTACCTCAGGTTCCATTTTATATCAACACCAATCAATGTACTTTGCCAATTAAATAATATTTTTCCAATGAAACCATATCAAACCTGGGGGGAGTGCGGGCCTGTAACACAACAGCTTGAAACAAACAAACAAAATTTATGTATATATTTATTTATTTGATTTATATCCTGCTTTTCTCCTGAATGAGACTCAAAGTGGCTTAGATATAAATTTAAACATCTAAAGCAATATGGAATACGAAAGCTTTAAAAACCATTAACTCATACATCCTATTAAAACACTAGTCTGAATTTGTTTGGGGACCTATGTCTTCCTAAGTGGTCTTATGCCTAAAATAGAATTGAACAGTTTTGCAATATTCATATTCATCAAGGGGCTGCTGTTATATTAGTAAGTCCAGGAGCCAGCAAAGTGACAGCTGTGCATCAGGACATGATGCACAATGGGACCTGATCCACAACAGGGCCTACACACATCAGGATACTGCCTAGGGAATGCTGACACATACCAGTAGGGCTGGATGCATATCAGACACTCTTGCCAGTGTCCTATCACATATTTTTGCAATTTACTAACAGGGTTCCTTAGTGCCTGTCTGGCACAGGTAGGTACATAAGGTTACTCAGCATAGATGAAGATGGAAAATTCTGACCAGTATTTTGAAAACATTAAAACAATTAAAAAGTCACAGTACATATTGAAAACAGCACATTTAATAACATATCGCTCTACCTTGGACAGTTAAGGCTGAAGGCCCTTTTTAAACAAGAAGATCTTTGCCTGCCAGAGAAAATACAACAGAAAGGGGTCAGATTGAATCTCCCACAGGAAGGAGTTCCAAAAGTTAGAAGCTGAGAAGGCTCTTTCCTGTGTTCTCGTCAGCTTGAGGTGATGAGGACACAGGAGTGAAGAGAACTGTATTTAATTTCTTTCCCCAGTAATAAGGAATGGTGGGAGGAGTAGAAACTATAGTACAGGACCTGCAGGAAGGGCCTGGGGATTTAAGTGTCTCTACACTAACGCGCAGAGTATGGGAAACAAGCAAGATGAACTTGAACTCCTAGTACAACAAAATAAATACGATTTGATAGGCATCACTGAGACCTGGTGGGATGAGTCTCAGGATTGGAATGTAGGAATAGAGGGGTATAGCCTATTTTGTAGAAACAGACCAAACGAGAAAGGAGGAGGAGTAGCCTTGTATGTCAAGGATGTTTTCACCTGTGAAGAGATCCAGGACTTAAACCCAGAAAGCCAGGTCGAGAGCATCTGGGTAAGAATTAAGGGAGCGAGAAACAATAGGGATACTCTGGTGGGGGTTTACTACAGACCTCCAGCCCAGACTGAGGACCTTGATGACACCTTCCTCAACCAAATGACCACGCATTCAAAAAGGAGAGATACAGTAATAATAGGAGATTTCAATTACCCGGATATATGTTGGCAGTCAAACTCTGCCAAGACAGCAAGGTCCAGCAAGTTTCTTGCTTGTCTTGCAGACAATTTCATGGTCCAGAAGGTGGAAGAGGCCACAAGGGGATCAAATATTCTAGAACTGATCCTGACCAATAGGGATGACCTTGTTAATGAGATAGAAGTGGTTGGATCTTTGGGGGGGAGTGACCATGCCCTATTGGAATTTGGCATTCAGTGGGAAGGAGAAGATAAGTGTAGCCAGACACTCGTCTTAGATTTTAAAAAAGCGGACTTCTGTAAACTTAAGGAGCTACTGGCAGAAATTCCGTGGTCAAGAATAGTGAAAGAGAAAGGAGTTCAGGAGGCATGGGAGTTCCTTAAAAGGGAGATACTGAAGGCGCAGTCTAAAAGTGTGCCAATAAGGAGGAAAAATGGAAGGCATCTGAAGAAACCAGAATGGTTGACTAAAGAACTCTCAGCTGAGCTAAGTGTTAAGAGAAACGTGTACAGGAAATGGAAGAGGGGGGAAACCACCAAAGAAGCATTTAAGCAAGTAGCCAGGAGATGTAGGGAGAAGGTCAGAAAGGCTAAAGCACAGAACGAACTTAGGCTGGCCAGAGACATCAAAAACAATAAAAAGGGCTTTTTTAAATATGTCCGCAGCAAAAGGAAAAAGAAAGAGGCGACAGGGTCGCTGCGCAGAGAAGATGGTGAATTACTAACAGGGGGAAGAGAAAAGGCAGAACTACTTAACACCTTCTTTGCCTCAGTTTTTTCCCAGAAGGATACAAGCGCTCAGCCTGGCGGTTGGGGAGCAGGTGAGGAAGCAGGGGAAATGCGGCACATAATAGGTAGAGAGGTGGTAAAAGAATACCTGGCCACACTGGATGAATTCAAGTCTCCAGGGCCAGATGGATTGCATCCTAGGATATTCAAAGAACTGGCAGAGGTCATTTCGGAACCGCTTGCTATAATCTTTGAGAAATCTTGGAGGATAGGAGAAGTTCCAGCAGACTGGAAGAGGGCAAATGTTGTCCCCATCTTCAAGAAGGGAAAAAAAGAGGACCCAAATAATTATCGCCCAGTCAGCCTGACGTCAGTACCCGGAAAGATCCTGGAGCAGATCATTAAGCAGTCAGTTTCTAATCACTTAGAAAGCAATGCGGTAATCACGAGAAGTCAACATGGATTTCTCAAAAATAAGTCATGCCAGACTAATCTTATCTCTTTTTATGATAGAGTTACTAGCTTGATAGATGAAGGGAATGCTGTGGATGTAGCATATCTCAAGTTCAATAAGGCCTTTGACAAAGTTCCCCATGACATTCTTGCAAAGAAGCTAGTAAAATGTGGGCTGGACAGAGCTACTGTCAGGTGGATGTGTAACTGGGTGACCGACTGAACCCAAAGGGTGCTCACCAATGGCTGCTTTTCACCCTGGAGAGAAGTGACTAGCGGGGTGCCACAGGGTTCTGTCCTGGGCCCAGTGTTGTTCAATATTTTCATCAACGACTTGGATGAAGGAATAGAGGGCATGCTCATCAAATTTGCAGATGACACCAAATTGGGAGGGGTTGCTAATATGCCAGAGGACAGGATCAAAATTCAAAATGACTTGGAAAGATTGGAGAGCCGGGCCAAAGCTAACAAAATGAAATTCAACCGAGAGAAGTGTAAGGTCCTACACTTAGGTAGAAAAAATGGAATACAGAAATATAGGATGGGGGACACGTGGCTGGATGGCAGTACGTGTGAAAGGGATCTAAGAGTCTTAATAGACCACAAGCTGAACATGAGTCAGCAGTGTGATGCGGCAGCCAAGAAAGCCAATGCAATTCTCTGTTGCATTAATAGGAGTATGGTGTCTAGATCGAGGGAGGTACTGGTACCACTCTACTCTGCTTTGGTTAGACCTCATCTTGAATACTGTGTCCAGTTCTGGGCACCCCAATTCAAGAGGGACATGGTCAAGCTGGAGCAAGTCCAGAGGAGGGCGACCAAAATGGTGAAAGGCCTGGAAGCCAAACCCTATGAGGTTAGACTTAGAGAGCTGGGTATGTTTAGTCTGCAGAAGAGAAGGTTAAGAGGGGACAAGATAGCTATGTTTAAATATTTGAAGGGATGCCATGTAGAGGAGGGAGTGGGCTTGTTTTCTGCTGCTCCAGAGACCAGGACAAGGAGCAATGGATTCAAGCTGCAGGAAAGGAGATTCCACCTGAACCTCAGGAAGAACTTCCTGACAGTCAGGGCTGTCCGGCAGTGGAATATGCTGCCTCAGAGTGTAGTGGAGTCTCCTTCCTTGGAGGTTTTTAAGCAGAGGCTGGATAGCCATCTGTCGGGAGTGCTTTGAGGGTGTTCCTGCATGGCAGGGGGTTGGACTGGATGGCCCATGTGATCTCTTCCAACTCTACATTTCTATGATTCTATGAATCTATGTAAGATAACTTCATTTCTTTTGAAGTGCAATTGCAGTGTTTTAGTTACTCTTATTTCAGTTGTGTGGCATCACTAAATGGTGGCGGAGAATACCAAATGGCTCTGGTTCTGTCTCATGCTACTGTCCCATGTTCTTTTGTGGCTGTTGTCACTACAACAGATTAAGTGGGAAGATGGTATGTTTTGCACCACAGTGACTTGTAGCTTTCAGGTGTGTGTGTGTTTAGTGACTAAAATATGTTATTTTAAATACTCTTGAGAAATCAGAAAGCAGACGCTTTTAGACACTGCAACCATGATAAATAATTACCGGTTTTTGGAAGGGGGGAGTGAAATTAAACTAACTGTTTTTAAAAAATGAATTTTTGAAGTTCTGCAAACCATCAAACAAAACAGCCTTAAACAAAATAAATGTGTGAATTGAAGGTACTTTGACTGTCTGCTGCTCTGTGGGAGAGTAGGACACGAATAGAATAAAATGCAGCTATTGAAACACAACCATCTTGTGATAGCCACATGTGGCAAGCTGTTTGCACAAAACATCACCCCATGGGGTCGCCAGTTTCTGCCATGCTAATGCACTTTTCTCTTTTCCAGAGCTTCACTGGAGAGAGGTGAAATTTCCAGAACTGCACCAGGAGCAGTTTTATAGAAATTTATTGCCACATGGAAAAGTCTTAAAAATTTGTTGTCTTGGGGAAGAATTAGAGGTGGCATTGGTTGGAGCTAGCAACCTTTGCATGCCTATACTCACTAATTAGTTTCCATGTCATTCTATAGGAATTTAGGCACAGTATGGTAATTTTTTGTTTCTTTGTTTTTCTATAGTCTCTCTCTTCCTGTATCATTCTAACCTGCACCTATGTTTTTCTTCTTCCCTCTTTCTCCTCCATGTATTTTACAGACAACACTAAGCTTATTTCTTTCATCTGCTAGACCTTGTGGACAAACATAGGACTGTGTGCTGGTCCGTTTCTCCCTTGTCAATTTGTTTCCTTTGCTGGAGAAATGCAATACTATCTCTCACATTTCCCAAGAGCATTAATTGTTTGTCCCTGTAGAAACTAAGGAAGTCCAGGATGAGTGTTCTCCTGGAAAAGCCATACATGCTACTTCGAGCTTCCCAATGGAAGCTCTGTAGTGTCACCAAACAAAGCAGGAGGAGGAAGGCCTATTTTAATTCCACACTCCTTCTGAGATCCTGATGGAAAAACATCCCCACAGCTGCTATTTGAATCAGGAGGGAAGCTTCTATATGCACCTGTAGAAACTTGCCTTCAGGTGTATCTAGGAGGAGGAAGAATAAATTTTTCACTGTGTTCACAGCAATGAAAAAGATTAAACTTCCCTTCCCTCATCTCCCAGACTTTACAAGATGCTCAGGTATGGCCATGTTTTGCATATTATACACATAACAAAGACATGCATTTGATCTGCAGTATTTCAATTTATTACACTTCGGGTTTGATTCTGAAGGAACTACTTCTGCAACAAGTTGTCTACAATGGATTCTCATAACTGAATTCATTTTTTTTGCATAATAGAAACTGTGTTCTCCAGGGAGAGAGAATTCCACAGCTACTAGAAATCATCTCTCTTTCTCCTCCCTATAGCTGTAGTGCATTGGAAAGTAAACCAGAAATAAATTATAGGCATATTATCATCTGTACCTGTATGATAGACAGTGGATCTGTCAGCTTGTTCTCAACAATGCTGGTGTGAAAGGGCCACGCCACAGTTACCAAAATGAGGAGGGATCATGTGAGAGTCCACTTGGGTTCTACCTGGGCTCATAAAAGCTTTGCTCTCAACAGGTATCTTTTCTCTGAACGAAGCATTAATCAGATAAAAAAACCCACACTTCTCTCTGATTACCTGGAATTGTTTCTCTTCACTCACTAGACTGCCAGTCCTGGCACAACCTCATAAACTTGCATGATTTTAGGCATGGTTTCAGCATGAGGATGTGAGAAGGAACATAAAAGAGGAGATGTCAAGTCAAAAGCATGTGCAAAGTTTTCCTATTTTCCATTTTAATAAAACCTAGGATTAGAGATGTTTATTCTGTATCGAAGCATTTTGGAAATTCACAAGGAGTAATGGCGTTTGTTATTCAGGTAGTGATCCATTGTTGTTGTTAACTGCTATCAAGTTGACTTCAACTTATTGTGGCCCTATGAATGAGAGGTCTCCAAAGTTATCAACAGTCCTGCTCATGTCTTGCAGACTTAGAGTGTGGCTTCCTTTATTGAGTCTATCCATCTGTAATACAATCTTCCTCATTTCCTACTGGCTTTTGCTTTACCAAGCAACATTCTATTTTCAAGCAAGTCATGTTTTCTCACAAGACGTCCAAAATATAACAGTCTCAGTTTAGTCATCTTGGCATCTAGGGAGAATTCAGGTTTGATTTGCTCCAAGACCCACTTATTTGTTTTTTTAACAGTCCGTGCTATCCATAGAACTCTTCTCTAGTACAGTATTTCAAATGAGTTGATTTTCATCCTGTCAGCTTTCTTCATTCCCCAGCTTTCTCAACTATACATAGAAATTTGAAATATGATGCCACGGACAATCCTAACTATTTTTGCTTTGACACTCGTATTCTCAAGTACATTTGCGGTTATTATTGGTAGCTAGAGGCCAAAACATCTTAGGTTCACTTAAATCCATTAGATAAACTCAAAAGGGAACTTTCACATTTCTTCCATTTATAGAGTAACAACCTATGTCAGAACATAACAGGTTGGAACCTGGTAATACAACTTCAGTGTCAGGCTTGATTTGCTCAATTTAGATCTTTTTCTCTCTATTTTTTCCCAGCTGGTTATTTGTGTCATCTCTGGGTACTTCTACCTCAGATATGAAGAAGGATGTTACCCTTGAAAACCCTTTCAGAGGCATAAGAACTGTGCCTTCTTACACAATCAGGTGTTGGAGATCTGATGCCCTAACTGTACTCACTTATAGCGAAGCTGACATCTTATTTTGTACTCACTTACAGCAAAGCTGACATCTCTGATATTCTTGTTGGTCTGGAACACCAGTTCCCATGATCCATCAACCTTAGTTGTGCTGTCTAGGGCTGATGGGAGTTGTTGGCCAACGGGAAAGGCTTGGATTTTTGTGCATATTTCTTTGTACTGCTATGTTCCCTCTAGTAAAATGGAAGTCTTTCTCCAGGCATATAGGGGCTGCACCCTGATCTACACCTATCTGCATGTAAAGCTCCACTGAATTCAGTGGGGCTTAATTCTGAGTAAACATTCACAGGTTTGCACTGTAAATTCACTTAACCTGTTCTCTTGAATTTTTTTTTTTTGAAAGTCAGTTATTTATGATATAATTTAAACCTTAACGATGCTGAACTAGTTAAACATTAGAATACTTTTGTTTTCATTCTGACATTCCTTTTTACTTTGTTTGATCTCTGTAGAATCTGTGTCTTGGAAACAAGAACTAGGTTTTACAGGTGATGACCATCTGAGCTAGTTTTGAAATAAGACAGACTACCAAGGTTAGATATATTTCATTTTAGAATATACTGTATTAATTTAAACTGACCTTGTTGTTAGAGGGAGAGGGGTTATTGATAAGAATATTCTAACACAGATTTTTTTAAAAAAGAAAAGGGTGAAAAAAAGGAGATAAAAAGAAATGAACTCATAAAGGGAGAAATGATTTTAAAAATTGTTAATATTTTATGATTTTATTAATATTAGGGAAAAAGAGGTAGAGTAAAGATAAGATGGGTATAAGATAGTAGTTCAATACAGAGAAACTATTATTTAGTAATAGTTATTAATATAGGAGCTAAATGGATATGACTAATGCTGGGTGAATCATTGGTTGGAGACTCATCAATGTTTATGTTTTAGTGCAGCATGATTCGGTTTTGATTGTGGAATTTTTTTCTCTGTGTTTGTTTTTATATTGTTGTCTTGTTTTGTGTTTTATGTTGTTTTTCATTAATAAAATATTAATAAAAAATTAAATTGACCTGGGAAGTAGGAATGAAGAGTCCTTGATAGTGGCAGGGGATCCTAGGAAATACTTCCACATGATGAAAATGTAATGATGATGTTCAAAATAGTATCAGTTTGTACAAGACCAAAAAATCTGGGAGTTCAGAATTTTTTTCTTATCTGATGGAACTGTTGCATTTGTCTTTCTTGAACCATCATTAATTTGTTTTTTGTTTTTGATATCCCTTGTAAAATCCAGGAACCTCAAAGACAATAGTAATGATATATAAAATTCTGTGTTACAAAATACTAACATTTTTAGCCAGTCTGGCTTTGCTGCAAGACTGCACAGAACTGAGGCTGAAGTGAGGGAACAAAAGCTGAAGGTGAACAGAGAGCAAGCAAGCAAGAGGGAAGGAATGAGAGGAGTGAAAGAACCACAAATAAAATGCAAGACCTCTGATGATAATGGCAGCATCTGGAAATAAAGAGCTGCAGGTGATCAGCCCACTGTGGCCTCAGCCACCTGGAAGAGGAAAAGGAAGAGGAAGAGGAAGAAGAGAAGGAAAAGTGCATTCATCTCCATAGCCTAGGCAACTAGTGCTCCCAAATCTTTACCAGCAACTTTGCCTCTGAGAGCAGCTCCCTGTATCTCCTGGCTGGCCCAGGTTAGCTAAGGGAGACACAACATGGAAGGAAGGCAGCCTCTGTGTTCAGATGAAAAGGCTTTATCATAAGCAGCAGGTAAATTGCAATTGTGGTAGTTGTTTGCCTTCAAGTTGTTTCTGACTCATGGTGACCCTAAGGCAAAACTATCATTGAGTTTTCTGGGGCTGAGCATGTGTGATACACCCAAGGTCAACCAGTGGGTTTCCATGGCTGTATTTTTAGCTGGGACTCATCACACACATTATTTTGTTCCTCTTCTGTTGTTCTCCTGGTGAGAGATCGTTTGGAAAGCATTTATTTTACGAACACAAAAATCCATAAATGCCCTCCTTTGTAAAAGAAATTTAAATGAAAAATATAAACTCCAACTGTAAAGTCAAAAATGTATGTGAAGTATGCTCTGTTGGGGGATGATAGGAGTTTCAATCCCACAGAGACGCAGTGAAAAAAACTAGGTTTCACAGCCAGCTAACAGGAGCAACCTTGTTCCCCAATAAGGATACTCACACAGAAGGTTTTATTCCAAACAGGAGGCACTTTATCTTGCATCAGAGTTCCGTTATATACAAAACATTGAACAGATGGACAAAAGCTTGCGCCAGACATCAAGTTTGGTCAACAGACAATTACAAACTGGGGATTGCTTCCTTATGTACATATCTACAACCAATCAGGTAGAAGGTCTGCACACCACCCTGTACCTTTTGCACTCCACTCCATTTTCTGATGCAATGTCCAGCAATCACATACACCTGGAGCATGATGCAACGTCTTGCAGTGGGCTGAACATTTTCCCAGGGTTCCCTGCTCTGAATCCCTGACATGCTCAGCAATGGGTGATGCCTACCCTGTCAGTGAGGTGATATACACCCACACTGAGTTTTAGCCTGGACCTTACAGGAGCTGTCCAAAGTACTGATCTTATTTTGGGGACTAGGTTGAGCAACTTTGATAGCATCTTTAAATTTTTGACTCAAAATGTGAATGGATTCATCATGTTACCAACAAGGGAGTCATAAGTTACCAGTGAGCACACTGGCTATTTTATATTTGTGTAAAATGGAGTAAAACGAAGAGCAGCTAGTTTAATCTGGGCCTGGTGTGTACACATTAGACCACACAGAGCCCATATTGTGGTTTCAACACTCAAGATAAGAACCATTGTTCACAGTACTCACCTAGCATTCCAGGGATCCTCCATATCCTCTTCATTGGTTAGGGAAATATCACATTTCTGTTTCTAGATGGGGGAACCATTCAGAGAACCAAAGCTTTGGAAAATTATTTTGGAACCAAAACTTGGATTCCCAGTTTCCCTGCTAGCTGGAGGATTCAGGGAGTTCCAGTCTCCAAAATGTAACTTTTCCAACTTCTATACCCAAACACTTGAGCTGTGGAGCTATTGTGTAAGTCAGTCTGTGTAACTGACTTGGGAACATCTGAGTTTGCCAGTCATGTGCTACCACCCACTCAACACTTGGCAATGCCCAGAATAACTTTTGGCAATAGATTACAGTTACATGAAAAGCTTCAACTAACTGCCAAATAGCTGAGCAAAACTCTGTTCAACACATGGTGGGTGCCTTTGCACAAAACCTGTTTTGCTCACCCCATGGCAGAGGTCATCATGAGGGCTGATTTTAAAGTGCTCCACTGCCAGTTTACAGTGATTATAAGTGATTGCACATGAATAACGTGAACATGTCAATGCAGCAAGTTGACTTTACAGTGCATGATTAAATTGTATTTCAAATTTAATTAAATCCCTGTCCCCTAAGAATTTTATTTAGCTTTTAATTGCTAGTTATACAGGGCCTAATTTTCAGAGGCAGTAAGTAAACAATGTTATTTGTGGACATTAGCTCACTTTCCTGATGGCATATCTGATTGATCCTGTCTGAGAAACCCCTCAGAGCTATTGTGAATCACACTATTCAGCTTCAGAACAGAGCTTGGTGGGGATAGTGGTGGAGAGAGATTTTTTGGACTTCAGCTCCCAGAATCTCATGACCACCATGGCCACTGGGCTGGCTGTCCAGGGGACTATGTAATTTGTAGCCCTGAAAAGTAACTTTTTCCAATCGCTTCTTTAAATTATAGTCTTATTTCAATCCCACTGCCTCCTTTTTTGAGCTGCTTCTTTTGTTTTCTTCAAAAGCAATTCAGCCAGAAAAAACATCTCTTCTGAATTTACTAAAATTCAGTAACATTCAATATCTCAAAAGTGAGATATTGAAGGCACAATTTCTAACAAGTTCCAGGAGGAGGAAAAATGGAAGATGTCTAAAGAAGTGTGGATGAATGTCCTAAAGAACTTTCAACTGAGCTAAGATTAAAAGGAACATATACAAGAATACTTACCTGGACTCGCATGACAAACGTCACTGTGGAGGAAGGTAAGCTTTTGATGGTCTCCATGGAGTGAGACCAGAGTGTTATTTGATTGGTGCTAAGCACCAAATCAAGACATGTGATAGGGGCAAAGGAGACAGTGAAACAGTTCGCCCCCTATATGTGTTATTCGGTGCTCGACGTTGACCCACCCTCCTACCTTCAGTGCAGTGTGAGTTAATCTGGCCACTTCGGGGCTGGATAGGAATTTCCCCCCCTTTTCTCAGGGTTTTTTTTTTTTTTTTGCCTATCCCGTACTGTATTTGATGGAATTGGGAAAATTGGCTCTGGGTGTTGTTGTTAAATAGGTTGTCCTTTGGCAGATAACGGGGGATAATAAAATGTCAGTGATCACCTATTGGCACCCATTTGGTGTAGGGTAAGGCTCTGGAACCACCTCTTTAGGGCCTTGCATCCCAGGGGGTTCGGTGAAGGAGGCTGCGCTTGAGGTTAACCTGGGAATAAGACTTTCATTTTTAGAGCCATGCAGCTTGGGTGGTAGTCCCTGAGATACCTTCCAAGATGCTGGACTTGAGAGCAACCAGAGCAAATTCGATTGCCCCTGGGGCCGAGGTGTTATCACTCATGGGTAGGCTGAACAGGTTGTCACATTATGACTCTGGCATCAGCTGGTCCCGTATCATGTTGCTCACCCTCTCTTGTATCTTTCAGGTTAACGCAATTTAAATAATACAGATCAAAATAAAGTGGCCCTTAGTTAACCCAACTTTGTGTCTGGTCTCTTTATTCCATGGTTGAGCATCAAATGGAAAAAGGGGGAAATCACCAAAGAGGAATTCAAACAAATAACCACCAAATGCAGGGAGAAGGTCAGAAAAGCTAACAAATAACGAGCTCAGGCTTGCTAGAGACATTAAAAAGAATAAGAGGGACTTTTTTGGTTATCACCATATAAAAGGAAGAACAAGGAAAGGGTAAGACAGAAAAGGCACAACTACTGAATGCCTTCTTTGCCTTAGTTTTCTCCCAAAAGAAAACAATGCTCTACCAGGTGAAAATGGAGTAGATGATGTGGTAGGGGAAATGTAGCACAGCATATGTGAAGAAGTAGTACACAAATACCTGGCTATTCTAAATGAACTCAAGTCTCTAGGGGCAGATGAACTACATCCAAAGATGCTAAAAGAAATGGCAGAAGTAATCTCAGAACAACTGTCAATGATCTTTGAGAATTCCTGGAGATGGAGAGAAGTCCCTGCAGACTGGATGAGAGCAAATACTGTTTCCATCTTCAAAAAGAGGAAAAAAAGAGGACCGAAACAATTACCACCCAGTCAGCCTGACATCAATACCAGGAAAGGTCCTAGAGCAGATCATTAAATAAACTGTCTGTAAACACTTAGAAAGGAATGCCATGGTCGCTAAAAGTCAACACAGATTTCTCAAAAACAAGTCCTGCTAGACTAATCTTATGTCTCTTTTTTTTTTTTTGATAGAGTTACTAGCTTGGTAGGAGAAGGGAATCCTATGGATATAGTGCATTTTGACTTTAGTAAGGCCTTTGGCAAGGCCCCCCATGATATTCTTGCAAGCAAGCTAGTAAAATCTTGGCTAGACAATGCTACTGTTTGGTTGATTTGTAACTGGTTGACTGAACAAACCCAAGAGGTGCTCACCAACAGCTCCTCGTCATCCTAAAGAGAAGTGAGCAGTGGGTTGCACAGGGTTCTGTCCTGGGCCCAGTTCTATTCAACATCTTTATTAATTATTTGGATGATAGAATAGAGGGCATTCTTGTCATCTGCACATGACACCAAGGCCATTTCCGCATGGGGCGAGGGAATCGCCCCGTGCCGGTACTTACCAGACTTCTTGGCTCCATGCTTGGGTCCAGGCTGGTCCGGAGCAGTGCGTGGCCGCCGCTCCGCACTGCTCCGGGGACAAAAATCGCAGCTTCTGGTTGGTCGAGGCTCTCCACCAACCGCTGAAGCTCACCAGCCTAAAGCCCACCCATGGCAGATCACAGGCTCGCACTGGTGCGAGCCTGAAAATCTGCACCGGAGCGCTGGCACGGAGTGGCGCGCTCCATGCTTTTGAAAGATCTGTTTCAAGCGGTCTTTCAAAAGCATGCTGGATGACCACTTCGAGTTGTTCCGGAGCGGGCTGAGGTGTGGAACTACACTAAGTAGGTCCGACCCAGTCCGCTCCCAGGTGCAGACGTTGTTACCCTGTGAACTGGGGGTCCCGGGAGGGACACCAAAATGTGCTCAACTAAAGGTGGGGAAAATTAGCTCAGAGCACTGCTTAGTGTTACGAGAGGCAGGGTAACTTAGTGAGATCTTGAACCCTATGTCTACGGGGTCAGGTCGAGTCAAGGAGAACACAAAAGTTGAAATAATAAATGATGTTTATTAAATACAAGCAAAACTGTGTATGCGACACACTCATACAAGATAACTACAGAAAATAAAGGTTGGAGTGGTATAGAGGGATTTTTAGAGGGATTGCTGGTTTGGGTGATACTTCACCTGTCCTGAAGCCCAGAAAAATAGAGAGCGAAGCTGGGGTGCGATGTAGCTCAGCACGTGGAGCTGAGGGGAGGCTCACCAAGCAAAGCGGCAGCAAGGCGGGATGAAACTCGGGAGCGTTCCGAGGAAGGTCTCAGAAGCAAGGGTTTTTATAAGAGAATTGTGACTGCAGGCTATGCAGTACTTGGGGGGAAACAATAGATTTGGAGTTGGAGACAAAGCCTCCGTAAGGTCAGAATCTGAATGATTGAGTTATCGTAGCGGTTCTCAATAGAGTAGCCAGTATGCAAACGCAGAGTACTTAGGTATTGCATAGTTTACCCATCAAGCTGCCAGCGCAGGGCAGAGGCTCTTTTGTAGGTTGCGTGCATACTTAATTAGAGTACTTGCCTGGAGGTCTCCTAAAGCAGTGAGTCAGCTTTCTGGCCTGCCTGTATTGCAGTTTGAATATTACGGGTATTAATGGCCGAGCTTGTTTACGTGCTTGTCCGGTGGCCTCGCAAGCACATGGAGAGGAATAGAGAAGTGCAGCTGAATTCTGATATCAAGGGATATCTTTTAATATCCCCAAAGCTCGGACTAGCCAGGGCAGTAACAACATCCTCCCTGGAGGACGCTCTGCACCGTTTCTTTAAGCCCGTGCAGAAATGGCCCAAATTAGAAGTAGCAGCTAACACCCCAGAAGATAGGATCAGAATTCCAAATGGTCTTAACAGATTAGAATGCTGCACCAAAAGTACCAAAATGAATTTCAACAGGGAGAAGTATAAGGTACTAACCACACTTGGACAGAAAAAATGAAATACACAGATATAAGATGAGTGACACCTGCCTTGACCACAGTACATGCAAAAAAGATCTAGGAGTCTTATTAGACCAAAGGCTGAACAAGAGTCAGCAGTGTGATGCAGCAGCTAAAAGAGCCAATGTGATTCTGGGCTTCGTCAATAGGAGTATAGGCCAAGGAGGGTAAGAATATCACTCTATTCTGCTTGGTTCAGATCTCACCTGGAATACTGCGTGCAGTTCTGGGCACTGCAATTCAGGAAGGATATTGACAAGCTGGAACATGTTGAGAGGAAGGCAATCAAAATGGAACATGTTGAGAGGAAGGCAATCAAAAAAGCCTGAAACCATGCCCTATGAGGAATGATTTAGGGAGCTGGTTATGTTTAGCCTGGAGGTGAAGGTTAAGCAGTGACATGACACCTTTGCTTAAATATTTGAAGGGATGTCTTATGGAGGATGGAATAAGCTTCTTTTCTGCT
This sequence comes from Cyclura pinguis, assembly GCA_030412105.1. Lineage (NCBI taxonomy): Eukaryota > Metazoa > Chordata > Lepidosauria > Squamata > Iguanidae > Cyclura > Cyclura pinguis. The sequence goes on along the minus strand of CM059601.1, from coordinate 234,196,870 downwards.
GTTCCAGAGACTAGGACACAGAGCAAAAGCTTTAAACTTCAGGAAAAGAGATTCCATTTAAACTGTAGAAAGAAGAGTGGTAAGAAGAGTTCAACAGTGGACTACACTGTCCTGGATTGTGGTGAAATCTCCTTCTTTGGAGGTTTTTAAACAGCGACTGGATAGCAATCTGTCGAGAATAGTTTAATGGTGTATTCCCGCAGAGCAAGGAGTTTGACTCAATGGCCTTTGTGGTGTCTTCCGAGTCTATTATTCTATGATTCTATAATTCTGCTACTTAATCTTTGAACTTTTAATCTTTGAACACAGACCCTCTGAGCATGCCCAATGATATCTGCTGAAATGCTTTCAGACCAGCTTCCCCTTTTATCTTGTCTTGATAATCAAAGTGTAAGACTAGATGTGAAAAGTAAGAAAGGACAAAAAGGCTAGAGTACTGTTATGTCTTCTGAAAGGGCGGCTGACAGTAGAAGATGCCAATTTTTCCTAAGTAACTTTGGACAGGGTGAGAACAGAGCTCTGAAAACCCATTTCTGGTTCATTCAGACAGAATTAATGAGTGAGAAAGAAAGCAAAGAGATTAATTTGTCAAGCTTATAATTGGGAGTGTGTTATACTAAAAGGGTGTCAGAGAATAAGACATTTTCCTTTTTTAGCAGTCCAGATGTGTGCCTGTCTGCCTTTACTTCTGTGTTAACTGGTAAATCAGTATGATTTTTCCCCCACAGGCAGAATATTAAAGCTGCAGCCCTATCACAAGCATGAATTGTGTTTAGATCTGTCCCATCAAATGTTCAGAAATGGTTCACTCACCAATTGATGGCTCAAAGTTTACTTACATGCACTGTTGTTGTTGTTGCTGCTGTTGTTTGCCCTCAAATCATTTTCAGCTTATGGTAACCCTAAGGTGAACCTCAGCTAAATACTCTAAATGTACCAGATTTTGTCTGATCTTAGAAGCTAAGCAGGGTCAGCTACGGTTAGTGGTTAGATGGGAGACCACCAGTGAATACATGATAGTGAATACATGAAGCAGGTTGGACAACGACTAGAGCGCAACTGGCAGAAATCTGGACTCTTATTTGACAGGACACGCTACAGAGAATTCCTTTATTCCTATGGAGTGGCAATAGATGCAGCGAAGAAGACTTTCCTCTCTGCACGTATTGCGTCTGCGACTTCTCATCCTGCAGAGCTGTTCAGGGCGGTAAGGAATCTTACTCAGATACCCACTCCCCTGAACTCTCTGTTAGAACCTAGTGAAGCTTGCTGTGATACTTTGAATAATCATTTCGCAGATAAAATTCTCTCAGATAAGAGCCCATTTGGATGCCGGTGTTACTGCAGAGGTTACTAGTGAAGTGTCCGGCGACCCCGTGAACAGGATTATACTGGATCAGTTTCAGTCAGTGAGTACCGAGGATGTAGACAAGCTCCTTGGAAATATAAGAAAGACAACTTGCCCTCTTGATCCCTGGCCTTCATGGCTGGTCGTCCAGGGAGGAGTTGCAATTAAGACCCATTTAAGATACATTATTAATGCATCCCTTAGGGAAGGCAATTTTCCAGCTTGTTTAAAAGAAGCTATTATACGGCCGCTCCTAAAAAAGCCCTCCATAGATCCCCTGGATATGAATAATTATAGACCAGTCTCCCATCTCCCATTTTTAAGCAAGGTGATTGAGAGGGCTGTTGGTCTTCAGCTCCAAGCTGTCTTGGATGAAACAGATTATCTAGACCCATTTCAAACTGGCTTCAGGGCAGGATATGGAGTCAAGACTGCCATGGTCGCCTTAGTGGATGATCTTCGCCTAGGTATCGACAGGGGAAGTGTGACCCTGCTGGTACTCTTGGACCTCTCAGTGGCTTTCGATAGCATAGACCATGGTATCCTTCTGGAACGCCTGAGAGGGTTGGAGATCGGTGGCACTGCGCTTAAGTGGTTCCGGTCCTATCTCTCAGGTAGATACCAGATGGTGGTGCTTGGGGACAGTTGCTCCTCGAAAAAGGAGCTTGATTCTGGCGTCCCTCAGGGCACTGTCCTGTCCCCTATGCTATTTAACATCTATATGAAACCACTCAGAGAGATCATCAGGAGGCATGGAGCAAGGTGCTATCAGTACGCTGATGACACCCAGATATACCTCTCCATACCACGGATAACAGCATCAACTAAGGGTGGCATCTTGCCTCTGAACAAATGTCTTGAAGCAGTAATGGACTGGATGAGGAAAAACAGACTGAAGCTGAATCCAGATAAGATGGGGGTACTCACTGTTAAGGGCCCTAGCCCAGGTATGGAGGTCTGTCAACCAGTCCTAGATGGGGTCACACTTCCCCTGAAAGACTGTGTTCGCAGCTTGGGGGTGCTCCTGGACTCGTCACTTCAGATGACAGCTCAAATAGATGCGGCAGCCAGGAGTGCCTGTTATCAGCTTTGGCTGATACACCAGCTGCGCCCCTTCCTGGAGCTGGAACAACTAAAAACAGTGATACATGCGCTGGTAACTTCATGGCTTGACTTCTGCAATGCGCTCTACATAGGGCTACCCTTGTGCTTAGTCTGGAAGCTTCAATTAGTTCAGAATATGGCAGCCAGGTTGGTCACCAGAAGACCTAAAACTGACCATATAACACCAATTCTAAAGTCTCTCCATTGGCTGCCTATTGGTTTCTGGGCACAGTACAAGGTGTTGGTCATTACCTTTAAAGCCCTACATGGCTTGGGGCCAGCCTACCTTCGGGATCGCCTTCTCCCATACAATCCGCCCCGCACACTAAGGTCCTCTGGGAGAAATTTACTGTGGCCAGTCAGAACTAAGCTGGCTGCGGTTACCCAGAGGACCTTCTTTTCTATCGCTCCCAAGTTATGGAGTGGCCTGCCGGAGGAGACCCAGTACATTACCAGTCTTGACTGCTTTAAAAGAGCAGTCAAGACTGATCTCTTCCGACAGGCCTTCCAAGACTAGCATTTCCATCACCTCCAATCAATTGTCTTGCTGTTCTTTTAATAGCTGATTGATTGTAGTGTGTTTTAGGGGGTTGGTCTTAGGTGGATTGGTGGGTGGGGAGGATTGGGTATGTTTTTTAATGTTTTTAATGTATTAAGGTATTTAATGTTGTTCGCCGCCTCGATCCAGGTGGAGAGGCGGGATAAAAATAAATATGATGATGATGATGATAATGATGATGATGATGATGATCATGATGATGTCAGTGATGTATGGATAGCCATGTTTAAATAATTGAAGGGATGTCATGTCGAGGAGGGAGTGGGCTTATTGTCCACTGCTCCAAAGACTAGGACAAGGAGCAATGGATTGAAGCTTCAGGAAAGGAGATTCCACTTGAATCTCAGGAAGAACTTCCTGATGGTCAAAGCTGTTTGGCAGTGGCATATGCTGCCTCAGTGTGTGGTGGAGGTTTTTAAACAGAGGCTGGATGGCCATCTGTTTGGAGTGCTTTGATGTGTGTTCCTGCATAGCAGGGGACTGGATGGCCCCTGTGGTCTCTTCCAGTTCTATGATTCTATAATATCAGGTGCTGTAGGCTATATTTCAGAGGAAGGAACCAATGAAATCAGCTTTGAGTATTCCTGACTTAAGAAGACTCTGTGGAATTCATGGGGCTACCATAAGTTGACTGATGACTTGAAGGTACACACACATAAGGTGTAGCTATCATGGAGTTTTCGTGGCACAGTGGGGATTTGAAACCAAGTGTCTGAAGCCTCGTCCAACACCCAAACCATCATATCAAGCTAGCTCTCAGGGACGATAATATACTTACATACTTACTTGGGAATCAGTTCTTGGTGGAACTCTTCTTTCAGTAACTTGCTAGGATAAGGCCGAACACTCTCCTCCAGTTAAGCAGGCAGCTCACCTGAGCTTTTTCCTATGTACTGTACATAGGTAGCATATCTATAAGTTTCTTTCTAAATGATCACTTACTCCTATATTTCAATTTTTTAAATAATCAAGGGTACCCTCCCATTTTCCATAAGAAGAAATTTGAGATTTTGTACTCTTAAAATGGTGAAATTCTCTTCCACTTGGACCAGCCAAATTCAATAGCAGGGCTTAGAAAAGTTGCTTTTTTACTGGCTGGAAGTGACATTTGAAAGATTACAAAGCTCCGTTCACCAGGTATAACTGTTTTTGAATGTAGAGGTTCAAGTTGTACCTGCCTGCCACAAAAATGGGGAACCTCCCAGGAAAAAAAAGACATAATAAACTTTAATTAAACACTAATAGGTTTGAATCCACATGGATCCAGCCCTAGAATTTTAAAGAGTCAGTATCCAAAGTCCTAGTTGAGCAAATCTAACCATTTCAGTTTCAGCCATTTTTTTTAAATCAACTTGTTTCCTTTCTGAATATGAAAAAAATGAAGATACATAAAAGATAATTTCCAGTGAAATCTCCACTGATTTCTACTTTTTAGCTTCCAGAGGTATCTGTCTCACTATCATAGGGAACAGAATAACTCCCTGGTGCTTAATTTTGTGTCCTAAATTTGAAAATGGTTTAAAAGGTCATCAAAACAGGTACATTTTCTTCTAAAGTCTTCTTTCCAGGAAATGAATCATGTACAAAGGAGAAGGCTTTTGAATAAAGCAGAACAGAGCTTTGAAAAGGTACTTTTTCCTACTGCAAGAATGAGAATCCTGGAGCTACCATAGCCAATAGCAAAGAGGCTGAGGTGGCACTAGCCTTAGAATCTTATGCTTGCACCTAAGCCTTGGTAGCTGCCGAAACATTTCAGAGCAAATTTTGTTCTGTTTGCTTTTATATGTCTGTTTGTTTCGGATTTTTGTTTTGTTTTGTTTGATTGACTATATGTTTAACTACTGTTTTAATTAGATGTAAATGTTTGCACAGTTAATTGTTATTCACAGGTGTGCACACTGCCTTATTTAAAGAAATGTCAATGAAGTTTTTAAAAAATAATAAACAACTTGTTAAAGGGGAAAAAATAGTTTGGATTTTCTGTAAAATGGGATAAGTGTCCAAGCATACTCAGTTTTTGACTTTACAGATAGTGTTAGAATTAAATATTCTAGAAAAGATTTATGGAAGGCTTTCAGACTCTTAGCACTATGAACTGAAAATTCAGTGTTATCAAAATTATTGAAACTTGAATATTCATTTTATCAGTTACTGGTGTGAATTTCATCAAACTGTAATGCCTATGTAAATGCTATGCTAATGTTCATGCCTGCTGATCATTCCTCTGTACTTGTCAAGTTTTGGCTTATATAACAGATAAAGGAAGCAGAAGCAACTCAGTCTTGCTTCATCTCAAAATTTTTGGTTGCTTAACGTCTCATTTTCATTCTTTTGGCACCTTTCAAATACCTATGAGTAGGTACACACTTCACCAAATATTATTGCCTATCTCTCTCGGTCCACTAATGTGAGACGACACATTCTGAAAGTTCTTGCATTTGTTTTAGGACTCTGTTATTTCGCTTCTGCTGCTTTCCTCAAGAGATAGGCAATGCTGACACTTGACAGTATGTCTCTCGCTAGTTCTTATCACAGTCAGAAAAATCTGTTCCTGTTCAGAGGTGCCTTGTAACAAAACCTCTGTGCAATCTAAAGAAACTGTCAAGATTTTCTATCTCCTGCTACATGCATGGGAACATGGATAAACAAAGCATCCAGCTATCTTCAGGATACTGAAGTATCAACCACCTTCACAATAAGAAGTCACAACATCTAACAGGATGCTCAGGTTAGATTATGCTAGTCCTCATCTGGAATGATGCCAGCTGATGACCTATCTTCAAATCTGATTTGAAGGCGGAAATTAGCATTTCTAGAAGTTCCCTGGCAAGTGCATGAACAATGGTGTGGCTTGTACACAGATGTAGGAGCATTTTGTTTCTCAGAGAGTTTCAGAGGAAGCTTGATGTCCATTCGTTAAAATTTATGAGGGGAAAAAATGGAGTGGTCCTGTCATGGCTGAGCGACTAGGCCTCGCAGTATGATACAAGGATTTACTTCTTATCATCTGACTGGTATTCAGACACAGTCTGGTAGAAAAGTTGTAGGAAACCAAGGCTTCCTCATCTAGTACTTTGCCAAACAGCCTAAGGCAGGGATGGGGAATTTGTAGCCTTCCAGATGTTGTTGGACTGACACTTCCTTGATCTTTCACATTGGCTAGACTGGTTCAGGCTGCTGGAAGCTGCAGACCAACAAGATTTGGCGAGCCACATGTTCCCTAGTCCTGCTCTGATACCTATAACGGAAAATCCTGGATTGTAACTTTTATATGTACATCACAAGAACATGAAACATCTGAGCTAAAAGGTAAACATATTAAGTAAAATGCTCAGAAATGTTTTACAAAATGAAAGTAAAAGACTTATACAGTTTTCACTAGAATTTTGAAGGAGAAGAAGCATGAGCTAAATGAAGGAGAAAAGCATTAGCAACCAAGAGAGGTTTGTCTAGTGGGTTATCCATTTCTCTCTAGACTGTCTCTCTATTTACAAGAGAGACAGCTAGAGTTTGAAAAGTTTATTTTTTGGGACTATAGCTCCCATGCTGTCTGGGGGATGGTAAAAGCTGTACTCCACAAAAGTGACCTTCCTATGTTCTGCAGATATAAAGTATAAATAAGTCATGGTGGTAAAAAAATCAACAGCCTCTAGCAGCATAATTTCTATTACAATTTAATAAACAGTTTGAAAGATGGGAAGGCACATTTCTTTAATTCAGCAATTTAATAGAGCATTTCTTCCACTCATTTTTACAAGCTGTAAGGTAGGTAGTCTTTCATTGTGTTGCAGAGTTTTATGCCTCCTAATGGTCTCCTAAACATGTTTGAGGGGAGCCCCCTGTAGAGTGAACATCAATTGTAACTTTAAAATCAGCTTTAATATCACACATTTGCAATTGAATGAATGTATAATTCCAAGATGCATTCATTAAAGCAGCAAAGACAATTATCTCCAGCCAAGTGTCAACAAAGCAGTTGAAAGAAGCGTAAAGAATAATTATATCAAGACATTTGTGAACTGCTGTGAATTTACTGTATAGTATCTGTTATGATAGGCAGGGTATATGTGGAAGAGGGGAGGTTTGTTGCTGCATACTTTCAAGTCATTTCCAACGTATGAAAACCCTAAGGTGAACCTATCATAGCATTTTCTTGGCAAATTTTGTTCAGAGGGGGTTTGTCTTTGCCTTCCTCTGAGACTGAGATTATGGGATATGCCCAAGGGTCACCCAGTGGGTTTCCATGGCTAAGTGGGGATTTGTACCCTGGTCTCCAAAGTCATAGTGCAACACTCAAACCACTATACCACATTGGCCCTCAAGGGAGACACACACACACACACACACACACACACACACATCCCTCAAGGGATTATGGGAGGAAGGGAGGGAGGGAGGCTAGTTGGCTCTAGAGCTGCATTAAATTTCTGTATTCTCTCTAGTGTGTTACGCTGTTATGGTCAGCCTTTTTTTTTTTAAAAAAAATTAATACAATAAAAGAACACCAACCATGATTTCCAGCCAGCTAAACTTTTCTTATATTACCTCTCCTCACCTATAGCAGTATCTTACATATAGAACTGCAAGTAGGATTGAACCTAGTACATGTAATTCAGGCACAAATGCTTCAGACATACAAGAAAAAACAAAACAGATTCACCCAAGACTATTGTTTCTGGTTTCTAGGTATGGGTGTGACAGTTGGACAGGAAGCCAAAGTTTGTGCCAAAAAACTACTCCTCTTTTGAATTTGCATGTTGTTCAGTGCAAAACTAGCTATTTTAAGGGTTTGTGAAGTGATTTTGAAAGGAAGAAAAGAGCAATACTTTCTGGCAAAAAATTATTTTTTGTGATACTCTAGATAGGATCAAGTAGTCATATTTTGACAGTGTTATCACCCTAATGCTCCCCTGCTATGCTTTTGATATGTTATTCCTATATTGTTCTACACTTTCTGTTATCACAGTGTTTTCACAATAAAATATAATGCATATGTACTTCATTTAGAGGTGTACAAAAATATTACCTCTTAGAAAGAAAGACAGAAACCCCTCTTAGGCATCCAGTAAACATATGAAAACTTGCAAATATAAGTCTTGTCCAGAGAAAATTGGGCATTGACTGTGAACTCAATGAGATAATGTAATGTTTTCTATTGGACTACAGCAGGTAACATGACAGAATGAAATTCTGGACACTGGTTAAAAAAGTCAGAAAGACAGAAATTCTAGCTGCAGATGACAATAAGGGAGATTGTGTAAGAACTGCAGTGGGAGAAGGGGTGGAAAAAACTGGGGGAAAAAGTGACTAGGATAGTCTAAGTAGGATTTTTTTTCATTAGAATTACAGTCTGGTAAAATGCATTCATATACTAAAAGGATTATAATATACAGAAAAATTGTCCCTTTTTTTTTAAAAAAATGCCTGGATAGAGTATTCCCTCAGTTATTAGGCAATAATTTATAAACCTAGGGTTCCCATTACTATGAATTTCCAAATCCTGCATTTCAAATAGGAATTGATCCTGAGGAATTAGTGAGGTATCAAAATGTCCCTGAGAACAAAAATAGGGGCAAGGGAATTAAAGAATACATTTTGCTTAGAATCATTCCCAATATATTGGTGGGGTACATCAGTGGCTACTAAACTTAATCTGTGTAGTGATTTGTGAAAAAGAAAGATCACAAATGCACACCTTTATAGGAACATGCTCATTAGAGTTCAGTGTAATCAAGGAGGAGTAGCCACATGATTTAATGAGTCATACTGAGGAGGAAAAGAATAATTTCCACAAAGTTTTCAATAAAAAAGACACAGAAAAAAAAAAGGAGATAGGTTTATATCATCCAGGGCCTTTTTGTACTATACTGTTACAGTGCTATTATTCCTCTTTCAACATCCAGCAGAATTTGGGGGTTTGTAGTTTTCTGAGGCCAAAGAGCTCTGTGGCTGAGAATTCTAAATGACCCTCCCTAAACTGCAAACTCCAGGATTTCATAGGATATTGAAAGTGGAATAATAGCATTATAACAGTGCAGTGCAGAAAGATGCTTAGTAATTAAGAAGAGTGTTTTTCTCCAGAGGAATTACTGTTTAAAAAGTAACTCCATTTGAACAGAAGAACCCCAGGCGAACTCACTGTGCGGTCCTCCTAGCCTAAGAGTTGTGTGCATGCATATTGCTTGAGAAGGGAATTAAGGCAGAAGAGGAAAACATTAGCTTGTAAAAGGGCATTAATAAGAAAGGCACACTGTGTCTTCCTTAGATGCTTCCTTGATAAACGCAACATGCTGTTCTTGGCTGTCTCTTGAACTTTGCTGGAAAGGGGAAATGTAATATATATAATGCTATCTTAATTGGGATACAATTCTTTAGAGTGGTCTTTGTTTCTATCTCAGTTTCCAACAGTATAAATCATTGTGCAAGTAGGATGTAGCTGCTGATACTGTGTATGCTTTGAAAACTGTAACATGTTCTGAAAACAGCACCGATACTTGCTGCAGTGGGGTAGCATTCTACTTTGGTAATAGCCAAAGAGAAGGAAAAAGACAGCCAGTATACTTTTGAACTACTCTCTACGGATAACAACCAGAGGCTGAAACATCAGTTTCTTGGGTTACAGTTCTCAGAATCTCCCAAGCAGCATGGCAATTCTCAGACCTCCCCAAGCATAACTTTTCCAGAAGCAACTAATGTGTGTGTGTGGGTTGACTTTTATCCCCAGTGCAGAAGTGATGCTCTGCTTTTCCCCTGAAAAAATGTCCATGATGGCACATTCAGGGCAGGGGTGTAATTGTTTGCTAATTTTCTTTTTGAAGGAAGCAATGAGAAACCTTACCTGCTATTCTCCTGTTGTGAGAAACTTTTTGGAAAATACGACATTTTCAAAGACAATTTGCAGTTCAGGACTTATGCATAATATGTACAAGCACTAGTTTTCTATTGAAACAACAAGTTTTGGTGCAGAAAAGAATTTCTGTGCAGAAATATTATTTTCTGCCTAGAAAATGCAATTTCCTGTGTAGAAGGATGCTATTTTTTTTTTTACAAAACAACCATGTGCAAATTTTGTATAGAATAAGTCCCAAACTACAAATATTCTTTTCCGTCCAGAATTATTTACATCCACAGTTTGAGTTCCTGAGGGAATACACTGTCCTTCTCCTTGCTGCTAGGCCTTTTTTCCATAGCAACCGCCCTAGTCCAGTACCTGTAACTTATTCCCATATTCCCCAATCCAATCTGTATTCAGATTTGTTAACATACAGAGGTATAGTGTCTGAGGGAATACACTGTCCTCTTCCTTGTTGCTAGGCCCCTCCCTAAACTGCCAACCCCAGGATTCCATAGAATCTTCACAGCCAGCCAATCCTATGAGGTCTTCTCGCCTCACGCAGCCAATCATATGAGGTCTTCACCTGCCTGACACAGACAAACACACAGGCAAACATTGACTTTTGTATAGCAGATAATTTTTAGGGAGTAATTCATTTTTCATTACATTTTATTACCTTTTGTTTCCTTGTGCAGGAAGAAACTTTAAGAGAAGAAAGAGTGGCATTAAAATTTGAGGGAAAATTGCAAAAAAATCTCATTCTGTAAAGCAGATTAAAATGCCCTTTAAATGTAACTTTCAAAAGTAACTAGAAAATGTTGCTTATTCTGTAGTGAAGAAACTCTGTTTCTACTTGTTACATTCCTTTTGAAATGTTACTTTGTCATGACCTTGTTTAACTCATTGCAGGAAACCATGTGACTTGTAACTCTGTTTTGCATTATCTTTTCACATAAGAGCACCAGTGTGGTGTAGTGGTTTGAGCATTGGACCAGGGTTCAATTCCCTGCTCAGCCATGGAAACCCACTGGCACATCACACACTCTCAGCTCCAGAAAATCCCATGATAGATTCTTATTAGGGTCACCATACATTGGAATTTACTTAAAGGAACACAACAGTAATAATATTTAGAACTGCAGCATTTGTATACCACTTTGCAGCTTCAGGATATGAATGTGACTAAGTATGTTTATGCGAGTGTGCTTTAAATACAGTAGTAAAAATCCCTTGTCATTAATATGTTCCTTTTCCTGTGCTTGTTTCTGAAGTAGTACTTGAAACAGAAGGCGAATGTGTATTTGCATAAAATACATGCATAAACTATGCATGGGCCTTTCAGCACTGTGTCCCTAAAACTCAGCCACTGTGCATTAAGGATATGTACAGCATCTGGCTTACTTCAAGTCAGCAGTGTGAGAATCAACATAAAAATAGTTTTAGACAGAGAAGGGGGAAAAGTGGTCTCTCTGTAATTAAGACCAATTTAGATCTAAATAGCATTTTTATGGAACATCTGTAATTCTAAATCCACATGGGTTGTAAATAATTCAAGGGAAGGCAGAATTTACAAGAACTCTGGAATTTGGTCTAGCTTCCCTCATAGCACAATTTTAGCTTGTGTTCAATAAGCATCAGTTCTAGATAGCATTTTCTTTCTCTCTCTCATGTACATATCCTACTTCTGTCAGGCATTTGTGAGGTTTAAGCAGATTAGCCCAATGTAAGCCTGTCATTAATGATCTCTAAAAGAAATGAAAGAAAAATAGACCTTTTGATGCCAGTAGACTTCCAATAATGATAGGACAGAGTTTAAATATTAATACCTCAATATCTGGCTCAAAATATATATTTCAGAGAGCCACTGCTGAAGAAGAGTGGGATGGGTTCTGGCCATCTCCTGAGGATATCTTCTGAGATCCATATGGAAGTGACATTTTCAACATTTAATTAGTTGAATATGTAAATGTACATATTTAAGAAATAAATTGTACTGACCAGTGGGCTGAACCAATATTTTTTGCCACCTTCATTCAATGTAGTACACAGGAGAGACAGAAATAATATTCATAAATATTTGAATCCTAGATGAAAAAGACAATCCCTGACTATCAGGAAACACGATGAGGAGATTCCTGAATGGACAGGAATCTTCAGAATATGTGGTTTTATTCCAAGAGTTTGGGGTTTGCTTTGTGTAGAAAATAGCATTTTCTGCACAGACATATTGTTTTATGTGCAGAAAAATCATGTTTCTGCTCAGAAAGTTGTTTTCTGCAAACAAAAAATGTGTGGATTTTGCAGAAACAATCCCAAATGGCAAATAGTCCTCAAAAATTTTCTAACAGTTGGACCTTTTTTTTTTTTTTGGTTATTGCCCATCAGAATGAAATCTGTGAAGATTTGAGTCCCTAGTAAACAGTGTAGTCTACTAAAATGCATGCTCTGGTAACTGATAAAGAACATGAACATCTTGATTTACCAAAGGAAATATACACATGAAGCAATTTCTAGCCAGTTCCATGGTACCAGACATATCTCCTTATATAAGCCTGCCTATGCTCTAAAATCTGCAAACCAAAGGCTTTCTCTTGTTCACACCACCATCTCAAGCGCATTTGGTGAGGACATGAGAAAGAGCCTTCTGAGTGTCTGCTCCCAAGTTGTAGAATTCCCTTCCCTGGGAGGTCCATTTGGCCCCTCCCTGCTGTCTTTGTGACAGCAGGTAGAGATCTTTTTATTTAAGGAAACATTTAGTTTTTTAGTATGTTGTGACAGATAGAGCTTTTAATGAGTATGTAGTGTTTTTATTTTATTATGTTTTAAATAATAATAATAATAATAATAATAATAATAATAATAATAATAATATTTATTTCTATCCCGCCTCTCCACATGGATCGAGGCGGCGAATGACATGGAATACATTAAAAACATTAAAACATACCCAATCCTCCCCACCCACCAACCCACCTAAAACAACCCCTTAAAACACACAACAATTAACAGTCAATCAATTAACTATTAACAAAGCAGCAAGACAATTGATGGGAAGCGATGGAAATGCTAGTCTCGGAAGGCCTGTCGGAAGAGATCAGTCGGATTTTATTTTATTTTGTATGTATTTTTGTATGTATTTTAATGCTATTTTTAACTTGTGTTTTTAAATCTAAGTTTATTTTGTGTTTTAACTTTTGTACTGAGATATTTTAAATTGTGTTTTTAAAACATTGTATGCCACCATGATTCCTCTGCTGGGAAATACATACATACATACATACATACATACATACATGCTAATACCCTCCATGTGAATCATGTGGTCCTCCAGATGTTGTTGGATTCCAAGTTGCAAAAATTCTAGCCAGCATAGTCATCTGGAGAGATGCAGATTTTTACATCTGCAATAAAGGAATCACAATGTATATATCAGGAATGTGTTTTTCACCTCAGTTGAATCCCAAACAGCAAAACAAATTGAACTAATTTCAGCACATTTGTACCAGTTCTACAGCATATTAGATTAGCTCAACTCAGTCACAGAGTAGAATGACACAGTTGAAAGTGCTTTGGGGTGATTCAGCAACTGGTATGTAAAAAATCCGTAGGCCAAACAGTGTTTCTCTAATGTGATCATATAAGGAAAATGGCAAGGTTGTGTGATGTGGAGAAGGAGGGGAGTTGAGTAGTATTCATTGACAGTTGTGACATGCAATCTGGAGTATGAAACTCACCAGCAGTCTCCAATCACAGTGCATGCAGAGAGGGATTGTGTGGGACAGTTGAAACTACATCATCTATCTCCTCTAGAATTTCTTCATTCTGTACAATTAGCAGATCATAAAACAACTGTGGTGAGAGTGGGCTGTTGATTTTCTGAATCTTGTTGAATAGGCTAGGTTTGTCTTTTCAATTTCTCTGCTTAATGGGCCTTTGTATATTTCAGGTAGCAAAAATTATTCTACCTCTTTCTGTTGTGATTCTGTTCTGTTGTGATTTAAGTGTTCTGATGTGGAGAGGGCCAGGGGGAAAATGTAGCATGAAATGAACTCTCAAGCCTGAGCATTCAACAACAGCTTTTAGTTCTTTTAAAACAAACAAACAAACAAAACAGAATTTACAGGTTCCTAGCGCAAACTCTCTCTCTTCCTCTCTTTAGGGTCTACTGTGCTTCCAAAGTTTATGGAGATATATGGGAAGGTATCTGAATCTTGTTTGGGACATGGAGCCTGGACTGGAATTCACTGGGTCCAAACAGTAACAGATCAAACTGGGTCTAGATCTGAATCATAGGAGTAGCTGATGGATCTGCCACCATAGATGGAAAATCCAGTCTAGATTTTACCAGCATTCCTCTGCATATGTTATGAATTGATTGAGAGTTCTGATGGTTCTGGATTTTAGGTTGTGCCCTGGTGGAGACCCTGTTCAGCTCAGCCCACCTGTGGGAGGAGTATTGGTGAAATCCAGAATGGATTCTCCCCAGCCCCTGGGATAGCAAATCTATCAGCTACTTGTGCTGACTTGGGCTCTAGATCAAATCAGGTGACCCCTGGACAGGCCTACTAAAGCATGACACAGCACTATTTGTATACAAGTAAAATTCTTCACCAGGATTTTGTTCCTGCTGTTGTTGTTCCCTCCTCCTCCTCCTCCTCCTCCTTCTTCATCTTCAAGTCATTGCCAACTTAAGGTGACCCCAAGGTGTCGCATGGTTTTCTCAGCAAGATTTATTAAGTGCAGGTTTGCGAACACCTTCCCTTAATACTGAGATAGTCTGACTTGTACAAAGTCAACCACCCACTGAGTTTTCAGGGCTGAGTGGGGAGCTGAACCATGGCATCCAGAGCCTTACAGCAATGCTCAAACCACTGTACCAAACTGGCTTTCTCTACACTATGCTGGATTCGTACATTCCCTTTAACATAGGCACACCTATGACTGGGGTGAGTGAGTGGAAAGGGGACTTGGACAACCCCCAGCCTGAATTTAGTGCCAACATGGTCTGGACTAAGTCTGCAGGGCAGAAGAGCCTCCTCACTTACTACCTGTTTCTACTCTTCAAAGTGTTTTCATCTCTGGCTTTCTTGTAGAGCTAATTATCTTACTTTCTTTTTAAAAACAATTTGGGAGGTAAAGGCTTTCTAAAGATTCTTTTCCCATCCACTTTAGCTAAGTCAAGAAAAAATGATCATAATTGTGAGTTCCATTTTCTTTTGCTCCATCAGCCCTCCAATAAATTGGATTCAAGAAGAAGGTTTAATATGGAATCAATAAGCTGCAGTTTGAACCCAAACCCATTAGAGTTTTCAGCTCCACTTTCTGCCTAAATATAGGGGGATCTAATAGTTTCAGTTCCAATTACTATGGCTATAATTAGAGACATTTACCTAATTACCTATTTACCCAGTACATCAGATTCATTGCAACATGGTTCTGCTTTACTGAATATGCCAACAAAGATTCACACTTCTCAAAATGACCAAGAGAACAAATGCATGTTTAGAAAGATGTTCTATAGTTCAAGCTCTAGCTGGATGATGTTATGCTGTATTAATGATAAAAACTTCACGCTTCTATGACATGGACACAAACTGAGAGGACAATGACTTGTGGGCAGAAAAAAAAAGAGATTCAAGAACAACAAAAACTCTGTATTTATCTCCAACACAGATGTGATTAACTTAGCCTTTATGTTGATTACTGCTCTGTTGTTCTCTCTATTCCTTCCATCTCCTCCTTCTTCCCCCTCTTTTTCCAAGGTTTTGGATTTCTCATTGCCTCTTCTAGTTGTATCATTTTCATAGTACTTTATATTTATTATGGCATTTCAAAATAATTTTTTTTTAAAAATTAAATCTTTACCCATTAGTATTTATATGTGAAATTTGTCTACCTAGTGACTCACACCATTCAAGATGTGATTTCATAAATCAGTTCTAATTGAGATTAATCAACAATATGCAGTTAAAGAAGTTCCCT
Source organism: Cyclura pinguis (assembly GCA_030412105.1). Classification (NCBI taxonomy): domain Eukaryota; kingdom Metazoa; phylum Chordata; class Lepidosauria; order Squamata; family Iguanidae; genus Cyclura; species Cyclura pinguis. The sequence goes on along the minus strand of CM059601.1, from coordinate 234,181,042 downwards.
CCAGTGACCATGGACCATAGAGAAGTTAGCCATTCCTCACTGAGGCAAAAAGATACAGACTGGTGAATACTACTGCTGCATATGTGTGTGTGTGTGTGTGTGTGTGTGTGTGTACCTTCAAGTGGCCTGTTGACTTATGGCATGAATTTCATGAGGTTTTCTTAGTCAAGGAATACTCACAGGTTGTTCTCACAGTTGCTTCCCATGAAATACAGCCTACAGCACCTGGTAATCATTGCTGGTCTCCCATCCAAGTACTAACCAGGGCTGACCCTCCTTAGCTGCCAAGATCAGACAGGATCTGGTGCCTTTAGAGTGATCAAGCTACTATTGTAGTTCTAACAAACCATAAATAAATTGTATGGTAAGGATGATCAATCAAAATAAATATATTATTGCTTCCAGCACTTTTCTGAAGTAATCTTAAAATTGGGAAAGGAATGTATCCCTCATGCCATTTTTGTGGTCCCCATCCTCCAATACCACCACAGTACCAAACTTCAATGACAAACTGTACTTCCGGAACATTTTCGAGGGCCTTCCCCTGTTTGCCAGTTTCACTGATGCAGAAGAATTGCACGGGATATGTTAAAATCAGGAGTTTAAAGAATGAAGGTTTCCTATCAGAGCAGTACATACCCAATTGTGTAGCAGTGCCACTTGTCATCATCACCCTGAAGGATGAGGTGCACTCTGTTTTATAACTGTGCTCTGTGACTAACACTGACATTTAAACACATTATATTGTTTTATGCTTACTAGGTTTATTTTTACTTTTACACACACACACACACACACACATCTGTGAAATCTGATGCTTATCAAAAATACTTGACATGGAGTACTGAATTCTATCTTAGAATCACTACTGTGGGACTCATTCTGTTTCAGGAACCCTGCTGAAGTTAGGGAACAAATACTGGATGGACATGTATGTTTCTCCCAACTTAATTAATTTTGAGATCTTACAGATTCAGACTTGTATTTACAGATTCACCTTGATCCAGATGCTGTTGCATACAAAATTATGCACAGAGACTGAGACCATTGCTGGTGATATACATTTGTCAAGGAATACTTGTGCTCAAGTACAATGTATTGCAAAGATGTAGGTACAATTGGATGCTTCGCATTCTAATGCTCACTGCAGTTCAGTTATGCACATACACCCTTTCTTCCCAAATCCAGTGAGGCAATTATTGATCTAGCAAAGTAAACATAGGGATGCGGCAGTTTCTACTAAGGTTGTATAAAGGATTTAATTTTGAATCCAATTTGGTAGTTTGGATCAGGATCCAGTTCTACTAACAGGCTTCATTTACATGCCTAAACAGTCATAAGGAGCTAATGCTGTGTATATAAGGTGCTGTGAGGTAGCTTGGCCCAGCAAATTTGCTGATTACAGTGAAGGTAGATACTTGCAGCAATTCTGGGAAGGAAATTAAAAGACTCAGCATGCCATTCAACAGCTGTGTACCCATCACAGTCTGCTACTCCTAACACAGAAGAAATAATTGACTTCACAGAATCCTACCCCATAAGAACTGTGATTGGAGAGTGCTGGTACAAGCCTTTCTCCTCAGAATCTCACTGTCATGGCATCTTGTTTATATGGTCACCTCACTACCCCTGCCCTTTTTTTTTAAAAAAATATCTGATCTCCAGATCAGCCCCTGTACTCCAGAGCAAAGTTGGTCCATTCTGTTCTCCTTAGTAGCCCATAAAAATGGATCTGAATCAACCCCATCAACTTCATTATTAATGAGTCTGCTGAATCAATTACACCTCTCTAATAAATCCTGCTCTATGCCTTTGCATAAGTTTAAAAACTTGGACACTGCACCTAACAGATGAAAAGTAAAGCATTCATCATTATTGTATCTATAATTGTTTTGCCCGTACATTGCTGTTTGGTTGGAATTAAAGTGTCAGAACTCCCTTGCTTGGAGTCAAATCTTGTTAACAAGGGAAGCATAATGGTGCTGTTTCCTATTTTCAGTGTCCCCAGGCAGTTCTAAAGTTACTTTGACAGGCTGAAAAACAATTACTGTGAAATCTTGACTAGCCTGCTATTTACTACACTTGAGCAATTCCCATACTAGTGGCACTGATTAGTTACAAAACCAGTGGGAATGAATATAGAGATGTTTTAAGCCGTCATGCTTCCTTACGACAGGTACGTGGGTTGTGAGGCATATCCAGCATTTCATTCTCTGTTAATTCCTATGGTACAACCATGTCTCAAACTGAGTTACCCAGAGGCTAGGTAATAGATTCTTAACACTGAAGCCTATAGAACCTGCAGCTGGCATTTAGATCACAGAGAGAGTCAGAAGATCATTGGACCATAAGTTTGCTTTTGTTTATGCAATCAGGTGGCAAGAAAAATTCACTGTTCCTCAAAAGAAGATTTAAGGACTGGAAATAGTGCTTCTCACTCACATTCATGATTGCAAGAACATGTAAAGTGAATAAATCAAGAATTAAAGAAGCAGTTTCTTATTCTGTTATAGGAATGATGATTTGCAATCAGCACTAAGAAAATAGAGGAAAACTACATGTTTAACAGGCATGAATTATCCAGGTTTCCTCTCATGGTATGCAAAAGAGTAGGAGAGGGGGAAAGAATAGACAGAGTTTCTACATCGGATTCATAGCTAAGTAAAATAGCTACGAATGGCCTAAACAATCAACGCCCTGAACCCACCTGAAACTCCAGGGACCTGCTCCTCCTCACACTGTGGCTCAAGGATGGTAAAGTGTTGCCTATATCTTCCTGAAGTACCCCACTTGAATGCATTGCAGACCTATATCACTCAGGCCAGCTCTTGGAACTGAAGGTGGATTTCAAGGATCATTTATGATTTTGGCAATGGTGCCACATTCTTGAATATGTAACATAGCTGAACATGGAGCAATTATGGATCCATAACTGTAATGAAGGACACTAACCAACATTAAAATAGAAATTCACTATTAATAATATTGCAACTGTTTGAAAACTTACACTTAAAATGATAAAAGCAGTTAAATCAGTATTTTTTTAAGAAATACAGCATTCTCCTAAAAGACCTTTCTTCAAAATAAATAAATCCTACACTATATAGTAGACATATTCATTGCCCTACCACTAGATACCAATGCACTTTGTGACCTACATCTGTTGAGTGTATCCTTGGCTGTTTTTTGTTTTTTGTTTAAAGTTTTTAAGCACTTTTCTGCAACACAGACTGGGCTTCTACTAATCTGTTTGTTCATTGCTTGGACATATGGACACGTGCCCCAGTTTTTAATTGTGAAATACAAGAAGGCATGTAAATCTATATGGCAGTTACTCGCGAGGGACATGTTTATAAGAACTGTAAAACTGTGTATGTATTTGAAACATCAGGAAGGTCACAATGAAATGCATTCACGTGGGGCACAGAATTGCATGCCAGTGGACCTCCATTATAGAATCTCCAAGCTGGACCATTGTAAAATGTCAACATCCTTGTTACTTAATGAAGCCACTACCAAAGAATGTGTCATAAACCCATATTAAAATACCAAATGAGCTAAATTACTATCCTTTCCACAAAGTACTTTCCCCCTAGGATACACACAAAGAGTACTGTCCCAGAAAGGTAAAAAAAAATCTAAAATTAAATTTTCTGAGGCTATTTTATCTTGAGAGCCTCAGAAACAACACAGCTTCTCCTGTAACAGATTCATTTATTTCTCCCAATAGTAGTAATGAGCTAATGCAGTATGTGTAATTAATAATGCTTTTCCTACTGAATTTTGCAAGCAGTATTTGTCAAATTGTTCTGTGTTTTCTGCAAACAATACACTGCATAATGTACACATTTCTCTCTGGAGCCGCTTGTTTAGGATATTAGCATCAATATTTTTCAAGTATTGACGTTAAATCAGCATAGATTTTTATGCTTCCTTTGAGTTGTCCACTGAATCTAAATTTTCCATGCCAATAGCATACTAACAATGTATTGGAGCTGAAAATTTTGTGCCTTCAAGGTAAGAAGTTTCATCTGACTGAAGGAGATTGTGCCATTTTCTGCAGATCTAAATTCCCAATTTATGCTACAAAGCAGTGAAACAGAAAGTAACAAGTATAGATTGATTCTATTATACTGTAGCTTAATAAGACAGCATACGTTTCTATGAGAAAGGATCCAGAATTAATTTTTGACATATCCAAGTAGGGTTGGGAAACACCCTGTACGAGACTCTGGAGAGCAACTGCTTGTCCATGTAGACTGCTTCAAGATCTTTTGCTTTTTTAAGCAAAGGACAAGATGGTACTCTCTCTCTCATTCTACAAATGGAAGCAACCTAGACTGTTTCCTTCAACAAATGAGGGCAGCAGGCTAGTTAAGGACAGAGTGTGTGGCACACACACATTTCTATTTTCCAACTACAGGCAATAGCTGTAGCGATTGCTACCTCCAGTACCTGCCTGATGCTGGCAGCAGTCCTCCAGGTAGACCAGAAGTAGAAATCATACAGCCTGTGAAAAATATGCAACTGTTGGGAAAGCGTCCAATGAGGCCCTTGGCTTTCTGGAGCCTCTTTAGAAAGTACCAGAAGAAAATTCCAATCACCAAAAAGATTACTTCAGGTCACCACTAGATGGACTGATATAGTCCAGAGGAACAGGGAATGTCGTGATAGAGAGTGCATATGTACAGCAACTAGCATTGACTTCAATAGATATAGGAAATAAGCTAACCTTTTATTATAGGAACTCCATTAGCGATAGGAAAGCTCTGTAAGGGTGTTAGGTAAGCTAAGCTAGAACAGGAATTACTACTTTTGGAGCAACAAAAGAGCAAAAAGGAAGTGGAGGGAAGGGGTGCTGTGATACCTATGAATATCAATGTAAGACAGCTTACAATAGGTGGATAAGATGTGAGGAGATTTTAGGGCACTGGAACACTAATTAATAACCCTATCACTGTTGCTTTCTCTAAGACACATTAAACTCTGCAAACACTGAGCATTGTTGCATTTCTGACATGCCTTCTCAACAATGTGCATACAAGTCTACAAGATTAGTTTTCTCTTGTAGATGTTGGTACCAGTCTCTGGGTGATGGTTTGGTAAGGACATCTGCAATCATGTCTTCTGTTGGACAGTATTGTATTTCAATAAGACCTTGTTCACATGCATCTTTTACGAAATGATATTCTGTTTCAACATGCAAAAGCTAAGGAGGGATCTTCTCTGTCTGACCTATGTTTATGCATGGTTGTCTTCAAGTATCAGTGTTGACATAGAATCTTGTGCGCTAAAGTCCAACAATATCATATGTAGCCACTTTCACTGTTTATGTGCTTCTGAAGGTGAAATACATTCAGCTGCAGTAAAGGAGGCTGCAGCTGTCTTTATATTTTGTGTAATCCAATCAATTATTCCATCTCCATAAAATAATAGATATGCAGTTATAGATTGCAGGCGGTGATGTCATTGGCTCAGTCTGTATCTACATATCCTGTTAAGCTTAGGGTTGACGGTTGCTTGTAGTTGTAGTTTCAGGTATGCAGTTCTTTTCAGGTATTTGGCTAGTTGCTTCCTTGCATTCCAACTATATTTTATTGTGAGTATTTTTTGGCAACTAGCCTTGCTTTATATCTCTGAATTTTTCCTTCTGCATCATGCTTGCTTTCAAAAGCTCGCTTGCATATCACAACTCCTTGTGGTAGTTCTGTGAGTGTCCCAGTCCCTTTCTTCATATGTTTTGTTCTCCATACCTCGTAACATCCTTGTTGCCCTTCTCTGGCTCCAACAAATCTATATACTTCTTAAAATGAGGCACCAAAACTGAACGCAGTGATCCCGATGAAGCCTGATCAACCCAGCGTACAAGGGTACTGTTAGTTCCCTTGACTTGGAAACTATGCTTCTATTAATGCAGGCTAAAATAGCAATTGCTTGCTTTGCTGCAGCATCACGATGCTGGCTCACGTTCAATTTATGTTCACAATAATCCCAACATCTTTTTCACAAGTAGTGTGAAATCTTATATCTTATCCTATACCTGTGTATTTGATTTTTGTGGTCTAAATGTAGAATTTTACATTTGTCTGTATTCAATTTCATTTTATTAATTTCTGTCCAATTTTCTGGTTTATCTACTTCCTTTTCAATTATTTTCTGTTTTCCAATGTGTTATCCACCCCCCCCAGTTTTGTATTATCTGCAAATTTGATAAAGATTCCTTCCATCCTGTCATCTATTCATCTAAAGAGATACGGCCCTAGGACAGAACCCTGAGGCACTCCATTGGAGACTTCTTTCCAGTTTCAAGTGCAGGCATTGATGATGATTCTTTGAGCATGGTTTTCCAACCAATTATGGATCCATCTGATGGTGTTTGTGTTTATTCCATATTTAATCAGTTTGCTAATCAAAATATTATGGAGTAACTTATCAAATGCTTTGCTGAAATCCAGATAAATGACATTCACAGTATTCTCATCATCTACTATACTAGTGACCTGATCAAAAAAGATATAAAGTTAGTTTGGCATGATTTGTACTTGACAAACTCATACTGGCTCCTTCTGAAAATGCATGTGTTACCCTGACTTCCTGGGGTCCCCTTGTGGATGCCTTGATTAGCTTCAAAAATGCCAAAGTTGGGGAAATTAGCGGAGCTTTGGCTTTTAACAATGCAGAGGGCAGGGCAACACTTAGCAAGATCTTTTACCCGATGTCTACGGAGTCAGTCCATGAAAGAACCAGGCTAAATGGTCAATCAAATGTTTTATTAAAAATATATATTCAAACACACACACTTAGAGGCAATTGCTCATGCAAGCACACAAGGACTATCGAGATGGAAAGATGTGAAAATTGATAGGGGAAAAGTGGAGGGAATTTGGAAGGGGTGATACTGCACTTGTCCAGAAGTCTTCGACCGGGGAAAAAGACAAATGGAGGAAAACTCAGTGCAGAGGCTGAAAGGAGTCTCAACTAACAGAATGACGGTCTGCTAGTCAAGCATGGGAGAGCTCCAAAATGGGGTCTCAAAAAGGGGGTCTAGTTATAGGGTGAAACATGCCTCAAGGGCAAACCCTTCCCTGGAAAGGATAATGGTTGCGTGATAGCTGCTTAACGGCTGTATGATGACCGCATGATGTAACTGGACCTTGCTTTGATATGTCTCATTTGTTTCAAGCATTCTGGGGGAATCAAGCAATCTCCCCAAGGTATTGTTGTCGCTGATGACCCATTACCTGTGCTTACATGTCTTTCTGAAGTTTCCTATGGAGATATGACAGGGGAAGTTTCAGGTCTTTTGTCTGATCACTAGCCTGGCTGTCTACGCACCAGCCCGGTCACCTCTGGCTTGGATGCATTTTAATATTAAAATTATACTCCCTGGGATGGGGTCTGCTAGCAGGGGTTATACATGCACTTGTTAATTCCTCATCTAACTCTCATTTAATAGACTTCAGTTGTTCAATAGCATCTTCTAAATTAGATTAATATTCTCTAACAATTTTACCAGTTTCCATCTTACACAAATCAATTGTTCTAGCAAAGAAAGACACTCATTAGCTCCTGATTTCTGGTAGATCTTTTGAAGAGATACTAACATTGACTAACATTGATTTAGCAGTCTTTTCATGTCTAACATTTCTAACATAGCTATATGTCTGCTCATCAATAGTACTGGCTATAATGAGCCTCCAGGTCCTTGATCTCCCACTCTGCAACTCTGTCTTCACTTGTGGCCCTCTGTTCCTTGCAAATAGCCAGAAGTTTGGTTCTTGTTAGCCCAAGCTCAATTCATATTGAGAAGTTTTTGCCTATAAGTTTGGGAATTGTCAGCTCAATGCTTCGAGACATTGCCATGACCTTTCTTCTCACACATGGCCTGTTTCTTTGACCTACTTTAATCTTCCTGCAAAGTGCTCACAACAAACTTTCCTGGGGCCAATAACCTGATAGAGAGTGTATATATGCAGCAACTACTATGATTAAGCAGCATTAACAGCAATGGCTATAGGAAATTAAAAAAAAACAACAACCTTTTATCTTAGGAACTCCATTAGAGACAGGAAAGCTCTCTATGGGTGCCAGGGTAAACCTTAGACCAGAGACTGTTAATAACTCACAGTTGAAAAGAAAAGGGGAGAGAGAAAGAATGAAAATTAAATTCAGCATCAGCTAGGCCCTGGTATGATGAATGTTTGTCTGGTTCCTTTTCTTCTCTGTGGCCACAGCTATCAGGATAACATGGAAGGTAGACCTTACATTCTTAACATATTCTTAGCCAACTTGAAATATTCCTTACTTTCTCAAACATAGGACATGAAACTATCTTTGCTCATGCTGATGATGCTTACAATGATAATAATGTTTCAAAACTCTTTTCCCTATAGGTAGCCAACAACTACTGCCAGGCTATGCAGACTTGAATGCAGCTCTACTACATGCTTAGAGTTGTAATTGGCAAAGGAGTCTCCATAAACACAACAAGCATAACTTCCTGGTTTTAGTTATGACCCACTTCTTAAAGGATGGGGATGTCAGCCAATCTCTGACTCTAGGAAGCCTAAAATGTCATTGTGGAATGAACAGTGACTTCAGTCAATACAGCCAATCTCATACTCTCAAACTATCCTGATTTGGCAATGACCATCCCAAATAATCCCGTCATTGCACTTTTTCAGTTGCTTTTAAAATGTCCTAGTTTCTTTCTCACCCTCCTTATGCTTTCCCCCTTTGTTCTCAGCTTACTTAAATTGCTGCAGACTGACTTCAAAAGGGCAAAAATTATTTGTACTCAATTTGTTCAGCAGTGGGGAGAGGAGGGCTGGCACTTGCCCGTCCAAGTAGGCTAAGAAAAAGTAACCTGCCACATCTTCTCCTCGGTTTTATGTTCTTCTTTATTAATAGCTTTTGCCATCTTCACCACTCTCTGATGGTTTAGCATTGCTATTAAAAGGTAATCAATCTCTCTGGCAGTAAGATCTCATAAAGAGAGACTGCTATTGGGAGAAGGTGCCTTGAGTCTGTTAGGTAAAACCTAAATAGTTTGTCTCTTGAGAGGTACCTTAACTCAGACTGAAACAGAAACCTTTCTCACAGAGGAGTATCTAGTGTAAACAGTGCCTACAGCAAGCATGGAAGTTGCACCCCTGCCTCCAGGGCCAGCTTCCTCCACCTCCGTTGCTGCCACTAAATGTTTCAGCACAGCTGTTTTGCACCCCCTGGCATTGGCACCCAGGGCATGTATCCTATTTGCTCCACCTTAGATATACCTCTATTTTCTCACCACCAGGAGCTCTGTGGCATAAGTCAGCCTCTACAGCACATGGATCTCAAAGCCAAGCAGAGAACAACATTTGGGGGATAATGTAAGTTCTCTCTTTGGCATGACTGCCATAATCACATACCAGGTAGAGCTCGGGAGTCTGAATTTTAAAGAAGTATGCATGTGGAGGTCTAAAGGTGTTCCCCGGCTAGGACTTACCAGCCAGAAGTCTTTATCAAACGTCACTTTCCCTCAGCTGAGGCTTCAGCATTCAGTGTAATTCTGGCTTAGAGAAAACTGTGCATTTGTTCTGGAGACAGGGTGAAACAGAATCATGCAAAGCTACTCTTAAGTTGGTGGGCTGTAATTCCAAAGTTCTATGTCTGTTCAATTTTGGGTGGTTTCAACATACCATTCTGTCCCATGCATCTGAAAACTAATTTTCCTACAGTATACTGTATGTTTGGGAAGTGTCACTTTTTAATGGGATGCCGCTGAAATTGGCCGTTGGGGAACAAAGCAGTCTGGAGTTTTGTGCCAATTTGAATGGAGTTAAAACTTCACATTGAGTTAAAACACTGGGAGACAAGGGTTCAGATCTCCACTCGACTCCCCCCCTGCCCCCACAAGGCTGTACTGTAGACAGGGTTTGAGAATCATTATAGAAATATGCATCATTGGGTCTCTCTTCTATTGTCCAAGATTTGGTGGCATAATAAAAATAGTTAAGCTTCACTTTTGGATATAATGTGTATAAAACTGAGACCCAGTGTGGTGTAGTAATTTGAACACTGGACTGCAACCTTGGAGGCCAGGGTGTCTGAATTCTCACTCAGACATGGAAACCCACTGGATGACCTTGGGCAAGTCACACTTTCTCAGCCTAAGAGGATGGCAATGGTGAACCCTCTCTTAAGGAATCTTGGTAAGTTGACTTCAAGGCAAATAACAACAACAAAGGAAAAGGAAAGGGGAACTGGGGGCTTTAGCCAAAGGTCAGAGCAGAGAGTGAATTGGATCAAGAGCCTCCCTGAGTCCCAGTGTCAGGGAAAATGCAGGATATAAATAAAATGATAAATAAAAGGCCGTTATCAGAGTATTTCCTAGCTTTCCCTGAGTATAGGGATTGGAACTTGGACCTCCTGTACAGGGCCAGCTCTATTATTAGGCAGAATGAGACAAAGTAACAGCCTCTCACTCTTAATCCTGACTTCAGGCCATTTTCCTCATCTGGAGGACAGAGCTATATACTCCACACAGCCTGCTGTGTAAGTTGTTCTGCTTCCCTCTCTCAGCTGTGGGGGGAATACTATTCTGTTCTATTCACTGAGGTGAGATTCAGACACTGTCAGCTTCTGTAGATGGAATGTCTAGGAAAAAAAGGGGCACCACCTTGACCTTTGCTTCAGCCACTCAAATAAAACTGTACACACTCCTTTGCAGAACCATATAATTGCCCAAGGAGGATGTCCCATGCCTGGAAGACTATAGTGCAGTGACAAGGTGGCAATGTCACTACTCAGCATGCCAGAGGCTTGAGAATAGATGAAGCAAAGCAGAAGCAAAGCTTGAGCGAAGTCAGTGACCCTTCAGTATGCAGAGGTCTCAGAGGAGACACAGTTAGGGTAAACTTTTCTGTACATTACATAATTGAATCCATTCCAGATCACGCACAACAGCTTATTTCAGAGTTTGAGTAGATCAATAAATTCATTTTGTACTCTACAAAAATTATTTTTGGAATAGAATATGAGGAGCTGTTCTTTTCCTCTTTTACCCCATGCTGTTTTGGATCCATTCCATCACAGAATTTCAGGAATAGTTGCTGCGTGCAACCAAATTACAGTATCCTTGACATAAAGGCTCAGGCAGATATAAAGTTTAAGAAAACACAAATGAAACCCTAGTAGATTTTAATACTTTTTAAATTTTAAAAGTTTTTTTAAAAAAGTTATCATAGTGAAATGTTATATAAAAGAGAGTCTCTCTTTTTTCCATGGGAAACTAGTGTAAGCTACTGGTTTCTTCGGACACAAAAACTTAAAGAACAAAATGATAAAGAAAATTAATGCCAGCTTTTCAACAGCTGGTACCCAATTAAATTAGTGCATCAAGTCCTAGGGTCCTAAAGTACCTTGTCTCTATTAAGTTTTTAACAACTAGATTTATTATTGCACTCTGAAAGGATTAGAACTATTCCCTTCTCACTTATTAGATCAATTTTTCCATAATAAGAAGAAATGCTTTTGTTATTTCCAGCTTTTTCTTTCAGAGTTTTGTTTTTTTTAGGGAAAAAAAACCAATTTAGACATAATTTGAACACTCTGCATCACCATGAACATCACTAAATCAGAATTCTTGTGCCCATTGCTGGAATATTCTAGCAGCCAATATTTTGGGCTCCCCATAGGCATATACTGAGGATGGAAGAACAACCTGGAGCTTGCTCTGAAAATAAGTCAGGCTCTTCTGCATACCCTTGGAACACTGAAGAGCCACCTTCAGGACTGATTCTTGGGCAGGAAGTTTACCTTCTGTTCCATTTTCTCTCTCTCTCAGGGGATGAAAAAGGCCAAAGAGACGGAGGCCCTTATCACACCTTACCTGGTTGCAGAGACATCCAGTGTGGGTACCAGTGTCAGCTCTGCTAGGAAGGGAGCACAACAGGAGCACTCCTCTCTGCACCAGCTGCCTCCATGTTCCAGGAAGTGCGATGGCCATGCCTCTTCCTGCCGCAGCACAGCCAGGTGCCTTCCCAGGCTGCGTTAGGGCAGGAAGTGCAGTCATTGTGCTTCCAGGGCCTCTGCAGGAAAGGTAAGTGTGGGCATGCAATGGGATGGCAGTGTGATCACCATCATTGAGCAGGAAAACCTGTCAATGATTTGTGGTGTGATTGCATCACCTGGAGATGGAGGAAGGACGGGACCAGGATGACATCATGCATAAATGTTGTTGCAGTCCTGACCTTCTCCCATCCCTGTGGTGGACTGGGAATGTAGAGCAGAAAGGACGAGAGTTGCGGGTAGGTCAGGGCTCAGTTAAGAACAGAAGAGTCTCAGTGGGTTTCCTCTGTCCACTTCAGAAAAGTTGGGGTAAAGCATCTTTTGCTACCTGTGGAGTGTTTCCTTATTAAAGAGACAGATTTTTTTTTGTTTGTAGCCCAGGACTAGCCACCATTTTACATTATCCGTAAGGCATGGAGGAGATGGTTGAAAATATTGGTGGCCACCATGAAGAAGGAGTGAAAAATAGTCTGAAAAATTCTGCAAAATGAGGTTCTTTTTCTTGGGGGAAAAAAGCTTTGGCGGGGAGAAATTCCAGACTGAATAAGTTTCCTGAGATTTTTTGGCTCATTCTGCCCTTTTGTGCCCATCTTACAAAGCTAGTATTAGACCACTAAGACTAATGATAGTAATGTTGGGAGTTGGGAGTGGAGAGAAAAGGAGATACGGAGCGTTTTCCATTGTGGAAAGTGGTGTGGAGGAAAGGACTAGAGATTCCCCATTGGCCCCACAGTTTCAATAAAAAATAGAGCCTGCCTCCTGAATTCAGTGGGAGGCCTGCTGAAAGTGGCTTTTTTTGGTGGGGGGATGGGACTTCTGTTTTGTCCTTAACTAGATTTTTTTTTTCTCATTCAGTTCATACCTTGACACCAACTGAGCAAATTTGAACTAGAAGGCAGCTATACTTTGGATATTTTCTCTTCTCACGAATCTGTAGTGCAATTTTCTGAATATAACAAAGGCATACACAGAAATACATAGATCTTTGAAGGAGTGAGAGAATTCCCTCCCCCAATCCTTCTCATATTTTGGATGGAGATGAACTAGCAGATTGTAGCCTGCTGCAAGTACAAGCAGAATCAAGGTGCCGACACCCTTCACAGTGTGCCCACCCTCCACTGCTAAGTACCCCTGTTTCAATTACTCAACCCACCTTTATTCATTCTTTTTATAATGCAAGTATTCAAGGGCTACCTAAGATCCTTACTTCTATTGTTAGGCTTATCTCTTGTTCATTTCACAGGTAGCACAGAATCCCTTGGTGATCTTATCTTTTAAAGATTTTTTTATTGAAGTCTCACAGCTCATTACAGCATTATTTTCTTCTCTGACAATTTCCTCACAGGGGAACTTCAAAATGGAAAGTGTTAGTTGAGGCTGTTGTGTGGAAATCAAGGAAGGTGATATTTAGCATCTTTTATGTTTTTTTTGTATCCAAGTGGAATTCTTATCTTACTATGTGCCTTTCAGTGAATTTTAAAAACCTATCATCTTTTTTTTGAAACCTCCCATGATGTTGTAGACCTCGAAGATAACTCCCAGTGTAATCCTTGTGAGACAGCTTTTTTTCTTTGACATAGGGTGAATTTATCTTCCTGGCCTTTGCTATTGAGGAGATTTTGCTTTTCATACCTTGAGCAAATGCCAAGGTAAAACTAATTGGCATATAGGTATGGCCAATTTAATAATTAAATATGGGAAATAGCAATCTAAACAACAACTTTTATTTTAGCATAAGATAGCCATAAATTAAATCAACTTGATGGCACTTAACAACAACAACAGTGCCAGTTGCTCAGAATGCAGAGGGCAGGGTCACTTTTCTTGCTGGTATTTTTGAAGAAAAACATTTAGGATATGTTATTTTCACCTACATGAATTCAACAGCTCAGATATAATTCCTGACTGCAAAAAACGTTACAGTAAAAGAGATTCCATCTGAACATTAGGAATAACTTTCTGATGGAAGGTACTGTTTGGCAGTGGAAGTTCATGCCTGCAGATCTGCCGGGGGCACGCTTCCAGCTGGCGAGCTTCTCCAGTTGGTGGAGAGCCTCCACCAACTGGAAGCTGCCATTTGGGACGCCGGAGGACTGTGGAGCAGCGAGCTCGCGCTGCTCCACATGGCGACGGTCTTACCCGGCTTTAGGTAAGCTCCGTTTTTGGGTGTTTTTGCCCGTTTCCCTCCCACATGTGGAAAGGGCCTGTGTCTTCTTACATGGCAGGGGACTGGAGTTGGCAGTGCTTGAGGTTCCTTACAGCTCTATGATTCTAAGAAGCATAGCAGGTCTTTAAAACATAAAGTAAAGGTTTTTAGGTTCTCATGTAATGACAACATTTGAGCACGCTAATGGGAATGCATAAATTTCAGTTCGTACTTTGTAAAGCTGTTACTTAATATTTCATTTTTTACAGGAACCCTCCATACACACACTCTCCTCCTCTTTAATAGTGTATAGAAAAAAAACTACAGAAGTGTGAATTCTAGCTATCCCTGGGATACATGAAAAATAGTTGTGTCATCTAACCCTTGTGTTTCAGGAGAGCAATGCTATTTTAAGATTCAGCCAAATAGCTTAATATACCCAGTCTTGCCTCAAGTACTAAGCTTGAGTCACCTAATAAGCATTTTACCATGTTTAGTACCTAAGTGCATATATAGACACAGGCAGCATTTGAAATGTGATGTACTTGTGGGTGTGGAAGTGGGAAAAAGTGGAATGTATTGCTAGGTGGACTGAAACCCCACTACCTCAGACAGGAGAAAAGGAGCAGGTGGAAACTGTGGGCCTCTCCCTGGCAGTGGAAGGATCTTTACTGCCTCTTTCCAAAGAGATGGCACCACATCAGAGAACCTTGCCAGCCTGGCATTGTAAGAATCTAGGAGATGAAGTGATTGTTAGCAGAGATGTACTGAGTGGAGATGTTAGATGAGACACACTGGTTCTTAGACCCCACGCAAGTTACTTTTTTTACTTACAGTTCTCAGAAACTTCCAACTACTATGATCACTGGATATAGATATATTGGTGGGTGGGTGCTTTTAGGAATTGAATGTCTGAAAAGTAACTTTTTAAAGCCCAGGTGTCACATATATGGATGGCATAGCATGTCTGGATATAGTCTGAAAGGAAGAAATTGCACACTGGGGGTGGGAATGACAGGAGAATAACTTTTATATAAGTTGCTCATTTTCATGATAACCTTTAAACAAAAAGACATTACTAACCAAATTAGTCCTGAAGAAATATGGGAGTCCTTTTCCATTTTCTGAAAAAGGTCTGGGGAGGAGGAGAGTGATTTAAAAATAAATTAGCACATTTCTTCATGGTGGAGAAAAACACATGTTGGACACTGCAGGAACAGCTTTATCACTGCATCTCATGATCTGTCTCCTTAGCTGTAAAATGGGACCATTGAAAAAGTAAAGGCAAATGATTTTTTAAAAACATTATTTTCTTGTTTAAGTATAAAGACAAAACTGGTTAGAACTGCAAAGACCAAACTAACAAGCCTATTGTAGGATTTTTCCGTACCCAGATGAATAACTGAATAACCTGGGACTGTTAAAGATATGTTTCTTTTATTGGCTACAGTACAGAACTTTGTCAGGCAATCTTAAACTAATAAATGGCCCATGGATTGTGGCTATGATTTGTTGGTTTGCTTGTCTGACAAGGTTTTTGTCCCAGATATAATGGGAATAATTGTTATGATCTAGCTTCACATAAAAAGCTGTCAGACAATCTGGTAAAACAAGTTATTGAAACACTGGAAAGCTATAGAATATAAATTTACACATAAGGTCAGTAGCAAATAGAACATCTGGAGACAGTCTAAAAATGATTGCCTTTTACGTGGTTTTGGATATTTTGGCTTGATTTTAAAATCTCACATTGGTCACTGAAAAGCAGAATTAATGTTTAACAGGAATTACTTTGCCATGTGCAAACAATTTATGACATTCTATGAAGTGGCTAAATTCAATACATAATCTGTCAAAGGCATGCCTATGTATAGTGATTTATTATTGTAATAAAAATGAATGCATGGCAGTGGGGAAGAGCAAATTAGCTGGAATGTTACCAAATGTAGGCATTTAACAGGTAACCTTGACTTGTACTTTCATGATGATTACAAAAATGATATTCATGTACTTAGCCTGTCCTTCTCTCAGTCTACTGAGTGGTTGTATCTATCCATTTACAGCGATGCTCTCTGTTCCTTACTTTCCCGGATACTGCCTGACAAGACCGTTGGTCTTACTAGTCCCAAATACTGGTCGCAACACTGTTGGCTGTACTAACTGGGAATAATGGGACTACAGTCCCAAGAATCCTAAAATTGCTCACTTATCACAAAGTAAACTTTTTGAATGCAACGAGTCTTACTTGCTAGTAGACACATTTAGGCTTGCAGTATTATTTTCTTTGTCAGTTTTTGAATTATATTAGTGAGAAATTGGGAAACTGGTGAAATGAAATTCTTTTGAGCCTCCATTCTGGTTCTAACAGCAGCCTGACTGATGGAGAAGACTGAAAAACTGATCACCAAAGCATTATCAATCTGTACAGTATATGTATATTTAATACAGAAATTATAATGATTTGTAACTAAGGCATTTTGTTGCACTGTTCATATTGCAATGATGCGTCAAATTGCTTCTAATATCTTTCTGTGTTGATCTGAAAAAAAAATTATCGAAACAAGCAATTTGCTAGAAGGCATGTAAGGTTATCTGGCTACCTGTTCCGTTAATCTCAATAACAATGGGGATTGAAAGGAGCAGACCCAGCTCTGATACTGAGCAGAATGAGGAAGCCACTTTTAAGAGTCATGAAAAAGCAGCAAAGTGTTAGTTACTCATGAATTATTATAGTAGTTTTGTTGCTAAGGAAATGAGGAAAGATATTTGTAGGAATTCAACCTCGACTGCTATAATCTGATTTGCTTGGGTCCTACACACAATGACGTTGAAGGAGCGGTGCTTTTGGGTGCTCTGCCTCCAGCAGTCTAGAGCCACTTAAGCACCTTGACTGCAACACATGAATTAAAATAAAGGTCACTAGAAATTGCTGAAAATCAAATTTTGAAATGTTGCATGAGGTGGATGTGATGCATCATCAGTGAGAGTGAAAAGGAAAGGGACACAAGGAAAGGAGGAATGGAGTGAAACAAGAGTGGGCTTGTTTTCTGCTGCTCCAGAGACCAGGACAAGGAGCAATGGATTCAAGCTGCAGGAAAGGAGATTCCACCTGAACCTCAGGAAGAACTTCCTGACAGTCAGGGCTGTCCGGCAGTGGAATATGCTGCCTCAGAATGTGATGGAGTCTCCTTCTTTGGAGGTTTTTAAGCAGAGGCTGGATGGCCATCTGCCGGGAGTGCTTTGAGGGTGTTCTTGCGTGGCAGGGGGTTGGACTGGATGGCCCCTGTGGTCTCTTCCAACTCTACATTTCTGTGATTCTATGAAGATATGTTTCAAGACAGAGAACTGCACATCTGGATTGAGGGAATTAATAGTAGCATGCTATTCTGCTTTGGTCAGACCTAACCTACAATATTATGTCCAGTTCTGGGCACCATATTTCAAGAAGGATATTGACAAGCTGGAACATATCCAAAGGAAGTTACCAAAAATGGTAAAAAGCCTGGAAACCATGCCTGTGAGGAGCGGCTTAGGGAGCTCGGTACGTTTAGTCTTCAGAAAAGAAGGTTAAGAGGTGACAATATAGCCATGTTTATATATTTGAAACAATGTCGTATGGAGCATGGGGCAAGCTTCTTTTCTGTTGCTCCAGTAACTCGGACATGGAACCAGGGCTTCAAACTTCAGAAACAAAGATTCCATCTAAGCATTGGGAAGAAATTCCTGACAGTAACAGCAGTTTGGCAGTGGAATACACTGGCTCAGAGTGTGATGGTGTCTCCTTCTTTGGAGGTTTTTAAACAGAGGCTGGATGACCATCTGTTGAGAGTGCTTTAATTGTGTACTCCTGCATGTTATGGGGTTGGACTGGATGACCCCTGTGGTCTCTTCCAAATCTATGATTCTATGATACTATGAAACCCCAGAAAATTCCATAGAATGTTGCTTGGAGAGGTGAGAGTCACCATAAGCATGCTAGATGCCCTTTCTGTCTTATCAAACAGGCCAGAGGTGGGCTGGCTGAGTGGGTGAAAGGGCAGTCAGTGCTTCCTTACAACAAGGCAGCATTTCAAATTGCCTAAAGGAGGCAGTTGAGAGGCCTTTGTTGAAAAAAACTATTCCAGAATCCCTCTATAATTATCGGATACTTATCGGCCAGTGTCCAACCTACCATTTTTGGGCAAGCTATTGGAGAATGTAGTGCACTGTCAATTCCAGGGACATCTGGATATAATGGATTATCTAGATCCATTTCAATCTGATTTCAGGCCTGGCTATGGTACAGAGACAGCTTTAGTCACCTTGGTGAGTGACCTATGCAGGGAATTGGATAAGGACATATGTTCCTGTTGGTTCTACTGGAACTCTTGGCAGCTTTGAATACCATCAGCCATGGTATCCTTTGGAGCTGCCTAGCTGGGATGGGACTTGGAAGCACCATCTTACAGTGTCCCCATTCCTTTCTGGAGTGGTGAACTGAGGCTGTGGTGCTGAGGGACTGCTGTTCAACCCCTTGCCCATTGGCCTGTGGAGTCCCCTAGGGTTCTGTTTTGTCCCTCATACTGTTTAACATATACATGAAACTGCTAGGGGAGGTTGTCCAGAGTTTTGGGGTGTAGTGCCATCAATATGTGGATGACACACACCTCTACTAGTCTTACCCACCCCAATTCAAGGATGTTGTCCTAAACCAATGTCTGTCGGCAGTAATGGACTAGATGAGGGCAAACTGAAATTAAATCCAGACAAGACAGAGGTGCTTCTGGTCAGTCAGAATGCAGATCAGGGAAGAGAGATTCAGCCTGTATGAGATGAGATTATACTCTCCCTAAAGACACAGGTTTGCAGTTTTGGGATACTCTTAGACTCAGCTTTGAACCTGAAGGCCCTGGTTACTGTAGTGTCCAGGAGGGCTTTTGTACATTTAAAGCTTTTGCAGCAATTGCCTCTGTTTCTTGAGATGGCAGATCTGGCCATGGTGATACATGCCTTAGTTACATCCAGTTTGGATTACTATAGTGAGGTCTTCTTGGAGCTGCCTTTGGTGAGTGATTGGAAACTGTAGCTGGTCCAAAGACCTGAAGCCAGACTATTAACAGGGGCAAATTATAGAGATCATACTATGCCCCTGTTGAGAAAGCTCCACGGCTGCTTAGGTTGTTAAGAAAAATTCAAAGTGTTGGTTATGACCCCTAAACCCCTATATGGCTCAGGTCCAGGCTACTTGCCAGACCATATCTCACAATCAGCCCAGGCTCTGAGATTATCAGGAGAGGTCCTTTGCTCAGTCCCACCACCATCACAAGCACGGTTGGTGAGGACTCAAGACAAGACTTTCTCAGTGGTTGCCCCTAGACTCTGGACCTCGCCTCCCCTCTCCTTATTGTCCTTCTGGCAGCAAGCTAAAACCTTTTTATTCAGACAAGCTTTTGTTTTTTACGAGCTTTGAATCGTTTTAAATTAATCATTTTAATTCTTTACTGAGGTGTTATTTTTTAGCACTGTAAATAGTTTAATTCTATTTTAATATCCACTTTTTGTATGCTTTTTTGTTTTTTAAAAAAGGAATTGTGAAATGCTTTTAGTCCCAATGGCTGGAAAATAGTGGAATAACAACAACAACAACAACATCGTGGATTTTATGAAATGGAAATATAGCAGTTTAAGTTTTTTAGCTGATGATTTTGTGATGTTTTATATTGTGTAACTGGTAAGTAGAAATACATTAAATAAAAAAAATATTTAAAAAGCTGGATCACAGAAGCATGAATGTGAAATACCTGACAGTGGGTACAACCTGAGGACTTTCATACAAGTGGCTCTGTAATAGAATTTTGGGTACAATGTGAGCACATACTTTGAAATACCACCCATACACAAAAGAATTATCTGCATCATGTACAATTCATGTGTAGAAAAGACCTATAGCTTCCAGCATTTTTTTTACACCACAATATATTCTAATTCTGCTAGTAAACAATGCAACAAACTATTTCTAATGCTATGTATTATATTCAAATAATATGATTTTTCCCCCTCTGATCACAGGCTAGTATTAAAATGGTAGCTGACATTCTTGACTTTCAAACAGACTTTTCTAAAACAGCAAGGGATCTCACATTCACCAAGACATGACCTTACATCAACCGAGACAGGGACATTGGGATGCATTTGAGAGACAACTTTTGGCTACACTGTCTTACTGTCATCAGTGACAGCAGGGTTCTGTTCAGGCAGACAAGCATCTGCTGGCATCTTGGAAAATGCTGCTGTTTTGTTCATGAACTTTTATGCTATAGTTTTCTCTTCCCCTCTGTGATAGTTCTTATGTAATGCTATTCTTAAAAAGTCATTTTTTGCATGTGGAGTCCAACTAAATCTATAGTGGTCATATGGAGATGCCCTCCAGTGATTCTGATAAGTTTTGTTAAAATTTTTCTGCACATTATTAATTGTTACTCTCTAAATTTTCCTTCCTTATATTAATGTTATAACTTGAGAGTTTGGCTTTTATTTTCTATAATCTTTCATTATTATTTCCATGTTCTGCTGCTCTGTAAATGTTAGGTACATTTGAAAAGAGACTTGGCAATCAAAAAAAGAATATTAAAAAGAATCAGGTAAAGTTAGCAAATGAGGGTGTTTTTTTTTGACATTGTAGAAGATTTACAACTAAGAGATCTATGGAGAGCAAAAGAAGATAATAAAAAGTCTTTACAATTTTTCTCTGATAGGCATAACTCATAATCTAAGATAGATATGATCTGCATTTCCAATAAGTTAATAAATAGAATAAGATAAATAGATATTTTAGCTAAAGTTCCTATCAGACCATAATCCAGTAGTAATGTACTTTAAGGGAGGACAGCAGAGGTTTAAGTGGAGATTAAATGAAGCATTGCTATACAGAGAGGATTTGGTTAAAGAATGTGAAGGAAAACTTTGAGTGGAATCTAAATAATGAAATGGAAGGTAGGATAGTTGTAGTGCTAGTATGTTGTAAAATGGTAATTAGGGGTATTTTCATAAAAATGAATACGGAGTGGAAAAGGAAAAAACAGGATAAGTTAGACAAAATAGCAGAGGAAATAAAAGTTAAAGAACAAGAGTTGATCAAACACTCCACAAGTAAAAAAAAGAATCTAACCAATTAATATTATTACAAAATCAAATAATAATGTTAATGACAGATGAACTGAAAAGGAAGTTAGATTGTGTGAGGCAAAGGAGTTTTGAATAAGCTAAGAAGCTGTGGAGGTGGTTAACACATAGATTAAGGAAAGAGAAGACAAAAAGAGTAATTTTAAAACTGAAAATTAGAAGTAGAATTCAAATTGGAGATAGAATACAAAAATATAAGAAGAAATGAGATTTCAAATAGTAAAAAAAGGTTAAATACTTGGGTATAATATTGATGACAAAAAACCAACAGCTGTATGATAATTACTACTTAAAATTCTGGGGATAAATTAGAAAGGATTTAACCAAATAGAAGGAGTTAAATTTGTCATTGACAGGCAGGATATCGATTATTAAAATAGTAGGATTGTCCAAAATGGTGTTTTTATTTCAGACAATATTCGTGATCTCCTCAAATTCCACCTGTACAAAACTGGCATAGAGAGAGAAGGAAATTTCTATAGGCAGGGAAAAAACCCCCACAAGAATTTAATGGAAATCATGGATAGATGCTAAGGAGAGAGGGTGCCTAGAGTTTCCAGTTTTTTTTTAATCATTTTATTCAAATTCAGATATAAAACAAACAATTATAACTGTCAACTTATTTGAAATATTTCTGATCTTCCACACTGATCTAGATTTCATTATCAATATTTCTTAACGTGCTTAAAATATTGTACTACATTTTAGTGCTATTATTACTTGTTGATTCTTACATTTCCATCTCCATATTCCCGCTTCATGATATATATCCTGTAGCCCCCTCATAATTTATCTTAAATCATGAATCACAGGTTTCCATCTGATGGTACCCAGCAATTACCCATTACAATTTGCCATTCTTTTTGTATCTCTTTGTCTGATTTCCCTTTTAATCTCTGAGAGACCGAGTTTCCAGTTTTAAGATTATATTAGGAGGCTTAGTTAAGTTTGGATGAAAGAGTGGATCATATTGGAAAATAAAAAGGCAGTTGGAACTGGAAGGTCACGAGTTGAAAATGGGATGGTATACCTATCTCTGGTATGGGAAGACTAAGGCCATTTCCATACTGGGCTTCTGAAACGGTGCAGAGCGACCTGAGGTCTTCTACACCGTAGAGTGGACTGGCGTGGATTACTTTTTGTAGTTCCACACCAGAATCCACTCAGGAGTGGCCGGAACTAGCCGCGCTGCCTGTTTTTTAAAAACCTCTTTTTCGAGGTTTTTAAAAAGCACGGAGCGCGCAGCCCCGTGCTGCTCCGTCGCCCGGCTCCAAAGTAGATTTGCAGGCACGCGCAAGTGCGTGCCTGCAGATCTGCCGGGGGTGGGCTTCCTGCTGGCGAGCTTCTTCAGTTGGTGGAGAGCCTCCACCAACCGGAAGCTGCCATCTGGGACGCCGGAGGACTGTGGAACAGCGAGCTTGTGCTGCTCCGCGTGGCGACAGACTTACCCGGCTGCGGGTAAGCTCCATTTTAGCGTGTTTTCACCCATTCCCCCCCACATGTGAAAAGGGCCTAAGTTTAATGCTGGTTTTAAAAATCATATAATAAGAAGATCGTTAACTAAAATTGGGGAGAAATATAAAGATAAATTTGGGTCAAGGATTGTGGGTTGGCTATCCCCACAGGAATTGTTCTGTAGAAAAGAAATGGGGGCATTTTTTAAAGGAGACATTTTTGATAGGGGATCAGGTGACTTCGATATCAAACAAATGTTGTGTTTAGAGGAGGTAGGCAATAAAATCCAGGGGTTGACATAGTTTCAATTGATTAAAAGATTTAAGGAAGATATGGGTAAATATGATTTTGAGGAAGGTAAGACTGACTTTGAAAAGTTGATATGTTTAGAGGATGACCATTTGCTTGCCAAAGCTTAGAAGATGTTGCTGAGATTTGAAACGGAGGACAAGCAAATAAAAGAGGGCATGATACATTGGGTACAATGTATAGGGAGGAATACTGGATTGGCCCAATAGGAGGAAATGTGGACAAGGGGGTTGAAATTGAAACCTTAAGGAAAATTACTACAAAATGATGTATAAGTGATATATGACCCCTAGTAAGCTGTCTAGAACATGTAATGGTATAAATTATAGCTACTGGAAATGTAAAAAACATTAGGGATTTTAAAAATCATATTTGGTGGAAATGTAGAAAAGCAGGATATTGGATATTGATTTGGGAGAGGATGCAAAAAACAAAAACAAAAACAAAAACCACCTTCTAAAAAGAGATATAGTGTTCAGACCAGAATTGTTCTTATTGAGTATGATGGATAAGGAAAGTAAGAAAGACAATATAGGAAATTAATTAGCTACATGACAGTAGCAGCAAGAACATTATATGCAAAATATTGGAAAAACAATAAAATACCAAAAATGGAAGAATGATTGTATAAGTGGACTTGGCAGAATTAGATCAATTAACAAAGTTTATGGAAAAGAACTCAATAGAATCCTTTCTGAAAGGTTAGAAGTCTTTCATAGTTTTTGAGAGAAAAAGGAATGGGGATATTGTGACTATGGTATTTGAGGTTAGATAATGACATCGTAATTAAAGTATGCAAGGAGAAGTACTAGTAAGGTAGAATAGATAGGAGTTAATTATAATAAGTTGTTAAACACTTATAGTCAAACGAAAATGAGATTTTAACAGGTGAAAGGGGAGAGAGTAGTGGAACAGTACGATAGTTCTTGTGATATTTAATATACTGCATTTGCTGGCATATAAGACTCACTTTCCTACCGAAAAAATACTGTTCGAAAATGGGGTAAGTCTTATACACTCGTGTGTCTTATATGTTGGCAAATAGTATTTTCCCGTGTATAAATGGGGTGCGTTTTATACATGGGTGTGTCTTATAATGCTGGCAAATATGGTAATTTGTTCTAATTGTTTGCTTAATAAAGATGATTTATCAAAAAGAGAAAAGAGATGTGTTTTCCTGAGGAATCATAGGCCTTTTATGCACCACCCTCTTGTCCCACAATGAAGATGGGACAAGGACAGGATCGTGATAATGCTTCTGCATGACATCGTTGCAGTCCCATCCTTCTCCTATCCCCAGGTGGTGCAATCACAGATTAAATCATTGACGGGTTTTCCCTGTCAATGACCCATGATTGCTCCACCATCTTGGACTTACCTGTCCTGTGGAAGCTGCCTAAGGACAATGGCTGTGCTTTTTGCCCCAGTGCAGCCTGGGAAAATACCTAGCTGCTCTGTGGGAGGAAGAGACATGGCCACCGTGTTCCTTCCACAGGGAGCGAGCCCGTGTGGAGGGGAGCACTTCTATCGCTCTGCCCTCCTAGCAAAGCTGCTACTGGGATCACCACTGGACATCTTCACTAAAAGTTAGAGTGCAGAAGGAGCCATAGTCTTCACTGAGAGCCATCTACAGCATTTGACCCAATCAACAGAGTTGTCGTTAATTGCTATCAAATCAATTTCAACTTAGGGTAACTCTGTGAATGAGAGAACCCCAAGATCATGAACATCAACTACCCTGCCCAGTTATTCCAAACTCAGGGGCATAACCTCCATGTTTAAGTCTATCCACCTGTAATGCAATTTTCCTCTTTCCTACTGCCTTCTACCTTAGCAAGCATTATTTTAGTGACTAGACTGCCTTTATTTCAATTTCTCATCATCTTTCAGCTGGAAGCTATATGAAAGAAACACATCATAATGACAGATACATCTGCATTATGAATAAACAAATATTTGTTATGTCAGATATGTCTGCACTATAAATACATGCACAGATTTAGTGGTCATGATGAAGAATGGAGATAGTAGTTAAAATACGGCTTTAGTCCTACTTAGAAAGGACCCTTGAAATTAATAGAATCTGTCAGTCACAACTTCAGTCCCACAGTCATCTGATCTAAATGGGTCTACTTTTGGCAGGTCTAACAAAAGGTTCAGTCCCATAGTCATCAATAGTGAAAATATGAATGTAAGAAGCATAAAGAATGTTGGGAAGTAGAGAAGATAGGTGTAAGAAAATGCAGTTACCTATCTTATCCTAAGTCAATCTATCCTGCCTAAGAGACTAATTCCAAGCAACTGTTACTTTTTAATCTGCTACTTCTAAGCTTTGGTCCTATGTTTTAAGGGCTGCCCAAAAGCAGAGGCTGGGCCACAGGATGCACCCCACTGAGGACCACACTGAGGCTGGCACACACTTTCCCCCAGTCTTGGAGGACATGGCTGGAAGGTTGTGCACATCATTGTGCTTTTGTGTTGAAAATAGAAAATCTTGGTAATTGTGCATGAATGATGAATTCTTGATGATAACAGATCCTGGCTGGAATCCTATGGCGGTGCTACACCACCACAACTCCCAATTGTGCCAGCAGTTGTGTTTTCTCCAAGTGTGCATCTCGAGGAATCTACTGTCACTGTATAGAAGCAGTTCTGGTAATGCAACAGCCAGTGCCTTTCCACTACCCTCACTGCACCATGATTGTCTCTGTTCTCACAGTATTCTTATGCTAGGAAAGCATTAACTTTACTGGTGTTCATATGTGTGTGTGTGTTCCCATACTCCTAATCTGCTAGATAGCATTTGGCATTTACTCTGATCAGCTGTTAGAAAGAGGAGAGTTGGATATAGACATTCCCTCCCTTTCCCTCCCTAGTATATGTCTAAATTCTGCTGTTGCATGAATATTTCAAAAACGCATACATTCAGCCTTAGTTCTTTGCATGCTGAGTTGGACTGAAACAAGGGAACTGGGGATTCCAGCTATTACATGCATCTGACAAAATGTACGTACCTTCAGTCTCAGTTCTGACACACCAAATTGGATTAGAACATGAATCTTGGGCTTTCAAAGAGACGGAAAAGCCCTTTGACTTGTCAGGATCAAGGTAAAAACTTTTAGCACTTCTCCCCAGTTTCTTCAGTGGGTTTGTATAAAAAAACCTCATATCCTTCATTTCAAGTGTCAGAAGTAATAATAGAAAGCATATGCCTTTTGATGATACAGTTGATTATATCTTCTCCTTCTTTATTACAGCTAAGTTTATTTCTCTTGTTTTTTCATCTCTCTCTTATTTTCACAGTGCTGAAGAAAATAAAAGCAAGTTGACCAGAAGAGGCCTTGAAAGAATAGTATGTTATACTTTCTGTTTGTTAAAGTAGAGCATTGTATGAAGGACAGCTAACTAATCAGCCATAAGATCTTAGGGCAACAATCTAATTGACTGAATTAATCAGGATGGTTTCTGCAAAACTAGTTATCAAATTTGTGTGAAGGACTGAACACATTGCCTCTTTTCTTCCCTATTCTGTTCCCCTATACCATGCTCTACCATAAAAAGTATTACCGCTCCCAGCCTGACTAGAGAGGATGGAAATTACAGCAAACATATCTGGAGGTCATATAGTTGAAGAAAGTTGGGTGAGAGTTCATATACACACACACACACTTACACACTCTGCCACAGTGTCTCAATTTGAATATGCTAGTGAATGCATTGATGTATAGAAAATAAATCTAGACATCCAGCAGTCCATCAGCACATATTTTGATATAATTTCTTTTGTTATCCCAAACCATAGGTGCCAAGAGGGCCAACCCACAATGCCAGTACCTCTGTTTGAAAGTGGGAAATAATTAGCTCAAAAATGGGAGACCCGTGAGAGGGGGGTAACTTAGCGAGATTTTGCCACCAATGTTCATGGACTCTTTCAGGAAAGAACCAGCTGGAGAATAAAAATATGAACTAAAAATGTGTTTTGTTGACAAGACTTATACAGACATGCAAAAACTCAAACACACACACTCACACAAGGACTAGCTGCAGGAAAGGGAGGAAAGTCAGATAGAGGACGTTGAGGGATTTCAGTAATATTTACCAGTCTAGACATAAGTAGGCAAAGCAGTGACGTGGCTTAGGCAAGAACCTAAGGACGGACAGAGTGGCATTCAGAATGGTGAGAAACTGCACTGAGCAGCCTAAAATCAGGGGTATTTATACCAGAAAAATATCCTGGAGGTATGATTGTCACTCACGCTCCTGGCTGAGCAGACAGTGGGAGTTGCAACACAAACAATGAAGCCTGGATGGAGTTAATGGTTTTAGTATTTGGGTGACAAAAGGATAATGGTTGTCATAATAGCTGAGTGTTATGGAGAGGTGGGGAAACAGTAGGGAAATGCCCAGGTCTATAGGGACCAGGGTTGAGACAATCACAAAGACAAATTTGCTGAGAACTTCCCCATTTCAGCTCTGAGAATCCAGCTTGGTGTTTCATGCTATTGTATTCAGAGCAGTCATGCTATTGCCCTGAAACTGACTGGGTTTTTGCCTAAGAGGTAGGTGTGGCTGACCTGCCTTGCCATGTCATGTTTACAGTCAGTAATTTATCTCTCTCCATGTGATCTTTCCATCACCTCAGATATCATTTATAACAATGCCAATTAAAATAGTGCCAATATTTTCCAATTAAACCATGCCAATCACAGGGGGTGTGTTGTGCCATAATACTTTAATGAACCGTAACAATCAAGATAACAGCTTCACCTCTTGCCTCCTACTCTATGTCTATATTTAGCAATGAGATTATAAATGGTATATAGGGGAAATTTGTGAGTGGTTTTCATACCACTCCAAGAATACCCCCCCCAATTATTTTTTAGTCTGCATGCCAGTGTGTTCGTGGTCTATGATCTGCTGCTGCAATGAGGGATGTAGTCTGGCACTCCTGGTCCTGCCTATGCCAGGAGCTACCAATCTGGTTACCTTGGCAACAGGTGGCCATGTTCCCTCTTCTTTCCATTCAGCATGAGAACACTGTATGGATTTTGTTTCCCTTCAACAATGGTAGGCAATTGGTAGGCAAGATTTGATACAGGGAGTGATGTCATAATCATATTAGCTATGTGATCACTGATTGGTTGTAAGTATGTATATGGCACAAAGAAGAGAGCTGTTTTATTTTGTTTCTCATTAAATAGCTCTGAAGCAACTGCTGGCAGGGCTAGCAAGCAGGTAAATCAACATGAAAAATGTGGATGTTTAAAAGGCTTCTGAAATGGTTTATTGCTTAAAATTCTGCTCAACACTTAATCAATCTCATGGCATTAATGAGATGTAGAACACCTAATTCATACAATGCAAAGGAGAAACTCTTATAATTCTATAAAGTCTAGGACAGGAGTAGGAAACCTGATGTCCAGAAACATGATGTTTTGGTCCACAGCTTCGACAACCTCAGTCCAAAGTATCTGGGAGGCCACTAGGTTGACTGCCCTTGAAGACTGTACTGAACATTTGTGTCGTTATATTTACAAACTACTGATTTTTTTACCAAACATTGTACCTCCATAGTTTGTTCTCACAGTATTATGAGATGCTCACATAGATAATAGGCAAGTGGCTTGGTTCAGAGGATTTCCTGATAAGCAAGAGTGTTTATGCTTCCTCTTTTTCACTGGGGACCCTTTCACACTATCCAGTTATGACACTACAATTCCACTTTAACTGTCATTGCTTCGTCCAATGGAATCCTGGGATTTGCAATTTAGGAAGGAGCATGTAGAATTCTCAGACAGCCTCACCAAAGTCAAACCCCAGAATTTCAGAGGATGCAGCCATGGCAGTTAAAGTGGAATCATCATGTTATAATTGGATAGTATGAATATGCCCCAGGTAGATAACATTCCTTATGGCATGGCCAGACCATTCCATGAAGTGCATGATTATGTATGTAATTCTTTTCTTCTGCTCTGAGAAAGGAATAAGAAAAGGGAAAAGGAGAGGAACCCATGCTAATTGCATAGCCACACAATTAAGAGCTCATATGTGTCACCCAAAGATCATATTACCTGGATGGAGATATGAGTGAAAAAATCTTCAAGGGTTTTTTTTTCTTTTTTTGGCTAACCAGAATTAAATTCATATATGTGATGGAAAAAACTTGAAAAATTCAAATGTGGGAGAAACAAAAATTGTACAAGTTGCCCATCTAGGTTTAATGTTTTATATATGTTTTATATTAAAGGTCTGTGTATGAATTCCCTATTCATTCAGCCATATTAGTGCTGAGGCTGCCCTGTCTTAAAACTTTTATTCTGGAATTATCTGTACCTGTTGGATCTGGCCAATGCAAACAAGAGGGAAATTCAGTTTGTTTCATTTCTGGGAAAAAGAACATCGAAACGTACAGATGCAGATAGAAAGAGAGAATTTGAAGACGAATTTCATGTGTTAGAGAACTTGTATATGAGATAATTTTCTACCAATTAATGACTGCATCACCTAGGCAAGTGTATGAACTGTGACCAGTTTTGATTAATACTTGGATTTTAATATAATGTCCTTACATTTATTTTTCATGGAGTTATGTGCTCTTCCACGAAGCACACAGCTCACCTTCTGTCCTATAACTCACAACTGTGTTGACTTCTGCTTTGTTCCCACTCCTTTTTGTTTGGCAGAAGGTCTGTATATTCACCACTGTAACAGATTAAACTGATGTAAATGATTCATGGAGCATAGCAAACCAAGACTGCCACTACTGATCAGGAAACATCAATGTAGAGGCAAGTTCTCTGACTGTTGTGCTCTACTCCTCCCTCCGTAGCTAGAAGAAAGTAATGTCTGTAGTATGCAAATATCAAATGGTAATCATGTAAATTAGGTCTACTGCATTAACATACATATATTTGCATGATTTCATCCACTATTGCATCCTTCTCTCTTCCAAGTTTCGGTGCTAGTTTGTTTAGCCTCAGCAACAATAAATATGCGGATCTGTTTCTGACCAGGACTGCTTACTTCTTGTTTGAAAGCCCCTCTAACATTTTGGAGATAAAAATTGGGATATATGTGGCCAAGGTACATTACAGTGTGGTCAAGGTGGCAAAAGTTATTGGTGTGGAAGAACAGACAAGCTGGTAGAGGCTGCAGCAGTTTGCTTTGGACTGAGTCTACAGGGAAGGGTGGGATTTCACCCTTCTTCCCCCGGCAAACTACTTTTCCACTTTGAACAGAGTTGCTGCAATCGAAGCAAGCTGCGGGCAAAGGGGGGAAGTAAAGGGAAGAGAAAGAAACTGGAACACTTTAAAATCAGCTGAAAAAGTGGGATGAAAGAAGATTAATCAGGGCTGTTCCTGTCAAATTTGGACAGTGGGAAGGTATGCATCTTATTTATTTATAGTACTTCTGCATCACTTCCCAGTCCTCAATGGCTCCCGAAGCAATGAACAAATAAAAACCAACTAAAACTATATGAAGATAAAAACATGTTTAAAACACATTATAATACTCTTTAAAAGTGCCTAAAACCAGTCAAAAAACAGTTCTAGATTCCAGCTTTGAAACAGTTAAAACTGCAATTTCAAACACTGAATGCTATGTGAAACAGCATAGTTTTGGCTGGCTGCGAGAAGCTTAAAGTAATGAGACCTGACTAACTTCCTTTGGTAGGGAACTCCATAATCAAGGCACTGCTACAAAGTAGTTGTACCAACTGTGCACTGTTGTGTTGCATGCCAACTGATAGAGGTAACTGACACAACTTTAAGCAGTTGTGAGCAAGGTGCAAGGACCCAAGTGAGCATTTTTAAATTTGTCATAGATGGACTATGTCAAAGTGTTCTTTGATGAAATGTGAGACAGGATTGTGAAATATCTAAGTTTCTGCAGACTCAGAAAATACAGTTCCAAAGAAGAATGGAACGATGTGTTTGTGGCAAATGATTCATCATCATCATCATCATCATCATCATCATCATCGAAATGTGTAATGATTAAACGTGTATAGTCACATGTTCAAATCATACCTCTGCCATAAACCAAATTTATTATCAGCCCTCCCATACCCTCAACATCTACAGCATGGGACAGTGATATTGTCCCCATAATATTAACCCTACCTTACAAGGCCGTTGTGAGGATTACAAGATAATACACTGTATATGCTTGTGTACAAGTTGACCTCATGTATAAGTCAAGGGCAGGTTTTGGGGCCAAAAGTATGGATTTTGATATGACCCATAGACAGGTTGATGGTCATTCCATGGAGAGGGGAAAGCACCAGCACCACCTTGCGACCAGCTGCTGCCCCTGCTATTTCTCTACCCAGACATTCAAAAAGGCCTTTCCCCACTCTGTTTAGAGAAGGGGATTTTTCAAAAAATAAAAGTTAACTTACAATATTAACTCCCATCAATAAAAGATCCATTCCCTTCTCTGAGTACAGCAGCAAAGAGCAAGAGCTTAGTCCAGCCCAGAAGAACCCAGAAGAAGTACCAATCTCTTCTACTTTCTTGGCTCTCCTTTGAGAGGAAGCACCAAAGAGCTGCTGCCACCTTTTTCTCACCCAGACATTCAGGGCCAGAAGTAGCTCCACAGCAGAGAAAAGAGATGGTTCTTTCTTTCTGTCTTTCGTCTTTCTTTCTCTCTTTGGCCATTTCTGCACTAACCTGTTATAGTGTTGTTATTCGGCTTTCAACATCCTATGGAATCCTGGGGTTTGCACTTTCGGGAGGGGCCTTTGAGGCCCCTCCCAAAACTGCAAACCCCAAGATTCCATAGGATGTTGAAAGCAGAATAATAACACTGTAACAGGCTAGTGCAGAAATGGCCTTTCTTTCTTTTCTTTCTTTTATTAGAGTTAAAGGACATTACTTTCATAGAGTCATGGATAAGTTGACTCAGGTTTTTTGGGTCAATTTTTTGACTAAAATTTCTAGACTGATACATGAGTATACACAGTATATGAAATGCTTTGAATGCTCTAGAACAAGAGTGGGGAATGCATGACCCTCCAGATGCCAGATTCCAGTTTTTATCGGCCACATCACAATGGTGAGGGATGGTTAAAGTTGCACTTGAACAACACTGGAGGGCCATACCTTACTCAACCCTGGTGTAGAATGCTACGGTATATAAATGCTTTATGAGTAGTATTTAAAAACAAAGAAAATGTAAAGGAAAGATTCAGGTAATGGAGAACAAGGATAGTGGCTGGCAAGATGGACAACATGAGAGATTGGTAATTGGAGGAAAGTCTGCTGTTTCTCTTACACGTGCACATATGCACACACATACACACGTACCTGTTGTTTTTTAAGAGGTTAGATCCCCATTTGTTTTAGTATTTTTGTTGTTAGACAATGTGTATTTATTTGTAATTTTGACATCTGAAAGTCAGTTTAGACATTTATAAAATAAATAAGCAAAGAGTATAAACTATCAGGAAAATTCTGACTGCAATTCAGACCTTGTATCACCAACGAGCTTTGCAATTAACCTTGAAGGAAGGAAAGCTGCACTCACTGTTCTTCTTCCATTGTATCAAGCCATTTAGTCAGACGCCTTCATAGCTTTTATCTGAATGTGGAAGCTAATTATTGTTTGAGACTCATTGATGTGATTTCCCATAATCTCAGCTGTATTTGGTAGGGTTAAGGTACAATGACCCATTACTGTTAAATGCTCGTTAATTAGTATATAAATCTGACACCCCTTGTTGCATCTTTTGTTTTCAGTCTTGTATTGTGACAAGTGTTGTGTATATTTTAATTGCAGGGCAGGTCTTAGTATTTGCAAAAAGATGCAAATGGTTGCAAAAACAATGTAAGCACTGTTAGTTATTTTTCCCAATTATTCTCGGCACCTGGGGAGAAGTTATAGTGGCCTGCTCCAAACATTCCTTAGTTGATGAGGTTGAGACTGGGAAGGCCTCTGCTTTTGTAGCAGCATGAGCCATGCACAAAAAGACTGGCAAGTATACCAAGGTTTGCAAAACTACTCCCCCCAAAAAGGAACCTTTCAGGAAAAAGATTCTTAATGAGGCAGGAGTCTTAAATATCTCAAGAAGAAGTGAGCATACTCAGTGACCAATGGATGGTTGCTAACTGTTGGAAGAAAAGGATCAGAAAAATATACCCTTTGGGAGAGATGTAGTGGAGTGGCTGGAGCCCCAACCAAAAAGCACTTCATGCTACAACATTTTATTGAAGATCTGTGTTACCCTGTTTACTGGGGGTCCCATGAAGGACACCGATGTGCGCTCTCAAAATCAAAAGGTGGGGAAATTAGCAAGAGCACAAGTTAGCAATGCAAGAGGCAGGGCGACGCAGCGGAATCTTTTGCCCAGTGTCTACGGGGTCAGGCCAAGCCAAGAAGCATACTGGAGTTTAAGAATAATTGTGATCTTTATTAAACACAGATAAACAGTGTATGCAGCACACTTACACAGATAACTATATAAAAATAGAGGTTGGAGTGGGATAGAGGGAATTTTAAGAGGAGGTTGTTGGTTTGGGTGATACTACACCTGTCCTGAAGCCCGGGTAGATCACTGCAGAAGTTCGTAGGTGCGTAATCTCAGTATGTGAGACTGAGGGGAAAGCTAGCCGGATAAAGCGGCAGCAAGGCTGGATGGAAGTTCTGAGCAATCCGAGGAAGCTCTCAAAACCAGGGTTTTTTATAGGGAAAATATGACCGTAGGCTAGTCTGTACTTGAGGAAGAACAATGAGTTTGGGGTTGGAGACAAAGTCTCCGAAAGGTCAGAATTTAGCATGATTGAGTTAGGTCTGAATTGACAGTGAGATAGCCGGTATGCAACTGCAGAGTACTTGACAGTTAAGTATCCAGCTTGTCAAGTCGCCTGCTAGGGGCAGGTAGTTCTTTGTAAGCAGCGTGCATACATACTATAGTGTTTGCCTTTGAGGTCTCCTAAAGCTGCGATCTGGCTATTTCTGGCCTGCCTGGGTGGAGAATGGAATGTTCAGCAATCAGTGGCCATGCCTAGTTCTGTGCTTGTCTGGGGGCCTCACAAACACTTGGCGTAGGGTGGTAAAACAAGGCCGAATTATTGATATCAAAAGAGTATCTAACACCCCCCAAGGTCGGGCTAGCAAACGGTAATAACATCTGACTTGTTAATTGAATTGTTTCTTATAGTAAGCTTGCAAAACAAATTAAGCAAAGTTTTTAGCTCTTCAGTTTGTGGAATTAATAATGGTGTACAGTGGAAAAAGATCTGTTTGGTTTTGCCCCCAGCCATCAACGTGGTACTAGTGGTGGGACATTGGGGAACCTGTATAGCATAGCAGTTAGAGAGATGTAGGCACCTTCTGTGATGGAAAACCATGATCATGCTGAGGAGCATATACAATGGGTTCCTCCATGCTGAAATTGCCCTCCATGTGTGAGGAGCAGTGGGGAAGCAATGAGGAAGAGACGGTAGGGTTGGGGGTCACTCGGGAATAGATCTTTTGGGAAACAACTTTGTTCTTGTCTCTGCACTCCAATATGTGACAGGTTGTTACTGGGGGGAAAATACAGATAGACTCATAAAATATCACAAATGTCACAATTTCTTTAGGTCAACTTCAGTTTTGCATTTTCATTTGTGGCCATTAATTTTACATTGCCACAATTTTCTTCTCATAGATGGTTGAAAACTTTGGTGTCAAACCTGTGAGGACCACTATACACACGTAATCATGATTTGGCATACATATTCCCAAATGGAATGACAGTGTTTGCATAACTCTGAAAAAACTCTGCTTCTTGGACTGCCTGAGGTATCTAGAGGATTCTGGGAGCTGTAATCCAAAAGCGTAATGTTTCCAAGCTTTGAACTTTTGTGAATGTACAATCCTACCGCTGAAGTTTTGAATAAACCAACTGGAAAATATTAACTTTTCACTCACTCATTGTACAGAAGAGAGAACAGAAAATTGAGTTTGTTCATCTATCTACTAAACAGCTGGTTAGTAGGATTTCAGCCATTTGGAAAGAACTGTATGCACATAGACCCAGATGAACTACAGCTTTCAAGCATCCATTAACAACACAGCCACTTCTAGACTTCTACAAGTAGAAAGAACATATTTCCAACCACTTACCAGCAAGGATCACCTACAGCCAAAAGCTTAAGGTCTTGGGATATGTCATTTTAATAGAACTGAGAAAATGGGAATGTAACTGAGGTGTGAGAGGATATGGAAATATTTTTCTCCCATCTTCATAACACCAGAAGTCTGATACATATGAATAACTTTTGCCTGTTCAGGGGCAAGTCTCACTTCACTTAAATAACACACCTGCCACAATGTGAATGGAAGAAGTAAGTCACAACTTTTATTGGTTACAGCTTCTGATAAGGTTGGATCTAGGCACTGAAAAATTTGCCTATTGCTCAATAAGCCCAGCCATTCAGCCTGCTGCTGGAACCACCAGGATAACAAGGCTGGGATTCAACTGAGTGGACACCTGATGTGGTCCCCTTTCTACAAGGGGGTGTGTTACTGCCCTGGCTAGTACGAGCTTTGGGGATATTAAAAGATATCCTTTTGATATCATAATTCGGCTTCACTTATCTATTCCCTTCCATGTGCTTGCGAGGCCCCCGGACAAGCACGCATACAGGCTCGGCGGTTATTCGCTGTAATATTCCTGGATAATACAGGCAGGTCAGAAAATAGCTGACTCGCTGCTTTAGGAGACCTCCAGGCAAGTACTCTAATTAGGTATGCACGCAACCTACAAAAGAGCCTCTGCCCCGCAATGGCAGGTTGATGGGTAACCTATACAATACCCAAGTACTCTGCGTTTGCATACTGGCTACTCTATTGAGAACCTCTACGATAACTCAATCATTCAGATTCTGACCTTTCGGAGGCTTTGTCTCCAACTCCAAATCTATTGTTTTCCCCCAAGTACGGCATAGCCTGCAGTCACATTGTCCTTATAAAAACCCTTGATTCCGAGACCTTCCTTGGATTGCTCCCGAGTTTCATCCCGCCTTGCTGCCACTTTGCTTGGCGAGCCTCCCCTCAGCTCCACGTGCTGAGCTACATCGCACCCCAGCTTCGCTCTCTATTTTTCCGGGCTTCAGGACAGGTGAAGTATCACTCAAACCAGCAACCCCTCTAAAAATCCCTCTATGCCACTCCAACCTTTATTTCTTTAGTTATCTTGTGTGAGGGTGTCGCATACACTGTTTTGCTTGTGTTTGTAATAAAACATCATTATTGCTTCAGTTTCTGTGTGCTCCTTGACTCGACCTGACCCCGTAGACATAGGGTTCAAGATCTTGCTACGTTACCCTGCCTCTCGTAACGCTAAGCAGTGCTCTGAGCTAATTTTCCCCACCTTTAGTTGAGCACATTTTGGTGTCCCTCCCGGGACCCCCAGTACACAGGGTAACAGGTGCAAGAAAGGTGATCCAGGACCTTTACCAACTCACAAAAGGCAGAGAAGACCTCCACACATCTGAGCCCACCTTCTGCCATCTAACATGCCTGCAACCAAAGAAATGGTTAAGCACCCAATGCCTACAACCATTCAGCCTGCCTTGCCACCGTGTCCCTGCCCAGGGGAATTTGTGACCAATCCGACCCACCCCATGTCTGTGCAACTTCCTGGCATGCCACATCCACTATTCTCTAGCCAGGAGACCCCCTTCAGCTGTGCCTCTTGTGCATCTCCTCAGCCAACACATCAACAGTCCTGCTAGTCTCTTGAATGCTGCAACCATTGTTGTGTAGACCATGAGATCTGGGCTCTTCTCCACCAGTTCCTCAGCTTTTCAAAGCATTTCCTGTTGCAGTTAACTTCTCTTTGTGACTCCACATGCATGAAAGTGTGGCTGTGGATCCACACCCACTTTTGATGCAGTTCTGCAACTGGAAATAAAAGGCCTTAACACTTGTTCAGGTCCAATTCCAGCCAAATATACCCTGTATATTCCCTAGATCTCCACATTCCCGGCCTCTTGATTGTCCCTGTCAGGAAACTGCACTCTATAGGTTTCATTCCTGCTCCTGTCCTGAATGAGCGGCTGCCATATTCAGCTGCCAGGAACCCCAACTGCCTAAGAGCTGATCTTAATGCAGCTATTAGCAGAAACCATATGTGGAGCAGTGTCCAAGTGAGAAAAAAAGAGGCTGTTCCCATAAGATCGTCTTTCAATAAACCCATGTCATGCTTTTATTGGATAAGGACCTGAATCCTTCAGGCCTTGTAGGCAGATTACTCCTCCATGACCCAATTGATTGCCCTTTGGCAACCTAACTCTTATCCTAACTTTGTCCCTGTGAAGGAGAAATCACTGGCCTGAACGGCATATCCAGACTTGTCCGTTTCGGATCTGGCCACTAAGTCTCCCACCCTTAGGGCCCCAAAAGATTCAGTGACAAATGCTGCCTTGAAAAGTTCCACCTCAAGCTCTGAATAGCACAACTTGGAAGCTGTCTTATACGGTTCTTAACCATGTGAAACTCGATAAGACTTCTGCCATCAGCTTTCTAACGTATCAACCACTCCCATCCCTCTACTGTCTTCCTTACCAAGAATGTGGCACAAGAGTCTCCCTGAATCCCCCTGCCTTGCTAAAAATGTAATCATCACTAAGTGGAAGATATGGTCCATGGTGTTGGGGGATGATAGGAGTTTCAGCCCCACAGAAACGCAGCAGAAAAACCAGAGTTCAGCGAGCCAACAGCAGCAGCCTTATTCCCCCAGTAAGGATACTCACACACAGAGGAGTTTCTTCCAAACAGGAGGCACTTTATCTTGCAGCAAAGTTCCGTTATATACAAAACATGGAACAGATGGACAAAGGCTTGTGCCAGGCACCAGTTTGGTCAACAGACAAATACATACTGGGGATTGCTTTCTTATATACATATTCACAACCAATCAGGTAGAGGTTTGCACACCTCCCTCTACCATCTGCACACGACCCCAGTTTCTTAGGCAACCTTGCAATTACCCACAGCTGGGGCATGATGCAATATCTTTGCAGTGGCCTGATCATTTTCCCAGGGTTCCCTGCCTGGAATCCCTGACAATCCCCTCCAAAATGGTCAGGCCACTGTGTAGGACATTTTCATAATCCATACATGTCATACAATGCATGTCATATAATACATACTTTACATACATTCAAGGGTACAATTCATCTTCCACCTTACACCCTGGTGGCAAGGCCCAGTTTACCTGCCAACTTCTCATGGCCTACTACTGGAAGTGCCTTTGTGAGTAAATCCGCAATATTGTGTTCAGATGGACAATACCGCAAGCACAAAATCCCATCCTGGATCATTTGCCTCACATTTTGGTACCGTACCCCAGTGTATTTAGTTCTACACTTTAAGTTTTCTGCTTCAGCCATTGCTATGCAAGCTTGTGAGTCTTCATGTATTTCCAGAGGTATGCTGCAAGGCTCTTGTATGTCTGTCAGCATTTGTCTTAGCCATTGTACTTCGCTAGCCATTTCTGATAATGCTGCAAATTCCACCTCTGTTGTACTGAGTGCCAAACAACTCTGCTTTCTTGATCTCCATACTATGGGACTCTCTGCATACCTGCCTACCAACCCAGTCACTGACTTCCTGTCTGCTGGGTCAGCAGCAAAAGAGCTATCGACATAGCATTCCAGTGTTTTTTGGCTTCCCACCATTCTCAGACACAGATCTCTTGTACCTTTGAGGTATCTGATGACTCGTTTTACAGCCACCCAATCTATCTGTCTGGGGTTGGAAGCTCTCCTGCTTAACAGTCCAACAGCGAAACTGATGTCTGGTCTCGTGTTGTTAGCAATGAATAACAGGCTTCCAATGACAGAATGGTACAGCTGAGGGTTCACAAACAGCTCACTTGCTTCCAAATTTGCGACGTCTGTTGTCATGGGAGTCCTGACTGTCTTTGCATCACATAGACCACATTTAGCAACAAGACTGTCAATTTTTTTCTTTTGGCTTAGAAAAATCTCACCATCACTGGTTCTCTCCACTTCGACACCTAAATAACACTTCAGACTTCCTAGATCTTTTAGCCTGAATCGTTTCTTTAACTCCGTCTGCACACGCTTTACATCACTGGCACTTCTGGCTGCAATACAAAGATCGTCAACATATATCACTATTATGATACAGTTGTCACCTGTCCCCTTGGTATATATGCATGCATCCGCGATGCTCCTCGTATACCCAAGTGCCACCAACTGCTGATCAATGCATTTGTTCCAGCAGCGAGCGCTTTGGCGAAGACCATAGAGAGCTTTGCGCAACAGGTATACTTTGTTGTCTTCTGCGCCATCATACCCTGGTGGTTGCTCCATGTAGACTGTTTCTTCTAGATCAGCGTTCAGGTACGCTGTTTCAAAATCAAAATCTTGAACAACCATTCTCCTCTTGGCAGCAACAGCTAATACCATCCTCAGACTTTCTGGTTTGGCTGTGGGAGAAAAAGTCTTGTCAAAGTTGGTGAACCTTTCCTGGGAGAAACCCTTTGCAACCAGGTGTGCCTTATACTTCTGTGTGCCATCAGGCATGTCCTTTAATTTAAGCACCCACCTGCAACCGATTACCTTTTGGTCTTTGGGCCTGTCTACCACCTGGAAGACCTTTCATTCGACAAGTGACTGGAACTCAGAGTCCATGGCAGTGTTCCACTTCTCCTGTTCCTCCTTGGGATACTCTAACAGTTCCTGATAACTTTCAGGTTCACTAACCACAACACTGAACAGCTTGGCCCTTTGAACAACAAATCTGACAGGGGCTTTTCTTACTCTCTTGGACCTCCTAGGAATGAGTACCTTAGTTCTTCCTGACTCAGTTTCGCTAGGGCTACTGCTGCTCTCAATGTGAAGCTTTTCTTTGAGTGCAGTCCCAGGTTTGAAGCTAGGTGGTGGTGAGGAGTCGTGTGAGGTTCCAGGCTTTTCTTCCTTTTCATCATCAGCCATCATTGCCCCTCCATTTTCAGAAATTTCGGGAACACTTTTCACACTTTTACCCAGGGGAATCAAAACCTCTTGGTTACAGTACAGTCTATCCCATCCTGAATGGATTTTGAAGTTTGCACTCCTGGAATACTCTATTTTGCCAGCATGGTGTAGAAATCTATATTTGTTACCTTCATATCCCACTAAGCGTAACCATCTAGATTTCTCCTCTCCAGACTTTCTGAAACTTGGGGGAACATACACACTAGCAAACTGACCCAAAACACGTAGATGCTGCAGGTTTGGCGCTCTACCGTACAATAGGTAATATGGAGTTTGCTTCACACTTGAACACCACATCCTGTTTAAGTGGTAGTTTGCTGTCACTATTGCTTCTCCCCAAAGTCCTGCTGGGGCTTGGGCATCCTCCATCATACAGTCCTTCATTTGTTTTAACAGCCCAATTCTTCTTTCTGCAAGACCATCCTCCCCGGGAGATGCGGGGTTGGTGGTTTTATGCCTTATGCCTTTCTTACGCATCCAGGCTTGCAGACTATTGGACAGGAATTCTCCCCCTTGATCTGACACAAGACTGGCCA
The DNA here is from genome assembly GCA_030412105.1 of Cyclura pinguis. Taxonomy (NCBI): domain Eukaryota; kingdom Metazoa; phylum Chordata; class Lepidosauria; order Squamata; family Iguanidae; genus Cyclura; species Cyclura pinguis. The sequence continues at coordinate 234,140,387 of CM059601.1, read as the reverse complement.
CTTTATAAGGAAATTCCCTCTCAACAGCATTCACCCACTCTTGGAGCTTTTCAGCTGCTTGACTTTTCTCTTTCAGCAGATAGACATAGGAGTACCTGGTGTGTCTGTCTACAATTACCAGGACATACCTATTTTGCCCTTCAGTTGGCTTGAATGGCCCAGCCAAATCTGCATGTACAACCTCAAAAGGCCGTTGGGTGACACACTTGCTTTTCTTGGCAATGGGGTAAGCCTTTACCTTAACCTTTTTGCATACAGAGCAATCTAGGAACTTAGGGCAATTTCTGACTTGTAACCCAGGGCATGCCTTTGCCAACTTCTGCAAACTTTTGTAGCTGGCATGTCCCATCACTCTGTGAAGATAATGTACACACTTTTCATGTAAAGGTTTGTTACACATAGGGTTAATGTTTGCCACTTTTCTTTTTGGAAACATGTGGTACAACCCTTGCTTTTTCACCCCTTTTGAACAAAACACACCATTTGCAGTTATTGTACATTTCTCCCCTTCAAACACCACTTTGTAACCTTCACTGGTCAGTTGGGAGACACTCATAATACAGTTCTGCAAGTTGGTAACACACAACACATTATTGAATGATTTACCAAAGCATGGTACATATGCAGTACCCATCTTCTGCACCTTGCTTGGTGCCCCATCTGCAAGGGAAATTGCTGTTATATTTGCATTTGTAACATCATTCAACAGCTTTAAATTGTTTACCAGGTGGTGAGTTGCACCACTGTCTAGCAACCACACACCACTCTCAGACTGTTCTTTTGCCACAAACACATGGCCTTCAGCCTGTGATGACACACCCCTCCGCTTCTGGGCTGTCTTCTTCCCTCTGCTCGGCGCTGGCATTCTGCAGCCCTTCTGGAGATGGCAGACTCTCTCGCATCTGTAGCAGCGTCTGGCATAGCTGCACACTCCTTCTTCCCCGTCAGATGTCTCCTCCGGAGCTGCCTCTCCCTCCGACTGCAGTCTGGAATCGAACTGCTTATATTGGACTTCCTCCAGGATCCTCCCGGCTACCAGGTCTACAGTCAGCTCTTCCTCACGCACACCCTGGAGGCTGTACATCAAAAAGTCCCACTCCTTAGTGAGGCTTCCCAGCAGAATAAAACTTTTCTGCCTTTTTGGAATATTTACTGCCCTGTCGGCTGACTCTTGAAATAACTGTTTCATCAGCATGAGGTGCTCTCTTACACAGCTTCCGGGACATAACTTTGTGTTATACAGTCTTTTTGTCCATAACATTTTGGACAAACACGAGGAAGATTGATGCACACGCTTCAGAGCTTCCCAGAGCTGATATGCTGTGTCCGCAGCAGCAGCGTGAATCAACTGGGAAGGACTTAAAGTTAGCAAAATAACTGCTTTGGCTTTTTCGTCAGCAACACGATATGCTGCTATCTCAGCAGCCAACGCACTGGCAGGCGGCTGACCCTCATTTTCCAAAACGTGCCACAGGTTCTCCTTTATCAGAGATGCTTTCACATAAATTCGCCAGCTTTGATAATTTGTGTCATTTAGTCTTTCAAAACACACAAAGCTTATTTCAGCCATTCTGCTGCCTTTGTGAAAACAAAACACAGGAACACAGCTGGCCGGCTTCCTCCTCCAAAGTGTCCTTGAACAGCATCGGACTGGAAATTAACTGTCTCTCTGCCAAAACACAGACTCCCGAAGCACTGGAGAGCCAGGCAAACAGTCAAAAACAGTCCCAGTATCCAGGGGAAAACAATTACAGGTGCGCTGTGGATGCTGTGCACTCTGGGTCTGGGCCCATAACCAATGTTTGGGGATGATAGGAGTTTCAGCCCCACAGAAACGCAGCAGAAAAACCAGAGTTCAGTGAGCCAACAGCAGCAGCCTTATTCCCCAGTAAGGATACTCACACACAGAGGAGTTTCTTCCAAATAGGAGGCACTTTATCTTGCAGCAAAGTTCCGTTATATACAAAACATGGAACAGATGGACAAAGGCTTGCGCCAGGCACCAGTTTGGTCAACAGACAAATACATACTGGGGATTGCTTTCTTATATACATATTTACAGCCAATCAGGTAGAGGTTTGCACACCTCCCTCTACCATCTGCACACGACCCCAGTTTCTTAGGCAACCTTGCAATTACCCACAGCTGGGGCATGATGGAACATCTTTGCAGTGGTCTGATCATTTTCCCAGGGTTCCCTGCCTGGAATCCCTGACACATGGAGCTATGCCTTCCTCTTGCAGTTCAGCCAATTAATGCAAAACCTGACACTCAGAGACAGACCATGCCTGCCCATGTCCTACCAACTTTTAAGGCAAAGAACCTCCTCACTGCTCTACTACAGGGTTTCAAAGTAGCAGGCGCCACCAAATTAAACATTCCCTTTATCATACTGTGTCTCCAAGGTTCCAGAGGTCATCCAGGAATGCTGTGAGCTGCTGATCAACTTCCGACTCCAATAACAAAAAACCCTGTCAAAATAATGACATTATCTAGTCCTGGAACATAGGCTGAGGACATTATGTTAGCTGGCAAACATACCAGCACAAACCTTCTCACTAGCTTCATAATGTTCCCTGACTGAGAAGACTGTCTATTGATGGCACTAACTGCTGACTGGTTGTCAAACCGAAACATAGGCCATTTCCACACCTTCCCTGATCCTGATGTCCTCTGGTAGCAATCCTGGCAGTGCCTTTTCCAGGAAGGGAATGTGAGGGGAATGTGGAAGAGAGCACAAAGGACATGCCTCTTCCTTCCGCAGCACAGCTGGGCTCTTTCCCATGCTGCGCTGGGGAACAGAAGCACCTCCATCATGCTTCTGGCCCTTCCGCATGGCCAGGAAGGATGGGAGCATTGTGCAGTCATTGATGGAGAATCCCTCAGTGAAATACCTCACAATCATGTTGGCCAGCAATGTGAGAAGGACAGGACCACAACAGTATCATGCAGAAATGTTGTTGTGTTCCCGCTTTTCTTGTGTCCCCATGCCAGATGCCATTGTTGTGTGGAAAGGGCCATACTCTCTTACCCCTGAAACTGTCTGCCCTAATGGGTACAGCCACCAAGATCAAGCATAACTTGAGGAAGGTGAGGTCACAAACTATATCTCTTTCTAACCAACACATAGGCCATAGTTAAGTACACCAGTAACAGCCTGCCCATCATTAGACTTGACTACCTATTGCCAAAAAAAAAAAAAAAAAAAAAAAAAAGCCTTTCTTAGGCTGAAAAGAATTCTGCATCTCCGCAGTAAATGGGATGTAGGAACATGGTAGGTGTGTTGCCAAGCCCTCGAAGAACTCATGGACAGCTAATGAAGCCCTATAATTCTGTGACACATTTGTCCATCTCTGCTCTAGTAACAGAACTGCAAGAGCTTCTTTGACCCTCCAGTTAGCAGCACAGCTTGAGTTCAACAACTCTTCATTTAGCATCAATCAAGGCTCTCCTGCATCATATCTTATTTTATGCCCAGATATTCAAGATAGTGGTGATTTCAGCAAGTGATAAACCACCTTGAGTAGTTAGCTTGTGAAGACTTATGTTGCATAGAATTTGAATCAGTGAGATAGAATGAGAAAGAAAACAAACTTAAGATGCCAGAGGAATTTTACTAAGCCGCTGCACTGAACTCAGTCAGAATTACTGTCAGGTAAGCATCTAAGACTGTGTTTTGTTTTAGTGGGACCTAGTCCACTATATGCATTGGGGTGGAAATAATGTAGCCCTCCAAATATCATTGGACTGCAGCTCCCTGGGTTCCTCACCACTGACTATGATGGATAGGGTTGCTGGGAATTGTACTCCAACAGCACCTAAAGGACTATATCATTTCACCAGTGGCAGTATTACTGCAAAGGTGAGAGTCCTTGAAGTCTACCAGCAGTGCCAGTGTCTCCTTAAGAAAGTGGGGAATTATAGCTCAAAAGAGGCCAGCAAGAGGGGGGTAACAATGGGACCTTTTCATCTGTGTATGCCAGTACTAACTGTGAGACACCAGTTGAAAGTCAAAAGAATGCTTTATTGGGGGATTCACAGATATATCATCATCATCATCATCATCATCGTCATCATCCTTTATATAGCACCATCCATGTGCATGGCACTTTACAAAATTAAAATACAACAGTTGACATAGATAAATGCACAATAAAATGAAGACATAAAAGACAAAAAAAGTCAATGGTATATGCAATTACAACCAGTGCAACATGATGTCACTATAATACCAATACAATAGAATATCTAATTAACAATAAAAACTAGTCCAACATTCCAAAAATTTGAGAAAACAAGAAAATTTTCAATTTAGATTTAAAAACAGTAAGAGAAGGAGCAGTTTGCAAGATCACCAGAAGGAGATTCCATGCATAGGGGGCAGCAAGAGAAAAAGGGCGTAAAGACTCTAGGCTGGGTAGGAAGACAAGTGTTTGTGAAACATAGGTTTCCAGCGGGTTGCTAAGGAGAGATGAGAGCAACAAGATAAGGAGAAGCTAAATTATGTAAGACCTTAAAAGTCAAAACAAGCAGTTTATAAAGGATCCTACAAGGAATAGGTAACCAATGAAGGGGGACCAGAAGGGTAATGTGATCAAAATGGCAGGCTAAGCAAATAATTTTAGCAGCAGAGTGAAAAACAGAGACCGGATGGGAAAGATGAGGTTGAGGAAGACCAGTAAGCAAAAGATTACAATAATCGAGATGAGAAATAACAAGAGCATGGATTAAATTCTTAGCAGAAGAGGGAGGGTCAGATTTTAGGAAGGGTTAGATTTTAGAGATGTTATAAAGAAAGAAGCGGCATGACCTAGCAACAGTCTCAATATAGGAAGCAAAAGACAAAGAGTCAAAAATGAATCCAAAACTCTGAGCTTCTTTCACTGAATGGATAAGTGTGTTATTGACAGTAATAGAAAAAGTGGAAAGAAAAGAAGGTTTTGGGGGGGGGGGAATTTGGGGTGAGTAATTCTTTTTTCTCCATATTAAGTTTAAGATGGTGGTGAAGCATCCATGAAGAAATACCAGAAAGACAATTTGTAATACGATCTTCAATATCCTTTGAAAATTCAGGGAAGGAAAAGTATAGTTGAATATCATCAGCACAGAGGTGATATTGAAACCCAAAACAACTAATAAGATTCCCTAGGGAGAGAGTGTAAAGAGAAAATAAAAGAGGGCCCAAAACAGAACCTTGAGGGACCCCCACTGAGAGAGGAAAGGAAGAGGATTTATGATTACCAACTACCACGTTAAATGAGCGACCAGAAAGATAGGATGAAAACCAACTAAGAACAGACCCAGTGAACCCTAAGGCATGAAGTGAGTCTAACAAGAGAACGTGATCAACCATATCAAAGGCAGCCGAAAGATCGAGAAGAATAAGGATAGAATATAGACCCTGGGATTTGGTTACAAGAAGATCATTGGTTATTTTAGTAAGAGCTGTCTCCGTGGAGTGTAAAGGACAATATGCAGACTGAAAAGGATCAAGTATAGCAGCCTGAGACAAAAAGGAAAGACAATGTGTATGGACAACACATTCTAGCACTTTAGACAGGAAAGGAAGGAGAGACATAGGGTGACAGTTGGTGAGAGGAGAAGGATCAAGCATAGGCTTTTTAAAAATTGGAGAAACAGTGGCATGTTTAAAAGCAGAAGGAAATGAACTGGAAGAAAGAGACAAATTAACAACATGACACAAGAAAGGAAGAATAGCAGGGGAAATAGTTATTAAGAATCAGAAAGGAATAGGATCCAAGGGACAGGTAGAAGGATTAGAAGACGTCAGAATTTTGGACAATTCATCTAGCAAGACAGGGGGAAAAGAAGAGAATGTAAGACAAGTGGACAATTGATAAGTTGGAAGTAAGGAAGAATCAAGAACAGAAAGGGAAGAGCAAATAGTTTTGATTTTGATATTGAAGAAAGTAGCAAAGTCATCAGCTGAAAATAAGGAAGGGGCAAAGAAGGAGGCTTAAGGAGAGAATTAAAAGTAGAGAAAGACGCTGAGGACAACAGGAATTAGCACAGATTAATGACCTGAAATATGTCTGCTTGGCAAGAAAAATGGCACTAGAAAGAGAAGAAGGAATAAACTTACAGTGAACGAAATCTGCCTGCTCTTTAGTTTTCCTCCACAAACGCTCAGCAGCCCGACAACATGAGTGAAGATACTGAGTGGAGGGAGTAAGCCAGGGTTGAAGCTTAGAAGCAGAAGCAGAACACATTGACAAAGGGACAAAATTATTGAGAGTTGAAGATAAGGTGCAGTTTAGCAAGGAGACAGCAGGGTCAAGAGAGGCAAGAGAGCTATGAAGAGGCAAGGAAGAAAGCAAAGCTTGAGAGAAGTCTTCAGGATTAACCGAATGAAGCTCATGAACAGAGTGAATAACAGGATGATGTGGAAGGGGATTATGAGTAAATGCAAATGAAACAAGGTGGTGATCAGACAATGGAAATTCAGTAACCGAAAAACAAGAAAAGAGCAATGTTTAGTAAAAACAAGATCGAGGCAATGACCAAGGGAGTGAGTGGGAGAGTTAGAGCAGAGCTTGAGCCCAAGGGGGACAGTAGAGAAAGAAAACATGAAACGGAGACATCACTAGAGTCATCTACATGAACATTGAAATCACCCAGAATAAGTAAGGGAATATTGTCTGAAATAAAGATAGACAACCAAGAGTCAAAATCTGACAAAAAAGGAGAGAGAGGACCAGGTGGACAATAGATGGCAGCAACTCGCAGATGCAGAGGTAAAAAAAGTTGCACAGCATGAACCTCAAATGAAGAAAAACAAGGAGTGGAAGGGAAAGAAAGAAGCTGAAACTGGCACAAAGCACATAACAAAAGACCTACCCCACCCCCACTACCCTCCTGATGACTAGTATGAGAAAGGGAAAGTCCACCAAGAGAGAGGGCAGCAGAGGTGGTAGTGTCATGAACTGGAAGCCAGGTTTTGGTAAGACCAAGAAGGTGAAGATCTTTGGAAAAGAATAAATCATGAACAATAGTGGCTTTAGGAACAATTGATTGGCAGTTCCATAAAGAACAAGAAAAAGGAAGCTGAGAAGAAGGGAGGTAACAAATAGGTATTAGGTTTGGAGAAGGGGAAGAATGTAACGAGCGAACCTGAGATTCGGAAGTTTTAAGAGGAGCATTAATTCATACCAGAATTTCTAAATTCTCAGTGGAATTGAAAGAGGGATGAAAAGACAGAGATGAGGATGACAGTTTAGAATGAGATTGTTCATGTTCAATAGTTTTATTGACTGAGAATCCATTGGCAAAATAGATGAAAAATTACATAGAGAAAGAGGAGGGCTGTGTTTCCCCACTGGCGTACGCTATCCCAGGGACAATAAATTTTATATCAGATATGTCCGCCATGCCAGAGAGTGGGCACGTAGGCAAAGAGGTCGAACGACCAAAAACAGGTTAAGACCAGAAAAATCCCCAGTCACATAACCCAAGGAGACCTCAGGCTATACACATCCCCATAAACAAAGGGTCCTCAGCCAAGAACAGCAAACTTGAGGGGATTAGCATGTTTTCCCCAGGTTGAGCAACTTTGACTCTGGAAAAATCCTATAAGGTGAAGTCCATCTACATAAACCAATACCGCAACCTTAGTTGACTGCAACCCTACTTGAAACAATACTGCAACCCATTTGCCATTGTATGGCATTCCTTCCTTTGTTTTGGCCATTGTTCTTCCCTGGAGAGGGCCTGCCCTTGAGATAAGTTCTGATCTATAAGTAGTCCTAGTTTTTGAGGGTCTATTTGGAGAACTCCCTGCCATGCTAGCAGACTGGCACTCTGTTGGTTGAGTGATCCCCTCAGCCATCTCTTCGCTGAGCTCCGTTCTTCTCACCGCTTCCCAGACTGAAGACTTCAGGATAGGTGCAGTATCACTGCCTCTACATTCCCTTTGCTATATCCCCTATCCATTTTTCACCTCTTTTCCTTCTCAATAGTCCTTGTGTGCATGAGTGAGTGAGTGCGTTGGTGCGTGGTGCTATATTCATTTAATAAAATTCATTTATTTGGTACATTTGTCTGGCTTTTTGCTTGGCCTGACCCCGTAAAGTTGGGTAAAAGATCCTGTCGGGTTACCCTGCCCCTTGTTTGCTAATGCCAGTGCTCCGCTAATTTCTCCAACCTTTATAACTTGGAGCGAATCAGGGTGTCCCCCACTGGACCCCCAGAAGTCAGGGTAACAGCTGTTGTTAATAAAAAAAAAAACTTGTTAAAACTAGACCAAGCTTTACATATGCAAGAAATCAAGCAGCCTTGTGAACCATAGAAGGTTAGTGAAGGGACAGGAGAGAAAGGTTGGATAGAAAGAGATTTTAGGTGTATAGGGTGATATTTACCAGTCCTGGAGCAAAGATTAGAGAGAGGTAGCTCAAACACAAGAGTGTGAGGGTAGTACAAAGAAATGAGAGTCTGGAGTACAGTGTGACACTCAAAATGCTAGTGTGTTGCTGTGTTGCAAAATTACCTGGGCTGGAGCTGGGGTTTAAATGCCCTTTTCCCTACTCTGAAGAAGCAAGTCTAGAATGGACTGATTGTCTTACTTTGGATGACAAAACATTGATAGGAGTCCTGACAGCCTCTTAATATTTTGGTTGGGTAATGTGAATGGGGAAAGTTTTGGTAGGAAATGCACATAGCAGGGGTGCTTGGCTGCCACACCTGGGCAGTTTTGTTGACTATTGTATTCAGATGTTGGGTCATTGCCAGGATTAGTTGAAGCCTATTCACTCTGGGCTTTCTTGTTTAACTCTTCTTGACCTTATGATCTAGAATCATAGAATCATAGAGTTGGAAGAGACCACAGGAGCCATCCAGTCCAACCCCCTGCCATGCAGGAACACATATCAAAGCATTCCCAACAGATGCCCATCCAGCCTCTGCTGAAAAACCTCCAAAAAGGAGACTCCACCACACTCTAAGGCAGCACATTCCACTGCCAGACAGCTCTGACCATCAGGAAATTCTTCTTGAGGTTCAGGTGGAATCTCCTTTCCTGCAGCTTGAATCTATTGCTTCTTGTCCTAGTCTCTGGAGCATGGACCTGGCCATGCTGAGGCCATGCTGACCTAGTCCAAGTGTACAGTCAGAGTCCTGCTTACCGTGCCTTACACTTACATCATGTGGCCTAGCAAGTTTGGCAAGAAATATCATTTAACTGGCATTAATTTTTTTATATAATATTTCATGCCAAGTTAAATGATATTTCTTGCCAATCATACTAGGCCACATGATAGGGGTGTAAGACATGGTAACAGAAGCTGGTGACTTCCATATCAGTGAAACAGTGAATCTATTCCAAATTTCAGTCTGAACTACTGGTTCTCAACCTTTGGTCCTCAAGATTTTTGGGAGTCCCGTTTCCAAAATTCCTGAACATTCATCATACTGGCTGAGCCTTTGAGGAGCTCAAGTCCAAAACCACTTGAAGTCCCAAAGGTTGAGAACCACTGGTGTGGTCTTCAAAGGAGCTATACAGGCTACCACAGATTCCTTACCCTGATATACATACATGATATGGGATTGCACAACTGTGGGTCTGTGCATACTGATGGTCACTTAACCTTCTCAGTAAGCAATTAATTGAATTAATTGGAATGGAAGAGCAGACCTTTGTAGAAGTGGGCTATTAGTTTCTTAAATGGATGTTTGAAATGAAATAATAATTTAACAGGAAAAAAGAATAATTTTTTTCTCGACGGGAAAATAAAAGCCCTGTTCTGTTTCAAATGAGATAACCTTGGGTTCAATGGAAGAGATTTTATTACCTTCATTGGTGACAAGAATGTCAGTTTCATTTTAATGTTTAGAAAGGTTACAATACAGTGATTAGAACCTGTGTGAAGATTAGACGATCATTATAGATATGTGAATGCAAAGCTAATATAGATTTTCTGAGCCATTTCACTCAGAACATGATCAAGTGATCATCTCATTTGGCTAGGAGGATGAATCCTTTGAAGCAAGCAGATGCTGTTCAAAGGCAGTTTAAATTAATTTACAAACACGTAATACTTTTTCCAGTTCATGAAGCAAGTTTGCAGCTGGGCAATTTTCCTGCATCTTCTTGACAGACTTCCATATTGTCCCTTGTATAATGTGAACAGGGAAATGTCCTTTTCCCCTTGCCATTTAATGTTGTACTTAAACATCTACCATAAGCAGCACTAATTTTATCTGCTCGTAACAGTGACTGTCTCCAAATAGGAACATCCAGGGGTGAGGTGGGGGGATGTATAAGGCTTTAAACTAAGACCTTTTAATAGTGTCAAATCTTTTCTTTACTTGTTACACTTATGACTAAAAAAATCTGCTGATATGGGGGAGGGAAACCCTATTTAATTAGCTTTGGTGAGTATGGAAATCATATGATGTAACCCAGCAATAAAAAACCAAATTACTGTGATTCTATGAAAGGGGAAGAAAGTTAACAGTGAAGTTACACTTTCACCTGCCCTTGAACATGAACACGGAGTATCGAAAAGAGTGCAACTTCTGTGTTCATTTCTCAGTCTCTACCTGAATAGAAGCAGGCTGGGATGCATGTTTCAGCTATCCTTTTCCACTTCTAACCTTGCTATGCTGCTGAGGAAGGTCTGAAAAGGAGCTGTACTCACATACAAGTGAATGTGATTGTTGTTATTGCTGCTGCTGCTGCTGTTGCTGTTGCGCACCTTCAAGTAATTTCTGATTTATGGCAACCCTAAAGTGAACCTGCCACAGGATGATGATGATGATGATGATGATGATGATGGTTGCAAGATTTGTCCAGTGGAGGTTTGCCTCTGATGATCAGAGGGTATGACTTGCCCAAGATTACCTGGTGGGCTTCCGTGGCTGAGCAGGTGTTCAAATCCTGTCTCCAGAGTCATAGTCCAGCACTCAAACCACTACATCACACAATAGTTACAGAGCTTCATGTGTTCAGAAACCTTGCCTTTTCATAGGGCCATTTCCATACTACACTGTTATAGTTCTGTTATTCCACTTTCAACATCCTGTAGAATCCTGGGGTTTGGAGTTTAGGGAGGGGCATTTAGAATTCTCAACCAGAGAGCTCTTGGGCCTCAGTAAATTACAAACTTCAGAATTCCTTAGGATGTGTCAGAGTTCAACTCCCTGCCTGTGCCTTTCTGCCAGCAAGGGAAGGAAGGTGGTAATACTTGCCTAAGAGCAGGAGGCAGTGGAGAGTATCCAATGTAAACAATCAGTAGAAATGCTGAGCCAAGCCAAGCCAAGGTCAATGTCAAACCCAAAAGATCCAGAATGATGAAGATCAGTCCAAAAGGGTCAAGACAGCCAGAATACAAGGGTCATGGGAGCTTGAGTAGTGATTTGCTATAAGCAAACAGCAAGCCACGCCGACAAACTTATAAAGCGGATGAAAACAGGTGTTACTTATCATTGTTCTGTTTTCTCAATCTTGCCCAAATGGCTTCCCCCTGAGCTGCTTGTTTCTGTCTCCTCTGTGATTCGCGGCTGGGGGGCAAAGATAGATCTAATTCCTCTTAATCACTGCTGATCCCCTCTCTCTTTGGCACCAGTTGCAACAACTCTGTTTCAGCTTGTCTTTCAGCTGACAGAGGTGTTTCCAAGATAGTTTGGTCTATCACTGGCTGTGTTTCTGGCACAATCAATTCCTCATTGACATCTGAGTTGTCATCTATCATAGGATGTTGAAAGTGGGATAATAGCACTTTAACAGTGCAGTGTGGAACGGCCCCTGGTTTCTGTCTGATGCTTTGCAACTGTGTGCAGCTTAACCCAGTTATAGCTTCTCTCAAGACCTTGGCCCTTTCCGCAAGTTACCTGCATCCAGAATGGTCGTGCAGGGATCATGCCAGCAGCCTCTTCCATGAGGGTCTCGCGTCCCTGCTGCTTGTGCTACACAGGAGGTACCTGCCAGCCAGCAGGCAACACGAGGGCTCCTCCTCTTCCTTCTGCAGCACAGCCGGGTATTTTCCCAGGCTGCGCTGGGGGAGGAAGCGCGAGGGCTGCAGCTCTGGAGGCTCCACATGCAAGGTAAGTGTGTGTGGGGCCCCGGAGCGATGCACAATCACGCACCATTTTTGACTAAAAGCTGAAAATGATATAGTGCACGACTGGTGCCTGCTGGCCCTGGCAGCATCATGCGATTGCGAGGATGTCATCTGAAATGCTCCTCACAATCGCGCAACACTCCAGTGTTGTGGTGAGCCAGACAATCGAGACCAGCAGTTCAGAAAACAAGAATTTATTTTACTGCACAGGGATCTCAGTGGAATCAACTTCCAGAAAAGACTGAGAGCCCCGTGGTAGGTTTCATTACACATTTATACCTTCTAGAAACAAATACAGGAAATGATTACCATATAAGAAAAGAGTACAGGTTACAATAGTTCAAGATTTGAAAAGATGTATTACAGTTTCAAAATGAAGCATCTCTGTTCAGGGGGTATTCGCCCTTGGTCGCATTGGCTCCCAAACTCCCTATATTCCAAGCATTGCCAAGTCACATACCTAAACCCTTGATAAGATAGGAAGCGCAGCTGTCCGACTTATTTTTCTCTATTTTTCTACTCAAGCAAGCAACTTCTACAATTTAACCCCTTCATCACCAGAAGCCCTTTTACATGACAAATGCCATGCGAAAAGGGCCCTTCTCTGCTAATACAGGCAGAGCAGGAATGCAAGGAGTAGGCTGAAGCACGCATCTCTGGTTCCCTCTGTTTGTGTGGAGAAATTAGTGAATGCATAGGGCTAAGGCCCAACTATTATCATGTTCTGCTCAAGCATTATTTTTGGGCTAAACTACCAGAGGAAAGGAAAAACTAAGAGGGAATTGGTGGAAATACTTGAGTCATTAATCCTTTGTGTGACCAAGATTTACAAACACTTATGTCTTTCTCTGTGGTGAATTAAAGTTCAAACTAGACAGGAGTCAATGGGGTGTAGTGGTTTGTATGTTGCACTGCGACTCTGGAGACCAGGGTTCAATTCCCTACAAACCTGGAAACCCACTGAGTTTTCACACAACCTCAGCCCTCAGAAAACACTGTGATAGGTTAACTTTAGGGTCACCATAAGTCTGAAACAACTTGAAGAAACTCAACAGAAGACAACACATTTAACATATGTTTTGCCAAAAGGCTTCCTCAGTCATGAATGATGTCTATTTGCCCCAGAATGTGATTTTTCATATCTTGCACTTGGTCCGTTTTTGTGTTCTGATGGGCCAATGAAAGGTAAACATGGACTTAATTTGCGAATGACTGCTGAGACAGATATTGCTGAGGAAATCGTCTTGTGGGACAAAACATAGTTTTATTGTAGGGAATAAGCATTCCATCAACACCTTGGCCCTTAATTTGTAAATGTTTCTACATTCATGTGTGATTTTCAGTAAAGGTTTCTACATGGAGGTCCACATTTAAATGTCTATTTCTTGAAAAGAAATCCTATCCTGCTGCATCATCATGACATAGAGGTGATTCTGGATTCTTGGCATCTATGCCACACAAAGTACAAGCTGGTAAGGCTTAAAATGTGGCCTTGGTAGCAGACTGCATACCTGCTATTTAAAGCCAAATGAGCTACGTATGGAGAGACTCATCCCCCAAGCACTGGCCATAAGGACATGAATTGGCTACAGTAAATATTCACGCTGCAAGGGTGTGGAATACTTGCAGTCTGCATCAATGGAGGTGTTACCATCACTGATGAAATCACAGATCTTCAAGATACTCGAGCTAAAGATTTATTTCACTATGACTTTTAAAAATTATATCTTGATACTTTTTCTGAACCAACATTGTTTCTCATATTACCTATTTTCCCATACTGTAGATAGAAGCTTGATGGTGTGCTTAAGAGGTTCTATTACCAGACACACCAGGAGGGTGATGAAAAGTGCATTTCTTTGACATTTTACAGTGGAAATTCCAAAAGGCAGCTCTTGCGGTATTTTAGAGAGATAACAATGTGATGTTTTATAACAAAGTGTCTACCGCTTCATTGAAAAGCAATCATAGAGTTTCTGCTCTTAGTATTCTACAGGTCACAACAATGTCAGATTTTAGCCTCCTTTCCTCATATAATGCTAGCACAGCATTATTGCAGGTGTAGTCATTCTGTCATGGAAATAATGATTTATGATATTACTTAGATAACCACTATTATTTAAACTACAGTGATCTTTGCTGACAGAGAAGAGTAGATGAAGTTTTCAAATTTGTTAAAATTTAGGAAGATGAAAAAGAATTTACATGATCCATTTCTCATTATCCATACTTCTGATCTTTGAATTCATTTAGTCTACTAAGGATTGAGCAGAATTTGGAAAAGTTACTTATTTCTGGTCATGATGGTTGGCAGCTGTGCTTCAAAAAAATTCTGGGAGTTGCACTTCAAATAAGTAACTATTCCAAGCTTGGGGTATATGTTGATGTATGTGCAGGGTAGAGACCTGCATATGCTGGTCCCAATCATTGTGTCCCCCCTCTGCTTCCATAGTACTCAGAAGGAGGCTTTTGTTGCATCTAATTGTATTATCCTGAATGTGGCAGAAATCTCTGTGTGATCAGGAAAGAAGGACAGACCAAGACATTTTGCTACCAGAGATGAAGGACAAGATGGTAGACCCCAGCCCATTTCGTCTACTGAAACCAGTTGGACTAGCAGTACAGACAACTCAAGATGCTTTGCTTTCTGAGGCAGAATGGGAAATGCCACCAACTTGCACCATATCCAATCCAAAGTGCATTGTGTCCAGAGTGACCCAAGTTGTTGTTTTATTTATAGTCTGCGTTTTCACCAATAAAGAGACTCAAGGCTTACAAGTTATTAAAACCAGTACAGATTTTAAAAATACAAAAAACAATAAACAAAAATCTATATATAAAAAGATTATTTAAAAACAATTATACCATACTCCAACTGTTCTGATTTGGCAGGGATTGCCCCAGTTTTGCAGGGACACTCCCAAGTAATCCTCTACTGTCCCATGTTTTCAGTTGTTTTTAAAACAGGCCAGTCGTTTTTCTTCCTATTTTTCTCCTTTGTCCTCATCTTATTTTAATTGTTGCAGACTGAGTTCAAAGTGCAAAAGTAGTTTGTCAACTCAGAAGAGGGAAGAGGAGAGGAGTGGATGGAGTCTTGACCTTTACTGTAGACTCAGCAAACTGCTGAACTTCCCATTTTGTTCTCTGTCAAATGTTGGAGAATATGTTACACAGAAAAGTGGGCTTAAATACCCTAATAGCACCAGATCCTGTCTGATATGGGAAGCTAAGCTGATTCAGCCCTGGTTAGTAATTGGATGGGAGACCACGCAATGATACCAGGTGCTTCAGGCTATACTTCAGAGGAAGGAACTGGAAAGCTACCTCTGAATATTCCTTACCTTTTAAAAAAAATCCTAAGAAAAATTCATGGGTCATAATAAGTTGACAAGTGATATGAAGGCACATGCATGTGCATGCACACACACTTGTTACATATTCTAAACAAGGTATTTTAGCACACGAGGGAGAAAATCCTAAAAACATCTTTTCCCAACCCCAGCAGTAAAAAGACACCAACAACAAAGCAACTAAGGATTTCCTACTCTTTCATGACGCTCCAGATCTGTTATCTGTGGCAGCTATCTCACTTTGCTTAATGGTAGGCCTTGTTCTTTCAGGAACCATTCTTCCTCATAGTTCTCAACAGTCAGGAAAGATTTCTGCTTCTGTTTATGCTGATATAGACAGATGGTCAGTTCAGATCTTTAACATGGAAAGGTTGGAAAATGAGGTGGAGTTGATAGGAAATCATGGAGTGAAACCAACATGCATTGTCTCATGGCACTTACACCTCACGTTATAACACCAAAATGAAGCTACAATGAAGCCCATCACTCTGTATCACTCTGTATCTATTTCTACGCCCTGATTTAATGATTTGTTCTCATAATCTTAAGTAAACTGTACAAAATATACATCTCTCAGTATAAATGTGGTAGGTGGGCTACATTAAGAACCTGGAAAAGTTTTTTTGGATTAAACTCTCAAAGTCTTCCAGTCAGACAGACAGTTCAAAAAAGTAACTTACGCAAGCTCTATTTTCAACCACATGACTTTGTCCTATATATTTTCTTTCCTGTTCTTATTTTTCAGGTCAGATGTTACACTTCCACCATCTATTAGAGTGAAGCTGCTCTTCCTAGCAATAATTTCTTCTTCTCCTAAAATGTCATTTTTCACCACAAGATTAACTGCTATCTCCTAGTAAGTACAAATTCAAAACATTTTTCAGTTCCAGTGCAATATATGATCATAGATTTAGGTTTTCCAGTCACCATAAAGGCACCCGAAGTGTGTTTGTAACGGGGCAGTATTTATTTAGTGATCAGGAATTAATGGATATATTATTCAAAATAATGCATAAAATAGACTAGTTTTATATTAATGTGAATTTATATGCATATACTAATGATAGATAAAACTAGACCTGTCTTCAGCTAATACAGTGAAAAGACTAATATGGTGAGAATGCAAGAATAATAATGTAGAAGGGATAGGGTATATAAAGAAGGATTTTTCACTTGAATTTACTGATTTATTTTAAGTTTTGGTATAGTGATCTGAGTGTTGGACTACGACTTTGGAGATCAGGTTTTGAAACTCCGGTCAGCTGTAGAAACCCTCTGGGGGTCCTTGGGCAAGCCATGTTCTCCAAACCTCAAAGGAAGGCAGTGTCAAACCCCCTCTGAACAAATCTTGCCAAGACAACTCCATGATAAGTTTGCCTTGGGGGTGCCATGAGTCAGAAACAGCTTGAAGGCAGACAACAACAGTTATTTTTTTATGCTGAGTGGGACTTACTAGGGAATTTACAAAGGCAAGACAAAATGTAAAAATAAAAAATAGCAATATAAGAAATAATAAATATACTGTGTCTGCAATCCTGTACACGCTTATATAACAATAAGGCCTACTGAACTCAGTGTTGCTTACCTGTGGGCAGCTATGCATCTCAAAATACATTATCAAACAGGGAAATTAAAACATGTTTTTCTTTGCTGTTGAATGGATATCTTTTTTTTTTTTTTAAAAAGGCTTCTCTGTAGAAGACATCCCTCAGTCCCCACTGAGAAGACTCTCTCTAGTCGCTACAGTACGTGCCTCCACCCTATCACAAGATGTTGTGGAAAAATGCTTCAATATTAAAAGTAGATTTCTATGTGAAATACAGAGGTGATTAAAACTCATGCCCAGACTACATGGTGAGAGCCTGTGTCATGTACTGTATCATCCTTAGTTATGTTTGTGCAGTTCCTACTAGCTGTCTAGCCTTCTGTTGTCAGTTTGAAGCTCATATGATCTTCAGACAGAAAGGCAAATGAGGATTAACTTTTGGTGCACGAATAAAAACACCCATATGTATTTGCTTTATTTGACGTCTTCTCTCAGCCATAAGCCCCTCCAACAAACTACTGGGCTGGGTTTCTCTTCTGAGGTGCTATTCTGGTTGCCTAGCAACTTGCTTTCAGGCTGCACTGGCACTCCTAATAGCCAAAGCCCCAGAACTTCATCACAAATACATTCTATGATGTATAAAATTTTGAAAATTAATGTTCAATTAAATCCTGAATTATATTTGCTGGAATTAGGAGAAGATAAGCTGGAGAAGAAATATGGCAAAATATTAACCGTATATATGGACACAGCAGCATGATTGTTGTAAGCACAGAAATGGAAGAATAAGGATATCCCAACAAAAGAGGACCTGTTGATAAAGCTGCTGGACTTATCTGAAATGGACAAGTTGGTTATACTGATGAGACAAAAATCAGTGGTGACTTTCAAGAAGGACTGGGAGCTTTTATGATGCTTTCTGTGAGAAAAAAAGAGTATTGTAAGATTGTGGCAGGATTTCACATTATTTTTGGAAAAGCAGCAGTTGAAGCATGTAAGTGGTATTAGTAGCTAGAAAAGTAGTTTTTACATAGAATTATCAATATTCTGCATTAGGAAAGCTGCAAACTGCCTTTTTTTTTTTAAAAAAAAAATAGTATTAAGAGTTTCTTGTATGTTTTTTCTTTTGTCTGTTGTCTACTCTTTGTTGTAATGTGTTGCCTTTTTGTTTTGTTTGTAGAGTTTTTGTACTTTTAATAAATTTAGTAAAAGTAAAAAAAAATAGTCTTCCAGATTTTTATGAGGGATCAGGTGCAGGAGTGAATTTGAACACAATATCACTAATAGAAAGCATTGTGGATGGACAATTTCACCATATGCACATTTTGGCAATCCTTTGTTACTGCTGTTTCTAGCCCGAGCTTGTGGGATATTAAGATATTATTTGATATCAACAATTTGGCCTTCTGTACCCATTTCTCTCCACGTACTTGCGAGGCCTCCGGACAAGCACGCACACAAGCACGGCCGACAATAGCCGAACCATTCAAACCTCAATCCAGGCAGGCCAGTCATTGCCGAATGCAACTTCAGGAGACCTCAAGGCAAGTACCACATTATGTATGCACGCTACTTACAAAAGATCCCCTGCCCTGTGCAGGCAGCTTGATGAGCGGACTATACAACTCTCAAGCACTCCGCGTTTGCATACTGGCTACTCTATTGACAATCTGGTCATAACTCAATCATCTAAAGTACTGACCTTTCGGAGGCTTTGTCTCCAGCCCAAAACTCATTGTTATCCCCAAGTATGGACTAGCCTGCAGCCACAATTTTCCCTATAAGAACCCCTGACTTTGAGTGTCTCCTGGGATCGCTCGTGACTTGCCTCCCGAATTGTCATCTCTCCATTTGACAAGCCTCCTTTCAACCCCACGTGCTGAGAATCTACACTTCCCAGCTTCTTTGCTTTTACCAGGCTTCAGGACAGGTATAGTATTTCCCATACCAAACCTCCTCTCAAAATCACTCTATCCAACTCCTACCTTTATTTCTATAGTTACTAGTGTGGGTGTGATGCATACACGTGTTTGACTGTGTTTCAATAAAACAATTATTCTTATTTCAACATCTGCCTTATCATTGACTCGGCCTGACCCCATAGACATAGGGTTCAAGATCTCGCTACGTTACCCTGCCTCTCGCGTTGCAAACTTGTGCTCTTTGCTAATTCCCTCCCCATTGTTTGAGCACATTTAGGTGTCCCTCCTGTAACACCCTGCACTATATATAGAAAAGGTGCAAGGACTACAGAAGTTTATGACATCACACACACACACACACACATGTACACACAGATGTATTGACATATGTTTAACTTATGTATCATTTCCTGAGCATATTAGTGGGTGTGTAAGCAGTAATTACATTATGTACAGATAATTGCCTTCTGTGAACTGCTTCAGACTGAAAATTTGTACAAATTGTTGTATATTTCTTAACCCTTCTATACATTGAGCTATCAAATACTAATTATAGGAAGCATTCTAGAAGCCAGTAGAAAAGCTTTTGCAGATATTTATCAGAGATCCTCAACTTTTTATTCTGCCTTTCAATTGTATCAGGCTGCAAACTAAAGATCCACTGTATATGTAGCAACATAAAAATCAATACACATAAGGAAAAAGCTGTTAGCTCCCATGTTAGGTGCAAGTACCATATCTCTCTATACATACTTGCTAAAGCCCTAAGATCTGCAGGGAAAGGTTTTCTCTCAGTCCTGCCACTGTGCCAAGCTTGCCTGGTGAGGACACGGAACAGAGTCTTCTCAGTGGCTGCTCCCGCCCTCAGAAGGCTAGTGTTACTGCCCTGGCTAGCCCGGGCTTTGGGGATATAAAAAGATATCTTTTGATATCGATAATTCGGCTTCACATATCCCTTCCACGTGCTTGCGAGGCCCCCGGACAAGCATGCATACAGGCTCGGCTGATAATGTCCGTAAAATTCCTAGACAATACAGGCAGGCCAGAAAATAGCTGAGTCGGTGCTTTAGGAGACCTCAAGGCAAGTACCACCATTAGGTATGTGAGCAACTCTCAAAAGCTGGGAGCTTGATGATCGAGCTATACAATGCTCAAAAACTCCGCGTTTGTATACCGGCTACTCTACTGATAAATTCGGCTATTATTCAATCATTCAAATTCTGACCTTTTGGAGGTTTTGTCTCCAACTCCAAATCTATTGTTTTCCCAAAATCCGACCTAGCCTGCAGTCACAATTCTCCTTATAAAAACCCCTGACTTTGAGCACTCCCTCGGATCGCTCCCGAGTTCCAGACCACCTTGCTGCTGCTTTGCTTGGCGAGCTTCCCCTCAGCTCCATGTGCTGAGATGCATCGAACCCCAGCTTCGCTCGCCATTTTCTTCTGGACTTCAGGACAGGTTTCGTATCACCCGAATCAACTATCCCTCTGAAAATCCCGCTATCTTACTCACACCTTTATTTTCCTTAGTTATCTGCGTGCGTGTGTTGCATACATTGTGTGCCTGTATTTAATAAAGATCATTCATTATTTTCCAATCGGTCTGCTTCTTGACTTGGCCTGACCCTGTAGACACTGGGTTGCAAGATCCTGCTAAGTTACCCTGCCTCTCGTTTTGCCAACTTGTGCTCTGAACTAATTTCCCCAACTTGTATAATTTTGATAGCAATTTGGTGTCCCTCCCGGGACCCCCAGAAAACAGGGTAACACTAGGCTGCCCCCATCCCTGCTCTCTTTTCACTGGCAGACTAAAACATTTCTTTTTAAGCAGGCTTTTGTGCAAGCTGGGGAGCTGTATTTATTTATCAACTTGTTTTAAAATTGAACATTTTTAAAAATAATTTTATATGCTTTTAATATTTTTAACTGTTTTAACTGTTTTTTTAATGTTTTTAAATTTATTTTGGGCAGCTGCCTTGGGCCCCATTCTGGGAGAAAGGCAACATAATGAATGGCAGCAACATAATGAATGAATGAATGAATGAATGAATGAATGAATGAATGAATGAATAAGTTCCAATCTATACTTTAAAGGAGCTCTTCAATATGTTGAACTCTATTTGTGACAGATGATGGCTCTGAGGTCGATGAGCAACTGATTATGCCAGGAACAGAGCCAGTGATTGACCAAGCAGCTTGTAAGCATCAGTTGAAAGACAAGCGGAGGCAGAGTTGCCCCAGCCAGCTCCAGAGGGAGAACGAACGAGTAATGATTTAGAGGAATTACATTCACCTGTGCCCCCTAGCTTCTAACCACGGAGGAGACTGAAACAAGCAGCTCAGAGGGAAGCCGCTTTGGCTAGATTGAGGGAGCAGAACAATGATGAGTAACATCTATTTTCAGTGGCTATTTAAGTCTGTCAGCATGGCTTGCTGTCTGCTTGTAGCAAATTACTACAAAGCCCTCATGACCCTTATAGTCCAGCTCCCTTGACCCCTCTGGACAGAACTTCAGTTTTCTGGATTTTTTGGATTTGACCTTGACTTGGCTTGACTCAGTGTTTCCACTTGTTTGTATTGGACACTCCCTGGTGCCTCCTCCTCCTCTCGGGCAAGTACTTTTGCCTGCCCTTTCTTGCTGGCAGAGAGGCACAGGCAAGGAGCTGGGCTCTGATTCTGTTCTTAAATAAGCCAGTTACCTTGGAGAGCACCTTCAAAGCTACCCAGAACCTAGAATGGACTCACCACCTCTCTGACATGAGAACCATCAGTCACCACTGACTCATTACCACTGGAATATAAAATATGAAGATTAAATTAACTTGGAATTAGCTTTCCATCAGAATAAAGCACTTAAACCTATTTACCAAAAACATGATTAGTCTAAACTACTTAAAATTCTCTTATTCCACTTTGCTGCTTTCTTCATTTTTGAAATCTTCTTGGTACAGCCTTGTTCATTTAGAACACCAGATATTAGCATTTTAAATACCATCTTTCATTGCCAAATTGTTTTACAGAGAGGTAATGGTTCAGAAATAAAAGAGGATTTCAAAGAGATACATTAATTAATATAGAAATAATTTTTAGTTTGCTTATGAAGAATAGATCAACTGGTTGTTCTCCCTAGAACACCTGTTCAGATTCCTCTGCAGTGAAAAAGATGGCTGTAAAGACAACAACATATATATTGTTGCTGTTGCTGTTGCCATTGTCACTACCACCACCACCCACCAATAAGTGTGTTATATTACAGAAGACTGGGCCCCATTTTAAAATCTAAAATGCAATATTGGAAGAAAGCAGATAGAGAAAATGTATTTGTAGGTTTCTGTATTGGTTCCTATAGGGTTATTTTTAAATAAACACACAATGTTACCACTGTCACAGAACATTCAGATTTGCAGCTTTACCTAGAGGCTGTTTCTTTTTTCTTTTTTTTTTAAAAGAAAGAAATCCAGGATAAATTGCAGCAAAACCCAAACAAACAGGCAAGAAAGGAGTGTACAGTTATATAGCTCATATTAAATTATATCAATAATCAGTCATTTAGTTGCAATTAAAATGCATTCCTCCTCCACCATGCTTGATGGGACAGGGGACACAGGGCTTTTACATGAGAACAGTAAGATTTTGAGACACTGTACTTTAGAAGAAGAATGCATGCCTCCTGGCTCCCAGATCAACTAATGAGCAAAGACGCAGAAAAGATTTTATGACTGGTCAATTGTCCATAGCATTATAAAATCTGAAAGTTTATTGGCCAAATTTTCTACCTGTGCTGAATCCTCTGTAACAGAGGAACGTGTTATAAAACGGTTCAGATTAGACGCTCTATTGTCTCTAATGCTTCTTCAGAGAGCAGAAATGACCTTCAGCCATTACACAATTAGAGTGCTATGATTTCACTTTGATTGCTACAGTGACATTTTGTGGAATCCTGCGATTTGAAATTTGTAGCGGCACTAGGGTGCTCCGGCTGAGAATTCTAAATGCTGTCCCTTAACTGCAATTCTCATGATTTCCTAGGATGTTGTCACAGAAGTTAAATAGAATCATAGCACTGTAACTACATGGTATGAAATGGTCCTTGGTCATTGATCCTCTGACACAGCAATCTTCTAACAGAACTGCTCTTCTGATTAAAATCTGCTGGCAGAAGGGCCCAGGAAGGGGACAGAGAAAGAGCAGGGTGATGGAGGAGTTTAGTTATGACACTTTCAAACCTCCTCCAGTCAGAGACACAGCCATGGCTCCATTAATTTAGGCCAAGGAGAAATAATTTCCAAGAGACCTTGGCTGAATGGGATTTGGATTCAGCACAGCTTCAGCTGACTTAGGCCCTTTCCACACAGCATTTTCCATATGAAAGGGTGCCTGGAGCATCGTGTGATTGTGAGGAGCGATCCGCATGGAGTACTCACAATTGTGCAATGCTCCAGGGGCCGGCAGGCACTGATTGCGCACCTTTTCATTTTCGGTTAGAAGCCAAAAATGGTGCGTGATTGCGCATTGCTCCCAGGCCCCGGGTGCACTTATCTGGTGTGCAGAGCCTCCGGAGCTGCGCCGATCATGCTTCCTGCCCCAGCGCAACCTGGGAAGGTCCTAGGCTGCACTGCGGAAGGAAGAGGCGGGGCTTTCACGAGAACAGGCAGCTTGTGTGGAGCCGAAGGACCCCGGACGCAAGAGCCTCTCGCCAGAGGCTGCTCGTGCAGTCCCTGCACCCCAGCGTCGGAAGAAGGTAAGGTCCGGAAAGGGCCTTAGTGTTGACCCAGATGGCCCTTCTCTATCTTAAGTAGTTAGGATTTTCACTAAGGCTATATTGTAAATTGCGTTTGAGGATCACTGTCAAAATGTGCATCATTGCATCTCTATTCTGTTATAGAAGGCTTGGTAGCATAATAGAAATGGTAAAGCTCCACTTGGGGGTACAGTATATATAATATTGGACCCATTTCTCAAATCTCATTTTGGCAACAGTCTGGCAATATTTAGGTATTCTATTTATATTTCATAATACAATAAAATACCTACTCCAAAGTTAGGATTTAAGGCCATGTAGACTGGATTTGTGCAAAAGTGAACTATTTCTCTGTTAATGATATTCACTACTAAGTGAACAAGGAAATGAATGAATAAACTGAATTTCTCTACTTCTGATCAAATGCTTTAAAATGTAAGCAGAAGCACCCTTTGAAACATTTTCCTTTTTATGTGATGTGAATTATGTCTGCAGCAGGTACTCAAGAGTTAATTTCTAGTTTGATCTATACAACAAGTAGAATAGATCCAATTATCCTTCCTTAAGTTTAAAAGGCACAGCTATTAACTGTATTACTTATTTATTGCATTTATATTCATTGTTTTCTCTCTACTTTGCACAACACTTTTTCCTTTGCTTCCACATTTCTTATCTACATAGTTCTTCTCTTGCTACCTCATTTTATCCTCCCCACATTTTATCCTCACAACAAGTCTGTGAGTTAGATTAGACTGAGGGATGGTGACCTTGGATCAATCATTCATTGTAGATCCAAGGGACAAGTTCTCTTCTGTTGACAATCACAAAATACACCAGGACACAGAACTAGAGAAAATAAGGCCACAATTTCTATTGATTACTGCACATGAGATTAGCATTGTCATAGGACCAGATCCAGGCATTAGCCAACCTGCCTGCTGGTTGATGATCCCATACCAAGCCAACTGCTGCGTGAGACCAGGGATGACAGCTTGGCTAAATGCCCGCTGCATGGTTTCCTTTGCATTTGGGGACATGGGAAGAAGAGGTTCCTCCAAGCTGGGCATAACTTCTGCTGTCAACACTCTCAAAGTCCCATACAGAGGCCTCCTTCACTGTTTGTTGGACCTACCAGCTTTCCTAATGCCATATCCTGAATCCATATTCCATGATGCTTTGCCACAAAAGACAAAATGAGAGGCACTGCTCTCCTCCTATCTTCTACCAGCCTACCACAGCAACTGCAACCAACATCATAATTCATTCCACACTACATACAACCACGTGTCTTGCCCCAGTGTGACAAGTGCAACCTATCATCCTGATGTAAAGCCTCAAACTTGAAGGATATGTCATAGTGATGAATCCGTCTGCTTCCCATGGCTATGAGCAATTTGCCAATGGCCTTAGTCAATATGTGTAGCACAATGCTCTATTTCTCTGGATGTTTTGTCCAGCAATACCATTCAAGCATGTTTAACCAAATCAGCATTGTGCCAGGAAAACAAGCCACAAGTTTCTACTATATCCTGCTCAGCCTTGTCCAAGAAGTCCAGTCTTATGCAGGTCCTGAGGTCATTTTTCTCCCAGCTGGATGATAACTGTGTCTGGAGATCCCTTACACTGGGCATGCTCCAGAAATGAGTCTCATAAGATTCCCCTCATGCCAAGCAAATGATCCAAATACCATCACAAAGGCACAATTGCTGCCTCAATCGATTCCCAGACACACAAACACCTGTCCAGTAGATGATGCTGTGACTGTAGATCCACACTTTCTTGCACCATTTCTGACGCCAGGAGATGTATTACATACTCTGGGCAGGAAAAAGTGGTGAAGATGCCACTAAGTTGAGTATTCCCTGTATTATGCTATATTCTCAAGGCGCCACCATTCATCTGGGAATGAAGTGGAGTGTAAGTCCTCCTCTGCTGTCAGAACACAAAACCTGTCATCCTGAAATCAAGAAAATGCACCCATAATTTCATTTTCAAGGCCTAGAACATAACATACTGAGAATGTTACGCTAGACAAGAGGCACAGCAGTGCAAAACTGGTGGATTAGTCCCATAACCCTTTCTGAATGAGATGATTGCTTGTTAATGACATTTATCACTGCCTAATTGGTGCACCAAAAGCCGACCCTTTTGTCAGGAAAACTCCAAATGGACAGTGCCACTAAAAATAGAAAGAATTCTTAAAAGATCAGGTCACAGACAATGTCTGTCCCTACCAATGACTAAGACTATCATTGTGTACATCAATGCCCTTGAAAATAAACCCCAAACCTGACACTGCCTGATGCATCCAATTGGACTAGCAAGTCCACTCCATGCTCCCATGTGTTTTGTTAGGGAAACACTCTGTTGTATGACTCCAGGAATTTTAATCGCATCCAAAAAGTCCTCCCATAAACCCCTGGAGATCTAAATGTGGGGCTTGATCCCTCCCATGGTCCTAGCCAGGTGGGCAGAGGATACCCTGCCATCTGACACAACCCTGCATGCAAAATTGAGGTGATCTACTAACTTCCATCTGGCAAACATGAGACCCCATGCATCAAGTAAAGCTGGATTCTCAAATAGACCAATGGGTTGGCAGATCCCTGGCCTAAGGACACTCCCCCAGGTCACCCATTAGGTCCTGGAAGGAGTCTAGAATGTAGAGATAATCATTACTGCATACCTGGCCCATGAAAAAAAGTTGTCTAAATAACGTGTTACACAAGGAGAACCTACCCAAATCTTCACCATCCACTCAAGAAATGTGTTAAATATCTCCAAAACAACAAATGAGACTACATACCCCACAGGTATGGTCTTATCTATGTACCATTGGCTGTTAAAGCCCAACAGACAATAATTGTCTGGGTGTACTGGCAGTAAATGGAATGCTGACTATATGTTGTATTTTGCAATCAATGCCCCAGGACCAGAAGAGTGAACCAAACATAGCACATGATCAAAGGAAGCATACCTAACTGAATAAAATTCTGGTGGAATGGAATCATTATCGGAAGCCCCTTTTAAGTTTGAAAGATGATGGATAACTTTGATTTTCCCTTGGTGTCTTCTGTGCTACAACCTCTGAAAGAGATACACATAATTTGCTCAAAGGGAACTAATAAAAATGGGCCAGCTACCTGCCCAGCAATGCACTCCAGAAGTCTATGACCCCTGGGAGATCTCTTTCTGACTTTAAGTTGTCAGATTCAAATGCAATGTATGGACCATAAAATAGAATGGACAACCTACTGGAAAATCCCTCCCTAATATATTGAGCTGCCTTACTATCTGGGTACTGATCTAGGAGGGGAAGCATGGCTGCCATGCAAACTGATATGTATGTGTCTTCAGAAGAGTTTTGCCATAGGCTTCCTCTGAGGCTGAGATAGTGTGATTTGCCCAGGGTCATCCCATGGGTTTCAGTGGCTGAGCGGAGATTTGAAACCTGGTTCCAGAGTCCTAGTCTACAGTCAAATCGTTGCACAAGCTGTGGCCTATTCGTTGGCTAGCAACTTTCTTTCTTACTGTTTCTTTCCTGAAATAGTATCATGGTTATTTTTAGATAGCACTGCAGTTCCTTTCCAGCAGAACAATCCAGGAATAAAAATCAATGTTTGCCCCAAAGGTCACAATATTTTCATTTCTTTTAAGCTAGCCTATAAACAGTGCAAGTAGTGGGGTCATTTTGACCACACAAATCATGTGAGAGGCTTTTTGACAACTTTCCATTAAGATTGGGTAAGATTTCAAGATATTTACAGTTTCCCACTTACTTGTTTAGGCTTGAAAGTTTAAACAAAATATTTGCAATATACTTATGTAATTTTCATAGCAGGAAAAACTACTGTGGGCTGACAGAACTAAAATGTGTCAGAGAAGCAGATGGAAAGAGTCTCTGGTTAGAGACATCATAGTAAGTAAATTAAACACAAAACAATTAGATTAGGTTTGTACTCTATCTGGAAATGAAAATGGCAAAGAACTCCGGGTGAAGGGTGAAATTGCTCTAATTAGTTTAATTCTTTTTATAGCAATAATAAGTGTCCACCCAGAGCGCTGTCTACTCTCACATAAATTAAAATTCACAATAACTATACCATGTTAAACAAAGACATTGAATAAATAAACTAGTCTATATATAGTTTGAATATCTAATCACTTCAAAGAGACAATTGCAGATTTGGTTTAAAAGAAATGTATCATGAATGGTGGAAAGGACATGAGGAAAATGGGAAATTTAAGTTTTAAAGCTTGAAGGTTACCCAGAGAAAGTAGGTAATAGATCAAAATGGCTTTATTGGTAGTACATCAAAATGTTAGCATTTGGCTTGAGGGAGCAGAGGAAAAGTGTCTGAGACAGAGGATGGTTTTACCTCTAGCATTAAAAATCCAGGCTGACGTGTATAGCTGCAGTATTTCTCTGTTGCCATTCATAACACCTGTATCTGTGCTTTGGCAAAGAGCCTTTTCGCACTACCCAATTATAGTACTGTGATTCCACTTTAACTACCATGGCTATGTTGCATGGAATCCTGGGGTTTGTAGCTTGATGTGGCCCTGCAGTTCTCTGGTTGAGAAGGCAGCCACCTGACTTACCAGGAGAAATGGTTGCATCTCAGTGTGGGCCACACTACCATGGCTTGCCCACCATGCCGGACCTCGTGTTTCCTTTCCAGGAAGCTGTGCTGCCCGTGCAGCCTCTTGGGAAGGAAGGGCTGGACAGCCAATGAATTCAAAGCTCTGGTTTGAATTTATTGGCTGGGGAGGAGCCAGGACCCAACCTGAGTGTCCAGATGAGAAGTTTCCACTCAGGCTCGTTGCTGGGTTATAAATTACCCTGAACTCTGGGCTCCAAGTCAGACCAACATCAACCATCACCTATCCCCTCCTTGCGCTCTATGGGTGGTTACTTTGGGCACTGGGATAGCAGTGGACTGTGTTAATTTGGGGTGCTGTTCCAGTGGGGTTTGGTAGGGCTGCCATTGTATCGGTATTGAGATGTATTATGTTCAGGCATGCATGTAATTGCTGTTACTTGTCATAACTTGTCAATTGGCAGTAGTGTAGGGGCATAATAATTAGGAAACAATTAATCAATAGCTTAATAGCAAGCACATTGAATTAGGAAAAAGAGCAATGGGGCCAGGGAAAACAAGAAGAATGCTTATGCTTGCAGTTGGATGTAGATAACAGGAAAATCAGCTTGTAGAATTTAGAATAACAGGAAGCTAAGTAGGGTAACGATAGATAGAAAAAACAGACAACTAACTGTAGGCTCAACAGGTGTGAAAGAGAGGTAGACTTTGTAGGTTGCAGTGTCTGGAGCAGGCCAAACTAGGCCAAGGGTAGGGGGAGCAACCACAAGAGATGAACTTTGGTGACTGAGAGCCTCATAGAGCTTCATTTTAATATTAAAAATCACACCCCTAGGGTGGAATCTTGTATTATAATTTGGGACCACCCATATGCACATGTGCAGTGCTTGTACGCTAACATAATAATGTATTCATGATATAGTTCTTATATGTATGTATTTGGATTAGCCAATAATTAGCATTTCTTGCTTCTGTAATGGATGCTTAGCAGGGTATAAAGCTACCTGTGTGTAGCCATTTTCTTTGGAGTAGTATATTTTTAGTGCCTGATGCACAACTGCTCCCCTCTTGTACAAGGGAAAATCATTTAATAAATTCTTTACATTTTTTTTGCTGCTAAAAACTCTGGTGTGATTTTGAATTAATGCGGTAACAGTAGCATGGGTCCTGGATACAGGATTTGGTTTTGGTTTGGGGACTCCTCCTCTTTGGGGAACGCAGGAATGTAAGGCATAAGCAGTCATGCACAGCACCAGAGGGGAACAAGTCTCCCACACTGCCTGGTTGCAGGGGAGGCCATCCAGCAGAACCCCTGGGGGGGTGTCCCTTCTGTTGTCCCAGTGTTCTTGCAGTTGGACTCACAGATCAAGAGGTAAATTTGTCAATGCCTGTATCTGGAGCCATGCACAAGCCAGCCCTATTGGCAACTGTGGCCAATAAAGTTGTGGCTTTTTTTCTTCCACTTCTGGGTCTGTATGTGTTCTTGGCATCATCCAATAACTTAGGCAACAATTTTTACATTAATGCATTTACATTTGGAGATATCAACACAAATGACCTGTTTTACAAATATGCAGAAATATAGGGGAAATAATTAGAATCATTTCATTTCTTTCATTTATGCTTTGTCTTTAAGCTCATTGGCTTCTTGTCTGCCTGAAACACATTCACAATCACAAACAGCAGTTTGGTTAATGTGTTCAGCGCAGGATTATATACAAGCATACAGACATAGGTCCTCTAGTTGATGCCTTGCATCCTTCAGGATTCTGTGTCATTTCTTCTGTGTACTGCAGAGACAGAAAACCCATGTTTTTTTTTTGGACCCTGTAAATTCCGTCACCAGCGGTGCTGAACTTTCACACAGGTGGTTTAGGCCTCAATTTATGATAGGGCTAAAAATTTGTTTAAAAAAATGTTTTTGGTAATGCTGTGGGGCCTCTTCTACATAGTTAAATCTTCAGTATACCTGTGTCTGAGAGGCAGCATGTTGTAGTGGTTTGAGCATTGGACTATGACCCTGGAGAACAGGGGCTGATTCTACACTCAGCCATGAAAACCCACTGGGTGACCTTGGGAGCATCACACATTCTCAGCCCAAGAAAACCCTGTGTTGGTTCACCCTAGGGTCACCGTGAAATGGAAATGACTTGAAGGCACACAACAACATCATATCTGAGTCCATCTCTGATCAGTGGCAGAGGTCCCCACTGAACTGGAGCCTCACTGTGGCTGATTATAACAGTACTTGTTCATCTTTCTCATTCTCCTGCCTTTTGGTTCTGTGTGGTGCCTCCTTACTATGGTTTTCAGAATAAGACATCATGTGTGTCACTTTCATGTCGTAGTTATTGCTCTGCAAACCAGTGAAGAATATTGGGAGGAAGAATGTGCTTGGTCCTGTGACTACTGCAGGTGTCAGCTACAAAAAAAGAGGGAGTCCTTTCATTCAATTTGTGTATGACCTTGAGTTGAATCTTGTTCTTTATGTAGTGGTTTGAAGGTTGGAATATGACTCTGGAGACCAAGGTTTGAATCCTTGCTCAGCCATGGAAACCTATTGAGTGATGTTGGGCACATTATACCCTCTCAGCCTCTGAGGAAGACAAAGGCAAATCCCCTCTGAACAAATCTTGCCAAGAAAACTCAGTGGTAGTTTTAGGGTTGCCATAAGTATGAAATGATTTGAAAATACACAGTAACAAAGTCTTCTAGTTAACACTTTTTATTTTCTCGATAGCTTCTTTGTAAACAAGATAGGAGCTTATCAAGCTGTGTATTTTCTTTTCCACCACAAGCTGTTATTGACAGCTTTTTATAAATATGAATATGAATGGTCTTTTTTGGGTCTTTTGGGAGTCATTTTGATTTTTAAACTATTTTTCCATTTTTAAAACTATATTTCTTAAAAAATTAAGGTAGTCAGTTTATAATTAGTAGTTAAGGAAATTAATTATATAATAAT
This sequence comes from Cyclura pinguis, assembly GCA_030412105.1. Classification (NCBI taxonomy): domain Eukaryota; kingdom Metazoa; phylum Chordata; class Lepidosauria; order Squamata; family Iguanidae; genus Cyclura; species Cyclura pinguis. The sequence continues at coordinate 234,109,189 of CM059601.1, read as the reverse complement.
CAGTAGTTCAATTATTTTAGTGGAACCATTTAGATTTTTTATCTTCCTACATCAACAGAAGCTCAAAATCAGAATGTAATTCTTGTTCCAAAATTTGCACTTTTTTTTCCAGCTTCATATGAATTGCCTGGCCATCAGAGGTAGTTTACTTGGGAAGGGGGCTGTGTCTATACTTCTGAATTATCCAATGCAGGATAAAAATGGATGTAATAACATTTTGTCTCTTTTGTAGAGCCATTTATCATACTGACAAAACAAATACTTTTCTTGGCTTTCCTTTGGTTATTTAATGACAGAAGGTATGAGACAGCACAACCGTTTCCAGTTTTCTTTTAAGTTGTTCAGAATTAAGGCAAGTCTTTCTTTTTTTCTGCTCCTATATATCAGAGCTGTACAATTCTCTGAAAACACTCCCCACTCATTTTTTTTTCTGTAAGACATTTTGCTTTTTCCTGTGATATTTTTGGTAGTAGAATTATTATATGAACAAGGCTTTATGGGAATAAGCAAAAACTTTCATATTGTTTCACATCACCTCAAGTGCAATATGTTCACAAACTTTGCTAGCGATGATAAAAACTATAACATTTTGAATCTGTAGTTCCTCCAAAGAATTTAGGGTAACATACATTTCATGATTTTCTCTTCAAAACAATGCTCTGTGGTACATTTCCCCACTCTCCATTCTATTGTGGGGCAGAATGAATTCATGTTGAAACTGTTTAACCATGTTAAAATAATATTCCATATCAATGACAAAGGAGGTATAACATTCAATTATGTCAAGAAGCTCCATCTGTTACAAGTTTGTGAGGGGATAGCTGTGTTAGTCTGTTGCACCAAAACCAGTATAGAATCCTATGGCATCTTAAAGGTTTCACCCAAAGATTCACTCAAAGCCATTCACAACATATACAATAAAAATAATAAACATAGCAATTAAGACAAAATAAAAACATGGTAAGAGAAGTGGTAATAAGCACTGCAAACATTAGAACATATGTGCTGACTTAACCAAGACCCCTTTGGCTCAGTAGGTCTTCTGTCATTGAGAGTAACAATAGGCAAATAAAAATTGATCAATATGCGGTGATGTATTTAAATCTTTTACTCCAAGTCTCAAGTCCTTGCAAGATACTTTGAAGTCAAGTCTCAAGTTAAGTTTCAAGTCTGGGAGCCAACTTTATACTGCAACCTATATTCCAGAATATTTGGACAGAGTCGAATAAAGTCAGTTTTAGTAATTTACATGTAGACAGCCCTCCACTTTTGTGATTTTTGCCATCTGCAGCTTCAGAAGTGAGGAATAAAATCCTTAATTCCTCTTCTTGAAGCTGGAGGCTTTTGTGTCAATGAAAGAGCCTACAGCTTTGGTAGTGTGGAATAGGATCCTTCTTACTCCCCGTTACTGAAGCATCAAACTCTTTAGAAGGAAGGATGCTTCATCCTCAAGCCCACTGCCTAACACATTTGTTGTTCCCCTGTAAGAAACAAGCCCTATGCTCTGAAGATGAGTCTTGCCTTCTGCTCTTAGGAAGTGTTTTAGAAGGCTCCTCTGATATGCAGCAGGGACATGAGGCTGAGCAAACCTCAACATTGCCTCAAGTCTGTTGCCTAAACTGTTTTTTGCTCCCTCTGAGAAATTCACCCACATTTTGGGCTTCAGACAGATCATCATGTGATCAGTAGGCAAAAAGAGATGGAAGCACTGTTCAAAGTTGTAAGGTTTCTGGATGATTGTGTTGTGTTACTGAACCAAGGGCAGTGAGTCAATCACTAAAAATATACAAGTCACAAGTTGAACTGGGTCAGTGCATCATTTATTGCCTAGTCAAGTCCAAGTTGAGTCATTGAAGTGACTTAAGTTGGACTTGAGTCTGAGTCAATTAACTTGAGTCTACATCACTGACAATCTGTGTAGTGCTGATTAAAAGAGTGCAAATAATATGTGGGCTGTGTTTTTGGAAGATGGGAGAAGAGTGTAGCTTTGGGGCTTCTCATCCGTTATTTACTATTGTTGCAATGTATACTCATATGTATATATTTTAGCTTGCTTAAAGGTCTATATGTGCTAATGTCACAGGCCTATTCTACTCTACTTGAGGTTGGCATATGCCTCAGAGATGCCCCAGATCAACTCTATGCAAATCAACCATGATAACATAACCTAAACATTTGTGCAGCTGGTGCTGGGTCATATCAGCCTTGGTGCTGCTAAAGGCACTTCTTCATGAAAACAGGAATCTTTTGCCTGTCTCATACTTACAGGCAAGAGGGGAGGACTACATTCTACCTCCCAACCTGTAATTATCACCATTGCTTCCTGGAAGACAGTCTTGTTGCAGTATATAACCCCCTACTGTTTAGAGAATTTCTTTGTTTTGGTCTCAAAAAGGGGACTATCAGTGCCTTATCTGAGGGTAGCTGTAACCCATTGGAGTTAGCTGGATATCCTGTGAACATTTGAGGACAACCAACACAGATATTAGTGTCTATTTGGCTGAAGGGATGTGAGAAGACTTCCTTTGCTTACCCCAACCCCCTTTACTGTGTTACTGCCCTGGCTAGCCCGAGCTTTGGGGATATAAAAAGATATCTCTTGATATCACTAATTCGGCTTCACATATCCCTTCCACATGCTTGCGAGGCCCCCGGACAAGCACGCATACAGGCTCGGCCGATAATCGCCGTAATATTCCTAGACAATACAGGCAGGCCAGAAACAGCAGACTCACCGCTTTAGGAGACCTCAAGGCAAGTACCTCCATTAGGTATGCTAGCAACTCTCAAAAGATCCTCTGCCTCGCGCTGGCAGCTTGATGATCAAGCTATACAACGTTCAAAAACTCCGCGTTTGCATACCGGTTACTCTATTGATAAATTCGGCTATAATTCAATCATTCAAATTCTGACCTTTCGGAGGCTTTGTCTCCAACTCCAAGTCTATTGTTTTCCCCTAAGTCTGACCTAGCCTGCGGTCACAATTCTCCTTATAAAACCCCCTGACTTTCAGCAATCCCTCGGATCGCTCCCGAGCTCCAGACCGCCTTGGTGCCTCATCGCTTGGCAAGCTTCCCCTCAGCTCCACGTGCTGAGATACATCAAACCCCAGCTTCGCTCGCCATTTTCTTCCAGACTTCAGGACAGGTTTCGTATCACCCGAACCAGCTATCCCTCTGAAAATCCCACTATCTTACTCACACCTTTATTTTCCTTAGTTACCTGTGTGTTTCTGTTGCTTACATCCTGTGCCTGTATTTAAGAAAGACTATTCATTATTTTCCAACTGGTCAGCTTCTTGACTTGGCCTGACCCCGTAGACACTGGGTTGCAAGATCCTGCTAAGTTACCCTGCCTCTCGTTTTGCCAACTTGTGCTCTGAACTAATTTCCCCAACTTGTATAATTTTGATAGCAATTTGGTGTCCCTCCCGGGACCCCCAGAAAACAGGGAACAACTGCATGTTTTTTCCATCTTTGGTTTTAGTTCGATGGCTTTGTTTTATATTGTTTTTATTTTATTTATTTATATATTGTATGTATGTATGTATGTATGAATTTATATATTATATTTGCGTGCTGCCTTTCTCCCAGAATGGGACCAGAGGTGGCTTCCAACAATCTAGGTCCGGCAGCACTCGAAAGGATTATGCCTTTCAGATGATTAACAGTGACTTAATTGAATAGTTTAGAACTAGAAAGCCTAAAATAGAATTAAACAGAAATACATAGATGTCCACATAGATATTCATTTCATATTTTTTTTTAATTGCTAGGCACATCTCTCATTTGCAGCAACCTTTCTCCCAGCAATCACTTGAATTTCTTCTCTATTCTCTCACTTTGGAGGATAAAGATTCCTAGTTATCCTTCAAACCTGCCCAAGCCCTCTCTCCACAAAACACCTCTTTGAGAATTCAAGGCAGCAGACTCTCTCAGCAGCCACTGTGGTAGAGCGCATAGACAATCACCTGGTCAACTTGAGAGAGGATTATAGAAATTTTGTGCTTGAAATCTATCCTTTGCATCAGCAAAATTAATTCATTTATACTGAAGATGACAGCAGTTTGTCTTTGGAATTAGCATGTAGTATTGCTGTGTAAAAGGAATTGTTTACCTGTCTCAAGCTGCTATTCTGATGACTAGGAATAAGTCGTACTGAATTTCATGGGACGTCTGTGCAGACATGCATATGATTGCCCTGGATTTTTAAAAGCATTTGTAAGGGGAAAAAAATATGATCCCCTGGAAATCTTCATGATTTCTTTGTTTTTTAGCAAAACAGGGGCCTTTGGAAAAGTTCAAAATGAAACAAGAACCTCCTCACAAAATGAATCATTAGCCCATAATTATATTTGCTAAATGAGGAGGTAATGGTTGCTAGCATGATTGGCTTTTAAAATAGATGACATCGCTTGGACTGCTGTTTTTCTAGCCGTAGAATGGCCTGCTTGAAACATCCAGGAGTAGCAAAGCACCTTTTACACTGGCTGCAGCACTCCCTTCCCAGAAATATATATTTTTTTCAAAATAAAAAACATACCAGTGGCCACTTCTGATTTTGTTCTCATGTTTTGTTTTTTGGGCAGTCTGGGCACCCAGGGGTAGAAAATGGCCCTTAGACCTGCCGTGCTTGCTCAGTGTCATATAGAGAATATATGGATCTGCTCAGTGTCATGATAGGGAATATGGATTTGGAACCCCAATTCCTATCAACCCCAGTCAGCTTATAGAATCATAGAATTGGAAGGGACCACAGTGGCCTTTTAGTCCAATGCCCTGACATACAGGAATACACCAGTAAATCAGTCCTGAAATATGTCCACCCAAACTCTGTTTAAAGATGTAAAGTCGAAGGCTTTCATGGCTGGAATCCATAGGTTGTTGTGGGTTTTCTGGGCTTTGAGGCTGTGTTCTATCAGTATTTTCTCCTGATGTTTCACCTGCAACTGTGGCTGGCATCTTAAGAGGATCCTCTGAAGATGCCAGCCACAGAGGCAGGTGAAACGTCAGGAGAAAATACTAATAGAACACGGCCTCAAAGCCCGGAAAACCCACAATAACCTCTGTTTAAAGACTTCCAAAGAGAGTCTACCACCCTCTGGGGAAGTTTATTCCACTGTCAAGCAACTCTTATAGTCAAGAAAATCCCCTTAATATTTAAGTTTAATCTCTTTTCTTATCATTTGAATCAATTGGTTCATGTTCTAGTCTCTGGAGCAGCAGAAAAGAAGCCCCATCTTCTACAATACATCCATTCAGATGTTTAAAGATGGCCGCTGTGTCATCTGTCAGTTTTTTCTTGTGCAGTGGTTTGAGTGTAGGATTATGACCTTGGAAACCAGGATTCAATTCCCTACTCAGCCATGGAAATCCACTGGGTGACCTTGGGTGCATCACACACACACACACACACACACACACACACACACACACAGCCCCAGAAAACTCTGTGATTATCATACACACTCAGCCCAAGGAAACCCCATGGTAGCTTTACCTTAGGATTTCCATACATGGGAAACAACTTGAAGACAGACAACAACAAACTGTGTCACCTTTCAGTTTTCCCTTGTTCAGGCTAAGTGTAGCCAGTCTTTCCTCATAAAACTTGGTTTCCAGACCTTTGACCAGCTGATTATCCTCCTCTGGATGAATTCCAGTTTGTAAACATCCTTCTCACACTGTTGTGTGCAGAACTGGCACAGCTTGGCCAAAGGGAAGTTGAAAATTCTAATACCTAAGCTGCATATCTATGCTTTCAAAAGGCTATGCAGGCTCCCTTATTCAATTGCTGAAATGGGAAAAGAAAAATGGAGAAATCAGCTCCTTCTCTTTGCAGCACTGTCACCAGTAGCAACAACTATAACAGAGGAATTGAGAGTAAGGGTTGTCAGGGATTCCAGGCAAGGAACCCTGGGAAAATGATCAGCCCACTGCAAAGATGTTGCATCATGCCCCAGCTGTGGGTAATTGCAAGGTTGCATAAGAAACTGGGGTCGTGTGCAGATGGTAGAGGGAGGTGTGCAAACCTCTACCTGATTGGTTGTAGATATGTATATAACAAAGCAACGCCAGTATGTATTTGTCTGTTGACCAAACCTGGTGCCTGGCGCAAGCTTTTGTCCGTCTGTCCTATGTTTTGTATATAACGGACCTTTGCTGCAAGATAAAGTGCCTCCTGTTTTGGAAGAAACTCCTCCGTGTGTGAGTATCCTTACTGTGAAAAGACTGCTGCTGTTGGCTCGCTGACCTCTGGTTTTTCCGCTGCGTTTCCGTGGGGCTGAAACTCCTATCATCCCCAACAAGGGTGACATTCTGTCCTTCTGTAGGAACCATATATCATTAGCTCAGAACATCACTGGTGCACCAGAAGACTAGTAGTATAGCATTAGCAAGAGTAAATGAATAAATGAATAAATAAATAATATTTTTACTGCATTTAGAACAACTATAGTATTGTTATTCTTCAAGTCTGGATAGAACTAGGGGGTCCTTTCACAATACGCTACACATTTTGAAACCACCATAACTGCCATGGCTCAGCTCTATGGAATCCTGGATTTTGTAGTTTGGCGAGGGGCATTTAGAATTATCAGCCAGAGACTGCTAGTCCCTTACCAAAGTACAAATTCCAGGATTTCATGGGATCTAACCTTGGCAATCACAGTGGACTATAATACTATAATTGGGATGTGTGAAAGGACCTAGGGAAAGACTCCTGCCTGGAGCCCTGGATAGCTGCTTCTACACAGCGTAGACATAACTGTGCTAGATAGACCAGCCATCTCACTGTGTGAGGCGGCTTCCTGTGTTCTAAAGGGGACTGTATCAAGACTTCATTAAGAGTGCAGTCCTGAACTTTTGACATCAGTTGAGAAATTTGCCTTTTATTCAATAAGAGCATGAGTACAATAGTTGACCTTAAAAAACAAACCACATGATTCTCTCCCACTGCCTGGCTGCTCAAACTTGTTTATTTTCCATTTATAATTCCTGTTTATTTGATGTGCACTTTCTGCAACTCCAGACTTAGAGCTGAATTCCCTTGGCAAGCATACATAGGCTTTGAACCAAAGAAGAGCTTCATTTATACGTACCATAACTTGGAGGGAAGATACATCATATATTTCACAAGCTGGATGTTACTTCTTATCTATAATTCATCAAGAAAAGCTATGCCTGTAAATCATGCCATCCTAATGACAGAAAGTAAAATACTGACAAGCAGTGCAGGAATGAATTGAAAGGGCAGTCCAACCTCTCAAGATACCAGATTGACAAACTACTTGGCTTTGGGTTTTTTTCCCCTTCTTCTATTTGCTGCTAGCACAGAAATTGATTTTTTTTTTCCAGAAAAGCATTCCAGTAAATATACAAATTTCCTATTATGACATCTATATATCCTAGAAAGGTCACAAATATTTATTGATTGTGGTTTTTACTGTGAAATCATGTGGTTCAAGTAATTAAAACTTTTTTTCCTACCGAAAATGCTTGAACTTAGAACATCTCAATAATTTTGAAAGCTGATCATGCTGCATTTTCCATTATCTCAGACAATTGTGAGGGGCTAGAGAATGATTTCTGCTCCTGTAACCCCCTGGGGCTCCATGCACAGTGAGAAATGCCAAGAAAAGAATAATACAAACATCTGGCCATTGTTGTTTTGGGGAAAAAAAAGGCTATTCATATTAAACCAGGATGGGAACTGTGCAGGGGAATTGGACCAATTTTTACTTATTGGGGCTATTTGGGGATGAAAAAAATGTCCAAAATAGGCCTAGAAATGTTTTAATTGGGGGAATTCAAGGTACTTTTCAGGGGACATCATGATCTGGGGGGGGTGTTCTACAAGGTCGGCTTATGGAACAGATTCTGCCTACTGGTGCAACATCCCCGCCACTGTGCTAAACGGTGCAGGAGCCCTCTGGAACCAATTTGAAAGGTGAATTACTGCTCTTAGAATCTTTTGAAATAAGTAGATAATCCTTTGGGAGAAGGAAGCAAACTAAAAAAAAAGTTTTCTGGGTAATTTGGACAGGCCAAGGCTCACAAAAGGACCCCTCCCCTCATGCACACTGGCATTATGCTATCTTTTGTAGCACCCAGATCCTCAACATCCTCTTCTTCTTCTTTGACATTCTGTGTTTGTCTTGTTTCACTGGGCTACATCCCTATAATCACTACTGCTACTGTTGTCTCCATTTCTTTTCTTTTTTTGGATGCTCGCACTGGCATTCAATGTGTTGACAATCACACAGTGGCAACTGGCAGAGGGTAACATTTGATTTTGATACTTGGCAAAGATACCTGGACATGGGAGAAATCAAGCAAAAGTCTGGACATCAGCACTAAACAGGTGAAAATGTGTCTCCAATAACTGTCACTAATATTTCCACAATAGGTTTTCTTTTTGTTTACAAGACATATATAGATTTTTTTTTTACAAAAAAATAAAGCAACAATGCAATTTGTTGAGGCACTAGAGCTCTCTGGCTGAGGATTCTAAATGCCTCTCCCTAAACTGCAAATCCCAGGATTCCATAGGATGCAGCCATGACAGTTAAAAGTGGAATCATAGTGCTACAGTTGTGTACTGTAGAATCCTGGCCACACCTGAGCTTTTAATCTGAAGCAATTTTTCCAGATGCTGACAAACTGTAAGTTTCAGCAGCCCTAGCTAGTATAGTCAGTGGTGAGGAATGACAGATAATTTAGTCTAACAACACTTGGAAGGCCACATGATCTGTTGTTGTTGTTGTTGTTGTTGTTGTTATTGTGTGCCTTCAGGTCATTTGCAACTTATGGGAACCCTAAATTGAAGCTATCATGGGTTTTTCTGGGACTAAGAGTGTGTTACATGTCCAAGGTGAGTTTCCATGGCCAAGCAGGGAATCGACCCCTGGTCTCCAGGGTTGTAGTCCAGTGCTCAAATCACTATGCCACAGCGACTTTCACATGATCTTTACCCCTGTGCTAAACCTGCTATAAGCATTGCAGATATGTTCTAGTGACCGAGTCCAGGCATGTCCAATTTTATGTTTCTTTTCCAACACAAGACTTATAATATTTATTTTAAAGGTCCAGTTCTTTGCCATAAAGCAAGTGTGTGGTAGAGATGCAAATGTTTGATTATTTCATTCTCATAATCAAGGATAATTGCTCTAGATTCTCCCTACTGTGGGAGAAAATGAATACCCCTTCACAGTATTCTCCCTGTACTGGAACATCCTAAACTGTTGAAGAGGAATTATTGTGCAGAGAAAAACATGGGGCTTCTTGCATAGAAAATTTATTTTCTGCACATTCTCATTGTAGGAAACCCAATTTCCATGCACAAAGCATGTGTGTGTGTGTGTGTGGCGCATGCAAAAAGCTACATGTTTTTCTCTGCAAACCAATTCTTCCATGACACTGGGGTTTTCCAACTGTCAGAAGACCCGTTTTGAAACTCATGAATGACTAATTGGAAATATTATTTCCATCCTTAGTATGTGATGTTTGATAACATACATGTGCCTTTAACCACACAGAACATCTTACACACTTCTTTGGGTCCTATGGTGCACGCCAGCTTCGAAAAGAGTGAGATGGTTGGGCCATAACTCTCAGACCACTTCCCCCAGTCACCATAGGCATGTCTGCTGGGAGATTCTAGGTAATAGTCCACAAAGTTATCTTCCTGCAAGTTCTGATATGAAGTTGTTTCATTTTTACTGCTTCTAGTAACCTGTAATCCGCTAATAGTGAAGATTTTTTAAATTATTATCATATCTGTACTGTTGGTAAGACTGATTTGTGGGATTTCTTTATCATATCTGCAAGAGATGGCTTTGTTAATATATGGTTAATAACACCCTGAAGGGTATGAGTTCAAATCCTATTTTTTAAAATAACATAGAGAATAAACCCCAGATCAAAAGAAAGGGTGAAACCTGATGCTGAAATACCATCCACTTGTTCATTACTGGCTACAGAAAACAGGATACCTTAAAGCAGGGGAAGGAATCATGTGAATTCCAGCTGTTGCTGAACTGCAACTCCCAGCATTCCTTACTATTAGCTATGATGGGCAAAACTGCTGAGATTTTCAGTCCAAGAACATCTAAGTGATGGAGTCAAAATGCCATTGCTATTCATTATGATTTCAAGGTATTTGAAAAAGACTGAAATACTTCTCATAGAATCATAGAGCTGGAATTGACCACAAGTGTCATTGAGTACAACTCTTTGCCATGCAGGGATGCATAATCAAAGCAATCTTGACAGATGGCCATATAGTCTCTGTTTAAAAAACCTCCAAAGAAGGAGACGCCTCCACACTCTGAGGCAGCCTATTCCACTGTTGAATTGCTCTTGCTGTTTGGAAGTTCTTACAGACGCTTAGATGGAATCTCCATTCCTGAATTTTGAAGACATTGCTCCATCTCCTAGTCCTGGAGCAGCAGAAAACAAGATCGCTCCATCTTCATATGACGTTCCTTCAAATATTCAAATACAGTTATTGCATATATAGATATAGCTTGTTTGGAGCAACAGTTAGAAGCATACTTCAGGTCTGAATAGACCAATGCTCCTCAAAGTGGTGGCCCCTGGATCGGTGCACATCCACACACCATTGGCTACTGGTCTGCAGCAAAAAAGCAACAGTCATAGCCAAAGGGCACAACGTGGACTTGATACCTTAGCAAAAAATATGTTGGTACCCTATATCAGATAGCTTGAGAAGCACTGGTATAGATTATTGACATGGAAATAGAAACCTTTCAGTTTTAAATAGATATGAGAAATGAATACTACTCATGGGGAACCATCTCTCTAGAGGACTGGGCTTGAATGCACAAGAATACAGCATGTATGTATCTTTATGCATTTTTATCTTAAACAAGATTTCCATGAGAATAATTCAGTTAAGATGGTACCTAACTCCTGTGTGTGTTGTGTGCCTTCAAGTTGTTTCCAACTTACAGTGACCAAAAGGTAACCTAAGGTGATCTTATTATGGATTTTTCTTGCCAAGATTTATTCAGAGGGGTTTGCCCTTTCATTCCTCTGAAATTAACAAAGCATGTCTAGCCCGAGGTCATCAAGTGGGTTTCCGTGGCTGAGCTGGGATATGAACCTGCTGTCCCAGAGTGCTTGTTCAATACTCAAACCACTATACCACATTAGCTCTGGACTACGTAATTCCTACCTATCTGAAAACTAATAAGTCCCATCAGAAAATATATCTACATTATCAAATTTTAGAAGAAATATAGGAATTGTACCAGCCAAAAAAGTGTGCCAAGAGCCATTTTGTAGTCCCCTAAATTGTTCAAGGCACCCCTTCCCATCAAAAATGACATTTTGGAGCCCAAAGGAGATGGTTCTGCAGACATCAAGCCTTGTTTTGCTCATCCAAGAGTTCTTTACAAAACAAAGAGTGGATTTGACCATTTCCAGTTTTGCTTTGGTGGGGAGGCGATTGAGGCAGCCAATGGCAAGTCACATGCATAGCAAATTTGTTACCCCAAAAGGAGGTGACTCAGGGGCCCATCCGCAATGCCAGTACCTCCACATGACAATGGGGAATTACTTAGGTCAAATCAGGAGGTCTGCAAGATGGGGGTAACCTAACCAGATCTTCCACCAATGTTTATGAGGTCTCACAGGAAAGAACTAGCCACAGATTCCAAAATGAGCTAAAATGTGTTTTACTGAAAAGTTTGATCACACACTCAAAAGATCTAAGTACTTACACACTCACAAGAAGTGATCAAAGGATAAAGGGAGGAAAGCTGTTGATAATAGAGTTTTAGGGAATGGGCAATAGTTACCAGTCCAGACAGCAGTGAAGAAAGCAGTGATGTGGCTTAGGCTTGCGCCCAAGGACAGTACTCATTCAGAAATTAGAGCAATAGTGTGGCATCCAGCAAGCGAGATACTTTATCTGACTGCTCAAAATGGAGGGTTTTTGGTGTCCCCTCAAGAGGCTTTTTTTGGTAGATGGGCTGAAACAGACAGATGGATTAGATATGATGATATAATAGAAAAATCAACCTGCAATACAATCAAGATTAAAACAAGAGAAAAATTGGAACAAGAAGGTATAACATTAAACTGGTTCCCCTACAGACAATTAGCTGAAAGATTTCAGATGGACATGAAAACTTGTGGAATTGAACAAAAAGAGAAAGAAGGAGTGGTCAAAAGGCTAATTGAAAATCCTTTACAGTTATTATCTCATATATATCAGGAAATATTGCAACGAGAGGGAAGATGAAACAGTTAAAACAACAATGATTGCTTGGGCACAAAATGTCGGACATCCGATTCAGCTAGAGCCTTGGGAACAAAGTTGGAAAAAAACACAAAAATTTACAGCTGCCCAGAATCTAAAAGAAAACTACTATAAAATGTTTCATAGATGGTATATGACACCAGAAAAACTTATGAGATTTTACAAAACAGAAACAGGACAGTGTTGGAAATGTCAGAAGGAGGTCGGTATGATGTTCCACATGTGGTGGTCATGTACCAAAGCTAAAAAGTTCTGGGGAGAAGTCCATAATAAGATTTGTGCAACATTGAAGGTGCAATTTGATAAAACACCTGAAATGTATTTGTTGAATATGACACATATGATAGATGAAACTGTTCAGAAGAAATGTTGGCGGATAATATTGTATATGACCACAACTGCTAGAATTGAATATGCCTAGAATGGATCTCTGACCTACTTTGCAGCACATGTGTTCAGCCAGTAATTTTCCTCTGCCCAGCTCAACCTTCTATTCACTTCAGGGTTCTTTTTATATCAATGTCAATTACTGTATTTTACCAATTAAATCATATGTTTCCAATTAAATCAGATGAGATCTGGGGGCATGTTGCCCAGTAACAAATTGGCCCAAGGAAACCCTGAAGCTTGCCCACCTCTGTTTGGAGCAGATTTGTTTCTCCAGTTTCTCCTTTCCCAATATTTCCTTCCTCCCTCCCTCCCTCCCTCTTTATATATTCTTTTTGACAGGAAATGGTGGTAATTAAAGAAATATCAAGATATCATATTTTCCAAAGTTGCACCTCTTGCATGTTTGAGGTGTTTGATTTGGGAAGATTTAATTCTAGTAATAAACTTAGCCATGACCATTATACTATATTTTTTGAGATCTCAAAAGATTTCCCTTCAATTTTAAATTGGCCCATGGCCTTATAACAGGACCAGGGAGTCACTGAGTGGAGGTGATGAGTTTATTTCCATTGCTTTGTGCCAGGTGATGTCTGTAGGTGTTGCCACCTGATATTTGGTTATCAGCCAATGTCGAGCTTTCCACTTGGTACTTACACTTTTCCTCTCCTTCTTCAAATGGGAAAAAAGGTTCCTTTGTCACTTGTGAACATCAATGAGACAGGCTGGCTGTGCTCCCTCCTTTTCCCTCCACAGAAACCCATCTGCTTTTCTTCCTTAGCTGTGTAGAGACCACATATGGTCAGATTTGAATCCTCTCTTGGCCAGTTTAGTCTTACATGCTAGAGGTTCAGCTCCATCTTAAAGTGATGGTAGACACTGGGTTTACCAATAGCTTCTCTCTAAGTTATCAAACTGGAACAATGACAGAAACAATGCAGTATAGCTGAGAATTGACTCACACATAAGTATGATAAGTTAAATACATCAAAAGACATGTTCACAACCCACATTTTGGAAGAGAGTGAGCAACACATCTATTACTAAAAAGTCACAGCAGGACACAATGATTTAGCTAACTCCTGATAACATGGATATAATGAGTTTCTCAGGTACAGAAAGAGAAGAGGGAATTCAGAAAGTGTAACAGAGCAAATTTTTAAACAAATTTTCTTCCTTCTTATCTGGGTTTTTCTGTGAAGTACGAGAATGTCATAATGTTCACTGTCTGATCAGTAACAGCTACAGAAGAGCATAGCAATTTCTTTAACTTTAAGCAATCACCATAGTTGAGTAATCTCATTTGATCTGAAAAAGTCTTCCTTCCAGAAAGAGAATTCAGTGTTGCTAAAGGGAAGAACATGGCAGAAGTTGTCCTCTCCTGAAAGTGCTGAGACCTATGATTTAAGTAGAGTGATTTTTTTTAAAAAAAAGCTTAACAGAGGGGAATACAAAATTGTATAACTCGTAGTGGTGCTATTTGGCATGCTTACATCTCCATGTGTAGATTTAATCCTCCATGTTAACCTGAATGTAATTACAGGGTTTGATGATTTAAGCCTTTGCTAGGAGAGCAAATTAGAATGTGAACATTTAGGATACACATTATGTGGGATCCAAAGAACCATGAATGGAAGTAAACTGAAAGCTGGCAGAGCTACTCAAATGCTTGCAGAAGACGTCACGCAGTGCTATAATTTAGCTCTACCAGAAAGGTGGGAAAAATGAATCCCCAAATACTTTACAGTGCAGCCCCAAATACTTTACAAAGTCCTAAATACCCCCCCAAAAAAATCAGAAAAAAAAAAACCACCAGAAAAATGTTCCCTCCCAGAGGGATGCAAAATGGTCCTAATAAAACTGACCCTGTAGATCTTCAGGGACAATGGATTTTATCAGAACATCCTTCAGATTCCAGTACATCCTGATGAACACAAAAGTTGCTTTAGGAAGTAATGTGCAGCTTTGATTTTCAGTCAGTTTTCAGCCATGAGGTCCACTATGGGTACAGGAGATTTGTAAACTGGGGCTACTGTAGTAACCCATTCTTAATTTATGTCTTCTGCATAAAAGGTCTGCAAATTAGTATAAGATTGCCATACCACTCGGTTGCCTGAATTTCATCAGGTTTCTAGGCATGTCACCATTTGGACTGTTGCTTGGTCCAGGTTCAGTGCTTTCATTTGTTGTTCTTGTCATTATTGTTGCAAAAAAACAAGCCCTTAGCCTTCTAATTCTATAGGGCAAAATATACAGTCCCTCTTTTGCCCAAGAAACAACGTCAACCCTGCCTTTTTGTTTGTTTAACTAATGAGTGAACTCTTCTTAATTCCAGTATCCAATTTCCAGGGTCAATGTTACAAATAGGAATGGGACGAATCCAGAATTTTCTGAATCCAGATCCGAATCCCTGGAAGGTTCTAGGAATCCATGAATCTCACGAATCTCGAATCTTTTGAATCCATTTTTTAAAAAGGGTTTGAAAAGCAAGGGAAAGAAGGATAATCATGGGCAAGACACACTCTCTCAACCTTAGCAAAAGCCTAGGCAAAGGCAAACCTTCCTCTGAAGAACTCTGGTCAGTACAATTGTCATAGTTTTGCCTCAGGGCCCTTTCCGCACAACATTTGCCATGCGAAAGGGCACCTGAAGCGTCGCACAATTGTGAGGAGCAATCTGCATGACGCACTCACAATCGCGCGATGCTCCAGGGGCTGGCAGGCGCCAATCATGCACCGTTTCATTTTCGGCTGGAAGCCGAAAATGGTACACGATTGTGCATTGCTCCCGGGCCCCGCGCACACTTACCTGGTGTGCAGAGCCTCCAGAGCTGTGCTGGTCATGCTTCCTGCCCCAGTGTAGCCTAGGAAACTCTCAGGCTACACTGCGGAAGGAAGAGGCAAGGCTCTCGCGCTACCTGCTCGGCAGCAGGCAGCTCATGCAGAGCTGAAGCAGCAGGGATGTGAGAGTCTCTCACCGGAGTCTACTCACGCGATCCCCGCACCCCAGTGCCAGAAAAAGGTAAGGTGCAGAAAGGGCCAGGATCTCCTCAGATTGAAAATGACATGAAGACCCTTTCTACACAGGCAGGAAAATGTGGATTAATCCCACATTTTCCTGCCTGTGTAAATAGGACCACTACATTACAGAGATAAGCCAGGTCAAAACTGGATTTTCTTTGCCTAGCTCCTTATGGCATCCTGGGGTTTGTAGTCTGATGATGCACCAGCACACTTCAGCAGAGAAGGCTGTGACAGCTTGTGAAACTAGAAACCTCAGAATTGTGTCTGAAAGAGGTTTGCAAGGGAGCTATGCAAAGGAATGTTTCAGCTGTCCTTGAAATCTCAAGACTGTATCTTCCAGTCAAGTGCTAAACTTAAATATTAAATGTTCAATTTAAATATCTTAGAATACAATCCCCGATGTAATTTCTGAAATTGTAAGCAAAAGCCATTATTACTCCAAGGGAAAAACTCAGCTACTTGCCATGTCCCCTTGTGTGTCTGGTCTCCCAGGTTTTCAGGCATCCCCGTGTCCAACAAGCTATTTGGTTGGTGGATTCAAAAGATTTGCCTATTTTGGCACAGGTATTCGAGAATTTGGTTGGCCCATCCCTAGTTACAACTTTACAGGAATGTCTCGATTTTGAAGGAAAGTCTAGCTGAAGCATGTTTTGCAGAGCTGCTTGTCAGTTTTATACAGGAAGCAATCGAACCACTGGAGTAAAGGAGGAGGAAAGCCAAGAATCAGAGCAAAAGCAGCAATACAATTATTAATATTCAAGATTCTGTGGTGTCTGCTGTTTTTCTCTAGATGTCCAGAAAAAAAAAATCACGTTCCATTTTATAAGGGTCAGTTAGAGTTCCCCCATTTCTGATGTAAGAAAAAAAAGGGTTATCAACATGATTTCTGCCTTCTCTCCATTTCACCTTACCTGCCTTTCCTCAAATGCTGTTTTTACCATAAAAGAAAAGTGCATGGCCACTTCCTATTAATCCCAACAATGCCTGTACAGTAGATTTGCTGTAACATAGTGATGTCTCAAGATCACATGGAATATTCCATGACCAAACCTGGAGTTGAACCTGGGTCTTCGTTCTAAATGAAACATTTTAAACGTTGTTGTTGTAGTTGGTGTGTCCCTTCAAGTTATTTCTAACTTATGGCAACCATGCGGTGAACCAATGATAGGGTTTTCTGTGACTGAGAGTGTGTGATGCACCTATGGTCACCCAGTGGGTTGCCTTGGTCAAGTGGAGAATTGAACCCTGGTCTCCAGAGTCATAGTCCAATGCTCAAACCATTACACCATGCTAGATCTCATTTTAAACAATACCCTATATTATTCTACACTAGTTCTATAGTTCTACTGTTATTATTAAAATAAAAAAAAACAAGGTTGAAACATAGTGGTATAAAAATACAGTGATTAATGCACTGAATTTGCATAATTAAAATACAAATTAATTATGCATATTATTAATATGCATTTTAACTATACAGATTCAACATATTAATTATGCAGACTGTATAACTGATTTTGAGGGTCTGAAATATGGCAGGATTTTCATGGCCATATCGCAATGCTCTGTTGAAGCTGAGGAGAGGAGAGTTAAAATGGAAAGTTCTTATCAATTTCATGGCAAAAGTGAGGCTTGGCCTTTCTGGATCTCTCAAATTCATTGCTCGGGAATGAACTAAATGTGTTTAGGGTGATTCACCCTTGCGTGTTTCTTTCTCATTTACTAAAAATCAACCTGTTCTAAGTAGGAATTGCAAATTGAACTGGGAGGAATGCTTTAACCCTTTTCTCTTGCTACGGATCTGATAGTGAAACACCTCTTGAACGACAGCTGTTTGCCACTGGACAGAAGCTGCCAAGTTATTCTCCTGAGCTGAAAGGAAATTGATCTTTGTTGTGGTGACATGTCTGATTTTCATCAAGACTGCAACAGGACAAACCACCTCCCTTTAAGCCAGGGGTTGGCAAGCCCTGGGGCCCATAATCCAGTCTCCTTTTCTGCTGAACCTGCTGTGGGAAGTACATTTCCTCCTCCTACAAACAAAGTTGGAAATAGCCTAAAGAGCGGTTCCAATTTTGTAACCTAAACCTCCTTTTCAATGAAAGAAATTTCATTTTCAATGAAATGATGTCTGTTTATACAGCCATGCATATCCGTATTACCACTGCTGGAGGCATCAAGGATGGGCAGCTCTTCCTTTTTTGTTGATTTCTTTTCAATGATGGAGGGAGTAAGGAGAGTATCCGGGCATGCACAAATGAGCAAGTGGGCACATGAGATACTCCATTACCCTCCCTTCTGTAAGCTATAGTCTGGTTCTGGATTGGGGTCTCACAGCTTCTATTCAGGGAAGGGAGAAACTAAATTGTGCAAAGACAATGGTGTAATTTACATCACACTGAGTTTAGCCATCAATAACTTAGGCTGCAAGCCTAGACTCACTTACCCTGCAGTAAGCCGCACTTAACACAATGGGACATAATTGTTTTTACAGGACCTGTATAGCATTGTACTATAAATCATTATGGCATCTTTGGCAGTTAAAATATGTGATTTTTTTCTGCCAGTTGTCCCCATTCTAAAAGCTCTCTGCTTATGTTTATTGTCAAATTCCAAGAAGCATACTTCTTTTAAAAAAATATATATATGATGGAATATGAATGTCTTCCAATGTTCAAATGTAGCATTACTATTTTTGAATTTTGTTATTAAATGCACAGTGTCTAAAGATAGCCCATTTGGAACAGCAGGTACATAAGCACTCTTATTTATGTCCTGAATTCTACAATGTCAATATTATCTGTAGTGCCTGAGGTAAAGAAATAAGGTAAAATAAAATCAAACCTTCTGTTACTTGACCCCCCCATCAAATTATATTCCTCTTATTGTTGCACTGTCTTTTAAAGTCATTTACAACTTATGGCAACCCTATGGTGAACCTATCATAGTGTTTTCTTGGCAAGATTTGTTCCATTTGCCATTGTGTTCCTCTGAGGCTCAGAGTGTGTGACTTGCCCAATGTGGGGATTTGAACTCTTGTGAATCAGTATCCTAGTTGAAGACTCAAACTGCTACACCATGGTGGCTCTCTGTCTTCCTGTAATCTTCTACGAATCAGCCTTCTACAAATAAGGGGGGAATCAAAAAAGTAATGAAATTGTGTTCCTTCCTTTAGTTCAAAAACTGTTCTATATCATTAAAGGGGCACTATCAGAATATCTCATCTAATTATCTATTGAGATTTGGATTAACATTCTGGAATAAAGCTTTCTAGCTGACATTTTATTTCAAAAGGGTAATATGCGAGGGTGCGGGAGTAGAGGAGAAGAATATAAAGAGAACCATCAATCTAAACTTTGGGAATGTTAAGTTCATGTCCACATTTGAACTCTGTGAGTCAGCAAAGTCTCTAGTGTGACATATAAAATAGTTATCTCTCCAGATATGCATCATTTTTATTGGGACTGAATGTTGCTGATGGTTAGGTATGAAATCTTCTGACAAGTCCTACATAATCCTGAGGATAAATGTTCTGATTCTGTGTAGGAGCATATTAAATTCTTTCTATTCCGCATATGGCTGGAATGTTAAGAAATATGGTGCTAAATATAATAATTTATAAAGTGACTCAAGGAAAGCTTAGACACTTAAATGGAAAAGAAAAACAAAATCAGAAAGTTATTTTAGCAAGAATCTTAAACTTAAAAAGTGCTTATGGTCCTTAGTAGGTTGAAGTTTTGATGGATGAACTTTGTTGTTCTGGACTTGGACAAAAAATGTAAATAAAATTACTTATGGAGATTACAGACAAACTAAGTCACTTCCAGACAATCTTGACCTGGGGACAAGTGGCATTGTGACAGCTCAGCAGATTTGGGGCTTGTAAAGGTTAATACAGGCCTGCCTTGAGTTTCACAATATAGTGCCTTGCATAAGAATTCACCCCTTTTTGATCTTCCACATTTTGTTGTTTTAGAATTTAGATCTGAAATGGATTTAATTGCCATTGTTACTACTGGATGGACACAAGATACTCAAGGCTGTGAATAGGCAAGATTGTTACTGCGGCAGAAAAGGAAAGAAAAACAAACTGACACTTCTTGACTGCATAAGTATTCACTCCCTTTGCTGTGATACGCCTAAATAACCTCTGGTGCTACCCATTGTCTCCAAAGTCACCTAAATAGCTGAATAAAGCCTACCTGCATGCAGTTCTTGTACCACCTGATCTCAGATTAAATAGACCTGTTTTGGGAAGTTTCCATAGTTTGTCAAAACAGCACCATGAAGATCACAGAGCTATTCAAACATGTCTGAGGTAAAGTTGTGCAGAAGTACCTGTTAGGGTTGAGTTGTATATACAAAGGCCCTTTCTGCACCAGGCAATTAGAATGGGGCAGTGCGTCCTCTCACGGAGGTCATCTGCACCTTGGAGCGGACTAGGAGTGGACTAGTTACCGGAGATCTGCACCTCAGTCCGCTCCGAAACGACCCCAAGTGGTCCTCCAGCGTGTTTTCTAAAGACCGCAAAAAACAGGTCTTTATTTTCCTGGAATGCTCCCTTGTGCAGATTTGCAGGCTCGCACCAATGCAAGCCTGTGATCTGCAGAGGGTGGGCTTTAGGCATGGCAAGCTTCAGCAGTTGGTTGGGACCCATGACCAACTGGAAACTGCCATTTTGGAAGCCGGAAGCCGCCATTTTGGAAGCCGGAGCAATGTGGATCTACAGACCTTGCACTGCTCTGATTCACCCTGGACCAAGGAGGAGCCCTGCGGAAGGGCTTCAGGGACAGTCCACATTGCTTCGGACCCCAGAAGAAGCAGTAGGTAACGGCACGGAGCGATTCCCTCGCCTTGTGTGGAAAGGGCCAAAATCTCAAACTATGAACATCTTCTAGAAGTAAAATCCATTATTATAAAATTAAATGCATATGGCTCAAAATGGAAAGAATTTGGCTTTTCTATGGCTTAGAGGAGGCCATCCACCAATTCTCAGTGACCAGGTAAGGAAGGTGTTAATCAGAGAAGCAAACAAGAGGCCAGACTCAGAAGGAGCTAGAGACATCTGCAGCTGAGATAGGACAAATTTTTCATGGGGCAGCTATCATCTGGATGTTTCACAAACTTGGATTTTATGAAAGAGGGCTGAGAAGAAAGTGATTCCTAGAACAAACCCATATCAAAGCCCATTTGAAGTTTGTAAAAAGGCATATTGGAAGCACAGCAAACATACAGACAAAGTTTCTCTTGTCTGATGAGACAAAATTTGAACTTTTTGGCTTTCCTGTAAATTACTGTGTATATCAAAAAGACAACAATGCTCATTTTCCTGAAAGCACCATCTTCTCAGTGCATTATGATGCTAGCAGCATCATGTTGGGAAAATGCTTTTCCTCAGCAGGCCCTGGGAAATTGATCAGGATTGAAAGAAAAATGGATGGAGCTAAATACAGGGCAATTCTAGAGGAAAACCTGTTTCAGACTGCTAAGATGTTGGAGCAGGACAGTAACCCTAGAGAAATAGCCAGTGGAGTTGAGTAACAAGAACCTGAAGGTTTCAGAATGGCTCAGTCAAAACACAGGGACTTGAAAGCTGCTATTCACTAACAGTCCCTCTGGCAATTTTGCCAAGAAGAATGGACAAAAGTTGTAAGATCCAGAAGTGCCAAACTGACACAGATTTCCCTAAGAAGATTTGCAACTGTAATTGATGCCAAAGGTATTTCTACCAAGTATTAACTCAGGTGTGTGTGTGTGTGTGTGTGTGTGTGTGTGTGAATACTTATGCAACAATAAATGTCAGTTTGTTCTTGTTCACATAACATTCACTGCACAGTCTTGAATCTTGTTTATATCAAGTGGTAACAATGCAAATTTAGTCCAATTTTGGGGAAAAGGCAAGATATAAATAAATTAACAACAACATCTGGGAAAGTCAAAGGAGTGTCCTGAAGGGCACTGGGGAGAGAGAGAGAGAGAGAAAGAGAGAGAGTTTGCATAGCTTTTTACTCACTATAACATTATACTTGATTCACATGTACTCATATCCAGAGGCCTTTGAGAAGCACAAGTCACATGGAATACAATAAATATAAAGATTGCCAGATGAAGAACAATTCCCACTAATCTAGGATTTCACCCTCAAAGATAGTCAGCCAGATTACTTTTAGGGATCAAAAACACCCCATGAAGATGGTGGTGATCTCCATTGTTTCTGTGTCTAGATCAGAGATGGGAAATGTGTCACCTTCCAGATGTTATCAGATTGCAGCTCCCAGCAGGCCTAACCAACATAGCCAATGGTGAGGAAAGCTAGAAGCTGTAGTCCAAAGACACCTGGAAGGCTGCTCATTTCTCATCCTTGTTCTACATAGAGTCTAGGAGTATATTGTCCCCATGCACGGAGAGTCCATTAAGCTTTCATAGAGCTTGGAAGCTGTGTGTTACCAGTAATACAGCTGCCTGTAATGAGTTACTCCCACTTTTGTAACAAGAACTGCAACTTAGTGCCTTTTTGCACTACACTGTTACAGTGCTATTATTCCATTTTCAACATCCTGTGGAATTCTGGGCTTGTAGTTTACTGAGGCCAATGAGTTCTCTGGTTGAGAATTCAAAATGCCCCTCCCTAAACTGCAAACCCCAGGATTCCATAGGATGTTGAAATTAGAATTACAGTACCATAACTATGTAGCTGGAAAAGCCATAAGTTAAATATCACAAGTAATGCAACAAATGGCATTAATTTATTGGTACACTAAGTAACATTTTCTATTTAATTTTTGGAGTTATTCCAAAAGTTACTAGATTCTAGAAGTATACTACCTTCTAGAAGTTACTAGATTCTATAAGTCTAGTGTCCCCGGCCATTTCTGCACTAGCCTGTTATAGTGCTATTATTCTACTTTCAACATCCTATGGAATCCTGGGGTTTGCAGTTTAGGGAGGAGCCTCAAGGCCCCCATTAATGGTCCCCATTAATGGAGATTCCATTCAGTTTTAAATAAGCTTAGAAGTAGCAAGTTACAACTAATGAAGTTGCTTGCTCAGTCTTTTTAACAAAGGTATAATTAAGACACATTTCAAAAATGATGCAATATATCAGATTGGAGTCAGATTTTTGGTGTAATTAATTGTTTTTAAAAGGTGTTTTAAGGCATTTTGACACAATTTTTCCTAATTGTTTTGTCGTTTCCTTATTCACCACAAGAGATTGCCCCCCTCCCAAAAGTAATGAAAAGAATGAAAAAGGGGTGAGCAATGCAGTGAGCAACACAAGTTACTTCTGAGAATTGCAAAACATACTGGCAACAAATTGTAGTTCAAACACTACATGCAACAGGAGTGAATTACTAGTAAATTTCCAAGCTCTGACCTTTCAGGGATAATGGCTGTTCACAGATGTTGCCTCCACAAATGTATATTCGCCTAAAGTACCAGCATTCATTATTAATGCAAAGAGATCTCTTCCTACTTCCTTAGTGCTTTAAACATTTTAGGGAGGATGGATAATTAATACATTCAAAGAGATATGCTACGGGACTGCTATTAATAATCCCTGTGGGTTTTTTGGTCCTTTTAGATGTCATTAGAATTGGCAAACTGATTCATGAAACTTCTGTGGTTAGTATTCACTGGTGGATATTACTTTTAATCCCTAGTTAGCCAGCTTCATTGCTTTAATCAGTATTTTAATTATTACCATAGCTAGGAAGAATAACCCATGTTTCCCTGTGGTATGATGGACATGGATTAAGTACAATCGTATCCCATGACCTGCCCCAACAGCATTCGTGGAGCAATGGAGAACACAGCTGTCACAAGCTATGTTAAATATTACACAGGCTATGTGGGGATGCTAATATCAGGGTGCGTAGGTGTGTACCCCAGAGCATGTACAGAGTGCAAAACATGAAGCAGTGCTAAATCATTGCCAGCTGCCCCAGACTGGAAAAACAGCCACGTAAACTCATTGCGTCTAGGCTATGTTGCAGTTTATTAAAGCAAAGCACATGATAAGCATAGCACTTCAGTCTAGAAGCATAAACAAGCCCAGGTACAGGAACAAAGTACAAGAGGCATGGTGGAAAGGAAAAAGACAAGTGTAAGCTGCAAAAGGAAAGGTAAGGGACCCCTACAGAATATGATGTCACCTTTTTAACCAGAGCTTAGCCAGCCCCAGACATACATCAGATGATCCATTACATACACTATTCCCATGCATAGAACTTTCCATGGGACAGGACCTTGTGAGACAAGACAGACAAAACAAACTTGCAGCTGTGCTGTGAAGGTCAATATGATCTCATCTCTCTGTCCACCAGAAAAACACCTTAGACACACCACACTAACATTTTGAATACTCTGACAGCTAGTATGTATGTTCCCGTCTTGCTGGTTGAGAGAATAAGTTCAGGAGTCAGAAAGGAAAATCCGGACCCTCCTTAAACTGCAAACCCCAGGATTCCATAGGATGTTGAAAGTGGAATAATAGTGCTATAACAGTCTAATGCGGAAATGGCCAAGTATGTGAAACAGATTGGGACAGAAAGAGTAAGACACTCAGTTTGGCTTCACACCTCAGGCAACAGCAGACAAAATGTAGCCCATGGGCCTCATGAAGACCCCAGGGCCATCTTTGTAGCTCCCAGAGTTTGAGATCTGCAGAGGAAAACTTTCTTTCAGGTCCACTACCATCACAAGCTCACTTACTGAGAATACGAGAGAGAGTCTTCACAGTGGCTGCTCCCACCCTCATGAACTCCCTCCCATGGAAGACCAGCCTGGCCATCTCTCTGCTTTCCTTTCACCAGCCGGCAAAGACCTTTTTGTTTAAGCAGACTTTTAATGTATAAACAAGGCAGCTTTTATAGGATGTTTTATGTATTTTTTAAAACTTTTGTTATGTCTTTTATACGACATTACTTTGTTCATGTGGGATTTTGATAGTTTTTAAAATGTCTTTGTTCAGGGTTTTGTGTGTGTGCAGTGTGTATGTGCGTGCATTGTGTGTTTACTTGACTCTTTCTGGAAGCTGCCTTGGGTTCTACTCTGGGAAAAATGCAGGTACAAATAAAATAAAAAAAATAAATGAATAAATAATAAAGAAAATTCCCCTAAATGCATCCAGATGCCCACTAGGAGGTGGGGGGCATTTTGTCACGTGTTGGGGCCTCCCAAAATTTTAGGCTAAGGAAAGGTCTTTTTTAAATATAGGAAGTGAACAGAAAATGACTAAAATGAGCCAAAGGGCCCAAAACATGGCAAAAAACATGTCCCCTAGAGGGTATTGGGAGCACTTTGGAAGGAAAATGATGGGGGGAGGCAGCAGTATATGGCAGAAATGCAGCCCTACAAGGTTTCCTTGGAGGCTGTTGGGGGTTCCAGACTGTAATACTTGCCCACCTGTGGTCTATAGAAACAGATAGCATAAATCAAGGGTATGGAACTCACACGCTACATGTGACTCTAGGCATGGGTTGTGCCATTCCCATGCTCTTGCTGAATTTTGTCCCTCCTCAAATATAAGTTCAGAAGTGAGTCATTAAATTAGACAGTTGAAAAAAGACAAAAACTAGCCCTCATGGCTAAGTGCCAACAAGATAAGTCATTAAGTTACTCAACAGCAGAGTCATATGAAGACATCGGGGAAATGGGGCATCGCTGCCAATAAATATGTCATTCTGCTAGTTACATGACAGAGAGATGTTCAATAAATGCTCTGATGGGAGAAACCTGCAAATGTTGGATTTCTCCATATATATCATAAGGGTTTCTGTGCTTGTGTGGGGGAATAATGTCAATACTGCTAACTATTCTTGATATCCTGGGGCCAGAGAAAAGGCAAGATAAAGGCAAGATAAAGGAAAGGAAAGGAAAGGAAAGGAAAGGAAAGGAAAGGAAAGGAAAAAATCTTTTTTTAAGGACTATATGGAGCAAGATCAATTTTCAGGGAAATTCCAAAAATAAAAATCAGAAGCAAATAAACAAATCAAATATTCCTTCACTGATCTAAACTGAGAGATTCAAGTGATCAGGAAGTATCTGCTAGAAGTATCAAAACATAACATTCTAATTTCCTAGCTACCTGGAGGTGTAATAACACAGAGTTATGTATAAAATCTGTATGACTGGAGTAAAGTAATTTGGAAGTTGTGTCTCTACTAGTTAGAATTCTTTACTAGTTAGAACAAACACTGAATTATCAGTTGGGAAGCTAATTTTTTCTTTCAAGTGCCTCCTACTGCCCAGTTTTTAACAAAGTGCAGCCAACCACTTTACAGACTTACAATCAGGAAATACGGGGCAGAGCCGAAACAGATCTCGAAACTAAAAATAAGACATGCAGGCCTTTTCCATGGACTGCCTTAGGCAAGTTGGAAAATATGAAATGGCTTGTGGATAGCATCTTGTTTAAAACATCGAATTGCTATCCTGTTATCTGCTTGTTAAGAAATAAAAGTACTAGATAATTAAGTAATAGAAGTCAATCACAAATTGAATCATATTTTGAAAGAGTAGCCCTAAACAAGAGGACTTTATTTTATTTCATTTCATTTAAAAAGCTTGTATCAGTTTAAAAGAGATGGTTGATGACACTCAGCTCTGTCTTGTGCAGTAAATTGATCACAGAACACAATGATCCGAAGCACATATTGTTTTGAAGATGGGATTGATTCCCTTTCAGCTCCTCTCCATTATCATGATGCTGTAATTTTCAGATAGGAAGGCACTATGCTACTGAATGCCTCTTATAGTTCCTATATGGATTTGGAAGTTTTAGTGGACAAACAAATATTGTATGCTGATATATACTACAACGTCATAATGCTATATTTTTAAAACACAAAGCAACTTAGAAGAGGGGACAATCTAGAGAAGTACCTCAAAGAAAGAGAGGTTGCTTTTTTAACCAGAAAGAATGGATATCCTAACGGAGTGCTTCCCAACATTTTTCCACTTGTATACACCTTGCAAGCCCATTTCCGTAAATTGTAAACCCCTCTCACTGCTATGCTCTTTCTTTGTGGGGGAAAAAAAAGCCCCATCAGAAAGCTTCTGTGCACTCTGAGGAGACGTCTCCACACCCATGGAAGGAAAGGCAGGGTGTCAGGCCAGCCACCTTGTTTGGGCATCTCCATCCCATGGCACAAATATTACCAACCTAGATGCTCTCTGTGGTCTTAGGATCTGGTTTGCTCCTGGCCAAAGGCATGGGAGAAGCAGCTGGTGCTGTGCATCCCTCCCTCAGCCAGATTCAGGACAGAACCAGACATCTGCACCAGGTATGTTCTCTTCTCATAGGGAGGAACACAGGGAAGAAGAAGAGATGAGCCATGTGTATGCAAGGCTCAGGAAGCCACCTAGTGTGGGCAGAGCTACAGTTGAGGCAACTCAGATAGAAGGCTGTGTGTACATAAGTGTTTGATAAAGAATTTTTTTTAAAGTTTGTGGGCCAATGGCAGCTGGTGGTTCAGCTTGTGTGCCACTCTTCTCTTTATCTCTATGATTTCAGCACTTCCATCGCTTAAGGCTACAGGACAAGAACACCAATTCTATGGGCAATCAAGAACCACATTGTTATTCTTTATAGTTTCCCCACCATTATTCAGGTTTTTTTGGTGGTACCCCTAAATGTCCTTATTTATATCCATGCAGGCTAGTAAAACAGATGCAGCACTAGATAGACAATGTGAAGCCAACTTACCAGTGATGTATTTAAGTATTTTACTCCAAGTCTCAAGTCAAGTCTCAAGTCTTTACTTTTAAGTTTCAAGTCGAGTCTCAAGTCCTTGCAAGATACTTTCAAATCAAGTCAAAAGTCAAGTCTCAAGTCTGGGAGCCAACTTTATACCCCAGCATTATATTCCAGAATTTCTGGACAGAGTTGAATAAAGTCAGCTTTAACAATTTAAGTAGAGTTGGCTCTCCACATTTGCTAGTTTGCATCTGTGGCTTTGGAAGTGAGGAATAGGATCCTTTTTACTCCCCTTTCCTGAAGATGGAGGCCTTTGTGTCAATGGGCATAATAGAGTCTGCACTTTCCACTTCCAGATCTGGAGGCTTTTTTGGAAGTGGGGAATAGGATCTTTCTTACTTCCCATTACTGAAGCTTTAGAAGGAAAGATCCTTTCTTCTTAAGCCCATTCCCTAACACATTTGCTGTTCCTTCTGAGAAATGTACCCTGTGCTCTGGGAGTGAGTCTTACCCTCTGCTCTTAGGAAATGTTTTAGAAGACTATTCCGATATACTATAGAGGCAGGCTGCTCAGTAGACCTTAACCCTGCCTCAAGCCCGTTGCCTAACTCATTGCTGTTCCCCTCCAAGAAATGCACCCATGCTTTGGGCTTGAGACAGATCATCATGTGACCAACCAGTAGGCAAAAATAGATGGGAGTGTCGTTCAAAGTTGTAAGGTTTCTGGATGAATGTGTTATGTTTCTGAACCAAGGGCAGCAAGTTGATCACTAAAAATATACAAGTCACGAGTTGAGTCAGTGCATCATTTATTGCTGAGTCAAGTCCAAGTCGATTCACTGAAGTAACTTAAATCTGACTTGAGTCTGAGTCAACCAACTCAAGTCTATATCACTGCAACTAACTTCATCTCCATTAGGGCAGCCATATGCCTGAGATGGAGATATGTTGTCATACAAAGAATCATGAGATCTGAGGTTGGTAAATACCTGTGGAGAAAATCATAATTCTTTTATAAAGTTAATAGTGGTGGGTTCCTTCTTCTAGATTACTGACACAACAAATAAGTAAATAACTACACTTGGGAACTAACATAGATAAATTCCATATAATTCAATAGGACCACCTTGGCATAAAAGCAGGGTCTGAGAAATGATGCTTTGCGTTAAAGTGAACTGGGATGTTCTACTGTCCAGTCATCCCTGGAATGTCTTTTTGATAATGTCTGTGCTCTTCCTTTCTCAGATCCTTTCCTTTTCTTCCTTTTTCCCTCTTCTTGCCTTATTTACCAAGGCCTGCTTTTGTGTACAAAGTTCTACTCCTTTCCCTCTTTAGGGGAGGCACTCTCTTCCTAAATGTACATTCTGTCAAGTTCTCCCTGGATAGGGATTCTTAGCACTCCTGTGATACTACTAAGATACTGCCCTTTTCCCTTTTCTTGCCTCCAAGGCAAGAATTTCTGTTAAGGTCCTTTTCTATTTCATTACTATCTAGTGACTACCCAATGTCTATGTTCTCTTTCTTCTATTGGCACACTGTTCTGCTCTCATCTACCGTGGGCCTAAGAATTTCCTTCCTCCACCCCTTCTTTTTCGGCTTTGTCATGTAGATTAAAGAGCCGAGTGGTGTAGTGGTTTGGGTGTTGGACTCAGAATCTGGAAGACCAGGGTTTGAATCCCCAGCCATGGAAACCACTGGATAACCTTGGGCAAGGAATACTATCTCAGCCTCAGATAAGGCCAAAGGCACTCGCCCCTGAAGAAATCCTGTCAAGAAAACACCACAATAGGTTCACTTAGCTTTGCCATAAGTTGGAAACATGCTGAAGACATGCAACAAAAAACAACAACAACAACAATAATAACATGTAGATCAAAAATCCTTTGGTGCTTGATAATAGCATCAGATGCATTAGAAGGCCTTACAGTATCCTCTCCCTTCTTGTTAAGTCTTGGCTGTTCTACTTTAATATATCTCCACTCCCCTCTTGAGTTCTGCTCTACAGGGTCGCACCCCTCATGGAACAAAGTACAGCTAGTTAAACTACAGTAAAGACATAGACAGATTACCTTCTGACCATGTGTTGAATGATTAATTTACATAATTTACATATATCCGATTGATTCATTGCCTATTCATTTTGTGGCCTTTTTCATTGTTATAATCATATGTGGCTATTTTAGTTTACTTCAGTTGGAGTCTCGGGCTCCTTGATTAGGAGCTCATACACCATGGTTTCATTGGTTTTGATGTGATAGCTAACTTTGGAAGAGAAGGTTCAGACTTGGATAAACTGCCTATTAAATTTGGAACTTTTATGCCCAAACTTCTAACTGTGATATTAGCCTAGCTCTTTTCCAGTTCCCTTTTTCTCCCTTACTAATGTCACCCCAAGAGAAAAAAACAGAAAAATCACGTGGGGTGAGGGTTGCCAGATTAGTAGCAGCACACACCCTGAGATTTCAGGGCTCAGACCTGTGACCTAAGGACAGCACCAGTGAAGTGTTGGGGATGGGTCCTTGTGATGTCATGAAGTGTGACACTTTGGATTGTCAGGTCAAAACTAACCCAGCCCCTGAGAATTCAAAGTCCAAACCTGAGACCTAGGGACAGCCTTTGGTAATGTCACAGGAGGTGAACCCTGGTAATCTCACAATTGTGATACATTAAGCATCAATGCATGCACAGAATACACCTTTAAAATAAAAATGAGAAAAAAATGTAATCATGTGAAAGCCAGGATAGTGTAGTGATTTGAGTGTTGAACTAAAACCCAGGAGAACAGCCATCAATTAGTCACTTGGCTGTGGAAACCCACTGGGTGACTGTACACGTGTCACACATGCTTAGCCCCAGAAAAACCCCTGAAAGGTTCACCTTAGGGTTACTGTAAGTCAGAAATGACTTGAAGGCACACAACAACAATGCAATCATACACTTTTCAAAGCAGTGTTTTCATCCTGATATTCTTCCACCTTACCCTGAGAACTGGAGAAGATGAGCCAGGCCCTGAGATCTGGCAACCCAATGTGGGAAGCAAGTAGAGAGGAAAAACTGAAACATGTCCTTCTGCTACTTCTTTGCTCTAGATTTCTTTCTCCTAAAGTCAGAGGTGATCCATAACCTGAGTGGGGGAGATACCTCATCCTGCATTTGGAAGATGAGGTAGTCCCACTACTGCTTTGATCATGTACTTCCAGTGCTTAAAGGGGTTTTAACTGTTTTAAAAATGGCCTTGGGTAAAAAATGGCCATAAATCAGGCACAAAAAATGTAAACTAAATTCTTTGTTTGGAAAACTTGGTTCTCAGCTCTGACAGAATGCGAACCCATCATTGTTAGGCATCTGCTGAATCATAAAACATTAATGATTAGTCTGCAGCAGGAGCAAAAACATGTACAAGCCAGTGAGACAAATAATCTTTCAATTTTAGCAGATGAGTCTAGTTATTACCTGCCAGAAATAAATGAACAGCTATATTGGAAAGAATATGGATTGGACGCATTCACAACATTGTCACATCCACCAAGGTAAAGTTGGATAATGAGCCAAGCCCATTATCTGCCCCATTTATTAGTCCTTCAGGCATAAGATATACAGTATTCCATCTCCTAACAAATTTGCAAACTACAGTTTCCAGGCATGCATTTTTATAGTGTCATTGGGTCATCATGTGCTTTGGCAAGATTAGTTTTCCAAAATATTTATTGCTATTACCCGTACGCCATTCCATCAGCATAGTTTAATGGTAGGACTTTGGTAGTTCATTCCCCATGACCTGAAGGGGGTCAGACTTCCTCTATCACTGCCCTGCAGTGAAAAAGGAGTATGAATTTTAGGGAGACAAACCAGGAAAAGCCATTAAAAGACAGGAACACTGTGTTTTAAAGAGATATTAGTAGCTGGTGTCAACATTTGGAGCAGGTTTTTTTGGGGCGGTGGAAAGCCTGAAAGAATAATAATAATAATAGTAACAATAACAACAACAACTTTAATACCTCATGTATTGCCTACTGTGATACAGTTGATAGTTGGTAGAGAGCATTACTGTATGTCAGTGTGAAAAGAGTTTCAGTTGAGATTCCAAAGACAATTGCCACAGTATAGTTCCAGGTGCAGTATTTTGAGAGCTTTCAGGCAAAGATGGTATGGTGCAGTGCTGTTTGAGTGTTAAACCAGGACTCCAGGAGACTAGGAATAGCCACTCACACATTGACTCCCACTGTGTGACCTTAGATTAGTCATACTCTCTCAGCCTTAGAGGAAGGGAATTACAAATCCCCTTTGAATAAATCTGGGCAAAAAGACCCTGTGATAAATTCACCTTAGTGTTACTGTAAGTTGGAAATAGCTTAAAGGCAAACATAGACGAGAATAGGCATGATACCATCTGTGTTCACCCCTGAATGTGGAAAAGATATGATATGTACACCAATAATTCTCTTAGGCTGAATCTGATTTTGGGAACTCTGTGCATACTATACCCTCCAACATTTCAAGGATGAAAACTGCAAACGTGTGGCCAAGCAACATCAGAGGATGGTCAAGAACGTGAAGGTTATTAATGCATAAGAAAACACAGGCTAGGATAGGCTGCAGCAGTTTCTTTATGCCTGAGCCTACTGGAAAGAGCAATATTCTCCCCTCTTGTCTCTTGCCGCCCTGCTGAGTTAGTTGAGTGGAAACTACTTTTGCACTTTGAATTCAGCCTGCAGCAACTGAAGTAAGCTGAAGACAAAGAGGGAAAGTAGGAGTGAAAGACAAAAACTGGGCCATTTTAAAAGCAGCTGAGAAAGAATTGTATTGGAAAGAATTAAATGTCCCTGCCAAATCAGGACAGTAGGGGAGTATGTCATACTGGAAATGGCAGTACTGTTGGATTGGTGGCCCTCTGTTCATCCTCAAGCTTTAGCAATTTCCTAGCCTTGTCACTCCTTCATTCTGGCCCTGTACGTTGGTAAATGACACGGGTCAGGACACCTATTCCTTCTTCTGTTGTGTGATCTACCTGACCTTCCTTATTCTGTCGTGTGATCTACCTGACTTCCACCTTCTGTAATGAGCAGGCCTCCAGGTGTGCCGTACAGCTTTTGTAACTCTTTAGCCCTCAGCTATTACCTGAGGTTTCAGTGGCAAACATCTATGTGTATGTCTCTTTAAGTTGCCTGTCAACTGTGGTGACCCCCATGAATTTCACAGGGTTTCCTTCAGCAAGAAATACTCAGAGGTGGTTGGCCAGTTCTTTCCTATAGCCCTTGGTATTCAACAGCAGTCTTCTATCCAAGTACTAAGCAGAGTTGACTTTCTAAGTTTCCAAGATCAGATGGAATCTGTTGCCTTTAGGGTAGGCAGGCTTGGCAAACACTTAAGACTCTTTAAAAAAAAAAAAACTCCTTTCCTTTCCTTTCTGTTATTTTGAATGAGTCATTTTTTAACTCGGTAAAATAATATATCTTGATTTTTAAAATGCTCCCAAAAATAATTAGCAAGAAAGACTATCTTTCAATATCAGCTCTTCCAAACCTATTACAAAAATGCCAACCCATTTTTGGAAAATGAAGTCCTTTACTGTTTCTGTATGTCTCTATTTCTTCTTCATGGAAGATAGTTCAACACAATTCATACAACAGAGTTCTTCACACAACAACATAATTGTTCCCATAGTCATACAGCAGGAACGCACACAGGAACCAACAAAACTAGGAGTAAGTCCTAGTGATGGAGCAGATATTTGGTGGACAGAGCCCTATCTTATCATGTGTTGGCCTAAACATGTGAGAATTAAAACTGGGAATCAGCTCTTTCTCCAACACCTCCATGCATATTACTCTCACCCTTTTGGGTCACTGATCTTGCCTTCATGTGTCTGCGAAAAAAAACATGAATAAGGCCCATGTTTTTAGTCAACAGATTTTAAAAACGGATTCTAACATGTGTCATCTTCTGCAAGCAGCTTTTGGCTCCTTAGAAGCCAAGCATATGGCTTCTGCCACCAAGGGTTTTTGTTTGTTTTTATAGGGGAGTGAGAGATTTCTAAATATTTAGTATTTAAGATTTTGCAATAAACTCGCTAAAATGTAGTTGTTGCTTCACCCTTGGAGCATAGCCAATAGCTCCTGTTCTAAGTTTAAAAAGCTTAGGAACGAATATTGCAAGAATATTTCTTTTTCTTGAAGTTACTGAAAGATGAAAAGCTTTCATTCATCCAGAATCCACTAGAATCATAAATCCTGACATATGAGAAATGGACTTCCATAGTTTCATCACTCCACAAAAGTAAACATCAATCAGTATACTTCAGCACCCTTCAAATGCTCTACCACAGTTGTCTGCACAATTTTGATGCAGTTTTGTAACAGCGAAAGAAAAAGAAGCTACTGTGACAGCTATCTCTATGTCTTCCAGCAAGCAGGTGCTCAAATATATTAGAACCAGATATTGGGGTATAGCATCTGCGTAGGCAGAACATTTGAATCAGATGGTGAGCAAGATCTTCAATGGGGGTGGTGGCAGAGGATATTGTAAGTAAGAATCTTTGGTGCTGAAATCACGTATAGCCCAAAGGAGCACTATTGACCTAAACAGTGAGATCCCTACCAAATGTGACTTGATTTTTGGAGTCTGACATTCAATAGTTTTGCACCTGGGTCTTTATTAACCCTTTTGTTTTGTCACCTAAATGCACAGAAGTATCTGGTGGGGTTTGGGGTTGGCTTTATATTATTCTAGTTGAATTTCAGGTTCGCAATTGCAAAGAGCCTTCATAAGCTACTATAGATGTCAATCTCACTCTTACTGTCACTGCAGCATAAGCCATGACTCTGATACATCGTTTGTGTGGGATGACAAATTATCAAAGATTAGACCTGTCTAAACTTTTTGGAAATAATTGTGGATATCCATTTTCTGGTGTTGCTATAGCCTGGATTCCGGCCATCATCCAGAAACAGGAAAACCTTACCTTTGTATATCTCCTATTGCTGTCAAAATCCAGTGCTTTGTATTTCATGCAGATTTTTAAAAGAAAGTTAATGTATGAAAAGGGATAAGTTTACTCTATGCAGACATTAATGTTGATACAAATTTCAGCATTGTAAGAACCTCAGTTCACATTTCCTTCTTTTTCTCTCCTTCTTTTAATAAAAGGATATTTCTAATTTGTAATAGGAACATTTTTAGTGTGCAGCTGAAGTTTGGGGGAGTAACAAAGCAATCACCCCCCACAAGAATTTTTTATCCACTAAAGAGAATGCAGCAATGCACATAGGCTGAATGAACCACCATGAGTGCACAGTAGGAATGTCTGGTAGGTAGGAAAAACGGCTATTTCCTCTTGTGTACCCTCCCTGAAGTTATTTCCATGAACTTGTTGCTAGACTGAGAACTGGAAATGGCTCCTGTGCCTTTAATATTTATATAAAAAAGACAATTTTAGAAGTTAACAAACACCTGTTGAAATTTCCTTTTCTACACAACCATAAAGGATAAAGGATCCGTCTCCAAATAAGACTCTGGCAACTCTTTATCTTGAATTTTAGAGGAACCTCTGGGGAAATCTCTTGTCTGTGGAGGTTCAGAATATGGCTTTTGGAGGCTATGGGCCTTTCCTCCCAAGATTTGCCCATGTGAATCTACCATTGAAGGAGAAGGCAAAGTACTGTCCTTGGGCACATTATAAACTTGACAAAGGCCAGGATCTTGTTTGACTGGATATTTGCTCTTACCCATGTCATTTACAGTTCCACCTTTTGGGTTTTTTTTCTTTTTTCCCTTTTTTTAAATTAAATTTTGTAATGAAAACACTTACAAACAAACTAAACAATGAAAAAGTCAAAAGACAAACATAACAGAAAAGTTGCAACAAATAAGCCACAAAGGTAAACATCATATGTTTCACAAAAAAAGAATAAACAAAAAGCTCTCTCATACATTAAATACTAAACTAAATAAAGTAAAGAAAAATATTGGTTCCAGCTTTTCTAACTACAATTTTATCTAACATTATCTTTAAAAAATACTTTTCTAAATATTAATGTCTTCTGATATTTCCACTGCTACCATTTCCAAAATACTAAATAGTGAATCCTACTGTTGATAAGTTATATTCTGTATCTCACAAAAAGTTTTGCAGAGATTCCCAGTCTTTCACAAAAGACATTGTAGTCCCTTTTTGCATGATGACTGTGTCCTGGCATGGGGATGTGAGAGGAGTGGGACGGTGATGACACTTCTACACTTCTGCATGATGGATCACGCTGCCTGGTGACGAGAGGAGGACAGGACTGGGACGACTTCATGCAGAAGCGTTGTTACAGTCCCACTCCTCTCCTGCAGAAAGGGCTCAAGTTTCCATAGACACACTGAGTCTGCTCTCATTGGATTTCAGCCTGTGAATATTCACCTGACAGTATAATATCTTGTTTTAAAATTACAAACAAAAGTAGACTGTGACCTTGTGAAATTAAATCAAATATAGTTATGCTTCCTTTGGCAGGGAGCCATCCAGTGTGGAGGACAGCATTACTGTCCCTGCTCTCATCCTGACAGAGGCACTGCTGGGATTTGGACCGGATGACAACAGATCCAGATAGGGTGTGGAAAGAACCCTGGTTAGTCATCATGTAAATTCCATTATTTCAATGAGCCTATTTCAGTTGGGACTAATGATAGGATTTAACATAAATAATGTAACATTTATAATTAATTTGAATGTTTTAATTTCTATGCAAACTTCACTGAAAGACTGTCTTTCTGATATTAGTCTGAATCTAAACTACATTCCAAGCATATTGTGGCAATTTCATAAAGGCACAATAGATGCAGAAGAATAAATTCTAAACTCCCATGAGACATCAAGCGTAATGGTAATAAATACCTTTATTAACAGTAATAAACACCATTTTATGTCAAATAATATATTGCCCTAAATAATAACATCTAGAAATATTAACATATATCCTTTTCTGATACTCTACCCTTTTACAACTACTTTGCAAATCCTTGATCACTATCTGGAATAGGGACTGGCATTCCAGATATTTTACAGGTCAACTTTTGGAATCCCCAGTGTCTATAACCACTGAGAAGAGACTGAAAGATTTGTAGTCCAAAATATCTTCACAAGCAAAATTTAATATCCCTGCTTTGACAATTCTTACATATATAGGCTTTAATTTAAATTGAAAATAAATAATATACAGGTTCTTATGAGTGCAATTTAATTAAATAATAGTTTTCAAAGAAATTTCTGACTCCAAGGAAACTGCCTTGTGGTAAGCAGCAGATTTATTGCTTTCATAACTGTACTACATACTAAGTACTGCACAGCCAATGAGGGGACAGTATTATTCTCCAAAATTGGTTGTAGCTCCTCACTTATGTGTTTCAGTGATCTCAACCCAGGACTGTAAATTACAATTAGTAGTATTCTGTCATTTTTTCTTTCTGATGTGTCTTATAGTAGATTTTTTTTCTGGAAATAGTATAACTTTTGTGTTTGCTTTCTTTTTTTTTCACTTCATTCGGTTGGCATTCAGTTTTAGGTCTTTTTGTTGCAAGTCCAAGCAAATGCGGTTATACTCGAAGGCTTGGCTCTAAGCAATAGATTTATAGCATTCTGGGTGGAAGTGGAGGCATATAAGTATGTTTAAAGATCAGTGTGTTTTTCATATAGTGAGATGGTGAGGTGGTCCATAAGACGTGTCAAAAAAGTAAATTTGTCATGTGGATAGTTGCAAGCTTAGTGTGATAGAATCATAGACTCACGGAGTTGGAAGATAACACAGGGGCCATTGAGTCCAACCTCCTGCTATGCAGGAACACACATCAAAGCACTCCCAACAAATGACCATCCAGCCTCTGTTTAAAAACTTCCAAAGAAGGAGACTCCACCATGCTCTGAGGCAGCATATTCCACTGCTGGACAGCTCTGACCTTCAGGAAGTTCTTCCTGAGGTTCAGGTGGAATTTCTTTTCCTGTAGCTTGAATCCATTGCTCCTTGTCCTAGTTTCTGGAGCTGTGGAAAACAGGCCTGTTCCCTCTTCAATATGGCAGCCTTTCAAATATTTGAACATGATGGTGTGGTGTAAGTCTTAAAATTCTGGTAGAATTCCTTCTGATTCCTTTCCATGAGGCCAGGACATAAACATGCCATCAGTGTATTTTGGATAGAGGAGAGGTGACTTGAGTGCATCAACTGAAGAAGTATGGCTCCAGGTCATCCATGAAGATATTTGCATATTGCTACTCGAGGCAGTGCCACTGATGTTATCCCCAAAAACCATAACTACTTTCAGTCAGTACAAAGTTACACAGTTTGATGGCTAAGTGTTCTGTAGTCCCATTTAGACTGTCCTGAAGTGGGATGTTGTTTGCAATATTTCCACATCCATATTAGCTACGGTGCTGTTGTCTGGAATATTGTATATAGACTATATTTTCCTCAGGAAGCCGGTTATACCACTCACATGTATTGATGGCATATAATCTGAGAACTGAGTCCATATATCTTGATGCCCCAATAATGAGGATTCCAATGTAAGAGACAATGATTCATCCTGAGATGTGTGGTTTATATATTTTGGGTAATAAATAGAAGGGGATTCTTGGCATTCCTGAAGTGTATCTGTTTGGATTTGGTTCTGTGAAACCATGAGAAATTATCTGACTAATTTGTAGAGGTTCTTCTGATAGTCATAAATGAAATATGTAGGTTGTCTTCTGTAGAATGTGGTACTGGAAAATGGTTTCTAATTCTTCTGTAGGTGGTCCACCTTATTCATCATGGCAATGGCCATTCTTTGTCATCCTCTTTAATGACAATATTGGGATTGTTTCTGAGACTCTGGGTAGTATCTTGTTCAACCTTCAGGAGAGATTCTTCCACCCCACTTCTCCCCTTCCACTTTTTTTCTGAAAAAGATCAATACAGCTATGACTTTTAATACCAGTGCCACAGTTGTTGAATGGGATAAAGTAAACAATGGCCGGAATGTTAAACAATTAAGATTTATTAGGGTCAAAGTAGAGATGTGAAGAAATCTCACTAAATGACACTTTTCTCAATGAGACAATTTGTCTCAACACCTAAATAATTCATTAAAAAATATGATTTCTCATTCCCTGTATGAGAACAAGACAGTGTGTGCTTTTTTCCTATTAAGGTTTCTGGAATTTGTACAAAATGTTTCTGAACAAAATGAGCATCTTTGCCTCTGTCAAGCAATGCAGACTGAGAAAGGGTTATGAGAAGTTATGGCTGATTTCTCAAAAGGATGATGATCTGTTACCCTGATTTCTGGGGTCCCTTGGGGGACACCTCAATGTGCTCCAAATAATGGGGAATGGGAATTAGCCAGAGCACAAGCTGTAGCACTACAAGGGGCAGAGTAACCTAGCAAGATCTTTAAACTCAAATTTTGTGGGGTCAGGCCAAGCCAAACACCAAGCAAAATTGTCTAATAAAATGATTTTATTGAGGGGAATTCACTCATGCATGTACACAAGATACACACAATCACGAATTCACACAAGAGTTAGCTGAAGGAGAAAGGGAGGAAAAATTATAGAGAGGCTGAGGGATTTGGGAGGATTTATAATTACCAGTCCAGAAGAGTAGTGAAGAGTAGAAATGTATTTTGGCTCTGGTAGGACCTAAGGGCAGTTCTCATTCAGGAGCCAGACAGACAGAGTGACGGGTAGATCTTCAAGAGACTGCACTGGGCCTCCTCAAATCAGGGGTATTTATACCCTGAAAATGGCTTGTGGCTGTGAAGGTTCCTGATGCAAGACAAAGGGAACCCGTTGTGGACAATGAGTTTTTCGCCTGTTGATGGGCTTAGTACTTTGATTGACAAAGACATGATGGATGATGTAATAGCTGTCTATTGTGGGTGCTGTGAGGACAGATGAAAGAATCCAGGTGTACAAGGGATGGATATCTGTCAATCAGTGTCCTGGTGGGCTCCTCACAGTTGGATTCCTTGGAAAATTCCAGCTTCTGTCCATTCCTATTATCCACAGGAATGATGTGTATTTGCCTGACAAATGACTCAGTCTTACCTGACCTGTGCTTCTCACATTTACAGTCAAATTCTTTCCCTTGCTCGATTTGACCTTTCAGGCTTGAATTTGATATCAGAGCCAATAAAATGTGTTGCCAATTACATACGATGCCAATTAGGTATGGTGCCCATCCAAACCATACTGATATTGGGGACCCCCAAAGTGGGGCCTTACAGCCCCTAATTTTAAAAGTACATGCAACAAGGCAGCAGCTAACCCATTGCTCAGTTTGTCTAGTATTGACAATTTGTGCAGTTTGTTCTCTTGAGAACAGCACCCGATGACATATAGGACGAAGCCAAGCACTGCTTTACGTCTTAGACCTGTTTGACTTGTGCTCCCTTCACAGCACCAGCTATGTACTGAACCACAGCTGCCAGTGTGGGTTTAGACTGCCAAGCAGTATTAACTGAAGCATTAGAGATTGAGAAGCTGACACATTTGCCAATAGAAAACTGTTTTAATCTGGCAGGTATAATGCCTAGCATATTGTAGGCTGGGCTGCTTGATAATGTGCTGTAGCTTGCCCAAGACTTATTTAGATGACCACGTTGTTTAAACACAACACTTACAGTTCAGTGTGAGAAATAGGGCTCTTAGGAAAGTTTCTGGTTTGGTAAGAGTCTGCTTTTGGGGCTGGGGAAAGAAATAGATTTTCCAAGCACAGAGAGAGAGAGAGAAGAAAGGATGTATATAAGGTTTGGCTAGTAAAAGTTTGTATACTTTTTAACTTTTTTCTTTCATCAACAGAAAAAACCATGTAGTACTACTAGAGAAACAATGTAAAAACTGAAAAAAAAAAAATTATAGAAGATTGCAGGATTTTAGTATCATATACAAGCACACCAGAGAACCAGGTTAAATCAGTTCCCAGCATGGAACATCAAATTAAAAAAGAATTTTTTTTTATTATTGTTTAAGGACCGTTCTGATTAACATCTATAATTTAGTTAACACAAAAAACCCACACATTGCCTGACTTATGAAGTACACAAGTGCATATTATTCTCCTCTGTTCTCACTCTTTCCCAGTTACGATTGTGTAACAGCAAATACTGTTAATAACACACAAAAACCCTTTATAACTAAAACTTAACTTTATTTTTAAAATTTCATTTCTATGTTCTGATACCTCTGACTAAGCTGCAGATTCTCACAATAACATATCTATTATTTTCTTTACCAAAGTTAGGGAAAACCAGAGCAATGTGACTCTTTTCATAGTTTACACAAGATTTTTCAATGCACTGGTGCTAAGCTTCCCAGTATTGCTTTCCCATGTTGTAAGTGCTTTCCAGTTTTCAAGGAACATGAAGCATCTCTAATGTCAGCAAATAATGCCTCTAGAAAATTGCTTGAAGTTCCCTGGCATTCATCGTTTCAGATGCTATTGCATTTTTTCAAAGCCCTTGTTTATCTGAAGAGTTCTTTGGTGTCCTAAAAAGAATGAAAACATATTTACAATAGTTTAGACAAGGACAGATGGAGTGGTCTTGCCATGGTGGCTTGGAAAATGAAAAAGAGATTAATTCAAATGACGTTGTTGAATGATTTGCACAATTAACATACTGATGGGGAGAAATTTCGCTGCCATCTGTTAAAATGGCAAGTTGTTTATTACTTTGGTATTTTCCAGTGTGGAAGACCATGATTCTTCTCTTTCAGATATATCTCTGACACAGACACACACACACACACACACACACATACACACACACTTTCTGGGTTTTTATCACCCTCTTGAACGAATCTTGGTCACCATTTCTTTAAAAGGACCATTTTTTCCTTAAACATGAACATATATTGGGATCATAGCTTCAGACCTAAGCTAGGTTTTGTCTCGGCTTTGAAGATTTCAGGAACTAAAATCAATGAATACTCCAAAGTCTCCTTTAAAATGTCAATGTGTGTGTATGTGTAGTTATTTGTTTTTATTTTTTCAAACATTTTCTAGATAATGTTTTTAATGTTTGTGATTGTGACAGGTCCCCTCTCCAGGCTGGCACTGCAGCTCCAGTCCCTTGGGCTGTTGTCACTCATTTTACACCTTTTCCCCCTAAAGATCCCTCCCTGGATCAAGTACCCTGGGCTTCAAGGTGATCCCTATATGGGACAGTGGATGGGTTGTTCAGCGGCTTCATTGTGGTGAGAGTCTATTAAGTTTTGAGACTCTCTATCAAAACTTAACAGGAACAGATACATCTGTAAAAAAGAATAAACAAATAGAAGTTTATTAAGATACA
The DNA here is from genome assembly GCA_030412105.1 of Cyclura pinguis. Taxonomy (NCBI): domain Eukaryota; kingdom Metazoa; phylum Chordata; class Lepidosauria; order Squamata; family Iguanidae; genus Cyclura; species Cyclura pinguis. The sequence goes on along the minus strand of CM059601.1, from coordinate 234,067,489 downwards.
TTTAGATCGCTCATTAACTCTGAACTACTTAATCATTCACAAAACCCTCTTGGTTGAATCTCTATTATTCCATCTTCCCCCTATTTTCTGCAATCTTTTCCCAATCTTTTGGCCACCTTCCCCTATCTGCCTCCTGTCAGAGATAAACCTCAGTTGTGTATCCTGTTTCTGCCATAGGCAGCATGTGATTGCTGGCAAGCTTGCCTAGCTCCTCCCTTCACGATCATCTATATTTTATACCAGTTAATTAGTGCTGTTTTAAATGGATAGTTATGGTGATTCACATTTGTATATTTATTCATTTAATGTATTTAATATATTTAAATATTAAACAAATTAAATATTAAATATTTAAATTAAAATGGGAAAGGAACAAAATCTGGGACTATTCAATCAGTCGGGATGTACATGTTGATAGGTCACATTTTAGGGTGTCAAAAAACCTCAGAGGCAAGCGTCCATATAAAATTAAAACACAATTATGAACTGAAATAATAACTTATAAAATTATTGAATATAAATGTACTACTTAAATCATCATTAGAAATAAAAACAAAACAAAAATGCAAGTGTAACATTTACCATAGCAGTAAAATAACAATGTCAGACTAACTTCTTCCCATCACTGCATATACAGTCAACCTCTACATTTTCAGGTTTGACTTTCATGGATTTGATTTTTCAAGGTGGAAAGGTCCTAATCTTTATTCATGGTAACTGCAGCTCCTCTCCTCTCAAGCACTCCCTCTCTTTCCAAATCAAACCAGGAAGAACAGCCCCTTTTTCAGGGTTTCCCAATCCAGTGGGCCAAGCCATAATTTATGGGGCTTACATGGTCATCTTCCTCCAAACTCACCTTCCACCAGCTTTGGGTACCCAGGAAGGGAAAGGGGTAGGGCCACTTTGGAAATGCACAATGTTTGAAGTCTACTATATCTCTGTTCTAACATCTTTCCTTTGATTGACTCCTTGTACTTTCCCTAGAAGATGCTGAGAAACTGGAAGCCAATCTCATGCTTTATGTTGGCCCTTTGCTATACCACATAGTTCTGAGAATGAGGCTGGTTTTAGGTGGTGATAGTGAGTTGGCAGCAGTGGCGGAGCTTGGAGTGTGTGGAGGGGGGGCAGGGTTACGGTACGAGGGGTGTGGCCACTGTGCACGGGGGCATGGCTACGGTGCATGGAGTGTGGTCAGGGTGTGCCGGGACTGGGCCAGGGTGCACAGAGGCATGGTTACAGGCTGGGACACCCCAGAAACATTGCCGCCCAGGGCGAATCACCCCCCCTCCTGCTCCCATGTGTTACCCTGTATTCTGGGGGTCCTGGGAAGCACACCTAAATAACCTTGCAATTACACAAATTGGGGAAATTAGTCTAGAGCACTAGTTGGCAAAACTAGAGGCAGGGTAACGCAGCGGAATCTTGTAACCCAGTGTTTACGAGGTCAGGCCAAGTCAAGAAGCAGACCTGTTTGAAAATAATGAATGATCTTTATTAAAAACAGGCACACAAGGTAAGCAACACACGCACACAGATAACTAAGGAAAATAAAGGTGTGAGTAAGATAGCGGGATTTTCAGAGGGATAGTTGATTCGGGTGATACAAAACCTGTCCTGAAGTCCAGAAGAAGAAGAAGATGGAGAGCAAGGCTGGGGTTCGATGTATCTCAGCACGTGGAGCTGAGGGGAAGCTCGCCAAGCAAAGCGGCAGCAAGGCGGTCTGGAACTCGGGAGCGATTCGAGGGAGTGCTCAAAGTCAGGGGTTTTTATAAGGAGAATTGTGACGGCAGGCTAGGTCGGACTTTGGGAAAACAATAGATTTGGAGCTGGAGACAAAGCCTCCGAAAGGTCAGAATTTGAATGATTGGGTTACAGCCAAATTATCAATAGGATAGCCGGTATGCAGACGTGGAGTACTTAAGCGTTTTATAGTCCGATCATCAAACTGCCAGCGCTAGGCAGAGGATCTTTTGAAAGTTGCTTGCATACCTAATGGAGGTACTTGCCTTGAGGTCTCCTAAAGCGGCGAGTCGGCTGTTTCTGGCCTGCCTGTATTGTCTCGGAATATTACGGTGATTATCGGCTGAGCCTGTATGCGTGCTTGTCCGGGGGCCTTGCAAGCACGTGGAAGGGATATGTGAAGCCGAATTATCGATATCAAAAGATATCTCTTTATATCCCCCAAAGCTCAGGCTAGCCAGGGCAGTAACACACGTCCCTACGTGACTGGTTGGCAGGTGGAGTGTAGGATCTGGTGAGGTGCACAGTTTGAAACTGCCAATTTTATGAGTATCCTTTGAATGTTGAGTGGTGATGGGGAATTGCCATCCCTAGAAACTGCAGGAGAAATTTGAACGCCAAGCTGGTGAATCACGGATCTAGCTTTACTGAAAGAAATGCATTTCTGTACCACACTGTGACAGGCCAGAATCTGAACAGAAGATGAACAGAGGATCTTGAGCTCAGCTCTTGTACGCTTTAATATAATAGTACACAAGTTGTCAGGACACTCTATAAGTCTTTATACATTGCACATGTGCCAGATAACTTTCCATGCAATTAACATTCCTAGCCAGATATTTAGATTATCTCTGCAACAAAATTAAATTTCCACAGACTCCTTCCAAACTCCGTGATGTCAAAAGTCCCTTAACTCTTACATGTCAGGGAGGAAGAGACATGCTGCATGTAATTTCAGGAGGAAAATCCCTGTAACTAAGGGACATAATTCTAAAGAAATATAAGCATATTTCTAGCTTAGTCTAAGCAAAGCAATATTAGTGTCTCCTTCCCCCTCAGGTAAAACAGGTTACTGTAATGGCAAGCCTGCAGTAACCTGTTTTACATCTTTACAACCCTGGCTGCCTGTAGAGATGTAAAACAGGTTACTGCAGGCTTGCCATTGCTTACAGTATTTTTCCTGACTGTTTTGTTGTTTTGGGACAATGGCTTCTGAAAATGCATAGAATTTTGACTAATTTCTTTTTTCTTTTTTTATAAATTTATTTGGTTAAACACATATACATTTTTAAAATACATGTACGTAACATATATATCATTTTAACACTCTGACAACATACAGTTCCAGAACATCTATGTCCCTACCCTTCCCTTCCCTTCCCTTCCCTTCCCAACATTCTTAACCCTCCCCCCTCCTCCTTTCTTTTACACCCTATAGTATCTATTAATCCCACCACCAAATTCTAAACATATATTCCCCTACAAAACCTATCTTCTAAAAAACCACCAACCCCTCTATCCCTCCTTTCCGAAACTCAGGTAATTCATGATTCCTTATCTATAATTTCCTTCATTTAAACTGTTTATGTTTCACGTATATTCATCATCATGTTTCAACATATTTGATCTATTTTCAACATGTATCTCATTAATTCATTACACCTTTTCTTCCTTTTCTCTTTCCTTTTGTTGACCATTATTACATTTTTAACAAATAATATTTCTCTGCCTCTAAGACTCCTTATCAATTTCAATCTCTCATTCTTTTACTTGAATCACTTAAATCACTAAATTAGTTAAATCACAGTTTTATCTCATAAAGGTTATTGCCTTCTCCCCCCAGCAATCTTCTCACAATGGGAGTACCATTTTCCATGCTTCCAGTATTTTCTTTCTCTTGTTGTCCTCCAATGATCCGATTACCATATCTGCCTCAGCCATATCATAAAGTTTAAATAAACAGTCTTCTAATCTTGGTATTATATTCTGTTTCCATACCTGGGCGTAACATATTCTCGCTGCAGTTATCATATACAGTATAATTTTCTTTTGTGGTTTACTTACCCCTAATTCTTCTATCATATTTAACAAATATATTTGCGGTGCCATTGCAAACCTTATTTTTAAGACTTGTATTTTACTATGTATTATTTCCCAAAATTTTTTCGCTTGTTTACATTTCCACCAAATGTGAAAGAACGTACCACTTTCTTCACATTTCCAACATACATCTCTTGCATTTTTTTTTCATTTTTGCTATTTGCATTGGTGTGATATACCATTTATATAACATCTTATAGTAATTTTCCCTTAAACTAACCGGTGTTATTAGTTTCCATGTAGTATTCCAGGATTTTTCCCATTGTTCCAATGTTATTATAATTTTTATATCTTGCGCCCATTTTACCATTGTTTTTTTAACTACTTCTTCCTCCTTATACCTTGCAAGTAAAATTTTATATATCTGGCCTACCCTATGTTCTGTTTCAGGTTTTAGTATCTTATCAAATTCGTTCTCCCTAATTTCAAAACCTTCTTCCTCATTATCTTTCTTATATTTTTCCCATAGTTGTCTAATCAGTAACCAATGCGTATCCAGGCCCTCTTTCTTTAATTCATCTTTTGTTTTAAAAGATACTACATCTCCTTGTACTTTCAATATATCTTTATACATTATCCATGTTTCTATCTTTGGTTTTTCCTTCTTATAAAATGCCTCATGCACTGAGATCCATAGCGGTATTTTTAAATATAATTGTCTTTTGTATTTTAGCCATGTTGTTATTAGTTCCCTTCTTAAAATGTGATTTTTAAAGTTTTTATCAATTGCATGTTTCCCATACCATATATATGCGTGCCACCCAAAATATAGTTCTTCCCCCTCAAGATATAACAGTCTGTTATTTGTTAATGTTATCCACTCTATTATCCAATCTATATTATTCGCATAATAATAAAGTTTCAAATTCGGGAGACCCATTCCACCTCTTTCTTTTGTATCTTCTAACACAGTGGTTCTCAACCTTCCTAATGCCGTGACCCTTTAATACAGTTCCTCATGTTGTGGTGACCCCCAACCATAAAATTATTTTTGTTGCTACTTCATAACTGTAATTTTGCTACTGTTATGAATTGTAATGTAAATATCTGATATGCAGGATGTATTTTCATTGTTACAAATTGAACATAATTAAAACATAGTGATTAATCACAAAAACAATATGTAATTATATATTGTGAAATATTTATTTCTAATTACAAATAAATGAAATTTTGTCTTGAAGCATGGTGTAGCATGGGTAACAGTCTTAATATAACAACAGTAAACTACATTGCTACATTTTGCGACAGTATGCGTAAAAAGCCAACGTCAGTGCGAAGGTTGAGAGTGTTTCTTTCTCACCAGATCAGAAATTCTCCGGGCAGTCTTTGCAAGAGCACAATGAAGATCATCTTCCACAACAAGTCTACTTCTGTATTTAGACTTGATAACCAACAAGCTGGAAAACCCTGTTTCACAAAGGTATGTTGTTGGAAATGGAAGAAGAAGGTGCAACACAGTCTCAGACAGAACAGGATATGCAACCTGCAAACACTTGATCCAGAATTTTGTAACTGGCATTGTAGAGAAATCAGTTCTCGCTGCATGGCTGTTAATAAGTTCAATGAACTCCTCTTGTGCTGTCTCAGGAACATCTTCAACTTTGACTGTGAATGGGCTTCTGGCAAGTGCAAATGGGGTGTCAGGTAGATTTGGAAAGTACGATGAAATTTCGTCTGCAAGCATGTGCAAGTGTTCTTTCACAGAAATTATCATTGTAATCCTTTTGTCTGGTCCAATGTCATGTTCCTCAAAGAAAGCAGATAAGGTAGGCAACATGTAAATTTTATTTGCATCCAATTTTTTTTGCCAATGTTGAAGTTTCATTTGGAATGATCGGATCTTTTCAGACAAATCGAGGCATGTTGCATTTGGTCCTTGCAGTGATAAATTTAACTCATTCAAGATGGCAAAGATGTCAACCAAGTAAGCTATTTTCTGCAGTTCACTTTTATTGCTGAAAAGTGCTTCGAACTGCGGTCTTGCTTTCTGATTAAAAAACGTTTTGAGTTCATCACAAAGCTCAAAAACACGTTTTAAAACTTTTCCTCTCAACAACCATCTCACTTCAGTGTGACATAGCAGAGCATAGTTCGGCGCATCCAACTCATTGCACAGTTGCGAAAACTGTCAACTGTTCAAAGTGTTCGCCTTTACAAAATTGACAGAACTTATGATGCTTTTCATTACTTCTTGTAACTCTTGTGGCAGCGTCTTTGTCGCTAATATTTGCCGATGAATCATACAGTGAGTTCCGATGACTTTTGGTGACTCATTCAGTACCAAACGTTGAAATCCAGATCGACATCCTAGCATAGCTGGAGCACCATCTGTGCAAACACCACAAACCTTTTCCCAAGAGATCTTATACTCTTTCAGAAATGAACCAACTGTGTCAAATACATCACGTGCAGTAGTTGTCGTTTCAAGAGGTTTGCAAAAAAGAAACTCATCTTTAAAGTCGCCATCATTAATATACCTCACGTAAACCAGTAACTGTGAACAGTTTGCAACGTCTGTAGATTCATCAAGCTGGATACTAAATATTGGAAGTGGAGCAGATTTAATTTCCTGGATTACCTGATCAAGAATATCAGCAGACATGTCATCTATTCTTCTGCGGACAGTGTTGTTAGATAAGGAAATTGCACTCAATTTCATAACAAATTCGTCTCCGATCATAACTCGAACAATGTCTTTGGCCACTGGCAACAGTAAATCTTCAGCAATGGTGTGAGCTGTTATTCATTATTCGCTGATGCCGCGCCCCCCCCATTCATTCTCTCTTCTTTAATTTCTTAGGCAACCCCTGTGAAAGGGTCGTTCAACCCCCAAAGGGGTCGCGACCCACAGGTTGAGAACCGCTGTTCTAACACCTTTGTTTTTATTCTAGATCTTTTTCCTTTCCATATAATTTTCCTTATATCTTTATTCCATTCTTTAAACGGACCTTCATTTCTCATTATTGGTAAACTCTGAAATAAAAAGTTTAATTTGGGCAATATATTCATTTTGATTACTGATATCCTTCCTAATAGTGATAATTCTAATTTTTCCCATTTTTTAAGATATTCCTTTATTTCTTTCCACACTTTTTTATAATTGTTTTCATATAAATCTACATTATTTTTTGTAATTGTTATACCTAAATATTTCACCCTTTTAACAATTGTAAATCCCGTTAACCTAACCAACTCCTCCTGCTCTTCTTCTGTTATGTTTTTGGTAATTATTTTTGTTTTTTCCTTATTTATTTTATATCCAGACAATATTCCAAATTTCTTTAATATATCCATTAAAGTTTCTATACTATTTAGTGGGTCTTCTAATCTAATCACTAAATCATCCGCATATGCATTCAATTTATATTCTTGGTTTTTAATGTTAACACCTTGTATTCTCTTCTCCATTCTAATTTTGTTATTAACTATTTCTAAAATTAAGATAAATAAAAGCGGAGACAGCGGACATCCTTGTCTGACTCCTCTTTTTATTTCTATTTCCTTTGTCTTTTCTCCATTTATAATTATTTGAGCTTTTTGTTCTTTATAAATAACTCTTATCCAATCTAAAAATTTTTGCCCTAAATTTATTGTTTTTATTACCTCTTCTAAGAATTTCCAACTCACCCTGTCAAACGCTTCTTCTGCGTCTAAAAAACAAAGAGCCATTTTCCTTTCATTGTGTTTATGATAATATTCTATTATATTCAATAATGTTCTTATATTATTCTTTAACCCTCTTCTTGGTAGAAATCCATTTTTATCTGTATGAATTATATCCTGTAATACTTTTTTTAACCTCTCCACCAGTATCGTGGTAAATATTTTATAATCCACATTTAATAATGCAATGGGTCTATAATTTCCAATTTCTTGAAGATCTTTCCCTTCTTTTGGAATCACCGTGATATTAGCTTGTCCCCATGAAGGTGGCCGTATCCCTTTATTAATACTATTCATTACCTTATATAATGGGTCTATCAATTGATCACTATATACCTTATAATATAACAATGAAAAACCATCTGGGCCTGGCGTTTTTCCTGATTTTTGTTTCTTTATGGCTTGTATAATTTCCTCTTTTGTTATTTCCTTATTTAATTCTTCTCTCTGTGTTTCCGTGATTGTTAATTTTTTTTCATCCTTTAGATATTCTTTTATCTTCTCCTTCTTCCATTGATTGCTATCTTGTTCTGCAAATAGATTCTCATAATATCTTTCAAAAGCCCTCTTTATATCCTCTTGTTTTACCAAAAGATTTTCCTTTTCTTTTGTGTTATTATATGTTTCTCTTTCTCCTTCCTAATTTTATATGCTAACCACTTATTCATCTTATTTGCATAAAAAAAAATTCTTTTGCCTTATCATTTTCAAATTCCTTTCTATTTCTTGTGTATTTTTATTTTATTAATTTTATTATCTTGTGGGGAAATTTTCAATGTATTCTCTAACTGTTTTATTTCCTCTATTATCTTTAGTTCTTTAAATTTTTTCTCCTTGTTCCTTTTTATGTCTTGCTGTATTAGGAAACCCCGCATGCCCGCCTTGCTAGCTTCCCATACCATTCCTATATTGACCCCTTTATTTACGTTTTCTACAAAGTATCTCTCAAGAATTTCTTTACCTTTTTCTAATATTGTTTCTTCTTTCAGTAAGTTCTCATTTAATTTCCAACTAAACTCTTTCTTCCTGTCTTCCAAAGTCAATATTAAAGATCTGTGGTCTGATATCCCTCTAGGTAATGTTTCCATCTTTTTTACATATTTACTTATTGTTTTAGTAATCCAAATCATATCTATTCTTGACCATGATTTAAAAACTTCGGAAAAATATGTAAATTCTTTTTGTGATCCATATAGATATCGCCATACATCTATCAACATTAAATCTTCTGCCATACCCCTAATGTTTTTTGGTAGTTTACCTTTGTTTTTGGTTTGCTTATTTACCTTGGATTTATCTAATTCTAGTTGTATAACCCCATTCCAGTCTCCCATTATTATTATTTCATTACTCTCTATATTTCTAATTTTTTCCCATAATGTTCCATAGAATTTTTCTTTATTATCAAAGGGGCCATATATTCCAATTAGAACTATCTTTGTGTTTAATATTTTCACTTCTACTCCTATATATCTTCCCTGTTCATCATTTAAAATTTCTGTAGCCTCATATTTTGAGTCTACATATATTGCTACCCCCCCTTTTTTTCTTTTCTATACCCGACATAAAAACTTTTCCTAATTTGGGGTTTTCCAAAAATTTTTTACTTGTTTTTATTATCTGTGTCTCTTGAATGCAATATATGTCACACTTTTGTTTTTCTAAATAATGAAAGATTCTTTTCTTCTTAATTACTGAATTTATTCCTCGTATATTCCATGATAGAATTTTTATCTTCATTCTGAAATTCTCAACTCTTTCTTTTATATAAATTCCTTATGCGATCTCTTCTTCCAAAGAAATATCCTCTCCTGTTCCTTCTAGTTCCTGTTCTATCTCCTCCTGTTCTTGCTCGTATTCTTCTGATTCTTGTTCTTCTTGTATATCCACTTGTTCCTGTTCTTTTACTTGTTGTACTTCTTTTGTTGTCTTCTTATATTGTTCTCCCTTATTTTTAGTGGTTTTTTATTTGTCTTTTCTTCTTTCCCTTCCTCCCTCCTCTCTTCCCTCTTTTGTTCTTTTTCTTGTCTCTTCCTACTTTCTTCTTTAAGTCTTTTCACAAAATCTTCCGCTTTAGTTGTCGTATTTATTACATATCGTTTTTGATTAAATGTCAATATTACTCCTTCCAATTTCGCCCATCTATATGTTATTTCCCTTTTCCTGAGTTCTTGTATTAGAAAGGAGTAATCTTTCCTTTTCTTTAGTACTTGCGAAGGCACATCTTTGAAAATCTTCAGCTCCGTTCCGTCAATAATCAGCTTACTCGCATAACTTTGGTGGATAACCATCTCTTTCACTCTCTCCCGGACAAAATATACGACTATGTCTCTTGGTACTTTTCTTTTCCGCTCGATCAATGAATTGATCCGAAAGATCTGGTCTATTTCAATGTCCATCTGTTCCGACGGCCAATCCAAAAATCTTGCAAGTGCTGGAATTACTCTACTGGAAAGATCTTCCTCCTCCAATTCTTCTAATCCTCTTATTTTTATACATTTTTCTCCATACTTCCATTCAGTAAGGGTGCTTTTGGTTTCTCTTTGTTCCACCGTTCCTTCTACTTCTCCAGTTCTCTTTTCCAAATTTCTTGTTTTTTCTTGAACTTCTTCCACTGTCCTTTTCATGTCTTTCACGTCCTTTGTCACGTTTTCTAACCTTTGTGTGAGTTGTTCCATTTCTTTTTTCATTTCTCTTACTTCTTTTTTCACCTCTGCGGAAAGGTCTTTCATTTCTACACATACATCTGTCCGTATCTTCTTGACTTCTTCCAATAACTCCTTGTATGGATCTACTTCTCCCGAGCTTCTTCTCAACGTCTGAATCTGTGTTTAAACCATTCTTCTTCCCGCTGCCATTTTTCTCTTCTCCTCTTCTTCCACTTCACCAGATTCTCTTCTACAAAATTTGTCTTTTATATTTGTTAAAGTCTTTGTTATTTAAAAATACTCTTTATTTAGAAGTATTTATTTATAAATATATCTTACCTTATATCTTAAATCCCTTCCTTCAATTGATAAATTAATTTCTATATTAATTCAATCCTAACTCTATCTAAGCTTATAATTCAATTATTTATTAAATTTAATTTCTTCAAATATTATTCCTCTATTCCCTTCTTAAATTTCTTTTATTACTTATTTACCTTATTTATTTACCTTATTTATTTACTAGTTCCAAAATGCTTTACCGATCACTTATTATTTTTTTTACTCTATTTCCTACTGTAGTTATATCTTACTTCCACTAGATGTCACTGTTTAACCACTTTCTTTCCTTCCTTCCTTTCTACTCAACCTTAAATGGTTAACTTGTCTGTTTTGGTTACAAAATAGCTCTAGAATAAGATAACCCAAGAAGGAAAAAAAAGATATGTAACAGCTGTCTGTTGTCTAGCGACCTTGAATATTATCTTTTCCTTACCACTTGGTCACTCTAAATTTCCCTTCTTATTTTTAACCCACATTTTATTTAAGCTTTCCCCCAATCAAAATAGAATATTGTTAACTGTTTTAATTTATTAAAAAAACAATTCAGTTATCTAACCTTCAGTTACCCAAATATATGTTTTCCAAAAACCAACCATAAATTTATAACTTTATCCCTTTATTCCCCAGTATTTTCCTGTATTTACTTTCACCCCTTCACAACCTTTGTCAAAACTTGTAAAGTTACTTTCTTGCCTTCTATTTCCACTCCCTTAATTCTCCCCCCAATCGTTTTCTTTCTTTCTCCTTTCTTCAAATCTTCCTCTCTCCGCGATTTCTTCTACCATCTCTGTCTCCGTCTCTCGATATCAACTACTGCGTTCCGTCTCACACTCCCGGTCTCACCTTCTTTCAGTCTTCCCCACACGAACCTTCCATTTCACTTTACTAAATCCTTCTATATATCTCAGTCCAGTCCAGTCCAATTTTTTTTTCTATCCCAGTCTGATATTCTCAGTTCACTGTTGAAACTGTTAGAACTTTGTCTCTCTTCCAAGCTTTACTTTCCTCCTGACCTTCAATATTCACCACTAACTTTCATTTCTCCTTCTTCTCCGTTTTCCGCCTTTTTCCTGTCCTCCATCTTCTTCCCACTTCTCCGTGCATGCTCTCCAGCAAACTCTCCTTAAATTTTTACCTTTCCCAGTTCATTTCAATTTTTCTATTCTTTGTCCCCTCTCGGAGCCAAATATTCTTTAACTGTCTCTAACATACAGTCTTATATTTCTATCTTACGTCTTCGTCCGTCTATCTTTCTTTAGTTTCTCTGTCTTTTCTTCTCCACTCCCACTTTCAGTTTATTTTCTTTTTCCTCTCCCCTCCATCCCCAGGCATGTTTTGACTGTCTTTTTTTTCTTCAAGCTGCTATTTCTCCACTTATCCAGTTATCTACTCTAACTTCGTATATCTAATGTTTACACCGTTCCAGGTGCTTTCTTTATATTTAATGTGTACGAGTCTTATTTCAAAGCTTCCATATCTTAAATTTTATAAGTCCTTATAAATCTTAAATTTTATGTTGGTTATTTTCTCAGTCTATAGCCAAAAGTCTTTCTTCTCCCCTTCCTCCATCCTCCCGATGTTTGAGGATTGCCGCTCTAACTCCGTCTTAGATTTTTCCCCGTTTTTTGAATACTTTTCCTCCCACCATCCAATACTCTCTCTTTTCTTCAAAAGGTGTACTCAAAGTGAAGGATCTTTCCTTTTATTACCTGAGTTTCGTTTTAGTGTTCATTTACTTGTCCAAACATCTTTACTTGTTAGTAGTTTGCAGCGTAGCCATCCCCTCTCTCCGGTAGTGCATCAGGCATGGTGGCTCCCGACCTTCGGCTCCGTTGTTCATTTCCCTTTTCTTATGATTTTTCTGGGAAACTATCTGCCTTCTTTGGTCTTTATAGAGCCCCTCCAAACCCCCTTACCCAAGGGGATAAGTTGCCCCGTTTCTTCTCTCTCAAAACCGGCAAATAACCTCATGCACTGATCGTCCTTCTCGCAGCTGTGCGAGTATACGACCGATCGCTACGCCATCTTTCTCCTCTCTACCAAATTTTGACTAATTTCTGCTCTTTCCTGCCATGTCTCCATCTCTGTCTGCCTTTGCCACTGTTAGGATACTTGCCACTGTTGCCACTGATGGGATACTTGAAGTATTCAGTCTTTGCAAATCATACCAAGAACTGACCTGATTTGCCCTTCCTCAAATAATTTGCAGATCAGGATGCAGACTGGTTTCAAGTGCTGGATTATCACTGTTTGAAGCTACTTCTGCTGGTGGAAGGGGAAGCACATGATTCCCCTCTTTCATGCAGTCCTCCAGGTATTCTTAAAAATTTGACAGCAGGGAAAGTGTCTGGAGTAGATTTTCAGCACCACAGAAGGTTGCTGGTAGAAGGAAAGAGCCAAAAATCCTGACACTACCTCCCCCGCCCTCACTGTGGATTTTGGCCATAGCTATCTACCATTATGTTCTGACACCATTATGAGCTCCATTTAAAATACTTTCTAAACTAGATGTTTTAAAAATGCTAATTTTCAGAGAAAATTGTCTTGAGAATTTTATTTTAATGCATATGTCTATGTGGATTTTATACAGTTTTTTTAAGATTAATACAGGCATGAGATGGAACAGACTTATGGGCAAACACATGCAGAGGTAGGATGGACTAGAACTAGAACAAATTGCCAATACCTAACCAAGTCATGACAATTAGCCAATGAAACACACTACTTTTTGAAGTTCATTATCTTAGCAGAATTGATTGGGAATCCTACCTTTGCCCAACAGAGATAATTTAAGGAAAGATTTGCCTGGATGGATTTTTTTTTTTTTTTTGGCCATCTGGCTGAGATTTTGGGTGTTTTAGGCCAACAACTCCTCCAAGGCTAACACTAGTGAACCAAATAACAACAAAAACAATAATAATGCAATCATTGAGGCAACTGTTTGAAAAATAGAGCTCTAAATTCACTTGTTAGTCCCACGTAGGGTCACCCAGTGAATGAACAAATCTTACATAAGTGTTTATTTGCCCAATTCTCACTGCTTCAGTGGGTCTACTTTTGTTGACACTAACAATTAAACTAAAGCTGTAGTTTTCATCTGGAATATCCTTTCAGGCATTCCTATACCAATAACCTTGAAACATAAGAACTACCTATTTGCCAGTCTCTGTAGGAAAAGTAGATGATGTATTTACAGACTTGAACAATACTGTAGAAAGATGTCTGGCAGCAAGAAAGCACACACACACACACACACACACGCATCGTTTTTGTGTTAATGAACATTTTTGCTTGTTCAGAAGCTGCTGAAGGTTTCCTAACTCTGAAGGGATTAGAAATCACCAAAAGGAACAAAGGCGATATTATTCATCCTTCACCTCTTTATAAATCCCTTCATCCTCTGATGCCCATACCTCTTTGATGAAGTATAATGGGATTCAAAATTCATTAGAAATATTTTTCAAGGCCGATAGGCAAAACATTTAGTGAAAAAGAAGTTCTAAGCAGAGCTTCTATAATGTGTGTGTGAGGTGGGAGTGCCACAGTACATTTTCTTCTTATTTTCAAGATAAAGGGCACAGTTCATGTTGGGACTTGAGCCTAGAAACCTACAGCCCTTTGGTCATAGGACAGAACTGCATTTAATCTCAGCAAATACCCCCCTCCAGCCAAGACAGGTATGGTCCTGTCCTTCCTAAGCCACTGGACAAATGCTATGGCAGTGGTGTCAGGCAGGGCCCTGATAGACTATTTAAGGTGGCACAGTGCTGTCTCAGACTTTTTTTTTTTGCCACTTCTTCACCTTTTGGTCACGGGACAGAACTTCATATTATCTCAGAAAATGCATGTTCTCAAACTTGTATTTATTATGAGAATGTGAGTGCAGTTGGACCTCCACATTCTCTATGATTTGGGGAGCAGGACCCTCACAAAAGTGGAGAAATAACAAATGTCAAAATGCAAATGTGTGGCTGTGGGAAGGAGGCCAAGACATGACGGGAACGAGCACTTAGAATGAACCAGATTAGGGAAAGTAGAGGGAAGGGGGTGGCTCAGCATGGTGGCCCTCTCTCTTGCCCACCTCCTTTCTTGGGTGGGTGGGGACATCATGAGAAGGTTTGTGGTGCTGAGAAATTGGTCTGAGAGCTGTCCTCAGCTGGCTGGGCAGGTAGCTGGTGGTGGTGGAGGTAAACCAGAGGTTGGTTTTTAAAGGGCTGCGTGGCCTGATTGGATCTGCCAAGAGGGAAGGTTTCCTCCAGAAAAGGAATGCCTGAGGTGGCAGGGGTTGGAGAAACTTGCAAATAATCAAATCCATTAAAGTCAAACCTGCAAATGTGGAGACTGACTCTTTCAGCTCTATGATTTTACATCCGTAAAGCATGATACGTGGAAGGTATGACTCTCTTCCTAGTGAGATGAGATTAGCTTTCTCTTTGCTGCCCTTCTCTGGACAGCTGAAAACTTTTCTGATCCAGCAGGCTTTTGGGAACTGCCTGCAAAGGCTTTTAATTGTACATGCTATTCTACTGATTTTATCATTTTTAATGGATATGTTTTAAATGTTTTTTTTTTATTATTTAAATAGTTTAACCATTAATGGTTTGCATGTTTTTCCCCCTCTCTTTGTATTTTGGGGATGCTCTTGGACCTGGTACTACTTTTGGGAGGCCAGATGGCACAGTGCTGTGGCCAGCCTTGTTTCGGTATGCTAGCTGTGCCCTTTTCTAGGAAGGGGTGATATGGCCACAGTGGTTCATGCCTTACTTGACTCCCAGTTAGACTACTCCAATGAGTTCTATAAGAGGCTTCCCTTAAAAAGTATTCAGAAGTGACAGCTGATGAAAAATGTTGCATCCAGACTGTCGTTAGATGTGTATTTTAGAGAGTATAACACCAGTCATATAAAAACTGCACTTATTTGTAGTGTTCTTTTGAGCTCTGTTCAGGGTACTTGTTTTAACTACAAAGCCCCGAATGCCCTGGGACCAGGATATCTGAAAGATTGCTTCCTTCCCTATGGGCCTTCCTGAAACTTGAGATTCTCAATACAGTCATTGTTGCAGAAGATTAGGTTGGTGTGTACACTTGATAGAGTCTTCTCTGTAGCAGCACCCAAACTGTTGAAGTCCTTTCCAGGAAGTCAGGTTGACTCCATCTCTTCTGAGTTTCCAGCAGGCAGCTAAGACTGCATGGTTTCACATAGTTCTTAGTTCTTGAACTTGCTCTATTTTAACTGTCTAGTGTTAACTCATTTATTTATAGACTGTTGTTTTTTTAAAAAAATTCTTGGATAATTTTTTTTTCTACTGTCATTTTTTTTCAATTGTTTTTGACATCAGGGGCCTTGGCAGGCTGACAGGTGATATATTAATGCTGTAAATAAACAAACAAACAGATAACCTTTTGTAAATACGTTGATTATCTGTTCTGAAAATAAGACAGAATACAAATGAAGAAACAATAGCAACTGCTACAACACCTTCTTTATTGTGTCTTTTCAAAAAAACAACAACAACCTTTTGAGGGACATTTAGCAATGTAGACTGCCCAACTCGATTATTAAGCAGAGATGGGTCCAAATTGCATAAGGTGGTTGATTTAGCTAAATATATCTTCCCTCTAGCATTTTTGATCAGGTGACTAACTAGCAATTAGTAAGTAGGCATGCAAAGGTTGGTAACTCTAACAGCTAGAAACAAAAGTAGCAAATGTAAGAAAAGACGTCTATTGCAAGCAGCTAAAACAGCTTTTACAGTAAAGAAGTTCTTCCTAATGTTTAGGTGGAATATCTTTTCTTGTAATTCAAATCCATTGGTTTGTGTTTTGGTGTTTGGAGAAGCAGAAAACAAACTGGCTCCATCCTGTTTTCTTTTCAGACACCTTTACAGCTATCACGTCACCTCTGAGCCCTCTCATCTGCAAGTTATCCAGCTCCCTAAGTTGTTCCCCATAAGGTTTGATTTCCAGACATTTGATAATCTTGGTCACCCTTGTCTGCGTGTATTTTAAATTGTGTTCAAAAATGGACCAGCAAATAGTGGAGCTGTTATAACAGGAGGTTTAAGCTTCCTGTAATTATTCCTCATTAACAGTCTGGGGCCATCTCTGAATCCCATTCCAGCTATAGGAATATAACATGAAGTATGGTTGAAGTAACCTGCATTTTTTTCCCTTACTGGATAACACATCAGATGTATAACAAAACAGCATGGCCTGATTCAGTACTGTTTCTTTTTTTTATTTTTTGAAGGCTACTTTAGTGATGGGATGTGCAAAAGGTAATCTCAAAGAATAAAAACAGTTAAGATGATGTTTAGTGACTGTGGGGACTTTTTCAATGGGAATGAACAGTTTATTTAAGATTAGAAATAACATGTAATTTTGTAATTTTGCTCTGCGGGCTGATCCGTGTGCTTTTACTATAGATAAACAAGATAATTTACAGAGCATTTCTATGAGCATTGCAAATATAACATTATAGCTGTTCAACATTTATGCTATAATTTGCTCGTATTGTTTTTTAAACAACTTTGGAATTGTTCGTATTCCAAATGAAAGGATACACTGGGGCTTTGAAAAGTACTGCTGCATCCTGTGAGTAAAACGTTGACTTTCCCTGTCCAGGACAACTTTTCTATTTTTGTTGGATGATCAACCTGGAATAGGAAGTTTAATCCATGGAAAGAATGGTTGTATTCATGGCTGTACTGCTGGTTTTGAGTTTTCTTTTGTTTGGTTTAGTTTTGGCTTTGGTTTTGAATGGACATCTTCTACAAAGCTTAAAAAAATTACTGTTTGGACCACCAGATCCAGAATTGCCCCAGTACAAAAAGTAACTTTGCCAAGCTCACCTTTCCTAGTTTTAGTTGTGGCCTCTGTGTCTGTCATTTTGAGGATGGTGCCTATTCCAGTATGAATAGTCTCAAGAGAAAAAAATGTAGGGCAGCTCAGAGATATTTAGGCCCTGTTCACACTACACAAATATACTTGGCCCTCCACATTCGCTAGGGTTAGGAACGCAGGACCCTTGCAAAATTGAAAAATTTGCAAATAACAAAATTTGTGTGTCTGTGGGAAGGGGGCTGAGGCACAGGTGGGGAAAGTGGGTATCCAGGATCTAAACCAGGTCAGGGAAAGGAGATGGTTGGCATGGTGGTCCTGTACTTCCTCTCTTGCCCATCTCCTTCCTTGGGTGTGTGGGTAGCATGGGTATAGGGTTTGTGGTGCTGAGAATTTGGGCAGAGAGCCATCCTTTGCTGGTCAGGCAAAGACTGGTAGAGGAAGAAGAGAACCAGAGGTAGGTTTTTAAAGGGCTATGGAGCCTGATTGGAGCCACCAAGAGGGAAGATTCCCCCCCCAAAAGAAGCACCTGAGGTGAGAGGGCATGGGTTGGAGAAACTTGCAAATAATCAAATCTGGGAATGTCAAACCTGCAATGTCAAACCTGCAAATGTGGAGGATTGACTGTATAGCACTATATTCCATTTCTAACCGCTGTGGTTCCATTCAATGGAATCCTGGGGTTTACAGTTTAGGGAAGGGCATTTAGAATTCTCAGCCAGAGAGCTCTAATTCCTCACTGAACTACAGTGTTAGTGGCCATACACCTCCACATTTTGATATAGCTTAATTGGTGAAATATGATTTAATTGAAAAAACATAATAGTTGGCTTTGATATAAGAATGTGCCCTGATGTGACTGGAAGGCCAGCTGGACAACAGGAAGACACTGGCTGAACACGTGCACTGCAAAGGTAGGTCAGAAATCCCCTCCAGGCAGTCAAGTCATTATCAGGAAGTAGCTGCAGAGATGATAGGCTTAATCTAAGCTGTAACAGCTTTGCTAGCAGATAATAGTGATTAATGGTTTCAGCCTTCTTCCCATCCACCTGGAAACCTCTTTCATTATACTCAAGCCTGTCCACTATTACAGAGCTATCATGACATCTACAGTAGTGGACAGAAGGTTAGCAGGACCCAGAGCAAGGGGGTGGGGTGACTGGCAGGGGCGGGCCAACCAGTGGGGGTAGTGGGCAGATGTGGGCAAAGCGAGTGGAGGCGGATGGGGGTGGAGTGACTGGAGGTGGATGGGGCAAGTGGCAGGTGGAAGTGGGTAGGGTAAGCTGTGGATGTGGGCACAGCGAGCAGCAGAAGTGGGCATGGCAAGTGGGGGTGGGTGGGGGAGTGGTGGGCAGAAGTGGGTGGGATGAACAGTGGTGGTGGGGGTGAACAGAGGGGAGAGTTGCCCCACCCCAGATCCGCCTCTGGACATCTATTACATCTCTGTCTCATTTCCTTTGTATAACAAATTCCAAGAGGACATGCCACTCCCACTGAAGGATCCCATCATTTCTACTCCATTGACCAGTATATATCTGTTAGGATCAAATCAAAAATAGCTGATCATCCTGTTCCTCCACCTTTTGCACACTGACATTGACTGCAAGGCTAATGAGGAAGTTGTTGGACCTTACATTCTTGGCAGAGTGAATCAAGTTGGAGTCTCCTGTTCTACTGTATCACTTATTTGGACATTTAAGAAGGCATCATTCAGACCTTAAATCTGTCTGGGGAGTCTATAGTAGGCTCCCACAATGTGGTCACAGTTGTTTCTCTTTCTCTCTTTTAATTTTTATCCAAATACTCTCAAAGTTTTTTCCTTGCTCTGAGGCATAGATCTCCTCACAGATGTACACATCCTTGACATGGCTGATGATCTGCTGTAGACATGGCTGACTATCCATTGTGCAATTGGAATGCACAATGTACAGTGGCAATGGATAAAGACAGTGTGCATTTGCATGCTACTCTGTGGAATTTAACATGCCACTGCATGCACAATGCTACCACATGTGAACTCCACTCAGGCCATTGTCACCTGAATATGAATGTTGTATATGGTCCAAAACAATCACTCTGCATGCATTTTTATATGCTACCAACAAGATGGTAGCCATTGTTATTAAGCCTTAGCCAAAGAAATGAACATAATTGGAAGTTAAAATGACAGGAATTTATATCATGTGCTTTGGATTTTTTTGTTAAAGAAAAGATAGCTCAAGTTGTGTTCCCTGCACTGATCTTGCTAGTCTCTTTTCATGAACTGTCATGCAACAAATATTGTGTGAGACTCTGGGCTGCCATAGCAACAATTGAGAAGTGAGAGAAGAAGACAGAATAAAGAAAGCTATTGGTGGTCGTGATCAGAGCTAACATGTTATTAGAATCATCCCTCCCATTGCAAACTTACCCTGAACAAGGCAAAGTCCAATGAAAAAGTGTGTCCTTTTTCTAGACATCCAGAAACATGTTCTCCAAACTGCATGATTTCTCAGAAGCCACTGGCCAAATGAGTGATCTGTATTGCCCAAGAAGCAGTCTTAATTCTCTGTCTGCTTTAACACTCTCTCTATAACAATGAAATATACAAGATGCAGACCTGCAAAATCCTTTTCTTCTTCCTCTACATGAATTTTGTACCATCTTTGCTTGATGATGAAGCCAATGAGCTTTGAATGCTAGTTTACATTTATTTTTGTGCCTTCTGGTTGGCCTAATGCAAGTATCACTACTGTGTGTATTGGATTTTGTATCACCCAAGTTAGTGTTGTGCTAAGCAAGTCTGAATTCTTTTCTACTGGCCACATACTGGGGTGCTAATGTTCCTAAATTTCATATGGTAGCCCTAGACTTTTGTACATGTGTAGGGATTCTTGCATAGAATTAGATTGGATTCTTGCACACAGACAGATGGAATTTGCTCTGAAATGGAAATACCATATGCAATTCTTGCCTTCTTATTGTCAGAGCTAATATAGTAGAAACATTGTGAAAATTTCATTTCACTTGAATATAAATGCTTTCCATGTCATTTGAAAATAAGGGGTAGCTTCAGAGGAGAGGGGCCTTTGTTCACTGGCAAGGATTAAACCATTTTAAAAGATCATAGCTCAAATCTAGGTACCCACTAGTAGCTGCATTTACAATGGGCTGCAAAATTGGAAATATAATTGCATATTTTTCATCATATCTACTTTTACCCTAACACTGGGAAGTGGAGGGCTTTCTCTCATTCCCATCATCACAGGCATGTTTGATGAGGACATGGGAAGGAGCCTTCTGCTCCCAGGCTCTTATCAGGCTGTGGTATTCCCTCCATGGCGCGGGGGGGGGGGCAGGATGAACCTCTCCCTGCTCTCTTTCCACCTGGAGGCACGGATCTTTTTGTTTGGACAGGACTTTGGTTTTAACTGGTTGTGGTAGAAGGATCTTTTAATGAGATGTGGTGTACTTTTATCTTTTTGCTACATTCTAAATGTGTTTTCTATGGTTTTACCTGGGTGTGTTTTAAGTAGGATTGCTTACAGAGCTTTAGCTGTACTTTATTTTAATCTGTACTGTAAGCCACCTTGGGTCCTGTGCTAGGAGAATGGCAAGCTATAAAATTAATTAATTAATTGATTGATAGATGGATGGATGGATGGATGGATGGATGGATGGATGGATGGATGGATGGATAGATAGATAGATAGATAGATAGATAGATAGATAGATAGATAGATAAAATATCGTAATCCTACACATGTCTCTTTAGGAGTAAGTTTCTTTAGGTGAATGAGTCTAAGATTTGATCCTACCATACTTTATCCAGTGGAGGCTTTGCCTTAGCAGAAAAGTAATTCCACTCATTTAAGGCAATACATCTGATTCTCACTGAGCCCTCTGTGTGCCATACCCCATTCTGTTCCAGATGATATCACAACCTTCAGATCTAGCAGAGAACATAAATGGGTAATCAAAATTAGATGTCTAACTTGTGCGTGTGTAAATGCTTCCTAAGAAGGCAAAGCTAATACTGGCTATAACTCAGTGCTTCACATTTTGCTTTCTGCCTGGGATTGCCAACAAATAGGATGGTAGTGGTAGTTATACATGGCTGGTGGGCTGTGTTTGGATTGGTGGATTACATGCTGTGCATAAATATGATATAAATATATTCAGATCTTCTAACATTTTTTAAAATGCATGAGAGTCTAATTCAGATAGATGGATGTACTGTTCAGGCAGTATTCACCATGATTTCTTCAAGACATGATCAGGGGAGAAGTTACCCTGACTGCCTCAAACTACAAACTACAAACTACTGAAGAAGAGAAGTTTCTGTTCGCAAGGAAATTTTTGACCAATGGCAGCTCATCTACTCTGAGATGCACACGCTATAAGTCTCAACTCTCCTGTTCTATTATTAATTAAGAATAAGAATGAATTACTCTGCTCAGTACCTTTTAGTATTTCATGGCATTCAATAATCTTCTCGTCATCCTCTTTCTCAGAAAGAGTTGTTCAGAGAGAGTTTACCTTTGCCTTCCTCTGAGGCTGAGAGAGTGTGACTTGCCCAAGTCCAGGCAGTGGGTTTCCATGGCTGAGCAGGGAAATCAAACCCTGTTCTCCAAAGTCCTAGTCCAATGCTCAATACTACACCATGCTAGCTCTCTGCCTGTGCTTAAGGGTGAAAGAAGTGGCCAGAGTTGTAATAGTTACGCCAGTAAAAACTTGCATGCTGGTCATGCTTTACTTCCAACAATTCTTTTTTCATAGTGATCAATGAATATGTGTGCTGGCGAGGGGAGTTGGAAGAATTGGATAGAATTTGGTAGTGGTTTTGGGGGAGACTTTAGCCTCCATATCATGCCATCCATGTACTCCACTGCTGCAATGGCAAAGAAGCTAATGCCCCTCTTCTACCCCACTATCTGCAACCCAAGTTGGATTCACACAGAGATCTGCACTTTCTTTCCATCCCATTGATCCTGCTCAATATTCCTGGGACTGAGAAAAAGCAAAAACCTCTTTTCCATCCACAATATGTAGGAGAAAATCCATTAGCAGGCAGCTTCCTTTCCATCCCAGCAATAGTGAGCATGATCAGTGGATTGAGTAGGTAAAGCCTGCCTGCCAACTCCAGCTCCATGTTGGCAGATCACTGGTGGAATGGAGAAAATGAAAAGCTCCAAGTATTTACACCCAAAGTCTTCCAGAAGAGAGGTGTATGTACATAAAAGAGAGAGAAAGACAGAGAAAAGAGAGTAGAGAATGGGTTGGCTTGCATGTGTTTGTGAGAAAACAGCTTGTCATTTTAATACATTTGTTGTGCTTATTCTTGATAAATTATAATAATCATATACAGATTTTTTTTCTGATAGTATCTTTGGATCAGAAGTTATCCTACCTAAACGACATGTCCGAATACAATTTTTTTCATCTGGAATGGATGTGAATATAAGTCCCTTTCTTATATAGTGATAAGAATAAGGATTTAATACTATGTTTCTTAACCTCTGTGTGGTATCCTGACAGGCGACTTGAAGGATCACACACACCTACACACCTACACACACCTACACATCTTCTATTCTCCCTCTTTCTAAAATACTTCCCAGTGAGCCATTTGCTATGATTAGGAAAAAACAGGAGGTTTCTGTCGGTTCTGGACACTTCATTACTGAATTTGAATGACCAAAGCTGTTTTGTTTTGTTTCATTTCCCTCAAAGTTTCCATTTTTTCTTAATGAGAGAGCTCTGTCCATATACAAAGCAACCAGGGTGCTTTTGATCTGACCCAAAATACTACTGCCACTTAAGGGGTTTGACTTCCATATTGGTTGGAAAATGGAATGTGGGTGGGTTTTAGAGCTTGCGGGAATATTATAGGAATATTATTCTTTCATTACTTAAGATATTTATTCTCATTCTCACATAAATGATTGAAGGGAGAATTTTTCAAAAGCTCTGTGATTCTTTAATCTCTGAAACTCTCTGGCTGATTATATGTATTTTGTCTTACTTGCCTGTAATGTAAATGAGCAAGTTCCCTTGAAATCTAGCTAGGCGTATACATTGCAAGAATATTAATTTGCTTGATGATCTCTACTACTGAAGCAACATAACTGTTACATCTAGGTAGACTTTCAAAGATGTATATTGATTTCCCTCCTCCCACTTACCTGAGAGCGAGCCCCACTGAACTCAGTGTGACTTGCACATCAATAGAGATTCACAGATGATTGAACCGTCAATGGTCTTCTGAACTGTTTCATAATTTTCCCATTTCATGTTCTTTTAAAAAGAATCATATTAACATAGAATCATAGAATCATAAAGCTGGAAGATACCACAAGGGCCATTGAGTCCAACCTCCTGCCATATAGGAATACATCTCCAAAGCATTCCTGACAGCTGGTCATCTAGCCTCTGATTAAAAACCTCCAAAGAAGGAGACTCCACCACAGTCTGAGGTGGCATATTACACTGCTGAACTGCTCTTACATCAGGAAGTTTTCCCTGAAGTTTAGGTGGAATTTCTTTTCCTGAGGTTTGAGGTCATTGCTCTACTTCACCTTCCACTTCTGCCATGTGGCATAGCATGATTGGCAAGAAATATCACTTAATTCCCATGGAATATCATTAGAAATTGGACACTTATGACTGGGAAACATGTGGTAAGCAGAACTCTGGCTGTATACCTGGGCTAGCTCAGCATGGCCTCAGCATGGCCAGGTCATAATGTCAATAAGGGTTAAGCAAGAAAGTGTGGAGTAAACAGACTTCCAGTAATCCTGTTACTGCAGTTTTCTAGTCCGAACTTGTGGGATATTAGATATCATTTGATATCAAGAATTTGGCCTTCACTACCCATTCCTCTCCACATGCTTGCGAGGCCCCTGGACAAGCATGCACACAGGCGCGGCCAAAAATAGCTGAACCATTCAAATCACAATCCAGGCAGGTCAGTAATTGCCGATTGCACCTTTAGGAGACCTCAAGGCAAGTACCTTTTTAAGATCACATTATGTATGCATGCTGTTTACAAAAGATCCCCTACCCCGAGCAGGCAGCTTGATGAGTGGACTATCCAACTCTCAAGCACTCTGCGTTTGCATACTGTCTACATTATTGACAACGCTGTCATAATTCAATCATCTAAAGTACTGACCTTTCGGAGGCTTTGTCTCCAGCCCCAAATCCATTGTTTTCCCAGGGAACAGACTAGCCTGCAGGCACATTTTCCCCTATAAGATCCCCTGACTTTGAGCGTCTCATTGGATTGCTCGTGACTTGCCTCCCGACTTGCTGCCACTCCATTTGACGAGCCTCCCCTCAGCCTCTACGTGCTGAGAAACTACGCTCCCCAGCTTTTTTCCTTTTACCGGGCTACAGGACCAAGTGTAGTATTTCCCCAAAAACTCCTTCTGAAAATCCCCTATCTATTTTCCTCTCTTTATTTTTTTAGGACTGTGTGCGTGGCTGCACAATTGTGCAGTATTTCTTAATTTTCTGAGTGAGTGCGTACATTTGCTGTGATTTTATAAATAAAGAAAAACAATTATTATTAACTTCTGTTTGATTATTGACTCAGCCTGACCCCGTAGACATTGGGTTCAAGATCTTGCTACATTGTCCTGCCTCTCGCATTGCTAACTAGTGCTCTAGCTAATTCCCATTCCCATTATTTTGAGCACATTGAGGTGTCCCTCCTGGGACCCCCAGAAATCAGGGTAATAATCCTGTCAATGACACAACATCTAAAGTTGTTTCTGACTTATGCTAGCCCCATGGCAAATCTATCACAGGGTTTTCTTGGCAAAATCCGTTCAGAGGGGGCTCTGCTTTTGCCTTCTCTGAGGATGAGACTAGTAGACAGACTCTATCAAGTCTGTCTGGATCTGCAGCAGGGCTGTTGATGATAAGGTGACTTGGAAGTCTTTCATCCATACTGTCTACATAAATTGAAGTCAGTTTGATGGCAGTTAACAACAATGTTAACCCTATGGAAAAATATATAGAATTCTTCTTTCACCCAGGCGCATGGACAACTCTTTGGACATTATTGTCTACTTGTACTTTTTTTTTGCTGTGGGAGGGTTGAATTTTCCTCCAGATGGTATATCTATTGCTAATGCTTTCTCTATACTGCTTCTTAGTTCACTGGGGGATCTTTGATTCTTTTGTCTCAGATGGGACTGTCAGCCACTGACTAACTAAATCTTGTTTTTATTGTTATTATTTATGTATAATGACATGCTTTCTGGTTTTATGTGTAGTTTTATGATTTTATTCTTGGATCTTTTTATGAGTTTTGCTAGGGTTCCCTGAATGTCACTTGTAACAGAAAGATGATTATATACAACTTTCAAACATCAGCCAATCAGTAACACTGTTGTCATGCAGGATGTGATAAGCAAGTGTTATGTGCACTTATTCGATATTTCTTATGATAAGAATAATAAGAAACAAAACTACAACAGATTTTTTTTTCAGCAAACATAGGATCCCACAAGGATCTTTATTGGGTATGGTTTCCTATTTGTTCATAAATTATATAGAATTAGAGCTGAGAACCAGGACAGCTGAAAACATTTTGTTTTCTGAGGTAAAGGACAAGATGGCTCCTCCCTGTTCAGTGTACAAAAACTAGCAATTGCATCAGGTTAATTTGAGGTTTCCAGGAAGATTGCATGACATTAACATCTCTATCCTCCAATAGAAGGGACTAGTTGGCAAGTTTATGCCCCCAGTGTAAAGTTCACTAATTCTGGAAGAATAGGATTAATACCATGCAGTCACCAGCACTGAGGTCAAATTAAATTTCGAAGAGATTTAACTTTTTTTTTATTTTGATTTTTGTTTCAGACAGGAAGATGCCTTCAGATGGATAAAAACAAACAACCAAAGAAAAACTAACAAACAAACCAACAGAAATACAAGGTTTTGTACCTGTGCTATCCAATTTCACATGACTGTTTATTCATCCTGAAGTATTTCCTAGAGTTCCCAGCATTAGTTTTCACTCCAACTTCCCGAGTAAGTTTAAATTAATCCAGTACTTTCAAAATGAAATGTATCTGGACTTGTCTTGTGTGATCCTGTCTTCTTGGAACCAGCTAAGATGACCGCCACTGCCAGTAAACACAACTGTTGCTTCTATAGGTCATTTCTGCACTATACTGTTATAGCGCTATTATTCCACTTACAACATCCTGTGGAATTCTGGGGTTTGTAGGTTACTAAAGCTAAAGAGGTCTCAGGCTGAGAACTTTAAATTACCCTCCCTAAACTGCAAACTCCAGGATTCGATAGGATATTGAAAGTGGAATAATAGCACTATAACAGTGTGGTGTGGAAATGGCCAGGGATCAAGTGAGGGAATGCGGAATATTAGCATTAAAGCAAAACGATCCTAATATTACTGTAACATTGCTAAATCACTTTAGCATTTTGATTGTAACTCCTGGAAATTGGTAAAAATCAGATTCTGAAATGTTGCATGTGAGATGTTACTAGGGAGAGAAGGAAAGACACAAAGAAGGGGTGAAGGAGGGAGACCTAGCATATTTCGAGAGTGGATGCAGCTTATGAATAAGCAAGTACAATCAAAACAAAACAAAAATAGGAAATGTTTAAGACTTCCAGAGACTTTTTTTTCTCATCTGGAGATGCCCTTGGAAACACCACTGCTTGGTGTCACCAGTTAAGCAGGTATTATACTGTTGTGTTTTAAGCCACTTTGTGGCCACTCTTAGTTAACTCTTATGTAGTGGTTTGTGCCCTTGAAATCATTCATGCATTTTTGATAAATGCATGAAGATAGAACACAATTATTTCCTATCTGTAAAATAACACTTATTTCCAGGAATGCATATTGATTGGGGAGGAGATTGCAATGATATGAAATAGACAAGGACAAGTTAGACTTGTAAAGTCTTTCCCGAAATTAATTTTCTAAATGTATTTAATAGAAAACAATAATGTGTTTAATTTTCCAAATGTGCAGCAGTAGTGCAAAATGAGAGGACTGGAAGGCAAGATAAGCCTAATCAATTTGATCTCTGAGGGCAGTTTATTGATGCTGCTCAGCAGTTTATGAATATTGGGGAAATTGGTTAGTACACTTTCAAATTTTGTAATTCTTCTTTTCATATCATGTTTTAGTCAGATCATCCCATATACTTAACATTTATAAATTGCAGGGTCAAATGTCTCAAAACTTCACACCACGATTCCTCCTGTTGTCAAAATCAAATCAAATCAAAATAAGTGAGACTATCAGTGCATGGTGAAGACACTTGTATTGTGTGGGTAGGGGTGAAGGGGCTGCAGAATAAACACTGGACAATGCAAACTGAGAGGCAAAGGGCCACAGTTTTATTGGCTACAGCATACAGATGGGTTGGCCCAAGCATGGGTGTGGATCCCAGCATTGATCAATCTGCCGTTGACTGATGAGCCCAGGCTTTCAACCCCACACCGGAATCCCAAGGAATGGCAGGGGGAGTCCTCCGGTCGGAACCCCCTGCCGGTCCGGGGTGCAGGTAATGCATGCCCCCCCCAAGCTAGACATGCCCACCACCACCCTGCGTCCCCTGCATACTGTGAGGGACCAACACACCAATGCCAATAAGCCCTTGGCCCCAACCAACCTGAATCCAAGACCCATGCAACTGCTCCAAAAGTTGTAACAAACAGCAACAAGAGAACTGAATACAATAACAACCAACAAGCAAGATACAATAACAAAGAGCTACAAAATAGGGGAGGGTGGGTGGGGAGCTGCCGGAACATGAAGAGGCAGACCAGAAGGACTCAAGGGAAGGAAAAACCCCCACACCCAAGCGATCATGGCCAATGGGATAGCAGTGAGCACGATCTCATTGGACGCTGGCCCGCAGGCCTCCAGGCCCCGGCAGCCCATCTTGGCTGCTGGAATTGGCCATGCCCCCCAGCCTGAAGGGGCCGGAAAAACAGCCTTCCTTCCACCCTTGCCTCACCCAGCAACTAGCACTGCGCAGAGGGGAGGTAAGTTGTGCAGCGCACTTTTAGAACTAACTACATCTGAGCCTAGCTCCATTTTCTGGGAAACAAATTTCCTTCAAGAGTACAGAAGTCAATAGCTGTACATTCTCTAGAGTTTGGGCATCTTCTCTAAAAACACACATAGAAATAGGGGAGAAAAAGAGATATTGTAGTATCTTTGAGACTAACTGAAAGAAGGAAGTTTATAGCATATCCTTTTACAGACTGAATCTACATCATCAGATGCAGATCCAGACTAACACAGCTATGTCTTTGAATTCTACCACAAATGAAGAAAGAGTGAGTTTACATATATCTCTGTTAGCTGCAAGCCTATCCTACAAAATAGCAAAATAGCACAGC
Source organism: Cyclura pinguis (assembly GCA_030412105.1). Classification (NCBI taxonomy): domain Eukaryota; kingdom Metazoa; phylum Chordata; class Lepidosauria; order Squamata; family Iguanidae; genus Cyclura; species Cyclura pinguis. Next base: position 234,038,780 of record CM059601.1, on the reverse strand, counting down.
TCACTTCATAATGATCCAAACTGGATTGATTCATCTCTATAACACTATAGAAATGAATCAGTCCAATTCCTATCATGTACATCCCATCCTCATCCCTTGTCTGCCAGTTTGGAAAACTATTTGTGTGGTGCCTTGCATTGGTATAATAAATAAATCTGAAGCATTCATACTGAGACGACCAGAAAAAAGAATCTTCAAAGATGAAAAATAATCTCTTGTGAACATTACAAGCACAAGACCTCTTCTTTGTCATTCAAGGATGTTGCTTGTCTATAACAAGCAGCACAACTCTTTGCTGAATACTGGCCTGTTCTTTGAAGATTGTTCCCCAGGTAATGTGTTGAGGGGCAGTAGCTTGAGTGCAGCTACTAGACTATATCTAAATATGTATGAAAGTAGTGAGGCAAAGTATCCAGAATAAATAATCCAACATATTTAACTATGCCTTCAGAGTGCAATGACCTATTACTGTTTCTTACAGTGAAGAAATGGATGGCACTGGCCCTGACTGATTTTGCAGTACTGCCATAAAATCATTATTTTGTGATAGCTCAACAGTGCAGCAATTTCTTGCCATATTGTAAGCTCATAAGAAATATACAGAATGAGTGGGTAAAGTGGATATAGAACCATTTCATGCTGCGTAGTTATAATACTATGATTCCGCTTTTACTGTCATGGCAACATCTTATGGAATCCTTGCATTTCTATTTTTTTCAAGCACTAGAGTTCTCTGCTTGAGACTTCTAAACGTGTGTATGTGCTTTCAAGTCATCTGCTGACTTACGATGACCTAATGAATTCCCATAGGGTTTGATTAGGCAAGGAATGCTTGAGATGGTTTTGCCAGTTCCTTCCTTTGAAATAGAGCCTACAGCACCTGGTATTCATTAGGAAGGTCCTATTCAAGTACTGATGCTAATGCTGCTTAGCTTCCTGGATCAGGTGAGATTTGGTATCCCTCCTTAAACTGCAAATTCCAGAATTGCATAGAATGTTGGCAGGGCATTTAAAGTAGAATCAATATAATTATGCTGTGTGAAATGGCCCACAGTTTGTGAGAATATTGGTCACTTTGCAAATGATGGACTTCTCTGTCATTATACAAAAGCTGGAACAAATACAGACAAAATTCATTCAAAGACATATGTAAAAACATATAAAATGTCATTGTTTGCATGCAATTAAGCAATCAGTAGAATGGGAATTGGTTAAAATTGGTTAAAACAAATCCAATAAACATCACTCTATTAAAAGCCAGTTCCTAAAACCTTTCAAAATACGAAAGTTCTCACTCATTGATAATCAGAAGGAACCCATCCATGCATTTTTAGAGAGCGGCCACCAAGAAAGCTCACTCTTTTGTTTTTACCATACATGGTTTTTATAATGCTGAGAATTCTGGGAAGAAAAGTTCCATTTGCTCTTCTTAAAGCTTCATTTTATTCCTTCAGTACCTATGAATCAATTCATATTTCCAAAGAATACATTAAGTAGTGTTTTTTTCTGGTTGCTATTACAGTACTCAATCAGTTCATTTGCATGAGCTTTAAAAAAAATAAATCTTCTACATCAAGCCATATTGATCAGTATCCACAAGGAAATAAGTATAGGCCTTTCCACTCTACACTGTTATAGTGCTATTATTCCACTTTCAACATCCTGTGGAATTCTGGGGTTTGTAGTTTACTGAAGCAAAAGAGCTCTCTGGCCGAGAATTCTAAATGCTCCTCCCTAAACTACAAACCCCAGGTCCCATTCTGGGAGAAAGGTGACATACAAATATAATGAATGAATGAATGAATGAATGAATTCTATAGGATGTTGAAAGTGGAATAATAGCACTATAACACTATAACACTGTAGTGCAGAAAGGCCCTATGACTGAAACATTTCATGGGCACAAGCTTAAAGCAATATGCTTCAAGAATTTTTCTGGACACTTTGTTACCAAGATTCATTACAAATTGAAAAGATGCCAGCTCTATATATCTTTCATGGTATGTTACAACAATAGCTAGAAGGTCAACAGGAAAAATTGGAACTTTTGTATAGAGGTAAAAAGCTTCAAATGCTTCACTGGTAATTCACTGATTAGTTCATACATATTCTAGGAGATTCCTTCTATTTAATTTAGAAACATCTTCTTTATATTTAAACAAACTCTTTCCTAAAGACAGTGAGAAAGACCCATTTCCTGCTACAACTCTCCTAGAAACAGGCCGATAAGCTGCTACTGTCTTGGTGGAGGGTCTTGTTTGGTTTAGATCGAGAAAGTTACTGATCAAAGAAACTAAACCTGGGCTTAGTTTTTTGATATATGAGGCATACACATGAGTCTAGACAGCAGATGGGGATTTTGCTAATGAGACACATCTTCTACTGACTGAGTCCAAATGGCATATTTAACAGCTGCAGGGCTGAAATCAGGTAATGAAACCAAGAGACACCAATGGAACTAAGAGACAGCAGAATTTAGCCAGTCTATGAAAATGGTACAGACTATGGCTGAAGACCAATGCTTTCAAACTGATGATGATGATGATGATATTTCTAAAAAACCTAGGAAGCTGACTCATAGCATGGCTCCATCTAGCTCAGTATTGTCTACATTGACTTGTAAAGCTCTCCAGGGTTTTCAGGGAGGAGTCCTTCATTCCTAGTCCTGTGTTAAGAAGCCAAGACCTGATCCTTGGACCCCGCCCCCCTCACTCATGGAAAGCATCCAGACTTACACTGTTTTGACTTTGGAAGAGTTTTCTTTTCAACTACGTCCATCCTTCTACTGCAGCTTCCTAAAAAGTGCCTAGTATCTGTCATAGGCCATTTCCACACTAGGCTTCTGTAATGGTGCAGAGCGACCTCTCACGGAGGTCTTCTGCACCGTAGAGTGGACTGGCGTGGACTACTTTTTGTAGTTCCACACCAGAATCCACTCAGGAGCGGCCGGAACTAGCCGCACTGCGTGTTTTTTAAAAACCTCTTTTTCGAGGTTTTTAAAAAGCACGGAGCACGCAGCCCCGTGCCGCTCCGTCACCCGGCTATGACACGGATTTGCAGGCGCGCACAAGTGCATGCCTGCAGATCTGCCGGGCGCGGGCTTCCAGCTGGCGAGCTTCTCCGGTTGGTGGAGAGCCTCCACCAACAGGAAGCTGCCATTTGGGACGCCGGAGGACTGCGGAGCAGCGAGCTCGCACTGCTCCGCGTCGCAACGGACTTACCCGGCTGCCGGTAAGCTCTGTTTTTGGGTGTTTTCGCCCGTTCCCCCCCCCCCACATGTGGAAAGGGCCATAGTCTAATATTTAGTATTTTGGCAAAGTAAGGAGGAGTGGAATCAGTACTCTCCGACAAGTAAAATCAAAAGCCCTTTGATGACTTGTTTAATCTAAACACCAAACATAGCAATTTTTTGGAACTTTTAGAAAATGTCTGGAAAGCATAGCGTGTATTGATTTTTGCTCTCTTTCCCTATTACAAAGCAGTGCACAAACTTGAATACAATACATTTCGAGCAGAAAAGGATACTGCTGAATTGTTTGAAGCATGAAATAACTTTTGCCATAGTGAAACTAATATATTTCAAAAACTATCTGTAGTTATTTTTTGCTAGAAGTACTGTAATATTTTCTGGTATGAAAACCCCAGAATGTTTTAGAAATCTGCTTTATTTGTCATTATGATGAAGAGTGAGGAATCTAGAAATTCATTCAGGACTAACACACCACTTACTTTCCCCTTTATTTCTGCTCTTCTTGTCAGTCATTTGGCTACAGTCACCAGTGGTAAAGGTATTTTATTCTAGGACATTTCTGCTTGCTAAGTATCTATTAGAGACAAGCCAACCAAATCCTTGAATCCTTGAATCTTCGAATCACTGGCAAGGATTTGAGATTTGCAGATCCAAATCCCCGCACAAAAATAGGCAAACAGAATCTTTTGAATTCACCAACCAGTTTGTTTTTAAAATTGGTGCCTCCAGGGCCCGCCAAAGGCCTGATTGGCCGGTGGGCCCCTGGATGTGTGAAAATTGTGGCATAGAAGCCATGCACACATGCCAGAGGCTGCCTGTGCCCACTTGTGCTTCCTGTGCCCGCTGGCCTGCCTGTGCCTGCTCATGCTTCCTGTGCCTGCTCATGCTGCTTGTCCCCGTGGCTGCCTCCCTCTGCAAGGTAATAATCTCTATTCTATTCTTTTGACTTGATACTGGAGGGTAGCGATTGGGAATTACTGAGACTGGACTGGACACTTGACAAGGAGCCCTGATGGCGCAGTGGTTAAATGCTGGTACTGCAGCCACAAGATTGTGAGTTTGATCCTTCTGGGCTCCAGGTTGACTCAGCCTTCCATCCTTCCACAGGTCGGTAAAATGAGTACCCAGCGTGTTAGCTAACACATTGTAAACCACTTAGAGAGCACTTAGCTGATAAGCAGTATAGAAATACACACGCTATTGCTATTGACTTGAAAGTCCCTTGCAAGACTTGAATTGAGGGTAGAGAATTGAGACTGGACTAGAGGCTGTTTTTTTTTTTAAAGTGCCTTGTTGCAGGACTTGAGACTTGACTTGAGACCACAGGGTATAGAATTGAGACTGGACTAGAGGCTGGTGTTTGTTTGTTTGTTTTAAAGTGCCTTCTTTGTTGCAGGACTTGAGATTTTCAAATTCTGCTTCAAAAACACTTTTCAGTAAGTGTTTTCTTTCTCTTGCTTTTAAAACCCTTTTTTAAAAAAGGAATTGAAAGATTTGGGATTTGTGAGATTTGTGGATTCCCAGAACTGTACAAGGATTTGGATCCAGATCCAGATTTGGAAAATTCTGGATTCATTCCATCCCTAGTATCTATAGTCCTATATAAAGATTACATTTTATCTGTAGTCCCAGCTTTTGTTGTATGTTGATTGTATTTTATTTAAGATCATTAACAGCATCTATTTGTGTACCTTCTACTTCATAAAACTATACCTAAATAGATCAAATATCAGATGACAGCAGTAAGCATAGTTATTCAGAAACGACAGAAATAAAAAGAGAAGAAGGACAGAAGCAGGATTGTGAAACATGCAAGCACTACTCTACTTAACGTGCACTCAGGAAGAGATTCTGTGACATGAGTGTGTTTGTTTGCATGTGTGCTTGTATGTATGTATATATACATGGTATTGTCAACAAGAAAAATTTTGAGAAACTCCAACATAGCATGTTGCTGCTAAATAGAAATATTTTCATATAATTGGTAACCTTTATTAACAAGAAAAAGTTGAAGTGAAGATAAAGTTCAGATAAAAAAGTTCAGATAAAAGAGGGTACAGAGATATGAAGAGGAGTAAAATAAAGCTGTATTCTCTTGCCCTTGCTTTTCAATTTCTACTCTTAAGAACTCTTTAAAGAAACACTTGCTGATTCAAATGATGGTATTATTGTCAATGGGGAGGTTATCAATCATATCAGACATGCAGATGATACACTATTGCTGGCTAATAATTTAGATGGTCTGCATAGATTTCTTAGTAAAGCCATTGAAATAAATAATGGGCATGGCCTAAAAATGAATGTTATGGGAATTAGAAGCAAATAATGAGACCTGGAAATACTGTTAAAGATCCCTCCCCCCAAAAAATCGTATTGACAAATATAAAGACCTTGGAATCTGGTTGAACAAGAACAATCATGCAATAAAAAAGCATGGCGGTGGGCTGGAAAAGGGTTTTTTTTTTTTGGATATTATGTGCAACAAAAACATAAAATTAGCTTTGAGACATTGTATGGTGTTATGTATTCTTGCTTCTTCCACATGGCCGTAAATTTAAGGACCACAGGGTCAGGGACTTTAACAGAAACTACCATTTAATGGAACCATTTGAAATGTGGATTTATAAGAGGATGTTAAGAATTTCATGAACTAGGAGGGTGATCCAAGTATTAAAAAGAAAGTACAAACACCAGGACATTTTAAAAATAAAACTCACAGAAAATGCTGAAACAAAATTGGATTCCAGTCATAGAATGAGAAATGAAAAAATATAGATACAGAAACATAGATGAAAACCTTTAGAGAATGGTTCAGTTGCATCTGTTTATCTGTATCTGTTTAGATGGACCATTTGGGTGCGATAGACAATCTAGTTATGATTATGTCCAACCTCTAGAAGGAGAGAACGAAGGGGGAGAAGAAGAATTATAATTTCCCATTGTCTCAACAGACAAATATATAATAAAAATTGTAAATTATATAATGTATTGAACATACAATTGAACTGATCTAATCTAATAGTTTAAAACTAAGCAAGAGAGAGAATAAAGACTTTTAATGGAGTTGGTATGCTGTACTTTATTGTTGTTAATGTGTTTTAAAAATGACATGATATTATTCTAAATAACATGGTAGTTTATTTACTTGTCATAAAAATATTATTAAGTTTTAATACATGTACCCTATTTTAATTCTTGCCATGAGCCAGCTGGAAGAAAGATAGGGGGTATAAATTTAATAAAGCTACTGTTTATATTAGCTTAAATCCAATTTTAAGTCCCAATTTAGAGTGGGTCTATTGAATTCATAGGAAATTCATACATCAATATTTATGTGTGTTCCACTGATTCTGTGAGTATGTTCAAGTGGGTATTTTGTTGTATAGTGTGTTTTAAGTGTTGTAAACTGCGCAGGGTATTGGGCATGATAACAGTGTTGCACAAAGCAGACAAACCAACCACCTTCTATTTTTCTTAAAGGATGAAGTTATTTTTAAATTATACCCACCCAGCCCAAGAACATTCCTGGAGATGCTGCTTGCAGGTTTTTGTTTTAGTTTCTCAGAAGAAACTGAGGACTTGGGAATGCTTCCAAGTCCCCAGACTTGCCAGAGACATTAAAAACAATAAAAAGGACTTTTTTAGATATATCCGTAGCGAAAGAAAAAACTAGGAAATGATAGGGTCGCTGCATGGAGAAGATGATCAATTACTAATGGGAGAAAGAGAGAAGGCAGAACTACTCAACACCTTCCTTGCCTCAGTTTTCTGCGAAAAGGATAGAAGTACTCAACCTGGGGTGTGGGGAGCAGGTGAGAAAGTGGGGGGAAATGCAGCACATAATAGGTAGAGAAGTAGTACAGGAATATCTGCCTAAACTAGATGAATTCAGGTTTCCAGGGCCAGATGAATTACATCCAAGGATATTAAAAAAAACTGGCAGAAGTCATTTCAGAACCACTCGCAATAATCTTTGAGAACTCTTGGAGAACAGGAGAAGTCCCAGCAGACTGGAAGAGGGCAAATGTTGTCCCCATCTTCAAAAAGGGAAAAAAAGAGGACCCAAATAATTATCGCCCAGTTAGCCTGACATCAATACCAGGAAAAATCCTAGAGCAGATCATTAAACAGTTTGTAATTACTTAGAAAGCAATGCTGTAATCACTAAAATTCAACATGGAGTTCTCAGAAATAAGTCATGCCAGATTAATCTTATCTCTTTTTTATGATAGGGTTACAAGCTTGATAGATGAAGGGAATGCTGTAGACATAGCATATCTTGATTTCAGTAAGGCCTTTGACAAAGTTCCCCATGACATTCTTGCAAAGAAGCTAGTAAAATGCAGGCTGTGCAGGGCTACTGTTAGGTGGATTTGTAATTGGTTGACCCACCAAACCCAAAGGGTGATCACCAATGTCTGCTTTTCATCCTGAAGAGAAGTGACTAGCGGGGTGCCATAGGTTTCTGTCCTGAGCCCAGTGCTATTCAACATCTTCATCAATGACTTGAATGAAGGAGTAGAGGGTATGCTGATCAAATTTACAGATGACACCAAATTGGGAGGGGTTGTTAATACCCCAGAGGATAGGATCAAATTTCAAAATGACCTTGACAGATTGAAGAGCTGGGCCAAAGCTAACAAAATGAATTTCAACAGAGAGAAATGTAAGGTCCTACACTTAGGCAGAAAAAACAGAATGCACAAATATAGGATGGGGGATGTGTGACTGGATAGCAGTACGTGTGAAAGGGATCTAGGAGTCTTGGTAGATCACAAGCTGAACATGAGTCAGTAGTGTGAGGCAGCAGCCAAGAAAACCAATACGATTCTTGCTTGCATCAATTGGAGTATGGTGTCTAGATCACGGGAGGTAATGGTACCACTCTATTCTGCATTGATTACACCTCATTTGGAATACTTTGTCCAGTTCTGGGCACCTCAATTCAAGGAGGATATTGACAAGCTGGAACGTGTCCAGAGGAGGGTGACCAAAATGGTGAAGGGTCTGGAAGCCATGCCCTATGAGGAATAGCTTAGGGAGCTGGGTATGTTTAGTTTGCAGAAGAGAAGGTTAAGAGGGGACAGGATAGTCATGTTTAAATATTTGAAGGGATGTCATGTTGAGCAGGGAGTGGGCTTGTTTTCCACTGCTTCAGAGACTAGGACAAGCAGCAATGGATTCAAGCTGCAGGAAAACAGATTCTACCTAAACCTCAGGAAGAACTTCCTGATGGTCAGAGCTGCCCAGCAGTGGAATATGCTGCCTTGGAGTGTGGTGGAGGCTCCTTCTTTGGAGGTTTTTAAGCAGAGGCTATATGGCCATCTGTTGAGAATGTTTGATGTGTGTTCCTGCATGGTAGGGAGTTGGACTCGATGGCCCCTGTGGTCTCTTCCAATTCTATGATTCTAAGTCCTCAGCAATTCGTCTTCATTTCACTTTTTCGAGTTAATTTTCACCCAGAAACTTTTTAGAAGAGTGTGGGGCTTGATGAAGATGAGAGTGAAAGTAAGGAATTGTGCATGGACTCTAGAACCAGGAGACAGAGATACGGCCACAAGTTCTTAAGACTAGTCTGGGGGGACTGTGCCCTCCTAAATGATCTGGAAAAACTGAACCACCAAGACGTGTATGTACGTGGGCCTCCATAGGAATGACCGATCAGAAGAGTACTAAATGATTGAGCTCTTAAAAACTGTTTTTTGCTGTTGTTTAATTCTTCCCAGTATAAGAAAGGCTGCCTGCAATTTAACCTAAGCACACTGACTTGGATGTAATGCACGGAAGGCACTTTTAAGTACACATTCTCCCCACTCTTGTTATAAAGACACACAAATGCAAATAAAACTTAGAGAGATGCAAACAGAGAGGGCAAATATTCATAATGCACCACAAGTATAGCCTGGATATCTAATACAGATCCATCCTGTAGTGATGGAAATACCAGTAGAAACATTAACTAAGTTATTGCTGTTTCATTTATATCTGAGAGCCAAGGTGGCTTACAAATTTAAAACAAATACAAATAAAAGCATGTATAAAGACAAGTAAAAACATACAAAACTGCTAAAACGAATCTAGGTATTCCATGGAATTAAAACCTTTTAAACAAATCCATTAAAAAGACAAATAGTAAAAGTCAGTAAGACAGCATACTATTCAAAGCTCATGCAATCAGTTCTTTAAAGTCTCCCAGAATAAGCAATTAAGTCAATTAGCAGTATTTAGAAAAATCAGTTGCATTATTATTTAACAGTATCAAGGTTATTTAATGTACTTTTTTATTATTATGCAAGTATGTTGTAAACAGAATGTAACAGAAGCTGAAAGAAGGAATTTTGATATGGCATTAGGCATGTTAAAAAAAGAAAGAAAGAAAGTGTATGTATTTTCTCTTTTAGAGAGCATTGAATTGGGAAAAGTGGGGAAAGGAAAAGGTTCTATTTTTTTTTCAAATGAAGGTAAGCTATATTCTGTCCAAAGGAAGGGGAAGTTTGATTTGTGTCTATTTTTTCTTGTTTTTCTTTTTTTCTCACCCTCCTTTTTTCTTTCTTTCTCTGTTAATCTCTGTTACTTTCTAAAAATCTCTATTGCTTTTTAATTTATAATATTAATTCATAGGTCTTTTTTATGAGTTTAGATGTTCTTTGTTTTTCCTCTTTTAATATATACTCAATTATGTATTTGTAATGTTTGTAGCACTTTGGAAAATGTTACTAAAAATTAGAGAAGAAAATTAAAAACATTCTGGAGTAAAATAAATTTTGACTTGTCAAGGCAAGGGCAGTAAAGAGGGAGCCATCCTAGGATGTTCAAATGTAAGGTGAATACAAGAGCTCTATGCAAATAACCATAAAACCAGAGCTACTCAGTACATTGAAATGACAGTGTGGTTGTGGATACTGTCCACTATTCTTACACCCATATATTGATGAAGACAACTGCGCAGAACTTAATACATGCAAGCTGTATTTGCATATATGTTACAGGAAGCATAGATACTACAGATCAATCAAGGGACAGTAGTTGGATAAATGACATCTAACATTAGTTCTTTCTCCCTGCAGTGCTAAGTGTGGGGAACATTTGGCCATCTGGTTGTTTGTCAGCTCACAAAAGCCCCAGCTGTGGTCAGTTCTAAAAGATTGTGGAAACTGTAATCAAAAATATCTGACATGTCAAAAGGATCCTAGGTCTGAGGGAAAGCAACAAAACAGGGGTATAGGGAAGGAAAACCTGGCAGTGGCAGAGGTCAGTTTGGTATCCCATATTGAGAAAAAAGGCTACTGCTCAGTTCTCTTTCAAATGGTTTTGCTATCTCTGTTAAATAGTTCGAGGGGTTTAATGCCATTTCCTTTACTATTGAGTATCAACTCCTATTGAATATCAATGTATATCTTAAGTACTTCCTGCTTTTAGCACCTTTAATATTACAATACAACTTTAAAAGAATATTTGAGCTTCTAAACATTTTGTCCAAAGACAAACCATTTAGCCTTTAATAATCATGTTAATGCAATTTACATATGTACACCTATATTGCAAAGTTGATTCTTTAAAGCAGCTATGAAAATAACTGGGGCAGAAAGATTCCAAGAACAAGGCTGACCTCTGTTCTGTTAAATGCTAACTTTCTAAAACCTACAACTAATGAGCACTGAAGTTACAAGAGCTCTTAAGCTACGTAGGCCTTGTTCTTTAGTTTCAAAGAGTCTGCTTGAAGACCTGTAACATTTCTCAGAAAATTGCTTTATGCCATCTTCACAAGAAATATCAGCAATTGTATGATAATCCAACAAAACAGGATGGATAAAAGAATTCTAACTGGATCAGTCTTGTTTCTTGTTCCTCTGGAATAAAACAAGCTTGTTCCTCTGGGCCATAGCAGCCTATTGTGTTTCCACTTACCTCAGAGGAAATAAGAGAGAAACAGTGTCCATACTGCCCCCACCCCCATCATGTGTAGTTCTGGAAAATAAGTAAAAAAGAAAAGACTATGGGGAGAAAGGTTAACCATTCTCCAAAGCACTATATTCCTGATGTTCATCTCAGTTCTGCTCATTAGCAGCACAAATGCATGGAAAATACTGATTATAAATCTTCTTGACTGGTTATTATCCTAGGTTCACTTGTAGGGAACTCATATGACATAAACCATAAACAAGTAAGGCAGTTGTTAATACTAAGATGACCACCCAATCTCACATGCAACGGGTGGAGAACCTCAGCCTCTAGGACTGAATTCAGCAGTGCTGGGACTTTAGAAATATTCATGCCCTCTTCCACATGATACTGTTGTTTGATAGTTTTCCAAATTTTGTAACTCCCCTCCTGTCTTCTAACAAAAAGAGATGTAAGCTAAATTGTGCTGGTATTTTTAGTCCTACTAATTTTATTTTTGCACTGTCTACCCTGGAATGTGGCCCTTGAGAAATTCTTAAAACTTGAATGAGGATTTGGGCAGAAAAATTTTCTCCATCTTTCCTCGACTTCTTCAATGGTGTCTAAATTGAGAGCTGCAGTGGCTATATTTTGCCATGGTGTTACAGGGTCAGGCTATAGTTTCACTGAACATGTGCCTTGCATGCAGAAGGGTCTGGGCATCTCTGAATAAGTTGCAAAGAATCCTGTCTGAAACTGTAGAAAGCCAGCCAGCCACTATTGATAATATTGTATAGTCTAGGTAGTGTTGGTCAGTATAAGGCAGCTGTCTATATTCCTGTTACAATTCCACTTTACCAAGGATGATCTGATAAAACAGCGATGAACATGGCATAGTACTTTCCCATCAGGAGTTCTCCAGACTTGCAAATTTTTCCGAAACTGTTTTGCACCAAACTATGTAGCTTCCTGTTGCTTTTTTTGCTAATCCTCTGTCCAAACGGTCTTCTCTCCCCCCTCGCCCCCAAGCTTTGTTCCTTAAATGCAATAAACCTGATGTCAGAGTCCTACAAGGGGGAGGTAAAAAAGGTAAAAGGTAGAAAGACTGGAATGAGGGACAGGGGAAGAGATCAGGGTGGGAGAGAGATACAGGGTTCAGAGTGAGGCAGATTGAAGATCAAGAGATATGGAGGGGACATTAAGAGATCAAGAGAGGAAGATGGAAAGATTCCAGGAAAGATGAAGATTAAGAGGCAGTCAATAGCTGTTCCTCATATCCCTTCCCTTCAGCATCTGGGGAAGACTTGCAGGAGTGTGCGTGTGTGTGTGTGTGTATGTGTGTGTAGGGGGTGTGATCAAAAGCCTAGAGATTTATTTGTTTTTTTTTAAATAGGAGGCACTCTTAGACTAAGATCAAAACACCCCAGAAAAGCAGGGGATAGCTCAAAACACCCCATAATCCAAAAAAAAGAAAGAAAGAAAGAAAGAAAGAAAGAAAGAAAGAAAGAAAGAAAGAAAGAAAGAGACAGAGACAGAGAGACAGAGACAGAGGAAGAGAGAGAGAGTTATCTGAAAAACAGAAGTACAGAACAAAAGAACAACCACTACCAAGTCCAGACACATTTGCCTTGCCTAGAAGACCATTTTGAAGTCTTAAACAGCATTATTTACCATAATAATTTCCTGAGAGTCAGAAAGGATGTTAATAATTAAACTCTGTTAAGGCAAAACAATCTCTTTCCTGTTAAGAGAAATATATCCTTAAATATGGCACTTCATTTTTGTTTTGTGTTCTTTTGAATATTTTTTTTAATTGTGGTCTAGGAAAAGACTCCTTTCAGTGTTCAAACTTCTAAAAACTTTTTTTTAAAATGACATTTCCATTTGTTACATTGTTTTTCTGAATGCAACTTTTTAACACCATAGTTATCTCACAAAAAGTAATTCCTTTCTAGTTATGTGCATTAATTGTAACTTCTTATTGCCAACTCTTTAAGAGGTTAGAGTTTCATCTAGTATGTAGACCAGCTTTTTAAAACATTTGTACCCTGGAAGAATCCTGGAAATAATTTTAAGCTAAAAAAAAACAGTCATGATCAGTCAAAACATCAGTCAAAAAAGGTTCAGTCAGGTTCTCAAGCAGAACTCCTCACAATAACCTATCATGGAAACCAAGGCCATTTCCGTACTAGATTGTTATAGTGCTGTTGTTCCACTTTCAACATCCTAGGGAATTCTGGGGTTTGCAGTTTGAGGCCCCTCCCTAAACTGTAAACCCCAGGATTCCATAGGATGTTGAAAGTGGAATAATAGCATTATAACAATCTAGTGCAGAAATGGCTCAAGATTTCCAGGGAACCCTAGATCGAAACCAAACAATCTTCTGCAACCTATTTACCAGGTCTAATTGTGTACATAACAGGATGGTTAAAAACCAAGGATGGAAGAAGTGATGGAAGGAATTTCCAAGCACGATCTTTTACCTTACACTCTTTTTTCTGTACACTGTTCCAGAATAATTATTCCATACTGAATGAATTTGCTTTATTCTCAAGTTTAACTAAAATACTCATCACTCACTCATGTTCTCAATGTATGTCTAAGCTATAGGGTTATAAAACAGCCGTTTCTTCTGTGCTGGGAGATCTGGGAAACATAACTTAAGCCCAATTCAAGGTGCTTACCTTTAAAGCCCTAAACAGCTTGGAACCTAAAGGCCTGCAAGAGCATCTGTTTCTCTGTGCCAAACTGTCTGTGTCTTAAACACTCACTGGAAACTGTTCTCCAACTTCCTTTGGCAAGGGAAGTCTGTTTTGGAGGTACTGAGCAGAGTGACTTCTCTGTGGTGGCACCCTGTTTTTCAGTGCACTCCCAAATGAATTTGGCGTGATGTTGATACTGCTATCATCTTAGTATCAGCTTAAAATTTACTCATTTGCCTGGAGATTTTAAAGTATTGTGCCGGTTAGTTTAGTGTGCTTTGCTGTTATTTTTATAGTGATTATTATATGAATATTAATATACTAGGTTTTTTCCTCCTGCAGAATATGTTATCTATCTAGTACAAAGTTCCTGCTTCAAACTTCTCTTTTACAGTACTTACTTTCCTTTGCTTTCAGTATTCTTTGCTTCTAAATAGAGAACCTACTCTCAAGTCTAAAATGGCAGGAAAAACCATAATCTGGGCAGGACAGTTTTATGCATCAATATCAGAGCTCGACAAATTCATGCAACAAGATTTGTTTGGCAACGAGCGCGCTGGATTTGAATCAACTTCTTTATTGTTTCTGTGCCAGTTCTGTGTGTGTGTTGTGAGCTGCTTTGACAAGTAGAGAGAAATGCTGAAGTGACTATACTTCACACCGAAGACGATGACTCACTTTGATCACTGTAAATTTCGTTATGGAAATGTAGTTTGTGTCCACATTGTTGAACAGTCTTTCACATTGTATCTCTAACCAACTATATCTGCAGATTGATGCAGTGGCATTTTTAACAGACTTTTTCAATTTTTATGAACCACCTCCCCACTGCAAAAATCCAAAATATCCTTCTGCTTGCACTTTATGTTATTCTTCAACTTTTTTTTGCATTGCTGACATAGTATGTGAGTATGGACTAATCATGTGCTAAGTGGGAGACAGTCTATCCCAGTTATTTTGGACATGAAATGTTGTTGTTGTTGCTCTTCATTTATATCCCTCCTTCCCCTCCAGTCCTGGGGCTTAAGGAAGTTTACAAAAATTAAAGCAAACAGTTAAAAAGCAACTTAGCAAGTCACAAATAAAAGCATAGAAAAAGTTATTATTTAAATGCTATTAATGTACCCATAAGATTGAAACCATTTAAAACAAATGCATCAAAAGCAAAACAAAAACATCTGCAAAACAGCATGTCATTAAGAACAGACCATTAAAAAGCCTTGCAGTCACTTCCTAAAAGCCTCTCAGAACAAAGATGTTTGCACTTGCCAGTGGAAGGACAGTAGGAAGGAAAGCCATGCTAGCTTCTTTAGGGAGGGAGTTTGAAAGCCCAGGAGCAGCCACTGAAAAGCCCACTCCCATGTACCCACCAAACATACCTGGGAAGCTGGGAGGACTAAGTGAAGAGCTTCCCTGAAGCTCTTACAGCTGAGGTCCTTTCTGCACCATCCCCATTAGCACGTTTTTCCATTACAATCCCAACATTACTATTTGTATGATGGTAGCGGGTTAGAACCTCTCTCTTTTGCACCCTGAAGAAGATGAGTAGCAGTATTGCCACTGGTGTTCCTTCTACATTACAGCATCTTTGGCAGCTCCCTTTCTCCTGCCTTCACCCTGCCCCTCCACCTCATTGGTCTTTTTTTCTAGGTTTTTTGCTTGTTTTGGAAGCTGTATTAGCACAGCAATGTTGTAATAGCATGACACACCAGTACATTATTGCACTTTTGAGCTAAAATGCTTAAAAAATGTATTTAAAATTTTTAAAAAATTAATTCAAAGGAGAAATTTAAAATAAACACAAAGAGGTGGTAGATTTCAAAGCTACCATGCCGTAGGAGTAGCTGAGGGAGGGACAAGCTGGGCATGCCCACACCTCACCCACTCCTGGATCTGGGAGGACAGGAAGTGCTTTCAAGTGCTCTTATAGTACCACACTGAGCCAGCTGATAGGATTGAAGTGCTGAAAGAAGTTCTTAATGGATTTTTTCAGGAAATGGTATGAGGCAGTTTTGCAATGGTTGAGGATGGGATAGCAGCTGGATAGTGATGACGTTGTGTGGTAGCACAACTCCTGGACTGGAAGCAAGCCGCTGCTGTTGCCAGATGGTGACGTCATGCAGAAATGGCCTCAGGTAGGCTCGTATTGAAGATCAGACTTTTTTAGAATAAATGGAATGTTTTCAAAAGCTAAATAGCCCAGTTAATTTGCCTTAGAACCATAACTGACATCTTCCTCTGGCAGTGAATTTGCTACCTGCTTGGAATACAAGCATCTATATTATTATATTATGCTTGTGATAGTGATCCAAACTATGACACTCATTAGATAAGGCTATTTCATGAACATTCCAACTGTACCAGCAACAAAGGAGTAAAAATGTTTGCAATCTAATTTGTATGAGGGGATAGAAAATTTCAGCTCAGCTGTGCATATATCACAACATAAAAAAAGTGAACATCTCCCTGGCAAGTGTTTAGCTTTCAAGGCCCTGTTCTGCATTCTGTTGCTTTATAAGATGTTGGTACCTGTATTTAGATTATTAAGCTGACCCCCTTACAGGGGCCTGTCTGATTCCTTTTCTACTGGCCTTTAGTAATGATGTTTTATCATTTGCTAGGCCTTGGAGTTGAACTTGGCGTGCCATATAGTTTACTCTCCTTTGTTTTGTTTTTTTTTAAGAAAAGGTGAGGTTACATTCCTTTTAAACTAATTGTTTATGTTGAAATTGTATTTCAGGGTAGGTCACTGTGAAAGACTTTGATACCGAAAAGTTTCAAATAAATATGCATTTGTATATGTGGGTGTGTTCGTATGCCTTTCACAAAGTGCTTTTCTGCCACCTGGTTGTGATTTGTAGATGGCCTTGGGCTCTTGAAGGGTACACTAGAAGGACACAAGCTTTCAGAGGTTGCACAAGGATGGTGAGACTTTGGGAGAGTGCTGGTGGTGGACCGGATGCCCACATCTGATTACCAGCCTAGCTAAGTAAGGCAGACTCATCACAGAAGGTTGGACGCCAACAACTATTGTATTTTTATTTCATTATTTTGCTCTATACATTTATTTGTCACTTCACAGATCTCCCATGCTCCTGTGATCATGGATAAGAGGGATAAATATTTTGAAAATCAAATATAAAAAGATACATCATGGTAAACAGACAATCAGATAAAAACATTTTTTCAAAACAGACCAAAACAATTGCTTAAAAGAGAGTTTAAAACCCACATACAGTTAGAACAGTCAAAGCAGCTACTCTGCTTTACAAACTCAAAGCCATGAGAAATATTACAGTCCTAGCTGCACACTGGAAGTTCAGGAGGGATTAAGCCAGACCGATTTCCCTTGGGAGGAAGTTCTGTTGCTTCAGGACACAAAGGCCCTTTTCACATGTGGGGGGGGGGAACGGTGTAGAGCAACCTCTCACGGAGGTCGTCTACACCGTAGAGTGGACTGGCGTGGACTACTTTTTGTAGTTTCACACCAGAATCCACTCAGGAGTGGCTGGAACTAGCCGGGCTGCGTGTTTTTTAAAAACCTCTTTTTAGAGGTTTTTAAAAAGCATGGGGCGTGCAGCCCCGTGCCGCTCCATCGCCCAGCTCTAAAGTGGATCTGCAGGCGCGCGCAAGTGCGTGCCTGCAGATCTGCCGGGGGCGGGCTTCCGGCTGGCGAGCTTCTCCGGTTGGTGGAGAGCCTCCACCAACCGGAAGCTGCCATCTGCGATGCCAGAGGAGTGTGGAGCAGCAAGCTCACACTGCTCCACGAGGCAACGGACTTACCCGGCTGGAGGTAAGCTCCGTTTTTAGGCGTTTTCGCCCGTTTCCCCCCCGACATGGGAAAAGGGCCAAAGAAAAAACTGTGATCTACTTAGGGAAAGGGACTATTTGCACTGATGACAGATGGAACTTCTGTTTTGTTTTGCTCTGCTTTGTTTTGTTTTATCGAACTGTTAATTATTTGCTTTTTCATACCTTTTAGGTGTATTTTTAATTTTTTTTAAAAAAACTATTGTGAGTATTTTACTCCTATTTTAATGTTGACCTTTGTATAGTTTAAACTATATTGTCCTTGTTTTAAACTGTAGGTTGCTCTGAGTCCCAATTTCAAGAAAAAAGAAGGGGAGGAAAAAGAAGAGGAAGAAAGAAGTAGAAGTTAACAAAAATAGTAATGTAACAGCTTCACTTGGGACAAAGGGATCTTTGGCTTACTTTCTGATCTGGTAATTCCACAGCCTTCAGTCCTGCACAGCGGACTGTGATTAATTTCTTGTCTCTTAAAATGTCTGCATAAAGCAGTGGTGGCGAAACAAAGCCTAACTAATTTAGATTCACAGCATTGAGGGTAGAAGGTTTAATCCATCTCTCCATACTGTTTTCCAAGTTAAAACCATTGCTAATATTCTGCATTTGTTCTTTAACTCATGTGGGAAAGTCTACATAGGGAAAACTTAGATTTCAATGGAAATATTAAGCATGTCTGCTTCAAGATATTCTAGCCATACCTACACATTTCTTTAAACTGAAAAAAAAATCCAGCTTGCAGTCAGATATTACTGAAGGATATCATAGCCATCATACTACAGATTGGACAAAGGAGTCCATAAATAAATAGAGATGCCAAAGTGTAATACTCCTTTAAGTAGGTGGGTTCTATTCAGAGAGATGCTGGATAAATTCTGCTACACCTCATGTCTTGTACGTAACTTTAGATAAAAAGCCTGAGATTCAAATATCTAATTTAGGTGACCCCAAAGTTTTGATGTTCCAGCAGATTGTTTGATTCCCTTTTGAACAGCTTTTTTCATTCAATAATTTTTAATGTGAATCTGTTTACCATATGGCATGAGGGCGGAGGATGGGACTGTTGTTTAAGAAACTAAAATCCAAACCTCACTTAGGTACCTAGTTGTTATATTTCTATAGATCCAGATTGTAACTAATATTTCAATGGGCAGGAATGAGAATAACTAAAAATTTAGAAACTCAACTCTAGCCCCAGTGTATAGCTACAGTATGAGCAAAATGTGGACAATACTACACAATAAGAAATTTGCCCCCTAATAAAATGTTCCTTTAGTCCCCAAATTTTTAGCATTCCAGAGAGCGAAACACTGAAAATTATTCATACTTAGCACTCTGTTTGGTAGCTTTGGCTGCCTCTTTTCTTTGGATGCCTACACTGTATTTCTAGATGCTCAAATTAAGTTGTAAGATACTTCAATGGTAGCAATTTGGCTACTAAAGGAAATGGTTTAGTTTCATTGAAAAGGGAAAAATCCTATTGGGGTGGTTAACAGCTTCCTTTTAATGTCCCCCATAGCTATACCCTTGCCCCACCCTAGACCCAGGAAATTATTTGAAAGGTATATGTAACCATAAGAAAGTATCGATCCTTTAGACTGTAGCCAGTATATTTCATTGCAGTGTGCCAGCACTCAGTTTTCAGATGCAGGCTCACACCGTGTGTTCTCATTCCTTTAGCTGACTCATGATAGCCATCTCGCTCTGTTTATTCATAAGCATTTTCATTAGATTGAGAAACAGTCTTTGTCATTGGGCCTCTCCAGGATTCTTTTCATGAGTGACCTTGATGATCCTATGTTCTCTTCTTTGTTTATTGCTTTCTGCTCAGCTTTAACCTTCTTTCTTAATTGGGTATTTTTCCCCTAATCACACTTCTCTTTGTGCAGCCATCAAGCAATGGGCCACTAGAGGAATATAAACAGAGTGAAAGGGAGAGCACATTGCTTGATGAACAGCCATTTTGAAATAACAGCATTTAATACGTGTGGTCACTTTCTGCAGCGTAGTAGGAAGGTTTTGGTATTAAAAAAGGGACACCTCTAAATTCAAAGCCCAGACATATAAGGGGCATACCACATGGGACAAACACAATAATTAAGAGTGCAGCTGTCCTTCAAGAGATATGCTTTTGAGTACTTACACAATCCTTTTCTCTTTCATTTTTTTGGTCCAGTGAAGATTTACAAGTGCAGGCATGTAACTTGCTTATTAAGCTGAGTTGAAAGGATATAGAATCCTCTTTTTTTTAAAAAAATTTCTCTGAACCTTAGATCTCATTTTCAGACAGCATCTTTTCTGTTCAGTACAATTTTCCCTGTCTCAAGCTGGTCTTTACTGAAACAAAACTCTTCATGGATGATAAGACGAAAAGTAATAGCACTTGAAAAAAAAAGTCATTCTTCTACATAGAACATTGCAATTTGATATTGTAGGTTACAGTGTTTATGCTATAGAAACTCTACAGGAAAAATATCAAAACCCATCACTTACCATTACTAAAATACAAAACTCAGAAAATGCAGAGGTTCATTATATTAAAAACTCTCAAGCAAACTCAGTAGCTGAATGATGGTCAGATTGTAATCAAGAAAGGAACACTGAGAAACAAGAGGAGGACCTGGTGACATGTCCCCCATCATCCAAGTATTAATTGAACCTGACTGCTCAGTGCTTCCAAGATCAGATGGGATCTGGTGCCTTAAGGGATTTATAACTTAGACCAGAGTTGGGAAAAGAACAGCCCCTCAAGACCACACTTCCATGCACCCTGGGCCATTTTAGGGCCAGGTGAGCCCTTTTGAAAAACAGGAAGTAAACCAAAGGTGGCTTCCAATTGCTTCCATTTTCTTTTCTCAGAGGCCTCTTCTGGGCCTAAAATGGCCTGGGGAGGCTAAAACATGGCTCAATTGTCCCCCATAGTCCTTAGATAGATTATTTATTTGCTTGCTTGCTTGCTGTGGGAGTATGGCCTTCCAAGTTCTCCTAGGGTGCTCAGTCAGCCCCCCTCAGCCTCCCACAGTTTCCCACTCTTACCTTGTTCTTGTGTGCCTTCAAGTCATTTCTAACTTATGGCAACTGTACAGCAACCTATCACACAATTTTTTTGGCCCTGTTCTCCAGAGTTTCAGTCCACTGCTCAGACCACTATACCATGCTGGCTGTCACTCCTGCCTTAGAAAGTACTAAATAAAACCTCATCCCAAATTAGTGAAAAATATGAAAGGGGGCAAAAAACCCAACCACAACATCCAACAACATAACATTCCGAATGGCCTGTTATGGCCCTGTGCACCCCTCAACATTGATATGGTTTAATGGGCAACATATTTAATTGGCGACTACATTAATTGGCTCTGATATCAAATCAAACCTAAAGATAAAGCCAGAAAGAGGAAGGACTCTGACTGTAAATGTAAGGTCGCAGACAGGTCAGCCTAAAACATCCTCTGGGTATAACCTAGGTCAATTATCAGGTAAATCACCACTGTTTAGGAGAATAATAGTCCTAAGCAGAAGTCAAAATCTGTTCTGTGAATACAATGGTCAGAAGGGGGATCTCTCCCAGCAGGTCACTAATTGCTTCAATCCTGTTCCTGTACCTTTGGATGTTTTCCCTGTTGTCTTGTCCTACCTGCAATACAGAGCTATTATAACAGTCATTATCTCTTTGTCATCTAAGCACTGAAACCATTTGCACCATCTGGACCCCATTGTCTGTGTTGCAACTGCCATTGTTCACTAGGATGGGAAAGCAATTAACTTATACCCCTTCAGGGAGCGAAACAGAGCATATAAACTCTTGGTTTTGAGAGGTCAGATGAAATGCTGGACCCTATGTCACCTTGAATTCTGATCTGGTCTGCCCTTAGACACAAGTCTAAGCCATATTTCAACTTCTTCACTACTCTTCTGGACTGGTAATTATAAACCCAAAACCCTCAGCCTGTCTATCCATAATTTTTCTTCCCTTTATCCTTCAGTTAGCTCTTGTGTAAATGTTTGACTGTGTGTATCTTGTGTGCGTGCATGAGTGAATTCCCCTCAATAAAACACATTTTTACCTTACTTTTGAATCTCTGGCTGGTTCTTTTCCTGTGTGAGCCTGTAAACATTGGTAGAAAGCTCTCGTTAAGTGACCCCCCTCTCACAAGCCTCCTATTTGAGCTAATTCATTCCCCACTTTTGCAAGAAGGTATTTGGCATCCTAGGTGACCCTTGTGGCACCTTTGTTTTGGGGTAACAGGCCCAATGAACATTAAGCCTGTTAGGTCACCAACATATACTCAGTGTCTGTTGTATCCAGCAATCTAGGGGAACAAATGTCAGGGTGGGAAGACAGCTGAAACGAAAGAGAATATATTGAATATATTGGAAGAGGGCATGGCTGGCTAGAATAGTGAACAGCAGTACTCAAGACTGCAACATTTTACTCCAGCTTCCATTTGTTCTGCTTAGACTACAAAGAAAGCAAAGTGGTTCAGTGTCACATGGCATGAACCATGCCATACCATGACAATCCATGCTAATTTCAGTATCAGCTGGTTTCTTAAGAATATTTAAGAATGAAAGCATGATGAATGGAAGTTTGATATTGCTCAAGAGTATGGGATGAGTTCCCATACAATGACAAATTTCGGAAAGTGTCAAGTCAGACAAAAGGCCAGGGTGATACCGGTCTCCCAAGATGCTACCTGTCTCATATCTTCCCCAATTCAGTAAGAGTGAGAGAATATGGGGAGATTGGCCAGCAACAATGCTTTATTACCTGAGGTATAACAAGCACTGGGCAGCCTTTCATCAGTTCTGATCAGACACAGACACAGTAGTGAAGGAAATGACTCCCAAAAGCTAGATGCTCATAGAATCACTCTTTTGTCATCATACGGCAAAAAATTTCACAGCCTGAATATTTCCCTGTTGTGTAGTGATTAAAGACACAAGAGACAGTAACAGAAAAAAAGGGTACTATATCATATGCTGGGCTGTTTGGATAAGAGAAATTATCAAAGGTTTTTCCAGCCATGGTTTATTTGAACAGTAGTTATTGTTAGAGGTCTAAATCAGACTTCATAGATTTACTTTCTGTGCCATTATTTAACTACAATACCTAGCAGCAGCTTATGAGTTCTGTGATACCTTGCTCATAAAGTCATGCAAAAAGAGACTAAAAACTAGTTCTTTTTCATGTAACCAGTGAGCAAGCTTGACAAGTCTCCTGTGTTTTTTTTAAAGCATATTTAAGCCTCCACCTTCCCTGTACGAATATAATAATGAATTAATGACTGGAGATATTGCATTAAAAATCCATTTCAGAACTTTTAATTCATGCAAAAATGCATCACCATCAGTGTACCCTTTCAGAGCTGAGAGGATGATATTTTAATTATTGCTCTTTATAGCTCATGGGGACTTGGCCTTTGCTACCTCTGACTATCAGAAAGAATAACCAATAATACTTTCTAATCTTCTTTTTCCCCCCCTAAAAAACACATTTTCAACTATTAGCATAAGTTAGCCAAATGAAACTGAAGAGGTGAGGGGCATAAACAAAGATTTGTTCATCTCTTGTTTCAAATGAAAAAACAAAAACAAAAAACAACAAGGTTCCAAATTGAAATATTGTTCATGATGAGCAAGAACTGAGTAAGACTGGCCTTTTAGTGCCATGCTGGATATGATTGTGGGGGGTTCATGGTTCTAGACTCAGAATTTCTGTAATCACACTGAAAGAGATGAGGGGAATCTGCTTTTAACAACAAAATAGATGTATGGAGGAGGACTCCTCTCCCTATGCATAGCTTACTGCCCCACACTATCTCCCCTGTCACATCTGTTTCTCTTAGGAAACCTGCTGTCCAGCCTCTGTCACAAGCCAGAAGAGCAACACCTACTCAATAGTTTGTTTGAACCATTGCCAGATCAGCAAAGGTTGATAAGCTTGGCCCACTCCCAAACATTCAAATGTGGATATGATGAATACCTGTTAACATCCACCACTTCATTGCAGCATTGTCACACCAGTTTCCCTCCATTTTTTCCTCTCACTCTCATTCCTTTGTGGGTGGTCTTGAACTTTACCTTTCATCATATATGCCAGAGGGCAAGGCTCCTGTTTCATTATCATTTCTGTAGTATACCTGCTACCTGTTCCATGCATTGAATTTTGGTTGAGATGCACTTTTTGTATGAAAAGTAGGTTTGAAAAACAAAGAAATACATTAACAAAATGAACCACTTTATCTGCTGAAATCTACAAGATCAAGCAAGTACAAGAGGCAGGATGAACTTAGAGCAGATAGAGAACTCTCTTTCTTCTCTCTAGGAAAAAAGACTTGAAGTGTGGGAGAAGAAGCCACAGAATGACCAACGAAGGAATGCAACTTGTCTGCCTCTTGCAGTTGATTTGATAAAAATTATCAGCTGGATCACAATCCCATCAGTCCCAGGTAGGTTGAAACTGTAGATAAGAGGCAGTATAGTAACAGCTAATTTGTTGTTGTTGTTGTTGTCGTCAATTGCCAGCAAGGTGACTTTGATTTATGTCGACCCTATGAATAAGTCTTCAAGTCTCTCTGATATCAATAGTCTTATTCAAGTCCTGCAAGATGAAGTTTGTGGCTTCTTTGATTGAATCTATCTACATATGTCTTCTTCTCTTTCTCTAATGCCTTCCACCTTATCAGACATTGTTGTGTTTTGTGATGAGTCATGTCTTCCCATGATATGCCTAAAATATGACTGTCTGCCTTTGGCTACTAGGGAGTTTAGGCCTGATTTGCTGTTAAGACTCATTCATTTGTCTGTGTGTCTGTAGAACTCTCCTCCAGCATCACATTTCAAACTAGTGATTCTCTTTGTGTCAGCTTTGTTCACTGTCTAGCTATTACAACTACACATAATATTGGAAATATTATGATATGGATAATTCTGACCTTGCTATGCAAAGATATATCTTTATACTTGGGGATCTTCACTAGTTCTTTCTTAGCTGTCCTTCCGAGTCCTTGTCTTTTTCTGATTTCTTTCCTATAGTTTGATTTAAGACTGAGTATGGAAAATTTATTTCAATGTCTTCATCATCTACTTTAAAGTTACATAAATAATCTGTGATTATTTTTGTTTTCTTAATGGTTAGCTGTTAATGGCCCTGCTTTTTTGCTTTCTTCCTTGATTTTTTCTATAGCTATTCCAAGACTTTGTTGTTTTCTGCCATTACTAAGGTGAAGAGAGAAATTTGGATAAAGAGAGATTTCAGGGTAGAGGGTGATATTTATGGGTCCTGAAGCAGAGGATCAAAGAGAAGTGGCTCAAACAAGAAAGTTTGAGGGAAGCATGGAAGAACGGGAATCTGAGGTTCAGTGTGATGCCCATAGTGCTAGCAAAATACCTGGGTTGGAGCTGAGGTTTCAATACCCTTTTTCCTACCCTGAAGGGGTGAGTGTTAATGGCTCTCTGGCAGAGTAAACAAAAGGGGTCTGGAACAGACTGATTATCTTACTTTGGGTGACAAAACATTGGAGTCCTGACAACCTCTTAATGTCTTGGTTGGCTAGCTATAAGTGTCCACTTTTTATATGAAAATCATATTTCTTGCCAGTGTTGCTGTTCTGTAGGTTGGGATATGTTAGCAGTGGTAACACACTGTTACTAAAGAACTTTGTAGATCTTTTTTAGAACTTTGGTTTATAACTGTCATGCCCTTGCCCCAGGACCCAGACTCCGAGGACCCAGACAGGTTCCCTTCCCAGAAGCCACACCCCAGAAGCATGAAAAGGCAGTACTTGCAGCAGCCACTACAGGAAGCAAAAGGGAAGTCCAGGCCTCTGGTGGTGTTTATATGGGAAGGGCTTGTTAATTAGGACACAGCTGGTCTGGAGGCTTAGGCTATATAATCAGAGGCCTCAACAACAAAAGGTTGTTGGAGTCTACTGATGCTATTGGTGGTTACAGCTGTGGTGAGTCTTGCTTCCTTTACTTGTATGCTTTGAACCTTGGACCTTGATACTTTGCTTGGATTATCAGTTTGGCTTTTGGACTATTTCCTTTCTGAACTGCTGTTGTGTTTCTCAGAGAATTTACTTCAGTCCGGAGGCTGTTTTACAGCTCTGCTGTTATCTAGCTTGTTGGGCAATGGAGGAGCCTTGGTGGGCCACCTAACCAAGGACAATAATCTATGAAAATTCTTGAGGAACAAGTGACATCTTTGTAAACCTGAAGTGGACAAATGTTGTCCCAATAGTCAAAAAGCAAGAAAAAGAGATCCCAGAAAATGACTAACTCTTCCAGCTTGATAACAAATTTGAGGAAAGATTCTAGAACAGGTTGTTTAAGCAGTCAGTCCATGATCACTTAGAAAAGAAGAATCTGGTTAATAAGACCCAGTATGGATATGGATTATCTCAAAAATATGTCATATAAACTATTTTTATGTCTGGTCTGGTCTGGTCTGGTTACAAGCTTGCTAACATCAGAACAAGATGTAGTAAAGGTACTGTATCTTGATTTCAATAAGACTTTGGCAAGGTTTCCTATGATATTCTTATAAGTGACATGATGGTAAAATGTGGGCTAGGCAATCCTTCTGTTAGGTGGATTTTTAGTTTCACAGTCTGTTCCAAACAGAGCTCACCAATTGTTCATCATCATCCTGGAGAAGAAGTGACAACTGTAGAGGTACAGGATTGTTTTCTGAGTCTGATATTGTTCAATATCTTTGTGAATGACTTAGCTGAAGGTGTAGAGTGGATGCTTGTCAAATTGGCAAATCAAACTAAACTGGGAAGAGTGAAAAACAGAGTCAGGAGTCACAATAAGTTAAAGAAATTGGACAACTAAGCCAAAACAAACAAAATGCATTTCAGTCAGGATAAGTGTAAGATTTTACATTTAGGCACAATGTGTTACAGAAATATACAATATGTGGCACCAGACATAACGGAAACATGTATGACAAAGAACAGGAATCTTACCACTTGTGGCTAGTGGTTTTGGTGTCAGTGGGATGGTGAATCTGCCCTTGGTTTTAATCTAAATGAGCCATCTCAACTGGTTTAAGGTATAGGATTCAGCACCTTGGACAGTCCCTTTAGAATCTGGACTAATGCCCTAAAGTAGATTCATCACTGCATTAACCTGGTAAACATCAGCCAGCACTGGATTTTAGTTGATCACAAGCTAAACATCAGCCAGCCATATGATGCAGTGGCAAAAACAAGCTGATACAATTGTAGCCTGCATCAGCTTGTCCAGAGCAAGGAAATAATAGCACCAATATGTTGATATACTGGTCAGATCACAGCAGAACTGTATCTGGCAATTTAGCAAGTTACTTAGTTTATGGTATTTTTCTATCATGTTACAACCCATTATGGCCCCCAAGGCAGTATACTATGGATTAAAACATTTAAAACATTAAATACATGAATAAAACATTTTAAAATGGATTACAAATATAGCATAGAGTTTGAGCATCACAGAATATCAACAAGCTGGAAGGTATCTAGAAAAAGCAACCAAGGTGGTAATGGGTCTGGAAACCAAGTCCTGTGAGGAACAGTTGAAGGAGTTGCATATACTTAGTTTGGATAAAAGAGGATTAGAAGATGATATGACTGCCATCTGAAAAGTCTGAGGGTCTTCACATGGAAGAAGCAGGCTTGTTTACTGGTGCTGCTGGAAACAGGACCAGAACCAATGGATTCAAATTACAAGATGATTCCAGATTATAGGAAAGGGGGTTCTATCAAGAAGAATTTTCTGATGGTAAGAGCTGTTTAACAGTGGAATTGATTACTTTGGAAAGTAATGGATTCTCTTTCAAGGTTTTTAAACAGTTTTTGGATTATTACCTTCCAGAAATGCAATGTAGAGTCCTATATTGACAAGGAGTTAGGCTAGATGACCACCAATTTCCTTCCATCTCTACAATTCTATGACTCGTGAACTAGGAATGAGAAAATCTGTCAGGTTTTGAAAGCTTAATAAATTTCATTCCATTTATGAAGACATATATGAATTCTTCTAAGATTATACACACACACAAATAAAAAAAACCCCGAAAATATTTCCAACCATCTCGACTGGTTTAATTCAAAAAGCACAGCTCTTCCAAGCATTCAGAGAACTGTGTCATGCCTGCTTCCTGTCTGCAATGTAGCTGTTGAAGTGAAGGAATCTGTGAGAAAGAAAGCTGGCAAGCCAATTCAATATCACCATTATTGTTTGAATATGTAAGGATTCAAACTAGACTTTTGAGCGCTGAGTACTCAAATTCCTCTGTCTAGAAGGCTGAATCTATCAGGCTTACTTTCTTCAACATTCATTTTTTACTTAAATCTCAGGTTCCTTCCATCCCTATTACGAAGAAACTTGCCATCTTGGGTAGGTCTCTATTTTAAAAAAATCAACTGAACAACATTTTCATCCATTCCAGGTGATCCTTTGTTTCATTAGTTTGTTGGTGCTCTGTTCTATTTTGGGAATTTTTAGTATTTCAGGTGTTGTATTCCTGTGCTGGTTTCTTTGCTAACAGAAGACATCTGTCAGAGAAGTAGGGAAGGGGAAATTTTCAGCAATACTTTTTCCTCCTCTCTGAAGCCTCCTTCCTCCGGGGGTGGGGGGGAGAGGAGGAGGGTGCTTCATGGCATACAGGAAGAATAGGAAGAATAATTTATAATTTCTCCTTCCCGATTTCAGTGATGGACACTTTCCATCAGTGGAGTGGCTAACATTGGATAAAAACCCCATAAATATATCTAGAATTCTCTTCTATAAAAGAGAATAACTTCATCATACAAATGGTAATCTATTTGCTGAAACCCAATAATGTCTAGTGCTCCTGCATTCAGGTAGATTACAGCTCTCTTGCTATCATTCTACTCAAACAATAAATTGAGCTTTTCATAATCTGTTCCAAGAACATAGGCAATCATTTTTTAAAAAAACCTTCCAGGTTGGACTGCATAGTTTTTATTCATTTATTTAATTTTTATCCTAACCTTTCTATGTCCAGTTCAAACAATCCTTTTAGTTTCACAAATGTCCTTGGGGCATGGTTAGCCTGAGTAACCTAACTTCTAACTGCTCGGACATTTGTATTTTCCCAGATTTAGCTCCTACATGAAAAATCCTAAACCCCAGAGATTTTTCTTGCATGCCCATAGCTCATTTTCATAAATCTGAAGCAACTGCTTGTAGAGTGGTGAATATCTAGATAGTCTGCACATTAATATGTCCCACATTCCTACCTTCATATTTGGTCTGTCTATACCCAAGTTTCTCTCTGTGTTTTAACAGAATTAGATTTCTTTATTTCCTTCACATGAATGCACATGCTTTAAAGTGAATGCATTGGTTCACTCCCATTGGCTAAAGCATGTTTAAGTAAAGTTGCACATGCATTTGAAATGTGTACATTTTTTCTTTCCAAATATGCAGGTGCTTCTGTAGTTGTCGTTGTAAACTATAACTCAACTTGAGCACAAACTGCATCCATCACAAAGGTAGTTCAGAGACCACCAAAAGTCTGTTGAACCTCACATTGCAAATGGTTTCCTCCCATATCTGTAAAACCTTTTAGAGCACTTTACTGATAGTGTGTGTCTTGTGACATCCCAAGGTCAGGGTTGAATAGATTAAGGGCATGAAAATGACCATTTATATGTACTCAACAAGCGCATGAGTGTAATAGGGGCATTCTTCTTGTTGGCCAGGCTCTCCAAAGCTGAAACACACACTGGCCACACTGGCTGTGTTTCTGATCCACTCCAGATTTTAGCCTTAATTGTGAATGTTGTATCCAAGGTGCTGAAGTGTGAATGTTGTATCCAAGGTGCTCAAGTATAATGAAGGTTTGAAGTGTAATGAAGATGGACTGATCTACTGCATTGTCATGAAGCTAGCAGCTCATAGTGATTTGGGATTTCCAGTTTGTATGTGCGTGTGTGTGTGTGTGTAGCTTCAAGTCACTTACTTATCGCAACCTCATGAATTTCATAGGGTTTTCTTAGGCAAAGAATACTCAGAGGTGGTTTTGCAAGTTTCTTTCTCTGAAATATAGTCTACAGCACCTGTTGTTCATTGGTGGTGTCCAATTCAAGTACGAACCAAGGCTGACTCTGCTTAGTTTCCAAGATCAGTTAGGATCTGGTGCTTTTGGGGTATATAGGCCCTTACAAAGAACTGTACTAACACAGAATCTTTCCTACTCAACATTATGTATGTGCTATTACTGAGACATCTATGTTGCATCTAGACTGGTTTGGGGCCAGCAAGCACAATCCCAGACTCCCATCACATATTCAGTGAACATGACTGAGGGTCATGTTTACAGTTCCCAGAGCTCATTACACATGATGAGTTACCTGTAATTAGTTCCTTTTCCAACAACATAGGCATAACCATTATAATTATAGAAGGGGCACTGTAATTTAAGAAGAGCATTGAATTTATAATTGTATCTAATTCATTTCTAGAAGTAACTTTTCTTTTTGAGCAATTAATTTCTGGGACACGAATAGAAGAAAGGGGGGTAATTTATGCCTTGTTCCTCTCCCTTTTTTCTAAGTAAAGACCAAACATAGAAGTAATATTTTCCTCACATACTGCTTAAATATTGTTGAGGCAATCACTTCCTTAATTCATTTAGAACGTTTAAATCCGTCAGTGTTCTCATAATTAAAACATATCAGCTTCTATTAGGATTGCCAAATTACAGTATCTATCCACTCAGTGTTCCATACAGTTTAAGAATTGCAGATGGCATTTTGCCCCATCCCCCCGCAACAAATTTATACTTTTAAAAAGTGCGGCTGGCTGCAATCAAACTCTTTTAGTATGCCGTGTTCTTGCCAGAAATAAGTTTTATGGCCATGCTGTAAACATAAGGAAAATAAGAAGATTCCATTTGTTTAAGTTAAGTGTTGCTTGTGAGTCCTGCTGCAACTATGATTTCTGTAGCAATGCCTGCTGTTTATCACACAGTGAGGCAGCATAATGCTTCATTACTCCCCCCCCCCGCTAAAGTTGAAATATTTATCTATTTTCTTTTTGTAAAATACCCAACACATTTCACTTAAATATAATGATCAAAAATAATAAATTCCATATTGTAATATCTTCAAAAAATATTCTGAAATTCATGTCTGGCCCTACTGTAAGGCAGAAAGAGGAATCCACCTAATGCTAGAGATGCTGGGGGTCAGGGAAGGGCAGAATATTGTGAGTTATTTCTTTTCTTCCTCTTGTATTTTTATGCTAGGGAGAATGAGGAATTATTTTCTTTTTCCTGTGTCAAAATAACCTGGCTGGCTTGAGATATTTTGACGGTGGCACAGCATCATTGGATGCTTTGTTGGAGGCATCCAAATGTCCTAGGCTGGGCCAGCTGAACGTTATAACAGTAACATGGGACATTTCCACACTACACTGTTGTAGTGCTATTATTCCACTTTCAACATCCTATGGAGTCCTGGGGTTTGCAGATTAGGGACAGGCATTTAGAATTCTCAGTCAGAGAGCTCTTTGGCTTCAGTAAACTACAAACCCCAGAATTCCACAGGATATTGAAAGTGGAATAATAGCACTATAACAGTGTAGTGCAGAAATGGCCATAGTGTAATTCATTTTGTTGTTGTTGTTGTTATGTGCCTTCAAGTTCAACCTAAGGTGAACCTACTAGGAGGTTTTCTGGGGCATCCCCAATATAATCCAGTGGGTTTCATGGCTGAATAGAGAATCAAGTCCTGGTCTCCAGGGTTGTAGTCCACTGCTCAAACCACTACAATACACTGTCTCTCACAACGTGTTCTGGTGTGCATTCAAGTCAATTCAAGTCATTTCTTACTTATGGCAATGCTAAAGTAAACCTATCATGGGGTTTGCTGTGGCTGAGAGTTTGTGATGCATGTGTTTCCATGGCCAGGTGGGGAATTGAACTCTGGTCTCCAAGGTTGTACTCTAGTGCTCAAACCACTACAACACACTGGCTCGCTATTTCAAAGGATGGCTTCAGTTCAACAGGTACCTAACCTACTGTATACAAAATGCTAGATTTCCTATTACTCTGAAATATATAGAGGAAAATACTGCCCATTACTTGGATTTCTCTCTGTGATGTTTTTCTCATCTGTAGTTTCATAGGAATTTTCCAGATAGTTCAGAGCACAATAAATACGCAATTGGTATCTCAGCTGTAAGGCATTGGTCCTTCTTTCTTTAAAGACATCACTTTAAATTTCCTACATTTCATATTCCCTTCTCTTTTATTTTCAAGCTGCTGGTTTTGTGACTGGGTTCAAAGCAGGTCAACTGTAATTATAAGGTCTGTATGAAATGTGGTTGTGTAAGCGCCAAGGGATCTAACAGACAGTCCTATGCAAAGCACCTTCCTTTAATATAATTGGTTAGTGATTTTTTTATTAGTATTTTTTGAAAAATTCTCATTAGAGAGAAACTGAGTGTCAGTGTGCCATTAAAGTACAGATACACAATGTGACAAATTAACAAAAACATTTTCCATTACTTTTCTGTTGCTAATTGAGTTGAATTTTTATTTCCTGTCATTTATTATCCTTTGTTGTTGGTCCCCATGTGGCTAAGAGGAGGAGTGGTCTTTGCCTGCACTGATATCCCTCCAGAACAACTAAATGATGACAGAAACAACATCTGATGCAAAATGCAGGACTTTGGCTCTATCCTCATCACCCTTCTTCTGTATAATTTTAACATCTTTTACCTGATGAAGAAGCCAGTATAGTTTTGAACTCTTGCACAATGTACTTTGTGCACTTCAGTTGGTCAATAAAGATATTGCTCTTTTTTAAATTTTGGATTTTGTTGCATTTTCAGCTGGTTAGATCTTAATTTTGACATCTCTTTGGTATAATCCCTTTGTTTCACATCCCATGTGTTTGACAGTAATAGACACAAAGATGAAAGTGGAAGTCAGCTTAAGCCACAAATAAACAGTCCACCTGTAGAATATTTGTTGCTTTCATATCTCTGACACACGTGCAAAAGCTTCTGAGGTGCACCAACTATGTGTTGATTTACACACACACACAGCTCACCTTTGTTGTTGAAGACCTTTAAAATCATGTAAAGGTCATGTCAAACAGAGGTATTATCAATGTACCTGAGATAATCCAAAAGATGAGCAAATTTAAGAAACCCTTGGCTATACACACATTCACATTCCAAGATAATTGGGGAACTGCTCAATAGTATGTCTCTGTTAACAGCTTGGAATGCTTATACAAGAGGGTGCTTTTAAGATGATTACTTATGAGCTGGGGATGAACAGTTACTTTCATTTCTGGCTGTTTATTATCCTCCAAACTTAAACCAAGCACAAATACATACAAAGACAAGTCCAAAAAATATAGCCTATTTCAGATTAACTGTGGGTTGGGAGACAGTTGAAGGCAGGAGGGATCTGGCAAATAGGACTGGTGTACAAATCCAGTTAGAGGTAATTTGGCCTTGTAAGGCTTTATTTGCTTTAACAATTAGACTTCAAAATAAAATTAACCTTGACTTTTAAAGGCAAATGAGATTACTTCAGAGCTCCAAAGACTCCATAAACATCCTGAGGTAGCCATATGGCAAATATGTCAAGTGATAAAGGAAAGACACCTTTTTTTGGTATTGGAAGTGAAGGTACAGAGGCCGTGCTTCATGCTGACCATGGTCTTCCTAACACTCTATTTTTTGGCTTCATGCCTGGAGACACTCCATTTGCTTTAATGAGATAGTGTAACAACACCCATTCCATATTATTTATGGAAAACAGAGATTGTAATACGTGGAGGTTGCACTAATGCTCTAAGAAGCTAGCTACTTGTGCTGCTATAGAAGTCAGGCAAGAAGGAGCCTGCAAAATGAAATGAAATAAAATAATAAATAATAATAGCAGAGAAGAATGACTCTGTATTGATTTTGGTGGTACTGTAAAATTGGCTGGAGTTGTTTAAGAAGTTTTTGGTAATGCTTGGTGGACTGAAAGTCTATTCCAAAGAAGAAGAGAACTGTTGGTCCATTAGTCAAGTACTGTCTAATTTTGACAACAATGTTATTAGAGTGCATTTTTTAAAAAAAATATTAAGTTACAGAGAAAGCAAGAGAGCATGCAAACAGGTAAAACCAGCAAAAACAATATATTCCATCCTTTTCTAAAATCCTACTGTAAAGCCTCAGATAATTTCTTCCAATGTATAATATTATACTTGCAACATTGTAATAGCATATAATTAATTTTTCTTATTATATTGAATTACTGGTCTTCACATTTGATTAATACCTTCCAGTTTTGACTTAATTTTCAAAAATGGTAACCATGGTAGTAACCTTTATTTCTCAGACTCTTCTAAGGCAGACACTTAGATCTATATGCCAGTTTACCACCTCAGATTCTGGATGTCATGATGACCCAGCTCTCCCTGGAATCACCCAGTCTCTTTCCTCAGGGTTGCAGATCTTCCCTCAAATGGGATCTTCACAAGAGAAGGCTTCATGGAATTCACCTCCCTCTTTGTGTCAAGAATGTGAGTGCATACCGAGTAAAAAGACATCATAAACTGCAACTGCTTCCTGAAAGTAGCTTTCCAAGTCTCCCTCTTACTAATGACTCAGTAGCAGATCAACAGTGGGCAAGACAGTAGTAAACAACTAGTGAAAATCCTTTCTTTTACTGCTGAATCAGAGCTTGGCGAGGTTTCATTTTGGACTACAATTCCTAAAATCTTCTGCCCAGCATAGCTGTTTGGGGGGATTCTGAGAAGTGTCATCCCAAAAAGTAACTTTTCTAAGTTCTGTGGTGGACTTTATTGAATGGCAGCAGAAATGGCTGACTGTTGCAGTATGAGGTGGTCATGCAGCTAGTAGACAACTGCTATCTTGGGCACTATCAGTTGTTCACCAGCAATGCACTTCAACCATGCTTGTTTGGCGTGCCTCTACTACTGCCAAAGGTAGCCTTCAGCAGTATGATATTCAAGCTTCCACACTGGCCACTCAGCTGCAATGGCTATTTGCTACCCATACATGCTTCCTTGAAAAACTCCCAGTACAGAGAAGGAGCCTACAATGCTGCTTGGTAGTAGTTAGAGTACTGGTCTATGGCTGAGGAGACGAAATGCAAATCCCCACTTGTTCATGAAATTCACTGGACAATCAAGAACGTTCTGCTGTATGTTGGCAGCTCAGGTTTTTTTTTAATGAGAAGACTATCATATTAATTTTCATGATGCAAATAATACTCCAAAGAAAATTTGGGGTAATTAGAACCAATTACATATTTACAACTATAGTGTGTGTGTGTGTGTGTGTGTGTGTACAAATAAGGGAAAAGAGAACTGGGAGGTAGGCAAGCAAACAGAAAGCTGTTAAAAATTCAAGATGTTGTTTTTCACACAAAAATTCTGTCTGCCTTATTGAAAATTTCTTAGTCTCTGTACACAAGAGCATAACAGTAGTACGAAAATGGTTCATTGGGAAGGTGCTGCAGGAATGAAGAAGTAAGCCATTTTTTTGTTCCTTTTCTAGAAGAGAAACTGCAGTAGAATGATCCCTTGGTTCATGTACATTCTAGCCAAAAAAAGAGAGCATACTTCTTCTGTAGCATTCTTCATTTTCATCTTATGTGTATCTTACATATCGTACATGTCTTGGGTTTGAGGTGTACTTCTCTGCCATAGCTCCAAAACAGTGAAAACTAGATACCTAAAACTTTGTGGGCACGATAAGGGAATCCAGAGAATGTACATAGATTAATTTGCGTTAATTAAAATGTGTCAACCTCCTGCAGCATCACAGTGAGTCATTGAGTAACATTGACTCACCAGCCCACTGAATGGCAGGTAACTCAGTATTAAAGACTTTGAGATTTGATCCAAATTATTGAAGGTGGTTTTGAGTGGGGGTGCCAGTGTGGGCTAGTGGTTTGAGCACTGGACTATGACCCTGGAGACCAGGGTATAAGTCCTTGCTCAGCCATGGAAACCCATTGGGTGACCTTGGGCACATTATAAACTCTCAGTCCTGGAAAAGTCCCTGGCCATTTCTGCACTAGACTGTTATAGTGCTATGATTCCACTTGCAACATCCTATGGAATCCTGAGGTTTGCAGTTTCAGGATGGGCCAGTCGGCCCCTCCCGAAACTGCAAACCCTAGAATTCCATAGGATGTTGCAAGTGGAATCATAGCGCTATAACAGTTTAGTGTGGAAACGGCCCCTGATAGGTTTGCCTTAGGGTTGCTAAAAATCAGAAATGACTTCAAGGCACACAACAACAACAAAACCGAGGACCAGGCTATTTAAACCCCTGGACTTTCCTACTGCTAGAGCCACATAGCTCCCACATCTGTGGAAAGCTAGTTATCCTGTGAAACTTGTTTGTGCCTGAGCCTGAAGTCAGGTATGTATATATAAGTGTGCATGAAAGGAGAGAGAACTCTGGCTGTCTGATAATGAGGATGAAGGAGATAAAAAGGCTGAATAAGTGGTGGAACTGGAAGAGAAGCAAGAAAAGGAGATAAAGACAAAGAAAGATAACGTTGCCATTTTGCTCAATTTAGTTTGAATTCTAGCTATGTCGCCAGGTGTCTGCTTACACTAGCTTAGATGTCCAGATTTCATTTTAAAAGAGAGTAAATGTATGTCTGCACTAGGGAGGCATAAACCTGCCTATGTCCGTGTAAAAAATTAATTGCAAAGAAAATCTTGTTCTATGTTATTTGTGGTGGTGGTGGTGGTGTTGAGTTGTTTCCAGCTTTGTTGATCCTAAGGTAACCCTGTTACAAGGTTTTCTGGAGCTGAGTGACACACTCAAGGTCATCCAAGCAGGGAATCAAATCCTGTTCTCCAGGGTCATAGTCAAATACTCAAACCACTATCCCATGCTGGCTCCCATTATCTGTTCTTAGTTGACCTTTAATTCCCCTACATCAGCTCCATGCACTAGAATGGCTGGCAGATCAGTGTGTAGCATGGACATGTTATATAACAAAGTGTGAATGAGTATCTGTACCTTTTCACATTTCTCAATTCTTATACAGTGCTCCCTTCTTTCTACTTCCCATTCCACCCCTTAAAGAGAAGCACAATGTGAAGTGACTGCCTCCGATTTTATGTTTTTAGGTGCTGGGACTTGCTAGTTAGAGTATGAATTGCATTATCTTGACAGAACCCAGAGTGGCCACTTGCCTGGCAGCGTCTGAGACATTTCTTCTCCATTTCAGAGAATGTTCTGTGACGTACCCAGAACGCTACTTGTCAAACAATAATCTAAAGAGGATGATAGAAGTGTGTGTCTGTGTCTCTGTGTGTCTGTGCAACTTTTCAGAACCTTCTTTTTTTTTGAGTTCTTGAGTTTTCATTCTAATATGTACATTTCACCTTCTCCTCCCAAATCCTACCTTCTGTGTGTCACTGCACAGGTTCACAAAATATCTGTCTTTTTTTAAACAGTATTCTCCTCCTGAACTCTTTCTATTAAGTCCTTATGTGCATGGACAAAGCACTTTTCTAGTTTTCTCCAACCACCAATGTTTCTGCAGTTTTTGCTGAGCATTCACATATCTCCCTATGGTTGTGGAAGTTATTCTTTACAAAAAAAAAAAAAAAAACCCAAACCAGAAATTGAGTTTTCCCCATGAAAAGTACATTACTTGATTTAAAAACAAAACAAAATGAAAAAAAACATACTGTTTCCAGAGGCAACACTGTTTTTAGCACAAAATCAAAATGTGACCAAATGTAACATTTACTTAACTTCCCAGCCATTGGGAGTCCACTCCCTTGCTTTTTGGTTCTAGACTTTTAAGTTCAATGGAGTCTTATATGTCGACATGTCCATGGTCTGTGCAGTCTTTGGGACTTTTGGCAATTTTTTCAAATGAGCCACCATGAACAAGACCACATCATGCATTATCTAGATAACTTTTGTTCATGGCACTTGTAGGAACCACTGCCTATACAGGCCTTAGCTGAGGAGCTCAATATCTCTCTGGCTCAGGGTGAGACTGAAGGTATCACTACCCAACTTGTTTACTTTAGCATCCAGCTGGATTCTGCATTTGGGAACCCCAGCCTCTTTGAGGGACAAGCTGAATGCTGTGCAGATATTGACTGACCAGGCCCTTCCTTGCAGCCAGTGGACACTCATAGGACATCTGAATTTTGCATGCAAAGTAAGTCTTCTATACTTGCTTTGACAGACCCACTGGGAAAATATCTTACTCACAACACTATATTTGAGTAAAACCGAGCATGAAATAGAACCTTTGGGTGTAGTTCATTTTTCTTTCTAGCGTCTTTTTTCAGTGAGAGATAAATGACTTCAACATTGCTCTAGACATACCTATTTCCACTGTGATGTGAGGGGCAGCAATGAGTCCAGGGTTTGCTTCAAGAGCACTGTTCTGTCCAGTTCTGGCCTTCACACTGGGACAGGTTTGCTGTTTGTCATAGCCTCACAGTCTTTGGCAGTACTCTAGAGCCAGCTCTCTTTGTAGAAGCACTCAAGTGTGCAATTTTTGCCCAAGGAAAATCAGGCTGGCTCCAATTCCTGTTCAATTTCCAGGGTCAAACCCATGTTTGTTCAAAAAGTTATTGGTCTTCAGAAATATTTTTAAAAGCTGATTCTAAAATCAGTTTTTAATCTGTTTTTTTTTAAAAGAACGTACATTTTATTGCACATCACTTTGGGAACCCTGGTGGGGAGAAAAGTAATGAATGCATATCTTTTAAAATAGCTTTTCATGATCCTTTCTTCTTGCCTTCTTGGGAATTCTGGAATTTTAGGTTGAGGAAAGGAAAGATGCTTAGAGGAACTTCTAAGTACTTCTGTGTAGAAAGTACTTCTCTGAAGAGAAGGGAACCTGAATCTAATGTAAGGCAAAGCAGGGGGAAGGAAGACAAAAAAAAAGATCTTTTAAAGAATCTGGAAAGAATTCTAGAGTGTCCTTGTCTGCCAGGGCAATTATAAACTTAGGTGATAAAAGATTCTACTGAGAAGAATAGAACATTCAACTTTCTGGCATCCAAACAGTAGAAACAATTTTCCTCTCTTTAACAAAATAACTTTGCTTATTCTCTTGGAAGTAAGGATATAAGACAACACATGTGTATCTAAAAGACCACTTTCTTAACTGTGATGTGGCAGCTTAAAAAAGCCAATGTGATTCTAGGCTGCATCAATAAGAGTATAGTGTCGAGATCAAGGGAAAGTAATAATACCACTCTATTCTGCTTTAGTTAGACCTCACCTGGAATACTGTATCCAGTTCTGGGCACCACAGTTCAGGAAGGATATTGACAAGTTGGAACATGTCCAGAGGAGGGTGACAAAAATGGTGAAGGGTCTGGAAACCACCCTGTGAGGAACGGCTTAGGGAACTGGGTATGTCAGGCTACAAGGTGATGTGATAGCCAGGTTTAAATATTTGAAGGGATGTCATGTTGAAGATGGAGCAAGATTGTTTTTGCTGCTCCAGAGACTGGGACACAGAGCAATGGATTCAAACTACAGGAAAAGAGAGTCCATCTAAACCTCTGGAAGAACTTCCTGAGGGTGAGATGTTACTGCTCTGGCTAGTCCGAGCTTTGGGGATATTAGAAGATATGGTTATATTTGGGTGATTGGGAAGTGGTGTTATTTTTAATATATGTTGTTTGCTGAAATTAAATGTCCCGTCTGATTGCAAAAGCCTAATCCAAAGGCGACCAGTCTTCAGGTCTGCCTTCGGAGTTCAGTTATATCTGTGGATGGTGATACTGCTCATTCGGGGCCAGCATCGAACCATCGATACTAGGCTGTTGAGCCGCCCCAAGCCCTCGTTAACTTCATCAGGCTTGGGGCTTCGGCTTCGGTCTGGGCAAGGAGGGTGCGAGCATGCAAGTCCATGTTATATGGACTGGAGTGTGAATGGGACCTTCTTAGCTGGAGGTTCCTCTCATGCGGCTGGGAGGTTAACATGGGCGTCTCTAGACCCATGAGCCGATGTGGGACCTGAACCAGCAGCCTCACTGTCCTGACCAACGGCCCCCCTCAGGCCAATACTGCTTTACTCTCAATAGCTATTTATATCCCCGTGGACTCTTAGTCTTTTCAGTCATGAGGACTCAGTTTCAGATCTCATTCCCAGTAGGCTTTGAGCCGGCCATTTGCATTTATGGTATACATTGGATAATAATCATGTCAGTTCTTCTGTTGAAACTCTAATAGGTCAATTGATCCAGAAGACTGGGAAGACCCCGAGGTCATACCATCACCCCCGAGTACCATGGGGGGGGGGCGTGACGAAGAAAGTTGCCGCTCCATCTGATGGCCGATACTTGGAGATTCCTGGTGCTTCAACGATACCTGTGACTGTGGGGGAAGGTGACCACGCAGCCTTCCGCGTGCCACAATGAACTTTTTGCCATTCCTGCTACCTTTTGCTGACCTGAGGAAACCTATGGACTATTCCAGGCTCCAAATTCTGCAAAGACTCTTTGCTCCTGAACTTGCAGCAAGCCAGGCTGCACTGACTTGGACATTTTGCTGTTGTTCTTGCTCTGTTGCCTGGATGGACTTGTGTTTTGCTCGCCTGCTCCAGCTACAAGACTTTTCCTGTTGCGAGGGGGGGGGGTGCCAAGACTTTTGCTTGCACCTCACCTCCCCCGGACTACAAACTTTCATTCCACATTGAACTGTTCTGTTCCCTGGATTAGCTTCATTGCCTACCCCTGCATTGGACTTACTGTATTTCATTGATTGCTTCATTTTGCATTTGCTATTTTTCTGCCATTACTCATGCTTTGACAGTTCCCTATTGAAGGGACATTGGACATTGTTTATTGTTTAATTGTTTATTATTGCGTTATTGGCATTGGTGTGTGTGTGTTTAGGGTTAGGTTTTAGTTAGGAATATCTTTATAAGATAGTAATCCTTTTGCTCTTCCCAAAATTCCCTTTCCTGAGGAGTGATACGGCTACCAACCTGCAAGCCCCTATTCGACTCTAAATTGATTTTTGCTTTTTGATTGGAAAATGTGCGATATTGTCCCCAACATCGCCCATTTTCAGGGGGCGGGGATTGTTACTGCCCTGGCTAGTCCGAGCTTTGGGGATATTAGAAGATATCCTCTTGATATCATAATTCGGCTTCACTTCTCTATTCCCTTCCACATGCTTGCGAGGCCACCGGACAAGCACGTAAACAAGCTCGGCTGTTAATTGCCGTAATATTCCTGGATAATTCAGGCAGGCCAGAAAATAGCTGACTTACTACTTTAGGAGACCTCCAGGCAAGTACTCTAATTAGGTATGCATGCAACTTACAAAAGAGCCTCTGCCCTGCGCTGGCAGCTTGATGGGTAAACTATACAATACCCAAGTACTCTGCGTTTGCATACTGGCTACTCTATTGAGAACCGCTACAATAACTCAATCATTCAGATTCTGACCTTTCGGAGGCTTTGTCTCCAACTCCAAATCTATTGTTTTCCCCCAAGTATGGCATAGCCTGCAGTCACAATTCTCCTTATAAAAACCCTTGATTCCGAGATCTTCCTCAGAACGCTCCCGAGTTTTATCCCGCCTTGCTGCCGCTTTGCTTGGCGAGCCTCCCCTCAGCTCCACGTGCTGAGCTACATCGCACCCCAGCTTCGCTCTCTATTTTTCTGGGCTTCAGGACAGGTGAAGTATCACCCAAACCAAAAATCCCTCTAAAAATCCCTCTATACTACTCCAACCTTTATTTTCTTCAGTTAGCTTGTATGAGTGTGTTGCATACACTGTTTTGCTTGTGTTTAATAAAACATCATTTATTGCTTCAACTTCTGTGTGCTACTTGATTCAACCCCGTAGATATAGGGTTCAAGATCTCGCTACGTTACCCTGCCTCTCGTAACGCTAAGCAGTGCTCTGAGCTAATTTTCCCCACCTTTAGTTGAGCACATTTTGGTGTCCCTCCCGGGACCCCCAGTACGCAGGGTAACAGAGAGCCATTCAACAGTGGCATATGCTGCCTCAGAGTGTGGTGGACTGTCCTTCTTTGGAGGTTTTTAAATAGAGGCTGGATGGCCATCTGTTGGGAGTGCTTTGATGTGTGTTCCTGCATGGCAGGGGGTTGGAGTGGATGGCCCCTGTGGTCTCTTTCAACTGTATGATTCTATGAATTATTTTTAATGCTGTGTACAAGCAGGAGCCTAAAATGGGTGCCAGCTGAGGGAGTCAGAGGCTGGCCTCCTATTCAATCACCAGACAGACAGTGAATGAAAGGGAAGATGTTCTTAAAGAACTTTTCCCTCGCCACATCCCCTGACATACTAGGGAAAAATGTGCTGCAGGCTTTCCGAAATGGAGTCCATTTCCTATGCCCCATGACCCACAGAAGCCTGTCTGGAAATATCCCTTTCACCAAACAGGTCTCCTTCACCAAACAGGTGTCTGGGGGATCTCACTATCACTATATCTTCAATTTCTCTACCCCTACACCTCCCACCTACCTGCCAGTGACTATATCTTTAAACAGTCATACTCTGTTCCAGTTTCAGATGACCCCATTTGGAAACAGTGCAGTATAGCACCCCCGTCCCCTGAAGGAAAAATATTGGAAAGGGAGGGTAAAAGTCCAAAAAGGTCTGAAGGATGGGTAGGCCAAACAAGCAATGAAGCTAGAGTGGTGTCATCATTGTCATTAGCCTGTCTTTTTTATGATTTGGAACTCACTGTGGCTTATGAGAAATCCATTTTAAAAAAATCACACCATACAAAATTAAAGCATCAATAAGTTTAAAACCAGTTGAAAAATATTACTTTAAAAAAAGAGCAAGAAATACACAAGTAGCACACTACGCAAGGGCCTCTTCCCTTGAGCAGTCCGTCTTCAGAGGCCTGCCAAAGAAAACAAGAACAAACGTCTTCACCTGTGGATGGAAGGATAACAGTGAGGGAGGGAGTTAGCCTGGCAGCAGGCACTGAAAAGACCCTGTCCTGTGTTCCTACCAGCAGTACATACAGGGGTGAGACAAAGGAAATTATGCTCCCAAGAAGCACAACCAAGTTTTTATGGGAGATGATGAGGGTGGGGATGAGATCCACAGATTTCTCAGCTTTTTTGCATTTTGGTTCTGTGTGTCAAGATGTCAACCACTTTGCCTGTTACCCTGATTTCTGGGGGTCCCATGAGGGACACCTAAATGTGCTCACAACAATGAGGAGGGAATTAGCACAGAGCACACGTTTGCAATGCAAGAGGCAGAGTAACGTAGCGAGATCTTGAACCCTATGTCTACGGG
The DNA here is from genome assembly GCA_030412105.1 of Cyclura pinguis. NCBI lineage: Eukaryota > Metazoa > Chordata > Lepidosauria > Squamata > Iguanidae > Cyclura > Cyclura pinguis. The sequence continues at coordinate 233,995,857 of CM059601.1, read as the reverse complement.
GTCAGGCTGAGCCAATGATAAGGCAGATGTTGAAATAATAGTAATTGTTTTATTGAAACACAATCAAACACGTGTATGCAACACACTCACACAAGGAACTATAGAAATAAAGGTAGGAGTGGGATAGAGGGATTTTTAGAGGAGGTTTGGTATGGGAAATATACCTGTCCTGAAGCCTGGTTAAAAGCAAAAAAGCTGGGGAGCGTGGATTCTCAGCATGTGGGGCTGAGGGGAAGGCTCGCTGGACAAAATGACAGCAAGGCGGGATGGAAGCCAAGAGAGATCTGAGGAAGCGCTCAAAGTCAGCGGTTCTTATAGGGAAAATTGTGGCCGCAGGCTAGTCCGTATTTGGGGAAAACAATGAGTTTCGGGCTGGAGACAAAGCCTCCGAAAGGTCAGTACTTTAGATGATTGAGTTATAGCCAGATTGTCAATAGAGTAGCCAGTATGCAAACACGGAGTGCTTGAGAGTTGTATAGTCCGCTCATCAAGCTGCCTGCACGGGGCAGGGGATCTTTTTGTAAGTAGCGTGCATACACAATGTGGTACTTGCCTTGAGGTCTCCTGAAGCTGCATTCGGCAATGACTGGCCTGCCTGGATTGGGATTTGAATGGTTCGGCTATTGTCAGCTGCGCCTGTGTGCGTGCTTGTCCGGGGGCCTCGCAAGCACGTGGAGAGGAATGGGTACAGAAGGCCGAATTATTGATATCAAATGATATCTTAATATCCCACAAGCTCGGGCTAGAAACAGTGGTAACATTGCCCATCCCTGGTCTCATTCCCAGAGGCAAGCAAAGGCATTGCTTCCTGGCAGATGGGCTTCACTGTGAAGTTGGAAAATATACACCAGCCATGAGATTTACTGCATGGTACCCTTTACTCTTTATTCAATTTAATAAGTAGAACTCTGAGACTGATAATTTGGACAGAAGAAAGACTAGGGTTTTAAGCATGATTTCAGGAGGTTCCAATTGACTGATCTGAAGGTGTGGCCACCCCCTTATCTGTCTTAATTGAGATTTTTCATGGGAAAGCCTGAAGGGCACCTTTCCTTTCCGTAGCCAAGCCTTATCTTGCCTTGTCTCATCTTGTCTTACTGTTCCTCACAAAACAACCTTTTATGAGGCAAGCTGCTAAAGAATACCTAAAATGGTGGTAGAGCCTTTGCTCTCCTGTTGACCATTGTGCGTTGATTCTAATATTTACCCAAGCTCCTGGCGAAAACAACAAAAGATCTTGGGTACTGTTCATGAAACTAACACAGTCAGAGGATGAGCACAGGAACAAGAATTTTGATACAGCACGAAACAAAAATGTGCAGCCCTATTCCTTTGAAAAATAACCTCATATATATTTCACATAGACACATGAAATAATGTAGTACAATTTGATACTCATATTTCTGTTGCAGTACTGAGAACATCTCCAAGGCAAAAGGTGTGTTAATGATATGTCTGTATAATATACCATTTTTTTTTAAAAAAGAAAACCTTCACTTTTCCACCCACACACCTGCAAATGCAGGTACAGCATTTATATATATGTGAGAAACTGCACAATTCTTACACAGAGCCAAATGAGAAGTGGCACTAAGGAGAACTAAAATATGCACAGAAGCTTAGACATTCATTAAATGTGCAGATATGTTAATATTCAAAGGTTGTGTGCCATTACTACTTCACTCATTAAGCAGAGAAGTACATAGATTAAAGAAATAATTTTAATAGAGAGGGAGATTGTGGCTATGTTCTATCATTTCAGTTTGTGCAGTTTTAGCTTCCAATTCCAAATCACAGATCGTAGCTTGCTGCTGAAACTGCCCAGCACCTATACATAGGTGAATCAATCTGTTTCTAACCTATGTCAGTTTTGCATGAGTTTGGTTCTTCTTCTACCATTGCATCCATACAGAATAACCTTTTGATGCTATTCTTTACGGTGTCAGATGTTTTACAAAAGGATGCTGCAGAAATGAGGTTAGAGCAGTAGAATTGCTTGCTGGAAGCAATTTGTTTCATTCTCTGCAGGTGAAGTCACTCCGATTCACTTTACCTTGGATTCCATTACTGGGATAGGTCCCTTTGATATAATCTTGAAAACCACTGTTCCAGTTGTTGTTGGGGGCAGGTAAGAAAGCAGAATGCCTTAAGGGTAATTACCTGTCCACCTGATACTTTGCCTATTCATGGTTAATTAAAGCAACCAACAAGGTCCAGGGAGATCATTAATGCTTTTGGGGGATTGTTTGCAACAGGGATTGTTCCCCATTTCTTAAAAGAAGCCATAGTAAAACCTTTATTAAAGAATTCTTTTCTTAACTTAGTGAATGTGGTTAATTATAGGACAGTCACAAATGTATCATTCTCGGCCAAGGTGACTGAGAAGGTGGTGGTGTATCATCATCTCCGGAAACCTCTAAATTATACTGATTATTTGTATCTGATTTAAAGCAATCTTTTGGACAGAATATGGGATTGAAAAAACTCATTCACATTATGGATGGCTTATGCAGGAAACTGGATGAGAAGAAGCTTCTTGTTTTTCTGGTCCTTTTGGCATTTTCCAATATCATTCCACCATGGTATTCTTCTAGACCACCTGCTGGATATTGATAGCACTGTTTTGCAGAGATTCTGGTCCTTTCTGCTAAGGTCTGGAAGGTATGTTCAGAGATTACTGCTCAGCAGTGAACAGAAGAGTTCAGTTTGGAGGTTAATCCTCACGATGCCTTGACTCATAGTGTTTCATCGCTCACAGTGGCCATGGTAGGTGGGGGATTCCTGGAGCTGTAGTACAAAAAAGTAACATTTCCACACTCTATAAAGATATGAAGCTGCCTTTCAGTGAATCAGGCTTCTATTTTCCCTACGACAATCCTGTTTGTTCTAACAGCCAGCAGCTCCCCAAAGTCCCCCAGATTATGTTTATCCATTCGGCCCCCTGCAGTCCTTTTGACTAGAGATATCTAGGATTGACGTTGGGTTCTTTGGTAGGAAAATATGTATTCTACCATTCCTTTGAATAGTCCACATAAAGAAGGATCTCTGTGGAACAGTCCCATTAAACTGGGGGTGGGCAACTATGGAAGGCTAAGGGGCCACATTAGCCCCCTTGGAGGGCTGTACATGCTCCCTGCCAAATAAATAAACAAACCAAATAATTGCTTCCAGAGGGCATGGGGGCATTTTCACCATGTTAAGGCTTTCAAAAAAGGCCTCTTCTGGGTCTAAATTAACCTAGAGGGCCCACATAATGTGGTAGAAATTCATTCCATGGTCCTCACTGAACATTTGTAGCATTTCAAGGCAAAAACCAAAACAAAACTTACAAAAAATTATTTTGTCCTTGGGGGACCCAGAGGGCATGCTGGAAATGCCCTTTGCCACCCCTAGCAAGCATTTGGGGACATTCTGGAGCAAAAAAAGTTTTAAAAAAATGACCTCAAGGGAACCCTGAGAGCCACAAAAATGGGGGCTACCGGCAGCCTGTGGGCTGCACTTTGCCCACCCCTGCATCAAACAATAGCACAAAGAGAACTAAAGGCATACCTCACTGAATGAAGCCTCTGCCAGTGAAACTCCTTTTTACAGTTCCTTTTTATGCTCTCCAACCCTTCCATTTCCTTTTCCTCCTTATGCTCTGTCTGGCTGGAAGGTAGATTGTGGTTTGGGTTTTTTTTTAAAGATCTTGAAGGAGGGCCGTGAAACACAGACCTTCATTGTCAGGTTGCAAAAGCGTATTTGCAGTCAGCTGTGCAATACATAAAGCTTGAGCTGGCCAAGAGCAGAATTCGGCTCTAGTTGGTTCTACCACAACTGTGCTTGCCTGCCTCTGCCTATGACAGAAAATGTAAGAATTCTGGCTCCATAATCCCTTACTAAGCATGCATGAACAGCAAAACAGATGGAAAACGGCAGAACAGATAAGCCTGCCTCAGCAACTACCTCCAACATGTTAAAAACAAAACAATACAAAACCACAGAATTCTGTAAGTTTGCCCACCCGAAATTGAAATCATTCCTGGATACATTTTGGTAGAAGCCTTCAAGTGATTTCTGGAAGGTCCAAAATGTCTTTTTTTTTTTAATTTACGCAAGGTTTACCTCACCCGGATGTTTCCTTTCATATGTACATATTGTTAGTTTTGAACAAGACGTTTCCTGAAGCATGTGGAACTGCTTTCCTCTTTTTTTTTTTTTTAGTGTAGCAACCTATCTTCATTTCCCACTCCAGTACAAATTTTCTGTTGAAAAAGTAATGCCCAGGAACATATCTTCTTTGTTAACTTAAGTATACCTTTATTTGTCTGCATTAAGTTCTCATTAAACAGAATGAACCAATTATTTCTAAATTACCTCTGCAAAAAAGGATGGAAATGATCTTAATATTTGCTTGTTATTACCTATCCATTCAGTTTGTTGGGTTCAATTGGAAGCTATCATGACACCTTCAACAAAAAAACATCAGATCATTTAAATAACCTACCACAATCTGCAGTAAGCTGATAACTGTAAAGGATATAATAACTAACAGAGTAGGCTGTGAGTATAATAAAAGTTCTTTTCCTTTTGTCTTCAGTAGTTCTGTATTATTACCACTCAGCCTTGAGGAGAGCCAGGTTTACAATTATGATCAGGAACATTGTTGTCTATCTCTGGTGCCTGTGAAAAGGAAGGCAGATAGAGAAGGTAAGAGAAAATGAAGAGACTCAGCCAAAAATTTCTCTGATTTAATTGAAAGCAACCTAAACAGCCTCTCTTTGCTTACACTCCTGCTACGCTGGAGCCATTTTGGCTACAATTTAATTTCTGAAAAGGCTGTCTGAGAGCTGAAGCACAAGTTATTTGCAATTCAGATTTCATCTATTCATTCTTGTTTTCTTTGAATGGGAAATATGGTAGAAAGTCTGTCCTGCCCATTCAACACTGGCTATCCTTTTCTAGCAGCTGTCTCCCCACCCCCCACCTCGAGTTATTGAGGAAACTGAGTTAAACATAGAATAGCTTTCCTTTCCTTTCTCTTGAAGCCTCAGCAGATTTCTTTTCATAGATGCAGTCACACAGAAATATATGTCTGTATGTGCAACAGAACACAGAATCTTGAATTCCTAGCAATCTGCCTCACCAAAAGAGTTGCCTTTTCTTAAGAAGTCAAATCCACAAACTATTGGGCTTTGCAAGCCCACACCTGCAAAACATTGCAAGCTTTTCACAAATCTCCAAAGTGTCTCCAAATTTCAATATACCAAAGACAAGTTTAAATCACATTTTTTTCCCAATGACATCTTGAAAAATCTGTAGGGGAAGAAAAGGTCTTATCTGTATGTGAAAGAAAACTAGGGCAAAGCATCCAAAACAATTTTAAAATCTCAGTTGAGGTGTGCAGTAACTCAGCAGTTTTCTGACAGTCATTTGGAAGATGACAGAAATCTCAGCAATGCAAGATATATAAATAAATCATGATTTCAGACGTATTTCAGGTGTTTTGTTCATCCAGCATACAATCTACCTAGAAAGTCCAGTAGAGTGAGTGGATGGAGTATCTGAGTTGCCATCCAGGAGTGTGTGATGTACAGAAGACATGACGGAGAAGATATTTACTTGGCCACTCAGCCTCCTTCTCCTAAAATCAGATGTCAGAAAGGTTGCTTTCTTGGACTAGACATCCTAACATACCCTTGCCAGTGTTATAATGCAGAAAGTAACATTAATATCCATGAGGGCTTTTTTTCCCCTTGTCCAGTATAAATTTTCTTGGAAGAAAGGGTGCCACTTCCAAAATGTTCCCTTTGCAGAGATTGCAACAATTGCACAGCCAAATTGATTTAGAAACTAGGTAAGTTGTTTTTCATTTGCAATGATGAGTAACTGTGCATTTGTAAGGCAGTTCAGCTTGGACCAGAGAAGACTGAGGCCATTTCTGCACTACATTGTTATAGTGTTATTATTCTACTTTCAACATCTTGTGGAATTCTGGGATTTGTAGTTTACTGAGGCCAAGGAGCTCTCTGGCTGAGAATTCTAATGGTCCCTCCCTAAACTGAAAACCCCAGGATTACATGGGATGTTGAAAGTGGTATAATAGCACTATAACAGTGTAGTGTGGAAATGGCCAATGAGGAGACTACACCTAGCATAACTCCATATGGTCAGTGGAGAAGGACAGTCTAGTAAGAGAGGAGAGTCCAGAGTCTGTATTTTTTTTCTAGCCCTAAGCATATGGGGAGCTGTGGATCTGCAGAACTCCTTGAGATTTTTTTTTTTTTTGCTAGTATTGAAAAATATTGGAAATTTTTGCTACTTTTGAAATTCTTTTCTCTTGCTTGCTACCTTTGAAATTACTTGTCTCTTCCCTGGAGCAGACACTTCAAAAGCGACCTTCAAGACTTATGTAAGACATTTGGTGGCAAATGGCATGCTTGCTGCTGTGCCACAGACTTTGCCTGCTGTGTCTTCTACGTGATAAGTTTCTCCACCAGCCTTGAGCATCTACAGTGCTGGTGGAAGCGCCATGACACCCACAGCTCAGCTTTGTCATAACAGCTGCATCAAAATTTATATGGCTTTGACTTCAGGTTGTGGCAGGTATCCACTGAAAGAGCCCTTCCCAATCTAAGTGGGGGCCTTAGCTGTATCTGATGAAATGAGGAAGTAGAAGGCTGAGAATATGATGCAAAGATTAAATGATACACAGCAAAGTTTACTGGAGACAGAATAAAGGTTTATCAGCCTGCCCTCCTGTATATAAGATGCAGGGAGGAACAAAGCCTTGGCAATATTTTTAAGCACTACAAAGGTGGTTCTTATGTCAGCCAGCCAGGGAATACCAGCACAGATATCTCAGCCCCAACCACGCATATTCAAAAGAATATCTGATGTGTGCATATTTAGGGCTTTATCACACAAGGCAGTTAAATCACAATTACAGCAAGATAACAGCATCTTTGGGTGGGACTTATCACATTACCTCCTGCTTTTCTTTTGCTGTTCTCCTAGCGGGAGACCACTTGGAAAGCATTTTTTTTATTTCTTTCATCTCTTTCATTAACAGATTAATCCATTAATAACCTCTTTTGTAAAAGAAATGCTTCCTTAATGGTCTTCCACTGGGAAAACAACAGAAGAGGAATGAGATCATGTGATAAGTCCCTGCCAAAGACACTATTATCTTGCTGTAACTCAGATTTACCTGGCTCGTGTGACAAAGCCCTCAGACCCCATCTTACAGAGGACATATGAATAAAATGATTAGGGATTAATTAATTAGCAGTAATTTCCCGAACTATCAAAAGATGGTAAGTATGCATATCTGAAATTTTTGAATGATATATACAGAGCAGAAACATAGCTATCCTACCAGAAAAGTAGTTATTATAGCTGGGGGGTATGTTTGTATTGAAATACATTCCTGCAATATTATGCCTATAACTTTGTATTTTACATTTTGTGTACTGTTTTATATCACAAATTTTTTTTAGAAGTAAAGGAATGCTATAACTCTAGTTAAGAAGTTGTCTCTGATACTTATAAAACTATGTGTCTGTTTCTGGCCTCTGTCTAGGAGTGGCACTTGGTCTGGGAAGAGACAGGTAGCCCAGTTAACTGCTCAGTCTGGAGCTGAAAAACGAGGAAGGGCATGTTCCCAAGAAAACGCTGTCTAAAGCATAATTTGTCATAAGATGTTTCAGAAATCAACACATGGCAAAGTAACTTTTTGAGTTACAGCTTTCACAGTTCCTCAGGCAGCATGATATGGGGATTCTGGGATCTCTAGTCCATAAAAATAACTTTCCTCAGTTCTGTGTGTTCATTCATGAGACGTTTGCTTGCAAGCTGGTTGGGGCTGATGCAGCATAACTTGAGTTACAGGGTCAAGCTGTAAATTAGGTCTTACTAGTCTGCATGCCAAGAGATGCTCAGCTGGAACACTAAAGCAGAACATTGTATACAAACACCACTACAGGCTGGAATAACATTATGTGTATGTACGTGCCTTCAGGTCACCTGTCGACTTATGGTGACCTCGTGAATTTCATAGGGCTTTCTAATAGCACTCACAAAATGATGTGAACTTTTTCATATGTTGCTCAATAAAACACCTTGTGCACAATAATAAATTGGTAATTTCAAGTTGGTTGGTTTTATGGCAAACTGTTCTGAACTCATGAAAAAAACAAGAGTTTATGGGCAGGACGCTTCTACTCTAAATATTTGCTGGAATGAAACCTATTACAAAGGGTAGTAAAAAAAAGAAATTGGTTGGAATAAAACTTAGCCATGATGTAAACAGAATTTGGTTTTGTACCAAGAATGCCAAAGTCTCTAAGCAGTTAAATAGTAAATACTGCCACCTAGTGTTTATTGTGAGCAGCAGGTAGGGATGCTGTTTACCTGTTACTGGAGTACACTGTACCTCTCCTCAAGTTAATTCTGTTGTATACAGAATAAGTATCAAATGCACAAGTGTGAATATTTGAAAGAAAGCACATGGTACAACCTAGAAATTAATTGCTTTGGATTTAAGGAACTTTTCCAGCAATGAAACTCTATAAACTGCCTTAAATCAGAAAATGATTTTACTGCCAAACTACAGAACAAAGTGTGAAACAATGTTCCACTGGATGATTTGCATAATTTGGTTTAGTCAACTGTGCATCAGCCTATTGTATAAGAAGTGTGTTTAGCAAGGTTCAGGACACAGTTTTCCTTGATTCGTGGAAACATATTATTAAAAAAGGTTCTTTTTGAGATTTTTAAATACTGAAAAGACACCAGAACGGTTGTATGAAAAATTCAAGCTATGATACTCACAGGATCAGTCTATGGCAGGAGACCCATGTGACTGTGTCTTGACAGAAAGTGGTGCAGAACTGCAATTTCGTAGACGAACTTTTACTGCTTTTTAAAAATTATGTTACATTATTCATTTACATTTATATCTCGTGGCTCTCCTCCCCACTTGATCCTCACAACATCCCTGTGAGGTAGCTCAGATGGAGAAGGAAAGCAATTGGCTAAAGGTCAGGCAGGAAGTTTCACAGCATAGTGGGGAATGAAGATGGGTCTCCCAGCTTTCAATCTAATACCATTCTCACAGTTCTCAGTTATAGCCACCTTTTCTCTAAGGAGCTCAAACCAGAGTACATGGTTCCTTCTCACACTTTATCTTCACAACAATGCCGTGAGGTAACTTGAGAGAGAGAGAGAGAGAGAGAGAGAAGCCATTTCCGCACTAGACTGTTATAGCACTATTATTCCACTTTCAACATCCTATGGAATCCTGGGGTTTATAGTTTTGGATTCCATAGGATGTTGAAAGTGGAATAATAGCACTATAACAGTCTAGTGTGGAAATGGCCAGAGACAGAGGCAGAGACAGTCCATCAGCAATGATCTTCCTGTCTGATGAGCAAGACTTTGTGAACTGAAGTCTTCCCAGCACTAATCCAAATTCATAATATCTAAATTCAGTTAACATTTAAAGTTCAAAATGTGATCAAATTAAGATTAAATTTCAACATTTCAATCTCAAAATTCACAAATACATGGATATATGTCTTTTGCTGATTTACTCACACTAACTGGAGCGAAAGAGTAGCATTAATTCTGTATGCCTCCATCTGGGCCTTTAGATTTGCGTGTCTGTGTGTTTTACGACAGTAAATTGCTTTAGCACTGAAGACATTTTCAAATGTGATTCATGTACAGCACAACCATCTGCATTTTAAATGAAATTAAACCAAATTATCTCACTTGGCAAGGTTAGCCCCTTGTATGGTAGATTGTGGCAGACCTTTTAAATAATTCAGAAATTCCACTGCTCAGAATCTAGTTTCTTCTGGTGGCTCCTCTATTATTATTATTGTTGTTGTTGTTGTTATTATCATCATCATCATCATCATCATTATCATTATTATTATAAAAATAACTATGTATATATTCAGTTAACACAGAAAGAGAACCTTTCAGTTGAGATCCTGCAGCAGACAGGGAACCACAGTGTCATGGCTCTGCTCCTTTTCCTGATCTGATATCTGAAACCAACCTTAAAATTTCAGCCAGTTACACTGTAACACTGATGAGTGGGATACTGAAGGATGCCATGTCTGAGCCTGGGTTCAAAGAGCAGAGGCAGGGGCAACTGCAAGATCCTGTGGCAACATCTCAGCACACTGCAGCTCACTGGTGGAAAGAGGCTGGAACCATTATTCTTCACCTCCCTGTTCATCAGTGCCACAGATCTCCATCTCCTGGTGCAGCTGGCTGGATTTTAAGATGGATTTCACAGCCATTTTTAATTGTGGCAGTGCACAATGATCATAAACGTGAATAGGAAACAGTTACAAGTTCTGTGTCTAACTTGTGACATTGTAACTAACTAAAGGCCAGCTGTTATCGGCTTTCTGTATTTATTCAGGCTCAAGACACTGAGTGCTTGAGGACCATACTGGTAACAAATGCATGAATCAGGCCAGAAATGGTCACTTCTAGTCTCTGTGTCACTGGCATCATCTGTACAATCTCTCTCTCTTTTTTTCTTTTCTGTTTTCCTTAAAAAATGATCCTTTATGTGTTCTCTTGTGCTGTTTCCCCTGAACAGTCTCATGATGATATTGCCTCCTGCAATGTCACTAAAAGGTGCAAGAAACCTTTTAAAGTCAAAATGTGGGTCTCAAGCCACAAGAAGTATGGGATGATAATAAATCAAATCAAATCAAATCAACGAATATACAAATTTGGGTGTTGAAAAGCCCTCTGAAGTATGGAGGGAGGAAAATGTGTCTCCTGTACTGCTTTGTTTCCTCAACTTGAAAAACATTCAGTTTTTCATCCCCCACCTAGACAAGAAAGAAAGAAACACCCCCACCTAGACAAGAAAGATTTTAGTAACTGCCCATATTATGAAGTGGCTCCGCCATCAGACCGGAAGTGCCGACTTATTTACCTTTTTTTTTAAAAAATTGACTTTTTAGGATCCATGTGGTTGTTGTAGTATATTATAGTTCTATATTGGATGCATTTGAATGTAATTGTTTGCATGGACTTTTTACCTCCAGAATATGCTCTGGGGTTTAAGTGTACATTTTGTTTTTATTGATATGAAGAACATTCAAACCAATGAAAAGTCCCAGATGTTCTTCCTATTTTTTTCTGATTTTACATTGGATTAAAATAATACTGATATGGGGAGATGGGATAAGAAAAACATGTATGGGTCTCAGAATAAGATCAGAAAGAACAGGAAGGAAATCTGGGACTTGCTGGTCTTTTAAATCAGTCTGGATGTACCTTCTAAACATCTCCCACAATTGCTTGCATGTTCACTGACTGTTTTTTTTCTTTTTGTTGTTGTGTGCCTTCAAGTAGTTTCCAACTTATGGCAACCCTAAGGTGAACCTGTCACAGGGTTTTCTGAGGGCTAAGAGTGTATGACATGCCCAAGGTCACTCTGCATGCTTAACATTTGTAAGCAAACAGGTTTTTGGAAGATACCAGTGGCATGAAGGTGGTTGTTGAAAGGAGAGTAGCAGGATAGGGAATTATTAAAACTCTTATTCCCACATGCAGCAGTCTCAGTTCAAACGAATAACGCTGTGCTTACTTTTAAGTTTAAAAAAAACTTGCAGAACTGCATGTCAGAGGGATGGTGGATGATGGGAGCTACACAAAAACCCTGGTAGCACTTCCCTCCAGCACTGACCTCTGGCAAAAAGACAGTTCACCAGAGTCAAGTGTTTAAAGATCACCATACAGCAGAATTTATTCACGCAGCTTGAAGCGTCCCAGCAGAGTGTTTAACATTAGCAGCAAAGCCCTGAAGCCAGGAAAAATACTCCCATGCAAATGTTATCTTCCAACAGGAGGCTTTACTCTTGAGTTACAATGCATACAGTATATACAATTCTCCAACAGAGCATTCAACAGCATGCAACACATAGCCACAGGCCGCTCTCCAGACAACAAGAGGGCAGAGACAGAGGGCTAGAACACACCCCCTTATATACAGCCATTGCTGATGCAACTCTAGCAGCTCTTGCTAGACGTATGATGCAACCTTCCTGCCCTGGTTACATAACCCAACTACTCATGCAGGTGTTACATGGGATTGCATCATCCACTGTCTTCCCAGGTGCAAAACTTAAATGTACATCAAGTATATTTTATTTGGACTTAGGTTCTGTCCAACCTTTCCTCACACTGTACACTACTTATTTAATGTGGCATGTAATTTGTGCTTCTAGACAATGGCAATTGGGAGGTGAATCTGCTGTGCATTTTAATCCAGACTAAGCTAAATATTCTCTTAGCATTTAAAATTCAGACTAAAATCTGGAGTGGATTTACCACCCCACTGACATCAGAGTTCCTAGCTACTATTAGGGATTTTACTTTCAGCCAACGAGAGCAGGATAGTACCATCCTTCTCAGTCTGATAAGTTTTATTCATGGGTGAATGATGAAGAAGAGCCATTTTTGCAATCCAGCATTAATTCTGCCTGTTGGCACTGATTGATCACATACTACAACATGTGAATAATGAATTAGAAATAGCTTGTTCAAGCAGACTATGAACAGCCTTCAGACTGAAAAATATCCATGCACATGCTGTCTTGAAGAGAGTGGATAGAGAGACAAGCTGTGGGATTGGCCAGCAAAATAATTCATGATGGCAAAAGGAGAGGTAAATTGTTTGCTTGGAGTATCTCCAATGAATAATTCACTAACCTCTACACATACCTGATAATATTACCCTGCTTGTTTTCTGATTATACAGTTCAATCAGTTTTCTTGTTCTTTGCCTTTCCAGCCTCTGACTTCACTGAACTTATTTCAGATGTTCTTCCTCTTCTGAATGTTGTCAGTACCCCTGTGTTTTCTGAGGCTTTCTGTGTCACAGAAAGAAACCAGAGGATTCTCTGTGCACTGCCTATTACTTGAATTATAGCCTGTGACATGACAAATTCAGATTACACAGATTGCACCACAACAAAGAAGAGGACCTTTTCATTTATCCAACAAAGGGATAGCAAAAGGCCTATTTTATGCTAATCAAAGTAACAAAACAACTGTTACTGTTCCACTTTTAAAAGTAGACCTTAGTATCAGCAGATGCATATTGAACAAGGATTAGATAAGCTAACACAAATGCAAATATTTGATGAGTCAGAGTTTATTACTTACAAAGAGATTTCTACTTTGATGGGAAATCCCATTCTGCACAAATCAATGGCTGGCATCCTCTTGGTGAATTACAGTGGCATAGGTTGGACTTATACAAGTCAGACTTACACCAATGTAACTCATAGGATGGAATTCTGTTCTGATCACACGGTGACCAAAATCCTCCACTCCCTCCCTCGCAACACAAACCTCATAAGCAGTGCACATAAACAGTGTAACATTGCCATTTTCCTGTTGCTGAAAATCAGTTTTCTTGCAGCTGGATATGCTGCATGGAAATAATTTGCAGGAACCTTCCAAGAACTACTAGAAACCTCCACAGATGCCTAGGGTAGTATGATCAGGGAATAACTGAGTGGATCCCTGCTCATCTTTGTACTCTCCGACAACACAAAAATGGCATGTTGTGTGGGGGCCTGTGCTACTTACAAGGTGAGATGTTTGGCAGGGGAAGCATCAAGAAACATAGCTGTAGAGATTCAGTGTTGTTTCTCAATGCAGAATCTCAGCTTTTGTGTTTTCTTCCGATCAGGCTGAGGGACCAGCAACTTTCCAGATGTTTTAGACTACAAGTCCTCCCAGGAGGTTTAACTGCTGGTCATGCTGGATGATTGGACGGAATGTCCAATGACATCTAGATGGCTACAAGTTCCCTCACTCATGCTGTAGACAAAGAACAGATAAGATTAGATTATTGCCATAACAAAACAAGTTTATTACTGGCACAAGACCATGCTCTTCAGTCATAATAATAACAAGTTTGCATGGCCTTGGTAATTCATGGGCAAAACTAAACTTAGACAAATATGTGAAGAATTGTGGCTGTAAGCTAAGCACTGAATACTTTAATAACTGGCAGAGCAAGTCCCTGACCATATTACTTTAGAGGCCATCTTCTTTGCTTTTGTGGTCAGTGCAACCTCCATTACCAGATATTCTACAAAGAGTTAAGGCATACCCAGATTGATTCTTGGAAACATCTGAAACTACACAATGGTCCTTAGCCAATAATAATGATTATGCAAGTTATAGTGCTCCCTTTGCCATGCCGTACCTGCACTGCTATTAACAGCCTCAAAGCAGTTGTCAGCTTTTAAAATATAAATGATGGGAAGCTTTTTCATAATTATGACTGGTAACTTCTTTCCTGGAAAGACTTTTATGCCATTAACAGTCATAATAGTTGTGGGCAACTGCAGCAGACTGGGAACCAGTGATGTCCTCCTGAGATGAATCGGGGAGCACATAATCAGCCGTAAATGAGGAAAAGAAAACAGAAAAGTGTACATCTGGGAAGGGTGGTGTGTAGGGAGAGTATTCTTTGATTTTTTTAATTTTATTTAAGGTATTTATATTTCACTTCTCTTCTTACCAGTGCCCCTAAGGCAATACACAATGGATAAAAAAATTAAAATAATACATAGATAAAACCTATTAAAACAAACTAGAATACTCTGTAAAATAATTTAAAACCAGTTAAAACATTCAGAACAGTTACAGGAGCAAAGGCCATTAGGAACAACATGAATTTAATTGCACTCCAGAAACATAGAAGTGATGGAACCAGTTTAACCTCCTTTGGCAGGAAGTGCCTTGGTCAGTATGCTTCTACGAAAGCAACATACAGAAATATGCAGAGAGAAGGCCCTGTCATGTGTACTACATCAACCTGGCCTCATAAGATACTATGACATGGATCAGGGCCTCTGCTGAGGATCTCACATTTCGTGCAAGCTTATAAGGGAGGAAGCGGCTTTTGAGATGTCCTGCACCTTGTAAAGGATCCTGCAACCTGCTTAAGTAAGGTGCATTATTATTCCTGAAGGTTTCCAGGATGGGCAATTTGCCCCCGTATTTGAGCAGTGCAGGGGTCAAAGGGTTGGGGCCTCAGGAGATCACAGGGCCACATTTTGCCCACACGTGAGCTGCAAGACAAGACAGTCAACAGGTTCATCTTTTCCCATCTGCAGCTTCATGCTGGAAAAATGGAAAACATGTAAAGCTGAAGACTGCACATAATGAAATGCATTGTCTAATGGTGAAGAGAAAGGGAAGAGAAAATGGCTGTAGGCTAGAGTTATGCCTTGAGAGAGTGGTATGGAAAAAAACAAACAAACAGGAAGCCTGCAAACATGCTAACTAGGAATTAGCAAGCAGATATGCAAAAGTTTCTAACTCTAGTACAGTAGTTAGAATCAAAGGTCGCAAATTGGTAACAAAAGTAACCTGATATACTTAATATGAAGTTTATATACAACAAAGTTCAAATAAGACTTTGGCCATTTCTGCACAGGGCGAGGGAATTGTCCCGTGCCGGTACTTACTGGACTTCTTGGCTCCACACTTGGGTCCAGGCTGGTCCGGAGCAGTGCGCGGCCGCCGCTCCGCACTGCTCCGGGGATGAAAATGGCAGCTTCCAGTTGGTCGAGGCTCTCCACCAACCACTGAAGCTCACCAGCCTAAAGCCCGCCCCCGGCAGATCGCAGGCTTACACTGGTGCGAGCCTGCAAATCTGCACTGGAGTGTGAGAATGGAGTGGCGCGCTCTGTGCTTTTGAAAGACCTGTTTCAAGCAGTCTTTCAAAAGCATGCTGTATGACCACTTTGGGTCATTCGGGAGCGGGCTGAGGTGTGGAACTACAGTAAGTAGGTCCGACCCAGTCTGCTCCCAGGTGTAGACGTCCTCCCTGGAGGACACTCTGCACCATTTCTTTAAGCCCATGTGGAAATGGCCTTTATTATCAGCTATACATCTTTTACTTTATTTTATTTCTATCCCATCTTTCTCCCAAAGCATACTTAACAGTGATGTGTTAATGTGGAGCATTATGGAAATATGTCCTATAATGCAACTCAAAGTTGGAAGCAATCCCAATTGAATTCAATGGAACTTACTCTCAGGTAAGAATTATAGGATTGTAGGCCCTTTTTGCATGGCATTTGCCATGCGAAAGGGCCCCTCGAGCGTTGTGTGATTGTGAGGAGCAATCTGCATGACGCATTCACAATTGCATGACGCTCCATGGTAGGGCAGGTGCTGCTTGTGCACTTTTTCATTTTCGGCTTTCAGCTGAAAATGGTGCACAATTGCGCATTGCTCAAGGGCCCCATGCACACTTGCTGTGCGTGCGGAGCCTCCGGAGCTGCGGTGGTCCTGCTTCCTGCCCCAGCACAGCCTGGGAAACTCCCAGGCTGCGCTGCGGAAGGAAGAGGCGGGGCTCTCGCGCTACCTGCTCAGGAGCAGGCAGCTCGTTCAGAGCTGAAGCAGCGGGGACGCGAGAGCCTCTCGCTGGAGGCTGCTCACGCAATCCCTGCAACCCAGCGCCGAAAAAAGGTAAGGTGGGGAAAGGGCTGTAGTCTTAGGCTCTTTCTGCATGATGACGGCATCCTGGCATGGGGATGCTAGAGGAGCGGGACTGCAACAACACTTCTGCATGATGTTGTCGTGGTCCCACCCTTCTCGCATCGCCAGCCAGTGCAATTACAGGCTATGAATGACCCTGGATTGCACAAGCCTTCCATTGCAGCCAGCTGTGCAGAAGCGCAATCTACGTGCACCCTTCCCTGCTGCAGCATAGAAAGAAGGCTGGCTGCAAGTCTGGAAGGATGGAGCATGTCCCTTGTGCTCTCTTCTGCAGGCAGCCAGTCGTGTGGAGAGGAGCACTGGAGACATGCTCACATCCTGGCAGAGGGGCTGCTGGGATTGTGATGGGACAACATGGGAGAGTGTCGTCGTGCAGAAAAGGCCTTAGTGTGATATTCCTTGACTGGCCATAGGTTAGGCTGGGTTTCTGTGCAAATTCCAGTCTCTTGCTCTCTCTTTCTCTCCCTGTGATCTTTGTCTTTATGTTTTTGTTTCTGTGTGTACAATCTTGATTTCTATTTCTCTTAACCTTGTATTGCCTTTAAGTAAAACAATTGAAACAAGTAGAAAAAGTAGCTAATGCTGAAAATGAATAGTATGATATGTTTTCATGAATTATAAATAATAAACTGTTAAACAAGACATTTTCTGCTACTGAAACCACACATACAGAGCCAAACTCACACTTCAGATTCAGAACTAGGCTTATCCAGAGTTTCATTTGGAAACTAATATCCTGGGCATCATTTAAATTCCTGTGTTCTTTGGATTTCAGTTTTAGTTTGATTGGCTCTTCAAAAACTTTCAGATGTAGATGAAAGTCAATGGTCTTGATCTTTAGATTTATGTGCAGTCTGTCATGTGGCATTGCTGTGTCAGTATATTACGCTTGGGATAGGCAAATATTAAACAGTGCTATAACAGGTAACGTTAATGGGAGAATTCATTAATGTTAATACTAAGCAAAAAAAGTGCTTGGCTACAGCTAGGCAATAATAGGATAATTGAAAATTCATAACCCCGGGCAGTATTTTAGAATGAATGTCAATACTTATACAATTATCTGAATCGATCTGGGTGCTTTCATTAAAAGATGTGGTATAACAGAAGTATTTCTTTAATGTCAGCTTCTGTTATCCTTATCTACATTTTATAGCTGTTAACTGTGGCTGTGATCTACAAACCAACCTTGATAGGTTGTTATCTTCCTTTACCTTCTGATGCAAACTCTTCCTGTACTTTCAAACTGATGTGATCTAAACTTATGCTTACCACTTCAATTGGAATTAATGGCATAAAAATAGATTTATTTTTGTCTACACAGTGTGTCTTGTTAATTCTTCATTAGCAATTCCTTTTTGCATTTTAAATACTCTAACATTATGTTCAATAGGAGTTTTCATTCTGGAAGAGAATAATTTTTTTTCTCTCCTCTTGTAACAAATGATTTCTGGAATAGCTCTACAGCTCTGCAAGAGAATATTGTATCCCAAAGCAAAACCTACTGTAATGAAGTGATAGGAACAAATTCAAAATGTAGTTGAGAGCTAAAAACTGATGCATATAAATTGATTAGCTTTTAAACCTCAGATCTGTAACAGCGAGGATATGGAAGCATAGCAACTTGTATTTGATGTTAAGCCATGTGCATTTTTTAACATAAGTGTGGCCTATACATCATTTATACAGAAGGCTGTGTTGAGAACTTGCTGGCTTCCACTCCTACTAATTTTTTCCAGGCTTTTCAGAGAGGGCCAATTCAAATACAATGGCTTCAGCGTGCAGCATGGCCAAAAAGTCTTGCCAGCAGTGGCATTGCGACTGGCTAAGCATGGTTATACAGTCAGCCCATGCTCTAGTCTCTGCACCCATCCAGCATTAGCATCAGCTGTCTGTGGCCAGGGCATTATCCATGTTGATATGCAGATGCTACATATTGAAAGAGACAGTTGAAACTTTCGTCAGGTCTTTTGCTGGAAGATCAAAGAAGGAGGTGGTTCCTCTGTGGGTTCTTTGATTTATTGACAATTTATTTGTAATGGGTTCTAGACAAGGAGGGCATACCATCCAGACATTGAAACATGCTATCTTTCTATAGTATCTTCCATTCTTCCTTGTACTTTCTCTCTACCTTTCCTTTCTAAGCCTCTCAGAAATTCTAATCCTGGAGATATGCAGCAGACATCCTGTAGGACAGGGATTGACAACTGTAGGAGATCAGAGGGTCAATTTGCTGGCCCTCTGAAGGCAGCAGAGTCTTTCCAAAATGCCAAAAAATAAAACTGTAGATGGCCACAAGTCCAGTTCTGGTTTGGAAAAATAGATATTTTAAAATTTGAAACCATGAAGGGGAGGTTCTGCAACCTATGTTACCCTGTTTACTGGGGGTCCCGTGAGGGACACCAAAATGTGCTCAACAATAGGTGGGGAAGATTAGCTCTGAGCACTGCTGTACCGATGCGAGAGGCAGGGTAACTTAGCAGGATCTTGAACCCTATGTCTACGGGGTCAGGCTGAGTCAAGGAGCACACAGAAGTTGAAATAATAAATGTGGTTTTGTTAAAAACACAATCAAACGGTGTATGCGGCACACTCACACAGGATAACTAAAGAAATAAAGGTTGGAGTAGTATAGAGGGGTTTTTAGAGGAGTTGTTGGTTTTGTGATACTTCACCTGTCCTGAAGCCCGGTTGGAAGCGGAGAAGCTGGGGAGCGTGGATCTCAGCACGTGGAGCTGAGGGGAAGGCTCGCTGGACAAAGCGACAGCAAGGCGGGGTGGAAGCCAAGAGCGATCCAAGGAAGCTCTCAAAGTCAGGGGTTTTTATAAGGAGAATTGTGACCGCAGGCTAGGTCGGACTTGGGGAAAACAATAGATTTGGAGCTGGAGACAAAGCCTCCGAAAGGTCAGAATTTGAATGACTGAGTTATAGCCAAATTGTCAATAGGATAGCCAGTATGCAAACGTGGAGTACTTGAGTGTTGTATAGTCAGATCATCAAGCTGCCAGCATGGGGCAGAGGATTTTTTGAAAGCTGCGTGCATACCTAATGAAGGTACTTGCTTTGAGGTCTCCTAAAGCTGCGAGTTGGCTATTTCTGGCCTGCCTGTATTGTTTTGGAATATTACGGCGATTATCGGCCGAGCCTGTATGCGTGCTTGTCCGGGGGCCTAGCAAGCACGTGGAAGGGAATGGGCATGTGAAGCTGAATTATCGATATCAAGAGATGTCTTTTTATATCCCCCAAAGCTCAGGCTAGCCAGGGCAGTAACACCTATTTAAAGTTGAATTGATGCACTGAGGGATTCCAGGATGGGGAATTCAACCCTTCCTTATGATCAAAATAACATTGTGTTCAAGGGGCGTGAGCGCGTGCACACACACATACACACAGAGCTTTGGAGACTGCATGCAGCCCCAGAGATGCACATGGCTGTCTCCTACTATGGGGCAGACATGTACACAGAGAGAGAGAGAGAGAGAGAGTTTTTAAACAGATAATCATATTAGCCTGTTTCAGCATAAAAGGGAAGAGGGAAGAAAAAGGGGTAACGTATGAGGGGGAAGAATCTGGCAACATCTTTGTGACTAACTTTTTTTTTTGAGCATATGGATATCAACTTCTTCTTTAGATGCACTGATTAAAGCCACAGGTATTTAAGAAGAGCTTTGCAGTTGTGGGACAAGAATAGAATGTAATAGGATATGAAAAGATGCAGACTTTCACCCTGGTCATACATCTTCAAAGATGATACAGGTCTTTCAAGCAGGTGGTCTGTTAATATTGACTTGTGAAAGCAACAAATCTGCATACCTAATGTCATTTTCCTTGGAGTCAAAACCTTCCTAAGGCTGTAAGGGATTATGTATTAATATATGTAATGTGCCAAGAAACCATTTATCTCAGTCTAATGGATTGGAATTTGTATATCCCAGTTGTTAGCTTTTAGGATACAACAATATCTACGGGTTAACCAACTGCCTACAAGGAACCTGTATCTAGGATTTAAGGCCTCTTTGAGTATGCAGAGACTCAAGACCAACAGGAATTGTCACTTCTTTAGATCAGGACCATCTACCCATACCTAGCTGTTCATCGAACATGATCCAGACTTTAGTAAGTTAAAAATAAATAACAATTCTGCATGAAAAAATGAGCCCGCATGGGTACATTTTACAGAGAAAGGAGAAACAAATGAATTTCAATGTATTTAAAAGAAAACATGGCAGGAAGCAGAGGGATGAGGTGAAGGACTCTGTCATTTGCTGCTCCCTACCTATTCAGCAAATACAGTAAAATGTACATAATCAACCTGTTAAGATTTTTGGGCTTGTGCCAAAAGAACTGCATTATTGGTTTGAGTCACACCTCCATGAGGAGAGTTTTCCACAAGAAAGCTTCCTCCCACATTGAGACATAACAGAGCCAAGGTATTTGGAGAACAGCTTCCCCCAATGAGAATCTCAAATCATGGTACACAGAGAGGCATCCCTGCAGGCACTTTGATCTGTACAAATACTTGGGTCCTAAGCTTTAAAAGTAAGTTTCTTGTTGTATGCCTTCAAGATGTTTCTAAGTTATGATGACCTTAAGGCAAACCTATCACAAGATTTGGGGAATTGCTTTTGCCTTCTTTGGAAGCTGAGAAAGTGTGACTTGGCCAAGGTCACCCAGTGGGTTTCTATGGCTGAGCAGGGATTCAAACCCTGGTCTCCAGAGTTCTAGTCCAGCACTCAAATCACTACACCACACTGGCTCCAGCACCTTAAACTGGTGCTTGGAAGCAAATAAGCAGCCAGGTCAACTATTTCAGAACTGGGATATTATAAATCTGCATAGCTGTAAAGGTTACAGTGCTGGCTACCACATTTCGTGCTGGGTTAATCTTCCAGCTTGTCTTCAAGGGTAGCTTCATATAACAACATCTCAGCCAGGGGGTTCCCAAAGTCTTGGCCCCAGCTATTGTTATCCAGGCTCACATATGACTTTTATACCACATGTTAGAATTGACATGTTAAACATAAAATAATCAACCAGCTTGAAGAAAAAAATCCTGCATTGTTCTACTGCATTCTGGTCAGTTGCGAGAAAAGACGGCAAGTTTACCTCTCACATTCTCTTGTCAGCCAAACAAGATGGAGGGAGAGGATGAGAATAAAGATGATTCTGAGAGCTGCTAGCCCTTAAGATAGAGAGGTCTTATCAGTCTGCCCTAACTAACCTAGTCTCAGATTCTTTAGATTTGTCATAAAAAGCTAGGTATCAAATAGCCATGGTGAATGTGTGCAACTTTTGAATTAACAGAGAAACCTTGACTAATTGTGTGCAGTGTTTCTGCTTTTTTCTGCTTTTTAAATCTCTGTCACCTTGTATAGAGCTTTCTTTTATTCAGACAATGCTTTACCTTGCATGTTCTTGAAATCCTGCTCTTATATAATCTTCATCTAGTATACCCTCCTGCTCTTTGTGTTTAGCAGTAGATTCAAGGATGTCTCTTCAGAAAAAGAGAGACCTTTAAACACAGAGAATCAGACAATTACTTCTGCCCAATCAATACAAGCACCATTCCCTTGCTGTTCTCATCCTTTCAATGTATTTCTTTATCTGTAGGATGATTTTTTGTATGTATGTCTATTTGTCTTAACCTTTTCTTCGTGTCTATGTGATACATTTGTAATAGTACTACTTGCAATTTTATTCCAAATTCCTGGGTTCTCAAATCAGATTATCCCTACCCTGCTATTATCCCCTAGGATTAACAGCATTCCGGTAATTAGATTAAATTGGACCATTATACGTTACTATAGCAGCTAAAATAAAAATGGTCAGTTTCTTTTCTTGGTTGGTCACAGCTACTGTGATAAGAAGACAACAAAAGAGGAGACCTTGGCATGTCACATTTCTTGCTGTAGTGATATATGTGTGTGTGTGTGTGTGTGCAGTTATCCCTGGCCTGTTTGGCCAGGGACAGGATCGTCTCACTGAAGAATAACTAACATAAACTAGATGCTCATGTATTTTGAACTAGATCCAGTTGTTAATTCCATCCAGAGAACTTCCACTGACTCAGTGGAAGGTTGATAAGTCAACATCCATATATATTCTATCAATTCAATAGATTTACTCTAGTTGAGATGACCAATTGAAATTAAAATTAAAAGTGATCAAAGATTGGCATTTTTCTTATTCATGGAGCATATCCAGGAAGCTGTTCACCTTTTCATAGTTTTCGAACTACAATGTGTGCAGAATATTTCGAGTATTTGCTTGTAAGGTTAAAACACAGGGATTAAAACACTAACTGCTGTTTAATTTACAAAATAGCAATCAAGCAAAAGAAAGTATGTGCATTAGCTATGACATTATTCACCTCTGTATTTACATTTTTATTCTTAATCCCTTGATTCTGGACCAGTTATGCATAGCACTCTTTGCCCCTTTGCAGAAAGCACTACAGTTTTCTAGAAGAGAATTCTCTGTGTCTTTAGATTGTTTAAGATGGAGCCATGATAGTGTGCAGTATAGACAACAATCTATGTTTGTATACCATCTGTCTTCCCCCAAAAGAAGCTGAGCTGAACTTTCCTGTATTTATCCATGGCTTGGGAATTTTTGTTATTTATTTATGTTATTTAATTCATGTTATTTATGTTCCTAATGTACATTTCAATGACAGCCAGGATGGTGCAGTGGTCTCAGCACTAGACTACAACTCGGGAGACCAGGGTTTGATTTCCATGGCCGTGGAAAACCAATGGGTGACCTTGGGTGCATAATATACTTTCAGCCCCAGAAAACCCTATGATAGTGCCTCCAGAAGTCAGAAATGACTTGAAGGCACACAACAACAAGGTAAAGTTTTTCCTTAAGTAATCTGTATACTGTCTGCCTGATTTTGCTGAAGCTAGTTTCACAAAGACCCAAGAGATTCAGCACTTTCACTTGAATGTTCTGCTGAAGGAGACTGAAAGCTCTTCCACACTAGACTATTATAGTGCTATTATTCCACTTTCAACATCCTATGGAATCCTGGGGTTTGCAATTTCGGGAGGGGCCAAGTGGCCCCTCCCAAAAGTGCAAACCCTAGGATTCCACAGGAAGTTGCAAGTGGAATAATAGCGCTATTACAATCTAGTGCGGAAATGGCTTCTTCTTTTTTTTTTTGTATAATTTTTATTGAAAGTTTAACTTGAAAATACCTCACCTTCCATGCTTAAATCTTCCAGTTGAAATTGCTTATTTCCATTCCATTACAAACATAATTTCCATCTTACAGAGAGAAGAACAGTTACATTATTTCTTCTTTGATTTCTCATACATTTATATCCTTACCCAATCCAGTACTCTTTTCCATTCTTTCTCAAAGTTCTGGATAGATTTATTCTTCAAAGAAAATGCTGACTTTTCCATCTCTATCATATCCAGAACTTTTAACTTCCATTCCTCTATATCAATATGTTTGTTTTCTCTCCAGTGCTGTGCATATGTCAACCTTGCCACAGTTATTAAATATTATAATATCTTACTGCTTCTGGGATATTCCTCCTATGCTCCCAGTCCTGTGGCCCATATGACTGTAGCAATGATGACTTCATTCAGGCCCAATGAATGATGCCAATTTTCATTAAGAATGACTGCCTTGAAGACAAGCAAGTTTTATATGGCATACCAGTTGAACTCTAAGATTCTTTGTTGTTGCAACAGATAAACATAGGTAATCCTTTGGAAATCAGAATGAAACAAGGAGTCTCTTGTGTACAAATTTAAATATTCACCAAAAGTGGAAGTGGGCAATTTTGTTGGTGCTAAGGGCGAGATTTTCACTCCAGCACACTCTATGTGCCTCAGCAGCCCCCAACATGGAGGGTGGTGAGTAAAAACAAGAGTGAAAAACGGAAGTTGGTTTTAATTTTTTGCGTTCAGGGTCTTTTTCACCTTTGAGATCCTCAGTCTCTAAAAGCCCAAGTAAACCTTTTATGAAAAGCTCCAGCAGCAGCAAAATGACTCTCCTGCATTTTTAACTAGATTTTGTTCAGCACGAGAGACAAAAGGGGCAACAGATTACTCGGGGGATTTGGTTGGGCCCCATGTGATCATGAGATACCTTTCACATCCTTGACATCCGTTTCTGCGGCTTACCTCTGTTTGGCACGGTCGTGTGGGGATCATGCGAGCAGCCTCTTCTGTGAGGCACTCGTGTCCCCTCTGCTTTGTCTCTGCAGCAGCTGCCTGCCAGCCGACAGCAGCATGAGGGCTCTGCCGCTTCCTTCCACAGCGCAGCTGGGTATTTTCCCAGGCTGTGCTGGGGGAGGAAGCGCGAGGGCCGTTGTTCCAGAGCTTTGCACGGACAGTAAGTGCGTGTGGGGCCCCGGAGCGATGCGCGATTGTGCATAATTTTCGGCCAAGAAAAGGAAATATTGCACGATCAGTGCCTGCTGGCCCTGGCAGTGTGAGCGATTGCAAGGACATCATGTGAACTGCTCCTCGCAATCGTGTGACACTCCGGAGGCCCTTTTGCATGACAAATGCTGTGTGAAAAGGGCCTCAGTTACAATCATTGGGCCAAGAAAGAAACCAAATGAAATTCTATTGCCAGTTGCAACTGTAGGGTCAAAACCAGGAGCCTTTTATTGGCAGTTATTCTCTATAGCATTCAGCTGCATCATCACCATAATCATCAAGTTTATTTATATGCCACATGCCCCTTGCAAAACCATGCTCAGAATAACTTATAACAACATCAGAAGATATCAGAAAAATCCACACCAACAAACATTGTCACATAATGCAATAGGAATTACAGATTTAAATATCCATATAGATGTACCAAATGACTTATCCCAGTAATTATTATAATGACAAAGCATTTGAAAAGAAATGTTATTTGGGAAATTAAGTAATCCATTAGTTATGATAACTCATTTCATTTCACGAGCAAAGAAATTCACAGTGGGAACAAAATCATTTGAGAACTTCATAGTTCTGTTTTGTTTTGTTTTGTGTGTGTGTGTGTGTTTTAAAGGTACCTTTAGAATAATACATCAGGCTTGGATAATAGGCAGTGATAAATAATAGGCAGTGCTGACAGAAAAGCATTTGCTGTCAATATTTTCTTCATAGAGGGAAGGTAGGTGATGGTAAGTCCTATTTACATTCAGAAGGCTTACTTCCAAGTAAGCACGTGTAAGATCAGGTTGCAAGCCTTGTTTTAATTTTCAGTAAAAAAATTTAAGGGTCCAAAATGTGAAGGGCATGACTGTAGTCCAGAACAACGAAGTTTGTGCTTTTTTGTGGCTGTACAGTCATTCTCCCACTCAAACAACAGGAATAACAACAATTCCTTGAGGGGAGAATTTCCTGTGATGCAACAGAGATCATCTTTGGCTACAATCAAGTTGAAGATCTTGCACGTTATTGCTGAAGAAGAAAATTTCTATCTGACATTCCCTTTAGCTGTTCAGACAAAATTCTATAAGATATAATTCTGCAATTATCTTTTCTCCTTATATTGCCCATATAGGGGTGAGAAACTATCTCAGATCCAGAGGCAGCAAAGATTCGCTGCTTGATATGGGAGGGCCACATCTTATATATACCCCACCACCCATTTGCATTTGTTTTTTTAAAAAATCAGTTAAAGAAATTTCCCTATACTTTTTAAGGGCTGAGGACACAATTCAACACATCTGGGGCTCTCTGGTCTATTTTAGTCCTAAGAGAGGCCTTTTTCTCAACTAACAAGTAATCATAAATCATATCTCCTTCCATACCCTCAAACAGCCTGGGTGAAACAAAGCAAAATTATCTGCACAGTGCCTAAAGAGCATTTGGATCTTTCTCAAACTTTTTTAAAATCACAAAAAAGGGGCTAGTAGGGTTAGAGGCCAAACTGGGGCCACTGGGGTTGCATGACAAGGAGGAAGGGGCTCTGAGTTCAGTAGCCGTATTGTAGTAGTTGGGAAGTAGTTGGGAAGAAAGCAAAGAGGCAAAGTGTTATCATCCTGGACCTCCATGTTTACCAAGAGGAAGTATACTAGCAGATTATAAACTATGGTTAAATGGAAGAAAAGTTGGGTAATATTACAGTTCTACTAATATGCAGAGTAAAATACTTTAATGAGTTTGGGGTTGATATCAAATTAATTTCTTAGGCCATTTCTGCACAATGTGGCTGTCCCGCTATGGGGCAGGATGACAGTGGTCAGCTGGTCGTGATTCTGCAGGATGTCATTGCCAGCCTGCTGCCATCCCATCCCCATGCATCACACTCACAAGGTATTCACTAAACAGATAAAATCCATTTAGCACCCACTGTTGCACAATGGTCCCATACCTACCTGTCCTGCAGAAGGGCAGGAAGCACAATGGCATTGTTTCCTTCCCCAGTGTAGCCTAGGAAAGTGCCCGGCTGTGCTGTGGAAGGAAGAAGTGTGACCATCACGCTTCCTTTCACAGGGAGCCAGTCCCATGCAGAGGGGAGCGTTCCTCTCATGCTCCCTTCCCTGAAGGACTGTGACTGAATAACTTGCAAGAGCCCTGTCATGCGGAAATGGCCTTAGTATATATGCTCCTTTTGCGTCTGTTCTGCAAATGAAGTCCATTTCAGTTGGTGCATTCTATGGGACACAAAATAGTTCAGATTATTCTACTGATACTACTAACACTATATATAGGAAAAGCAGTATCTGAGTGCACTGTACCCATGATATGAAATCTGAATGCAGCACTTTTCAAATACTAGTCAGTTTTGTTTAACACTGAAGTGTGTCAACTTCAGTGTTCTGTGTGTGACATATTAGTGGTTTATCATAGGGTGAAAGCTCAACTATTTCTTCCATGACATGGATTCAGTATGGGCTTCAGAAGAGATTGTGAAATTGCTTGCTGAAATATAGGTAAGTGTGAAATGAATTGCATTTAACGAGCAATGTGTAGAAGAAAGGTACATCTTTCCCTGATACAGTGCAATCCCATCAAGGATTCAACTGGGAATTAAGTAGTTTGTTCCAAAGTTACCTTTCTAAGGACTAGAATACATGCTTCATTAAATGCATAGCATGCTGTATCTATTTTCTTTCTTTTCTTTTTTTATTCTCAAGGAAGCATAAGGGAACCTAATCTGAATCGTATCCCCTAAAGGATATGGATGATTAACTATATTCTGCTTCCATAGCAAATGGTTTCACTTCATGCCTATATCCCCCAGGGCGTGGAAAATAGTCCAACTATCTCACTGGCAACAGAGGTAATTGGGGGGAAAACAATTATTTGCAGCAGGAGATCACCTACTTTTACAAAGCTTTGGATCATTCTAATGAAAAGGCTGGTCTATAAAAGTACCACCAACTCAGCTAGAAATATGAACTTTCTTTGTTAAGACACAGAACAGATCAAACTTTCTCTTTCTCTCTTTCCCCACCTCAAAATAGGATAACTGCATTTTGCTCTCCACAGGGAAAGGAAATACAGTGAAGTGCATGTTGTTGTTTGCATCTTCTAGAGGTAACACTGAATGCGCTGAGTGTAGTAGTCTTTAAAATCAGAAAAGCAAGTGGCTGGACACCAACAAATGAGGAAACAACTGCCTAAGCTTTATACTGTACGGCCACATTCACTGCAGTAAAGCAGGGAGGTGGTCATACTAAACAAGCAACTTAGCCTAAAGTAGAGTTTGGAGTATTAGATCTGAAAATGTATAAAATAATATTAAATGTTAGAAATTGTGAAGTTAATTCATTACTACCAACACTAATAACTGAAATTGTTTAACTGTTGCTCCCCTCATTATTTAAGTTGCCATTTAAACTAAGTTTCCAGGACAGACTATGTGGTTTCCAGACACTAGGGACACATTTAGTTGTTTGCACCTACAAAAAGTGCTCTTGTTCTCATTTTAAAATTTTCCTCCTTCAACTTGCAATGCTAGCAGGAATAGGATACTCTTCTGAACAGGACTTTACAACTCTTTTATCTCTGGGGATTGGGCCTTGCTCACAGATTCGCTCACAGACGTCTCTGGACAGAATGGGTAATTCAGTTGCAAGTGTCAAAAAGTCCATGGCTTAAAACCCAAGAAAGCTTCTATCTAGCACACCGGATTAGATCAGTCTTCTCCAAAGTGTCCCCTTTAGATATTTCAGACTACAACTCCCACCCATCCCAGTGATGAGTATTCTAGGCATAAACATCAGGAAGGATCCATGCTAGGGTAGTCAGGACCAGGCAGATTTGCCCCGCTGCTCTGACTATGCCACCTGTGGGATGGAGTAGCAAGAATCAGCACAAGTTCAGTAAAGGCCAAAATCCAATGGAGCACTTCCTTACTTATGCCAGAATTGGTGGCAATCCTTTCTCCTTACAGACCCCTGTGCATCCTAAATACCACATGTGAAAGGCTGGGAAATCTTCTAAAACAGAGTTATGGCACCACAGAAAAATTCAGTGGAAAGAGTGGGGAAAATTCTAATTTATCACCAGGTGCATTAAATAATTAAGTGTACACAGTTCCCAATTTGATAAGGAGGACCATGATTAAACTACCATCCCACTTTCTCATCTGCTTTAAAAGTATCCTGGTTTCTCTGTCTTCCTGCTATTTTCCTCCTTCATACTCAGTTTATTTCAATTGCTCTAACTGAGTTCAGATTGCTGCAGCCTCTCTTAGGCCATTTCCACACGTGGCGGTGGAAACGCCCTGTGCCAGTACTTACCGGACTTCTTGGCTCGACGCTGTAGTCCAGGCTGCTCCGGAGCAGTGAGTGGCCGCCGCTCCACACTGCTCCGGGGACGAAAATGGTGGCTTCCAGTTGGTGGAGGCTCTCCACCAACCGCTGAAGCTTGCCAGCCTAAAGCCCGCCCCCAGCAGATCTGCAGGCTCGCACTGGTGCAAGCCTGCAAATCTGCACCGGAGCGCCAGAACAGAGTGGCACGCTCCATGCTTTTGAAAGACCTGTTTAAACAGGTCTTTAAAAAGCACGCTGCGCAACCACTTCTGGACGTTCCAGAGCGGACTGAGGTCCAGAATTACAAAAAGTAGCCTGACCCAGTCCACTCTATGGTGCAGACGTCCTCTTTGGAGGATGCTCTGCACCGTTTTTTTTTTAGCCCGTGTGGAAATGGCCTTAGCTTTAAAACAAAACATTTTATGTGTGACTCCAAATGGCTTCTTGGGGTAAGCAAAAGCTGTACTCTTGCTCATTAGTAACTTTCGCCCTCTTGTTTCCTGGCCACACACTTTTGATGACATGTTCTTGTTGCAAGTGTTGTAAGTGTCCCAGATTTCATCTGTGCAATATTGGAGGGTTTGGTAGTCAGAATCTTTTCTTGTAATTTTAGAAGTCAAAGGACCAGATCCTGTTTTCTGGAGCAAAAGAAAACAGGCTCACTCCATCTTCCAAATATTTAATTACTTATTGATAATGATTAAGGCTTTTTTTTTTTAATGCACAAGCACACACACTGTTCTGAAGGTCTCATCTTCCAGTTATTGTTGGTAGTGATCTTCTTAAAAGCCTTCCAGCTGATTGGCTTCCATGCCTCTGTAATTCATGAAGTCTCACTTTAATGGAATTAAATGCTGATTGTTATCTGGGTAATTATTTATCCACCATCACCACCATCATTTGGTAGCTCTGAAATTATTATTGTTTTTGACAGCTTAATTACCTAATTATACATATGCTGTGGCATTTTAAGTAGCATTTGATTAAGTTATTAAATATTTCTGTTATTATGTGGACTTTGTTAGGCTTTTTATGAATGCTTAATATGCTAAATAAAATACTAGCATTCAGTTATTGACAAGATTCTCTGGTGAAAGTGGATATAGTAACAATCGTCAGCAATAATGGTATTTTAAAGATCTTATAATTGTTTAAATTGATGTTGGTGGTGTTGTCAGCTGTATAGCACTGCAGGAAAAAATTAGATGAACAAGGAGAATAATACAGTATAGCAACAGGAGGGAACTTACTGGTAGTATAAATTCAAGGCTATTTATTTACAGTGTTAGATTAAGCACATTATATTTGAAAGAGGTTTAAACTGGAAAATATCATGGAAATTTTAAGGGAATGTTTCGGCTAGGACTGTATTGGGACAACATTTCTGAACTGAAGCATACAAATGCAACATGCTTTAGGTCTGTGTACTTATTCCTTTGATCCAGATTTATTTACAGTTAGATTAAATCCACTGACAGCAATGGGACACATTAGAATCCTAGAGCTAAAAGTGACCCAAGGGCCATGTATGGAAGAACACACAACTAAAGCAGTCAGAATGATGGCCATCCAACCTCTGCTTAAAGACCTCCAAAGAAGGGAGTCCTCCATCCTTTGAATCAGTCTTAAGCTGTTGAATCTATTGGCTTGTGGTTTGCTCTCCGGAGCAGCAGAACACAAGTTTGCTCCATCTTCTATGCAGTGATGTACCTGAGTCAATTGACTCAGACTCAATCAGACTTAAGTCACTTCAGTGATGCGACTTGGACTCAACTTGGCAATAAATAATGGACTGACTCGACTCAAGACTTGTATATTTTTAGTGACTTGCTGCCCTTGGTTCAGTCACATAACATATGCATCCAGAAACCTTATGACTTTGAACAACACTTCCATTTCTTTTTGCCTACTGGTCACAGGACAATCTGTCTCAAGCCCAAAGCGTGGGCACGTTTCTCAGAGAGGAATGGCAAATGGGTTAGGCAATGGGCATAAGGCAGGTCCCCGCTTCATATTGGAGGAGCCTTCTAAAATGTTTCCTAAAAGCAGAAGACGAAACTTACCTCCAGAGTGCAGGGTGCGTTTGTTAAAGGGGAAATGTGTTAGGCAACAGGCTTGAGGAGGAAGGCTCCTTCCTCCTAAAGCTTTTGAAGCTTGAGAAGTGAGGAGTAAGAAAGATCCTATTCCCTACTTTCAAAGCTGCAGATGGCAAATTTGCAAATGTGGAGGGCCAAATCTGCTTAAACTGTTAAAACTGACTTTATTGGTCTCTGTCCATTAATTGTGGAATATAGATTGGGGTATAAAGTTAGCTTTCAGACTTGAGATTTGACTTGAAAGTATCTTCAAGGACCTGTGACTTAATTTGAGACTTGAAGGTAGAGACTTGACTTGAGAATTGGAGTAAAAGTCTTAAATACATCACTGCTTCTATGTGACATGACATTTAAAGGAGGTTATTCTGTTCTCCTAGCTAAACATACCCAGCTGCCTAAGCCACTCCTCATAGACTTGGTTTCTAGACCTTTTGCCATCTTACTTGCCCTCCACTGGACATGTTACAGCTTGTCAATATCCTTTTTGAACTCTGGTGCCCATTCTTAAGTTAGTAACGATTAACAAATGTCAACTACTAACATAAGTCAGTTGGTTTCAATGGTATGACTAAGCCTGAATCACACCCAATAAATTTGAAGTCTATCTTGGAGAATCTCATTGGATCTTTTACTGATTTATGGCTTCCTTTCCTCTTTGGATCCCTTGTATCCATCCTTCCCAACTTCTCTTTTCTGTACATATCAAATGACTTTTTAATATCATTCTCATTTCTGGATAGTGTTGAATCTGGGTGTGGGAGAACTGATGCAGTGCCCATAAGGTGTTGCAAGTAATTCTAGAGTTTGACAGTAAAACATTGCAAGCAAGAATATTAGCTGTAACAAGGGCAAAATCAGGCTGATTGTTTTTTTAAAACAGAACTAATAACATCAGTACATTTTTAGTGTAATAAGTAATATATACTTGTTCCTCTTAAAATGTTGCTTCTGCATTTGTTTATTATGCAAATAATTTTCAAAAAATGAATGTTAAGCAACTTAAAATGAATGTTATTCTTTAAATAATAAATACTGTTAAGACATTACTTTAAAAGAACTTCATGATTAACTGGTCAAGTCCTGAATAATCATTTATTTTTTCAAAAATAATTATCTAAGCTCTGGATGACAAAGTGGAGCAGCTAAATCTCCTTGAGATTGCTTTCCTTTAGAGTGTGCATAACTCTGATGTTCAGATAGATGTTCTCCATGAAAGAGAAAGCTTGGTGGTAAGCCAGGATTCCTGGATGAAGGGATTCCTGAATGTTGATTACAGCCATTTCTGATGGACATTAATGTGTAATTAAAACATTAAAATGGCATGTAAATTATGCAGAGGTTCTGCAGTGTAGATTTCTCCTCAGTTGTAAAGTTGACCTTCACAGCCCTGCAAATCTGCTACCATTTGTCAGTCTGACAGCAATATGGTGGAGGTACCTGTGCCAGATATCATTTATAGGGCACTTAGCAATTAAGTCCATCATGTAGGACTGCAGGAGAAACTGTTTATTTGTTAGACAGAATTTAGATTATATCTAGTTGACAAACTCTGGGTTATTGATGTGCTTTGAAAGAAAGAGTAATATTCCAAAAAAAAAGAGAAAAGTAATCATTATGGCAAGAATTCTACTCAAACATTGCTATAACATGTTTCTGTTTTTCAAATATGATACAGGAGAAGCTTGTGTGAGAATTTTTAGGATTATTTGGTACATTATCACATGAAATTTACCTCCAGCATAGGTAACTTAGTGTAGCAGTTTTGTGTAGAACTAGGCCTCTGGGAACCAAGGTTGAAATCTCTGCTCAGCCATGCAAACCCACTGGCTGACTTTGAACAAGTCATCCTGTCTCATCTCCAGAAGAAGACAGCCACATACCAGTCTGAACAAATCTTGCCCCAAAACCCCATGAGAGGGTTCACTTTCAGGTTGCCATGACTTGAAAGCGTATAACAATATGTAAGTTGGCAGGGAGTGGGGAAAAGTATATAAGATAATAAGAACTTTGGTAACGCTTGAAAGACCACATTTTCTCATATGACCCTGTCTGGATTTTAAGATTCTCAGGAAATACCTGTCTTTCTGTTCTAGCAGTGCCAGAAGTACATTAGGAGCAATAAAAACAAGGAATGCATGTTGGTTGGTCCAAAGATCTGGAATATCATGCCAAGTGAGGCCAGGCTATTTTCATCTTTTGTTGTTTTCTCTTCACAGAGAAAGATACTTTGATTCAAACTAGGGATGGAAAGAATATTTAAAATTATTTGAAAATCATCAAAAACCACATCTTTTGACTGTTGCAAAGCTGTAATGAGGAGATTCTTGGACTAACAAGAATCTTTGTCATTCAGGACTTATTCTGTGCAAAATTTGCACATGGTTGTTTTGCACAGAAATCAGCATTTTCTGTGCAGGAAGCAGCCTGCACACCCTGCATGAAAAATAATATTTCAATGTAGAAATATTAATTCCCACACAAAAATGCTGTTTTTTATGCAATCAACCATGTGCAATTTTTATGCAAAATAAACCCCCAATTATAGCATTTTCTGCACATGAATTAATATTTATGCATTAAAGTAGTCTTTTCTACATAAAAGAGACTCTTTCCTGCTCAGAAAATGCTGATTTCTGCACAAAACAACCACATAGAGTTGTTTTCTCCCCCATGGAATAAGTCCTGAATTGCAAATAGACTTTGAAAACAGCATTGTTTTTGAAGACTTTCTTGCAGAGGGAAGAAAATTGTTGAAATTATCTTTTGCTACCTTCAAGAAGAAATGTGGTGAAGAATTGTATCCCTAATTCAAACAGGCTTTTTGTTGTTAAGCTAATCTATTTGTTAAAGTAGGTTTCAGTTGGTAAGGGTACTTAATGAACATATTAATTGTTACTTATACATCTGCTTTACACTCATGCTTCTCTCTTTGTTCTAAGACACTTGTGTTTAGTTCTATTGCAACAGGATGAACAAATATGGTTATTTAAAAATATCCCCCATGGATTTATTTTGTTAGTTGAAGAAGATTCTGAGCTTCAGAATCTTGTCAGCAATAGGGTTTGCTTCATGAGTAAAAATATAAACTATTTCACAGTGTTCCTTGGGTAAATGCCAGCAATTGTTTTAGGCTTGTTGCCTGCATACACAATGAAGTAAGGCATTTCCGCAAGACTGAAATTTTTGAATGATGGTGACAGTGGCCTGGAGGTAGAAATTATGCCATTATACAATATAAAATGTCAGCGGAAGGATAAATGTTCGTAAGTCTTTGAAGATTTAAATTAGGCCAATAGAAAGGAAGAACTGATTAAATGCAGTGTGAGTCAGTCATGCATTTGGGTTTTAATACTGGGACCATTCAGACACTTCAAACCGTCAAGGAGACAATGACTTATCCTATCAGCATTTGTTTGTAAATCATGTGTGCCAATTATTTTTGCTACTATTTTCAAGATAAGAGACTGGAATTTGGAAACTAGGCCTACAGGCCATTGGCATATAAAGATCCAGGGAATACAGGGAATATAGGTTATAATGATGCATTAGAAAAGAATATGAAAACATAATTTCCCTTCAAAGAAAATTTTATATATTTCTTAACCTGTAGGCATATATTGTGACATGTGTTTAGAGGTGTTCTGTGAATCTTAATGGTGTTCCACTTCAAACAATAACAGCATTCTATGAATCATCTTATTTTAGTGTAAAACACAGTTGAGATCCAGTACCTTTTAACTATTAAGATCAACCATCTCAAAAACACCAATTAGTGGTTCTTCCCCCATTCCTTTAGGAAGAAGATAGCCTCTCCTACAAATCTTAACTCTTCACTCACCACAAGCTCTTATTATCATTTGCCACATTTAACAAATATATATGTATAACAAATATATGAGAATAACAGTTGCTCAGGTTCCACAGTGCAATGGTCATCATGTCTGCTTTACACACAGAAGGTGCTGGGTTCAAGCCCCAATGCAACCACAATGGTTTCTGTAAAAAAACAGTATGGTGTAGTGGTTTGAGTGTTGAACTAGAGCTCTGGGAGCCCAGGATTCAAATCTCTACTCTGTCACAAAAACCCACTGATTGACTTTGGGCAAGTGACATTCTCCC
The DNA here is from genome assembly GCA_030412105.1 of Cyclura pinguis. Classification (NCBI taxonomy): domain Eukaryota; kingdom Metazoa; phylum Chordata; class Lepidosauria; order Squamata; family Iguanidae; genus Cyclura; species Cyclura pinguis. The sequence goes on along the minus strand of CM059601.1, from coordinate 233,960,375 downwards.
AGCCGCAAAGGGAAGCAATAATGAACCCCCTCAGAAAAAAAATTGCCAAGAAAAATCCATGATGGGTTTGCCTTAAAGGCACCATAAGTTGGAAAAAACTTGAAGGTACACAATACATAACAATTACTCAAGGAAATATTTGATGCCTGAGGCAGAAAGACCAAATAACCCACCACTGATGTGGTGTGAGACTTTGACAGGGAAGGGGCAGTTGATCTGTTAAATCCACATATCCCAAGAGTTTAGTCTCATTTAAAATTAATTCCAATGCAAAATCAGCACCCATTACCCCAATATTGCTCAAGCCACTCAGACACCTGAGCTTGTCATTATCTAATTTACAGGTACCATGACTGAGTGGGGGGAAATGATGCTTTGCACATCATTTGCATCTAAAGAAAACCTTGTGAGTGTGCTTCTTTGGATGGAAATTGCAAGCCCTCAGTGCCACCACTTCTGTCATCCTCCTCTTCTTCTTTCTGCTTCCCCTTGAGTAATTCAGGGATAACCAGAAAGGAGAAGACAAAATTTTCTCTAGCATACTGTCAGAGTGGCAGCCTCAGATTAAAATGGTTTCCAAGCATTAAAGCTTTAAAAAAGTTAGCTTTCAGGTTGAAACAGAAGAGGTTGTAAGAGCTCATCAAACTAAATAATTGACAATTAGCTGTTTTCTAGGGAGACACCAAGATCTGATTTCACGGATGAACACTCTCACCTTGGCTAATGGCATGGCGGGCCCTGTGTGTCAGATACTGAAACTAATTCCACCAGAGGAGACAAAATACAGCATTCCCACTCCGCTAAACAGGATTGTTGTCACATATTTGGCACTATGGAGGGGGAAAACTGCCAAACATCAGATCATATGCTTTGATTAGCTTTGCAATATACTGGTCAGTTGAACTGTTGTATTTCATTATTTACCTTCATGTTTTCTAGACACAAAGACTGAAAGGTGGGAGGTGGGAGGTGGGAGGTGAGCATGATTGCAGAAATCTGAATAAAGCCAAATAAAGATGTTACCACTCTGGTGGAGGTCGTTTGGATTAATTAGCTCATATTAATCTCAAATGAATTCAGAGAAAAAGCTTTATAAAAATCCCATGCTATGAATATATTAAAATTAATCTCTCCCTTCAGGATTATTTTGCATTTTGCCTTCAAGATAACCCCCTTGTATACATGCAGTTTTCACAAACTCATATAAAATTTCCCTGTCCTGAGTCAAACAACACCATTATGTTCTGTTGAGGTCAAAGCAAATGCCAGTCACTTTCATTCATTCAGTGTTCGAGGTATTATGAGCTAGCAAATTTACATGAAGTCTCTCTTGAGGATTTATGTTGCTTTGGGCCAAAGACTAGAAAGTCACACTCAGGAGGGAAGTCCTGCACCTATCATTGACAACACAAATGAAAGAAGTGTCTAGCAAATATATGATATTTATCCTCCATCCTACCCCACCCCATCCCTGTTAGTTTTCCTGGTTGATTTTATTTTGAATCAGTAATGTTAGAAAAACTCAAGGCAAAGTTAATGCCATTTAAGAGATCCATTGATCCACTCCAACATAACCCTGGCAAAAGCACAGCTGGTAGTACAAACTGCATTTGAACTAACATAGAGCCTCTGTGAGATCCTGGCCCATGAGTCTGAATTCATAAGAAACAGATAAGTAAAGCCTGAAGGTGTATAAAAACAACAGACTTACATCCAATCCTATACTTAACTTGGGCCCACTGGATGCAAAAAGACCATTGAGAAATCTGCCTTGGACTTGCCAACAGACAGTGATATGATTGCATTAGGAGCAGGCTTATCTGGCAAATCCCTTCCATTGACTAAACACTGCTCATATGGAGCATGATAGGGTACAGCTGGAAAACTCCCCAAATTCCCTTGTCAGCTGTACAGATAACAGTCACAAATGGTTGTGCTTGTTGGGAGTTATAGTCTTCAAAAGTAACCTGTACAGACTGTGGTACAGGGTACAGACTGTGGTACAGGGAACTATTATACAAACAACAATCATCCACTGGCCACTGGAGTCTCATTAAAGTTTTAGTTCAAAAAGGCAACTTGCCCAAACCATAACGGAGCAATGAAGTTTTAAAAGGAAGGGGGCAGAGACTATTCTAGCCAAGATCCCTGCCATCTGAACATTTTAAGAACTTCTTCCACCCCCACCCTCCAATAGGCCATTTCCGCACGGGGTGAGGGAATTGCCCCGTGCCAGTACTTACCGGACTTCTTGGCTCTCCGGTCGGGTCTGCGGTGCTCCGGAGTAGTGCGTGGTCGTCGGTCCGCACTGCTCCGGGGAGGAAAATGGCAGCTTCCAGGTGGTCGAGGGTCCAACCACTGAAGCTCGCCAGCCTAAAGCCTACCCCTGGCAGATCGGCTGTTGCGAGCCTGCAAATCTGCACCAGAGCATGGGAACGGAGTGGCGTGCTCTATGCTTTTGAAAGACCTGTTTTAAGCGGTCTTTCAAAAGCACGCTGGACACCACTTCGGGTCGTTCGGGAGCGGGCTGAGGTGCAGAACTACAGTAAGTAGGTCCAACCCAGTCCGCTCCCAGGTGGGCGCTCTGCACCATTTCTGGAGGACGCTCTGCACCATTTCTTTAAGCCCATGTGGAAATGGCCACAGATGAAAGTTGGGAAGCATTTTTAGCTCAGTGCTGGCTGAAGGCATCTGCAAGAACTTTTCCAGAACTTTTGCATTCTTTTCCAGAGAGTGCTGAAGATGCATACTGGGATATGACCATAAGCTTTACACAGGCCCTGTGCATTCTCCTGGTGTAAGCACACATGTACTGATCCTTACCATCAGATCAATTGACACTTGAATCTAAAAACACTCAGTGGAAAAGTTTTAGAACTCAGAATATGTCAGCAGTACTGCAGAAGACTGAAGACAGACAATGGTGGGAGGAGGTTTCTATGTCAGCAGATTGGTTAATCTCCTTGAGGTTTCAGTCTGAACTTTAAAGGCTCTATCCAAGCTGCTGAAACCTTTCCCCAGAATGGATACAACACCTTAGAGATCTCCTTTAACGTTCAGTCTAAATCCTGGAGTGGATTCATTACCCAGCTAGTATGGAATCAAGCTGCGGCATCATGAATTATAATAAAATTTTATGTGGAATGAAGGATACACACACACACACACACACACACACACACACACACTTAAGACGGCAAAGGGAGAAACCTTATTTGTAGCCATTTTGGTGTGTCTGTGCAGCTGTTGACCCCTTGGCACAAGCATGCTAAATGTGCAACAATTTTTTTTTAATCATCTGTTTAGTAGGGAGAAAACATCCAGTAGTATGGCTTTGCATCTAACTGTTAAACTACTCTCTCTCTCTCTCTCCTGCTTCAAATGGTTTTCCTTTTTACACAACCTATCTCATTTTCTTGCCTGTATCAGAGAACAGAAGGGTAATCTGGAATTTTATCTCAGTTAAGCAACAAACAAGGGTGTGTATGTTTGACACACACACTCAAAGAGAGTGAGGGAGAGAGAGCATGGATACTTCTCCACATTCCTATATACGCAGCTGTGTTATATGCATGCAAGGTACACTCTGGATGGTACTATAATTACACAGATAAATTGTACCATCTCTGGTATCATTTGTCTTTTCACAACCAGAAACCACATGTTTTATCTCCTGAGAGCCCTCATAGGCAAAGGGCAACATCTCCCCTGAGAGCTATTCTAATAGCCATTTTCATTCTAAGATGTGGGAACGGAATTTAAAACAATAAAAAGCCTTGGTTATTTGCCAAGATTCCTAGCTCATACACCACCATGGGTCCACTTACCAGATGCAGATAAATGAGTGGTAACAACTGAATGAAGGGTGGCGGCTTATGCACAGCCAAAAAGGAGAAAATGCATCAACCACAAAGAGCAGAGGATTATTTAAACCAAAGTGGGAATCATGTGGGCCTCCAAAGGTTGCTGGTCTGCATCTCTCAGCATCCCTCATCATTGGCTATGCTGGCTAGACCTGCTGGGAATTGAAGTCCAACAATATCTGGAAGGCCACATGATGCACATCCCTGGCCATTTCCGCACTGGACTGTTATAGTGCTATTATTCCACTTGCTACATCTGGCCCCTCCCGAAGCTGCAAACCCCAGAATTCCATAGGATGTTGCAAGTGGAATAATAGCGCTATAACAGTCCAGTGCGGAAATAAACCCTGTCTTAAACAGAGGTATAGCTATGATATCTCCTGATTCAACCCCTGAAACCCACCTAAAAAGCCAGTTAGCCATCCTAAGAGGTGGAGTTCTGTGGTGCTGCCAAGTGATGTGCTGAAGGATGATGTGAACAGCCCCCTCCCAGCACTGAGCAACAGGCCCTGCTCCTGCTTCTTTTACCGTAGCTCACTGGCATGAGAGGGCTGGCCATGTCATCTTGGAGCACTCTGTAGCACTAGCACCACAAACTTCCTTTGCTTGAAATGGCTCTTTGGCTTTTAGGATAGGTTTCAGAGGTATTTACAATAGTGGCAATGGTACCCCAATAGGAAATATGAATAGGAAAGCGTTAGAGAGGTGTAAATCGAACTTGCAGCATCATAACTGACTGACAGGATGCCAGCCAACACATACAGATGCAAATGTACAAAAAAATAGCTATAAATTAAATAAAAATACAATACAGCCCACTGTACTGGGGAAGACAAGGAACAGATGATCTTTTATCTATTGTCCAGGTGCTAGCTGTGGATGGGCAACTTTGAGACCTCTGCACTCTGTTTTTATGGTTCTTCACTTTAGGGCAGAATTTGGCTAATGGGCAGACCTTCAAACAATGGAAATCTAAGAGCTTGGAAGCACTAAGGGTATTTCCACACTGCACTGTTATAGTGCTATCATTCCACTTTCAACAGCCTGTGGAATTCTGGGGTTTGTAGTTTGCTGAGGCCAAAGAGCTCTCTTGCTGAGAATTCTAAATGCTTCTCCCTAAACTGCAAACCCCAGGAATCCATTGGATGTTGAAAGTGGAATAAGAGCACTACAACAGGAAATAACCTAAGTTTCAAGTTAACACAGGTAAAATTAGTTATTTTTGAGGATAAGGAATGTCATAAATCAACATTTCAAATATAACATAAGTTACTTTTATAGTGTACTTTGATAAGGAATTTGACAGGAATGTTTCAGATTTTATGCAATTGCCTTACCAATCCCCAAGAGTTCTTTCTGTCAAAAAAGTAATAGAAAATAATAATAATAAAAAATTAAGGAACAGATCAAGTGCTGCAACATTACAGTTTACGTGTTTTGATCATCATAAGAGGTACAGGGAACCACTTGCTTTTTAAATAGAGTAACAAGGAACAGAATTTATTACTTTTAAAAAGTGGCTTTCCAACTCTAGGATGTCATTCAAATAGAGGATGTTTTTAAACAGAGAACTATACCTCTAACAGACTTTTGAATATAGGACTATCATCTGCAAAGTAGGGCATGTGACCACCATAAGCTAACGTATGGGAACAGATGTGCTTCTAATGGAATGGTATACGTGAAAAGCTTTCCAAGGCATGTGCAGCAGCTTAATTGCAGCCTTCTCAGGTCCACAGGCAGTATCATGTATGGAAATCTCACTTCTCTGTGCTATAAATGTACTACTGAACAGAAGCTCTATTAACATTCTGCATTTTCTCAGCCATAATACAGAGCTTTGCTGATGTGGCTGTTGCTATTTCTGCTTTGCTTTCTCTAAAGAATGACTGAGTGTTATATATCTTTTTTTGTTCTTTCAAAAATTCTAGCAGTCATGGGGAGGGGGGCAGAGAATTAGCACCTGCCAGCTCAAGGAAAGAGAATGTTTCTTAATGACTTTGAAAATTCCCTCATACGTTCAGGCACAGGAAGCATAAACACTGCAGATATTTTTAAAAATAGCAACCAATCATCTCCCCCCTCCCTAAATCCACTCACAAAGTCTATAACAGTATCTAAAAAGAGATAGGATACTGATGGATTGATCTCTTAATGATAGTTTTAAGGAATTATTTTTGTTTTATAATAGATACGAAGCTATTTAATGGATTTTTCCCCCAGAATTATTCATGTCACTTTTCCCTTTACTCCATAGTCTTTTCAGTCTTTTCAGTGTTTTTTTTTCCTGCTCTGGATTTGTTTTGTTCGGTTAACTAATAGTCATGTTTTTAATTGGAAATCTGCTTGATGTTATTTGCATGTCACAATTTAAATGAAGTCAGGTTTCTTTCATATATGACACAGGAAGTCCATTCAACCTGTGGTTATTGCAAAGTTATACGTGCCAGCATTTTCAGATAGGACGCCTGCCACTAGTGTATTATGCTAACAGCATAATCCTAACTAGTGGAGATTTGCCAAAGTTTAGCTGAGCTGATACTAGACCAACTAAAGGTGTACTGAATCTAAACTTTTTTTTTTTCAGCCTAAGGATTCTGGAAATTATTTAAGAGTATCTTTGACCAAGCCTAATTTGTTCTGCCACTGTGGTCATGTCCCTGGATGCAGTAGGGTTATAGCTGGCATAACTTAACCCATTTTTCAGCTTTTCATCCAGGACATCTTAGTCAGTAGAGGAAATCTGTTGATAGATTGTTCTATCCACAAATCTCTGAGATCAGCCAGCAGAAGAGGTTTCTCTTGATGCCCAGACATTTCATCCTAAAGAAACGGCATGGGCCTTATTCTAAGCTCTGACATTTGACTTATCTTGAAGACTACATTCTATATCAGTGTTCTTCTGAGTGTTTTTGCTGCCAGTATATTATTACCATTCACTTTTTCCCCTTTTTCCTTACCTTGGCTTGCCATCAAGAAGGACAGCCTCACACAGCTATGGGTCCATACACATTCACTCTCACTCTCACTCTCTCACACACATATGTATACATACACAACACACACACATACACAAAGAGTAGTTTGTAACATTTCTGCAATGTTAAGTTAAATTCTTTTCAGTCAGTGACAGAAAACATTGGTATCTCTTGCATTTTATGCTAAAATGGTGGAAGAGAATTCAACACTGTTTTAGAAGGAGGTTAGGTCTACACATGCAATGGAACAAAGATACTTTATTGTATATCTTATGGTGGTGGTAAGGATTGTACTGCTTTGAGCTGTAAATGGGAAATGTGATCTTTAAATTCTCCCTGTATTGAAGAACATATCTGGAAATGAAAACATAGCACACAACATGGACAAAGGATCTTAAAAATGTACTATGCCATGACCTTAAAGAAAATTATTATAAAATGATGTAATATTGGTATTTTACACCAGAAAGACTAGCAAAGATGTATAAAAAGGCAAAACACAAATGGTGGAAGTGTCAGGATTATGTTGGGACTTTGTATCACATGTGATGGACATGTGATAAAACCAAACAGTTTTGGATGAAGATACAAAATATGATGCAAAAGATTTTAAAGTCTCAAATATATAAAAAGTCTGCTATTTGCTAGAAATCTGGGAAGAGGATATAATTGTGGATAAGAAACAACATAAATTGGTGCAACATATGTTATTAGCAGCAAGACTAGTATATCCAAGCTATTGGGGAAAAAAACTGATTTACCAACAGTGGAAGAGTGGTTAAATCAACTGATGGGAATAGCTGAAATGACAATCTTACATGCAGGTTACAAGGAAGAACAGAAAGTGAATTTGAATGGAGGTATCTGATTGATTACTTTAAAAAGTATGAAGGTGAATTATTAGTCTTTGATGATTGATTTTAATATGTTTCATTATTGTTTGATTATTTTTGGCTTTGATTTGATTATTATCTTAAACTAATATCGAACCTTGTGTAAGTTATGAATTATTATTTTTGATGATTAATAATTTCTTTAAATAAACATAGAATAATTTGAATAATTAATTTATAACTGATTATAAGGCAGATTATAAGATTATAAGTTATTTAAGTAACTTTGTGGATATACAATTAGGATGATAAGAATGATTGGCAGCAAGTATTAGTTTTGGTATAAATGTAAGGATTTAATAGTTGTAACTTTAATAAGTGCTGTTAGCAGCAAGGGCAGGAACCAATTTTTAGTTAGTTATAGTTTTCTTTTAGTTGATTGTAGTTTAGTCTGATATTTGTAGTTTTGTTAAGTATTGTTTGTTTTTTCATTTGTATTGTATTGTGTGTTTTCTGTGGTGCTTTGTAGTGTTGTTGTTTGTTTCTTTTAATAAAAACTTAAAAACTTAAAAGAAATCTAGCACACAACAGAGAAAAGCTATAGGCAACTATTTCAACTTGTGCTACTTTCGTACTTGAAGTGAGTTGTTCACGTATTCACATACTGAGAGGCAGACCTATTGTCCAATGTCACATTCCTTGATGCCCTAATGGGCCTTCTACTTGCAGCTGAGGCTTCCACCTAATCCTAATCCTGATCCTGAACCTAATACATCAATACTTGAGTTAGGATTGCACTGCCCGTCTCTCGTTCTAATGTATCCCCACAAGCACAAATCACCAAATTTTATTCCACCAGTTTTAGTGGAAGAATAATTTATAAGGCATGCTTGGAGGAATTCATTCAATTTAAACTAAATGGACTGATAAGATACTGAGTGCCAAATTACTGTCTCATTTTTTCACTTGAATCCTTGAGCTTTAATTCTGCCATCAGTTTTCAGCTTAGTACTTTGTTTCTCATCAAAGGGCAGAATGTTTATTCTCATAATAACTGGCTTCCACGAAAGAGTTTGTTCCATTAATGGATACAGACAGAATAGACCCACTAATGGAAATTCATACAACTTGGCATTCTGTGGAATGGACAGCCATTTTTTCTCTTGCTTCTGGCAAAAGTGTCATCTGATGAGGAGGAAACAAACAAAGAAACCAACCAAGCAATCAGGCAACTGTTGTAGGTTCTTCAGGGAGAGAAGTTCAGGCTCCTGATTAATTTTATCTGATTTCCTTTAGAACCAAACAGGGAAGGTATGACCTATATGCCTTGAAATATTTGTATTTAAGCTACTTAAGTCAATGGTTTAAAAAGTATGAAAATGAAAAGTTATTTTCTCTAAGCAGCAATGTTAAGAGTTTTAGAGAGACTAGTTACATTTCCAAACCACAATGGCTTAGCCCGTGTGTGTGTGTGTGTGTGTGTGTGTGTGTAAGAAATGAAGCAGAAAAATAATTAGAGCACCAGGCAGCTGTTCAAGCTGTAGATGTTCTTACTGAGAAAAAGACATCAGGGGAAAAAGAAAGAAAGAGCGAAAGAGAGAAAGAAAGAAAGAAAGAAAGAAAGAAAGAAAGAAAGAAAGAAAGAGAGCGAGAGGAAAAAAATAAAAAAGATAAACACTTCCCTCTCCTGCATCATCCAAGAGGTAACTTATTAGGGCTGAAGTCTGTAGGATATTATTTGGATGTGATGTCCATCATACTTGCTCATTGGTCAATGGATAGCCTCCTAACAAAGGGGTGTTAGGTGGATAAGATGCAATAACCACTGTGCTGTTGCTCACTCTCCGAAAAAAAGTCAGCAGCAGTTCATTTCAAGAGTGCCTGCATAATGGTTTTAGCATTAGACTAAATTCTGGAGACTAGGCAGCTGTGGAAACCCATGAGGTGACCATGGACAAGTCACTCTTTCTCAGACTCAGAGGGAGGCAATTCTTGCCAAGAACACCCTGTGATAGGTTCACCTTAGGGTCACCATATACTGGAAATAATTTTGAAGGTACAGAACAACAACAACTAATGTTTTCGGAGCAAATATCTATATCTATAACCAGTCAAAATCATCAGAAAAAGCTCACTTATTTATTAGATAATGATATAAGAAAAAACACTTGCAAAACAGAATGGGTTGTATGTGTCTCTGTGTATACATGTATGTGTGCATATGTGCTTGCACCTAAGTATTGTCCCCAGTTGGTGTTCTGGAGCGTACAGGTTCTGACATATGGAGACATATATTGTCAGTCTTTTAGATAAGAATTTGACAAGCGATTATACAGAAAGATAGGCAGATAGGACTAGATATATGCATATCTGTCTGTCTGTCTATCTTTCTGTCTCCTCCTTTTCCTTCAGTGAGCTCAAGGCAACATGCTTGGTTCTTGTCCTCCTCAGTTTACGCAGATCTGTGAAGTTGTTGAGGCTGACAGAAAGTGATCCAGCATCATGTTTTATGGCCCAGTGAATGTCCTCACTGGGCCATAAAACATCCTTTCCGTACAGACCTACTGAGTGTCTGTCATGTAATCCTTGTCTATTTCAGAACTGTCTGGGGCATACTCTTCTCTTCTGAACTGCTTAGCACCCTCAGCACATGTGATCAGGAATGCTGGACCTATCTGTTCCCACAAGAAAACTGAGGGTGAATCATACAACATTTGTGCATTAGGCTGTTATAGTGCTGTTATTCCACTTTTAACATCCTATGGAATCCTGGGGTTTACAGTTTAGGGAGGGGCCAGATGGCTGGCCCCTCCCTACAAACTGCAAACCTCAAGATTCCATAGGATGTTGAAAGTGGAATAATAGTGCTATAACAGCCTAGTGCAGAAATGGCCTTACAGTGTGTCTGGTGTTCTTTCCATTCCAGCGGTTGCAGACTGCAAGAAAAGCACAGTAGTACTAAACAGTAGTTTTGGGAGGCTTTAAAAAAAAAATTCAATATCGCTAGTAATACAATAAGAAAACTTTTGTTAAAGCTGATTGGATGGACTGATCAATTCAACCTGTTCACTTTGATATCCTTCCTAGGCTGTTATTGTTCATATGGTATGTTCATAGGTTCCATATTGTGTTAAATGTCTCTCAAGAAGAGACATTATTTGCAATGTCCAAATGCTGTTGTTGTTGTTGTTGCTGCTGCTGCTGCTATTATTCCACTTTCAACATCCTGTGGAATTCTGGGGTTTGTAGTTTACTGAGGCCAACAATCTCTCTGGCTGAGAATTCTAAATGCTCCCCCCTAAACTGCAAACCACAGGATTCCATAGTACGTTGACAGCAGAATAATAGCCCTGTAACAATGTAGTGCAGAAAGGCCCTTAAACACTGAACTGAATATACACCTTGCTTGAATACATTTGTGATCAAAAATTTAGGCAAAATGACAACTTGTTTGCTGCTGTATTTCCGCTGTAAATATTTGCCAGCTGAGAATGTGCTCTAGGAGATGTACACTAGATAACTGTGTTTATAGCGTGCATAGAAGTAATGACTTTATGGAACTCTCATGATGGGACCAACATTAGGTGATGAGGATGAGAGACAGGCTACCTCAGTATGAGTTGGTCAGCTTTCACCAGAACATCTCAATGGCCAAGAATCAGAGTTGACAGCAAAGTCACATAGATTCAGAAAAATGGCCTCTCTTCTGCCAAATGTCATGAGCAAGTCATCCTTAACGGTACAGATGTCTTAGTTTCATGGCTGGCCAGATGCTACTGGGAATCCCTTTTCAGTCTTTTAAAGATTTATTCAATTTATACCTGCCCAAGTTAATTCTGCACAGTGATGAATTTGTGAACCATATAAAAATGTATTCTTCCAAGAGACAGAAACTGAGATCAAGTGAGTTGAGAGCACAGGGGCTGGGGAAGAAGAGCATGAAAGCCTGTTATAGATAAAGGCCATTTCTGCACTAGACTATTATAGTGCTATTATTCGACTTTCAACATCCTATGGAATCCTGGGGTTTGCAAAGTGGAGTAATAGCACTATATAATCTAGTGCAGAAATGGCCAAAGTCACAGGGCCATCTATGACACTGTACTCAAATAGAGAGCTTATTGATAGACTCCTACACTAGATGAAACTCTTATTGGTTGCACTAAATCAGGGCTGTGAAATGTGAAGCTAATAGGCACCTCTGAGCCCCCCATTTTTAGGAGTTCCCTAAAGCCTGTAGACTTTTCCCACCCAATTTTTTAAAGAAAGATTTTGGCCAAAAATTCAGGTAAGAACAGTAAAAGGAAACCACTACCACCACAAACCTTTCCATATTGCTCAATATTGGCTAAGTTTCTGATATTTCCTGGACCTAGAAGTGACACAACATCACTTCAGGTCGTTCCATTTGTGATGGTGCAGCTAACAAGGTGCAAGGTGGTACCTATGCCTCCATAGTTGCTCTCCAACACTAAACCATGTACCCAGATCAACCCAGGCAGGAGACCTTTCACTTGATGCATATTTATTCCAGAGATAGAGAACTCCAGATGTTGTTGAACTACAGTCCCCATCAAACCTGATCATTGACCATGTTGGCTGGGCCTGATGGCAGCTTAAGTCCTACCACTGTTCTACTCTGGTCAGTGTTCTCATTGCTGATTTTTATGCAGTCGGTGCCTCACCCATCTAGAAGGAAACTTTTGTTTTCATTTAATTGTTATGCTTTTGTTTGAAGGGGGTTGTTGAATTCCAATCAGATCAGCTTTGAATGGTGTTCAAAATTTTACTCCTATAGAGCAATCAAGAAGACTAATATCATGTACAGCCACTTCCTTCCACCTGGAACGTTAAATTCTTTTCTTTTGATACGTTCACATCCAGCTAGTTGTCTAGAAGTCTGAAGTCATCTCTAAGAATACTCCTCTTGAGAGTCTGGCTTTCAGACTCAGATTAGGTAGCTCAGGTTCCTTCAAGCAGGGCATATGTGTTGGAATCTTTTGGTACTTGCTGCTGTAGTTCTGCAGCTGCAACATTTTATTCCCACCCTTGAGTGGGTTCCTTTTTAATTCTGACACATGACAATATAAAAAAGTCTGCCTCTCTCCCTCCCTCCCTCCCTCCCTCCCTCCCTCCCTCCCTCCCTCGCTCCCTCCCTCCCCCCTCCCTCCCTCCCTCCCTCCCTCCCTCCCTCCTTCCTTCCTTCCTTCCTTCCTTCCTTCCTTCCTTCCTTCCTTCCTTCCTTCCTTCCTTCCTTCCTTCTTTTTTTCTTTCTTTCTTTTAAATATTTTTCCCCTCTTAGGGATGTAGTGCATCACTATACTCTTGAAAAACAAAAAAGAAAACAGGAGGAAATTTGTCTTTCAAAACATAAGTTCACCTCAGCAAACCGTGCTATCACGCCCTGCTTCCAGAAGATGGAAATGGACTCTGACTCAGAGACTGAAACAGTGGACATGCCAGGACCTGTCGAACAAGAGGAGGTTACAGAGCCACAAATCCCAGAGACAGAACAGGGTGAAATACTGTCATGCCCTGCTTCCAGAGCATGGACTGTAACTCAGAGTCTGAAACAGAGGGCATGTCAAAGGCTGAAATAGAAGGCATGCCAGGGTCTGCTGTACAGAGAGAGTTTACAGTGCTGGAAACAGAACAGGGGACAGTGCCAGCTCCAACAGAGAGTCCTGCCTCTTCAGATATAGAGGAACACATACCTCAACCCAGCTTCGCAGTGCACAGGTAGCAAAGAGGGAGCCAGCATCGCTCTCTCAGGATTTATAGCTCGCAACAATCAATCAAGTCTCAGCTGTGCTAGGCTTGGGACGTATTTAGCTGGCGTCCTTCCTCTCCAGGAGTTGTCAGAGCTTATCTGACCTGCTACCTTTCTGGATGCCTTGACAAATGTTTGGATTGACCTTGGACACTCCCTTGCTGTGAAACCCTGCCGGACTTTGTTTATGTTGGACTTTATGACTTCTTGCTTACTGCCTAGAAGTGAGTAACAAGCTGGGAGATATTCAGTTTGTTTTGTTTGATTTATCAGCTGTGCCAGGACTGAGATAGGACAAGTACCATCTCCAGCAGAAAGTCCTGTCCCTTCAGACACAGAAGCCAACTTACCTATAACTACCTTTGCTGAGTGTAGATAGCAAAGGGATAGTTTGTGCAGGTCTCAAAGAATTTATAGGAGACAGCAATTAATTAGGCAGCAGCTACGTTAAGCTGTTGATCTGTATAGGCACAGCTCTTTCCCTCCAAGAGTTGTCAGAGCTTATCTGAGCTTCCTAACTGCTGGTTATATTTCTTGTATTGTGTTGACTCTGGACTTATTTGCTCTGCCTTTGGATTCTGTTAGAGGAGGCAACAACAACAACTGTCAGAAAACCAAGGAGCTGTATTGTAAGAACTCATACTTATTTGTACCAATTTGGAAGGGTGCTCAGATTAATTCTGCTTGTTCTGATACAATGTTACTGCTTCTGCTATTTTTAAAAAAATGAGATTTCACACTCTTGAAAAGGGCTGGGCACACAGCTACTATCTAAGAGTCACTTTCAGCACCTCCTGACATTGCCTGGGTAACTCTGCCTTGCCACCACTTCCATTTTCTGTCACTAAAAGTGATGTTCTAGTCACTTCTGGTCAGTTTTGTCCTCATTCCTTCCTTCTCTGTCTCTCCCTCCCCTCTCCCTCCCTCCCTCCCTCCCTCCCTCCCTTGTCTGTCTCCCCCACCCCAAGAGTATACACCCCTATTTGTTGCTTAACTGAGATAAAATTCAAGATAATCATTTGGTTCTCTTAAGCAAGGAGAAGGGATTGAGTTATTCAGGTAGCGTAAAAATGAAAACTATTTGAAGCAGAAGCACTTGTATGTCCAAAAGTGAAGCACTTCTGATTTCCTCCCAGAGAGCTGTCAATGTGTTCTTTCAGGGCAGGGAGATTCTAGCATTCCTAATGAGACACTGCAGCCTCCAGAATGAGACGAAGTCATGGTGACTCACTTTTCAGTCTAAGAAGGATGTGCCACTTTATTACTCCAGAGACTGGCATTTTTGTTGGAGGGATACAATCATTTCTGAAGGTGCACTTTGCCCAAGACTGGTGGTCTTTCCCCACTAATGAGCTAGAACCAGTAATGTAAGATGTACAGGTGCAGATTGGCCTATGTGTGGGACACACACTCTGAATCATGTACCCGGATGATATCAGTGTGATCCCATAATGTACAGAAACACTTCGGTTAACAGTGCCTTTGACAAAGAAACTCCTTGTTACAAAGTCTTTTTATGCTTATGCATCCCCTCATTTGTCTTCTTACTCTATTTAGCTAGTAGGTTTTTGTTTGTTTGATTTTTTGGTTTTTTTGCACCATTGATATTAGGACGGTGGTGAAGGAAGATTGGAGAAATGCAGACTTTTGTTGAATTGTGGTGTTAGGCTTGAAGTTTGGTGCTCTGTTGTTGCCAGGCCCTACACCCCCACATTTTGATATGGTCTAATTGGCAAAATATATTAATTGGCAGATATGTTCAATTGGCATAAAATATAAATTATACTTGTGGTTGGCAAGGCCATATGGAAGAAAAAGACACTGGCTGGGAATAGGTCAGAGATGACCCCAGCATAGCCAGATCAAAAGTTCTTTGAAATTAGCCAAGAAAGCCTCACTTAATGGCTCTGAGCTAATCCTATCAACTGCCAACATCAGAAAACAATAAGGTGCCCAGGACCCCTACTGTGTGCATATCCTACTGCAGATAGCCCAGAAACCTCCTCTCAACCAAGACGTTGAAACCAATCAGTCCATTCCAGACCCCATTATCTGTGTTGCAACTCCCATTGTTCACTAGGCTAGCAATCAGCTCACACCCCTTCAGGAAGGAAAAGAGAGTATATAAACCCTTGGTTTTGAGAAGTTAGTTGCAGTCAGATGAAATACAAGACTCCATTATGTTGCTCTGAATCATGATCTGTCTGCCCTTAGACAGAAGTCTAAGTCACATTTCAAGCTCTTCACTACTCTTCTGGAATGGTAACCAAAAACCCTCAGTCTCTCTATATCCATAATTTTTTTCTTCCCTTTTTCTTTCAGTTAGCTCTTGTGTGAATGCTTGACTGTACGTATCTTGTATGCATGCATGAGTGAATTCCCCCAATAATAACACATTTTTAGCTTACTTCTTAATCTTTGGCTGCCTTTTGCTTGGTCTGACCCTGTAAAAATTGGGGTGGAGGTCTTGCTGGGTTACCCTGCCCCTCATTCTGCCAAGGCCAGTGCTCTGCTAATTTTCCCCGGTCTTTGCATTTTTGGAGCGAATCAAGATGTCTCCCAGGGGACCCCCAGAAGTCAGGGTAACACTGTAACTTGCTATAGGATTAACACTTGATAATCATTTGCTATAGTATTGATTAGTATTTTGCACACTCAGAGCTCAGTCTATAGCTCTGCGGTAATGAGCATTTCTCACAACCTTTGAATTAGAATCACTTGTTCTGCTTTGTTAATGTTTGTGCAAGGGGAAGGACACTGTTAACATCAGTTTTATCTTTGGGAATTACCCAGGATGTTGACTGAAACGCACAGCCTTGAGAATGTTGAGGGTCACATAAACTGTAACATGTGTACAAGCTGTGACTCTGCTAATGCTGATGCATGAATCTTTTCTTTTATGTAAGTCTGAAAATGGTATAAAAAGGGGAAGCGTGGAAGAATAAGACATCTTTCCTTATCACTACTGTTAGTAGGCTACACTGAACACAGTTTTGATATTCAGAGGGATCCTTTGGCCAAAGTTGCTTTGTGTGTGTGAGGGGGTTTGTTTTCCTTTCCTTTCTTTTCTTTCTTCCCACTTTGTGTTTGGGAGTTCAGTTCAGCTCCATGTCCACTTAGAGATACAATGAGGTGTGGTTTGTTTACCCACCCTAACAACAGCACTGTGCCTGCAGTAAACAATGCAATAAAGCTTGTTCAGCTGAGAGGGAATGGGATTTTTCTCTAGCTGATCCTACTGCAGCGGTATGTGCCTGCCTACAATAGCCAAAGTAAATAGGCGCTGCCCTCAGAATCCCTTACTCAGTATGGACAGCAAAGGCAGAGGCAAGGAGAGAAGTCTGCCCACCAGCTACTGCTAAACATGTTAAAAAGCATATAAGTTTGGTGGCCAAAATGAAGAAAGAGAGAAAAATGGGGGCTGATGCACAAAAAAGTCATCCCTGAACAAATTTGGAAGAAGCTTTCGGATGATGCCGAGAAGGTTCAAGATGCTGTTGTTTGTTTATGCAAGATTTATCTGATCTGGTTGTTTCGTTTCACATGTGCATATTGGTAGTTTTGAATAAAAAGTTTTCTGAAAGATGTTGATTGCCCCATCTTTTGTGGTGTAGAAATATATCCCTTTAAATTTTATGTTAAAGAAGCAATGCCCATGAACACATATATCTACATTGCTAACTTGAGTATACTTGTAAATGCAGGAATTTTAATGAATTTTAACTGTGTGTATAAAGTGGTTTGCTGTATTTTTTATTCTTTATTGGCAACTAATTTTTAAAAATGTTTTAAGTGTTTTAAACTGTTTTTGATAATGTTTTATGATAATATTGTTTATTTCTTTTTTCACTTTTGTAAATGAATGTTTTAGCTTGATCTTTTTCAATTATTGTAAGCTGCCTTGAATCCCATCTTGGGAGAAAGACAGGATATAAATTTCATAAATAAATAAGTGCAGTCTTGAAAAGATCTTTCTCTTAACTAAATAAACAAATTCAGTCTTGAAAAGATCTTTCTCATTTTGTAGCAAAAAGCTACAATATAGCTTTAAAAACTTTAACCACCTTATCTTTTAAAAACTTTCTAGGAGAACTCATCACTGAGGATTCCCCCTCACCCCCTGTTATTCCTTTGTTTTCATTTTGATATCAATATGGCTTGTTTATGATGCCCTCTGCAGGTGAAAAGATGTATTCCCACTATTTTTACCATCAGCCCAAATAAGTAAACTGTGTTCATAAGAAACAATGCCTTGCCGTGGTTTATCTCCATATGTATACCCTTTTCTGACTTTCTAAGTGAAAACAGAAATAGTTTCATTATTCTACTTTAAGTGATGTGAGATTACAAGTTTAATATTGATACTGCCATTTGAAATTCTAAAGCAGTTTCTTTTAAGCAAATACTATCTTCTTAAGGCAAACTAGGGAAAAAGTGTTCCTTTAACCAGAGGTTTTTATGGTATTTCATATACTAAGAAAGCAAAGAACCTATTGTAATTTTTAAATCAGGTGTATTTACATTTTAAATGGCAGATACTGTAATTTTCTAGGTCATTTCTAGTTTTGTAGGAGCAAGAACGTCCCCCCCCCTTTTTTTTGAGTGCTGGGCATTCTTTAATGCTTGTTTTGCAACAATTATTCTCCCCACCCATTAAAAATTGTAAGCAACTGTTTCACCTAGAAAAAAAATGTAAGACTTTCAAAGCTGGACAAGAGGGCAAGCTTCAGCGGAACTTCTAGCCATCATATTACCTATATAGTGTGGAACAGCTAAAGTTCAAGATTTATATTAAAGATTTCTATCTACAGCTATGAGAGCTGAATAATGAAGAAAGCTGACAGGGGAAGAAAATGATCTTATTTGAAATGTGGTTGAGGGAAGTTTTACAGATACTATGGACCATCAAAAAGACAACTAAATAAGCCCTAGCACAAATCAAACCTGAATTCTCAGTAGACTCTAAAATGATTAACCAGAAACTATTGTATTTTCGACCTAGCATGAGAAAACATTACTCACTGGAAAAGACAATAATGCTGAGGAGTTGAAGGCAGTAGGAAAAGAGAAAGACCATAGTAAAGGTAATAGATTAGATAAAGGAAGCAAGCCATAGCCCTAAGTTTGCAAACCACAGCAGGGCTTTTAACAGGATCTCCTGCAGGTCTCCCATTCATGGGGCCACCACAAATTGAAGCTGACGTGATGTCCTATAATAACAAAGACCTTAGGAAAGTCACACACTCTCACCCCCAGAGGGACACAAAGGCAAACCCCCTTTGAACAAATCTTTCCAAGAAAGTGTCACCATAAGTCAAAAATGACTTGAAGACACACAACAACAGCTCAGTAAACTAAAATTTAAAGCTGCTCTAGTGGGTTGACTCAGTAAGGCTACAAGCTATGTTACCAAAGTAGGAACTCTCTTGTGTTTTGCATTCATTTGCATTTTCATTCAAGTGTAATAGTTTTTCTGATTACAAGACTGCTGTGGCAATAGAAGAAGAATTAAGCAATTGCTGTTTGTCCAGTGAAGCTGACAGCATCCTTACAAAGATCTGCATATGGTTTAGATAGCCTCTCCTCATGTCAAAGAAATGGTGAGAGAAATAACATAGTTCAGTGTTAGAGCATATGCTTTGTGTGAAAAAGCCCCCAGGGCCAATCCCTTACATCTCCACTTTAAAAAGGACCAGGTAGCAGGTGCTAGGAAAGATGTCTGCCAGACACTTTGGAGAATGACTGCCTGCCAGTATAGACAGTACTTGGATAGATGGACATAGAAACTATTTTCAGTACAAGAGTTAATTCCTTCTAGACAGCTTTAATACTATAGTTCAAAGGAGTGCAGAAGAGCCATCTAGCAGAGATTTCTGACTATCTTGTTAAATTATAAGACACAAAATTGCATAGGATGGAATCTGAACAGTTGGACTGTCTCATGGACTGAGCCATGGCAGTCAGCCATGGCATTGCATCCAAGAACAAAACACAATCTGCATAGACTTGGGTGCTATTTAGATGCACAAGGACATATAAGAAGGTAGTTTTTTTTTAAAAAAAGGCAATTCTTTTCAACTACATCCAACCTGCAATTAGCAAGTACTAAAAAAAGCCATTCTTTCCAGCTACAGCCATCAGGAGAAATAGCTATGATGCAGAACTCAGTCATCATAGCTATGTCTCCTGATGCAACCCCCCCCCCCAAACCCACCTTAAATCCCAGGCAATGATACCAACACAGCGTTTCTGAGGTTTGGGGAGTGAGCCAGTGAGTGAGGAAGCAGACACTCCTTTCTATGGAGTGAAATGATTTCTGACCGGCAGCTGCATGCATCTCTGCAAGGTCTTGTTGCAACTAATTATTGCAAAGTGCCTCACTGCCAGGAGAAGAAAAGCTACTTCTTCACTTACTACCTTACTCCTGAGCACCTTAGAAATGCCTATATTCTTGGCATTGTCTGGCTTCTAAGGTAGGTTTTGGGAAACACTCTTGGTCATTCCACTGGTGCAATGACCATGACCATGAATTCATAAACTTATGATGTCATATGTCTGGCATATAAATAATGAAAAGGATGCTAGCTTACATTGTTAAGAATACAGTCTTCACTATATCCCAGATTTGGCCTTTAAAACTTCCTGAACAGCAGTCAAGTGAAGAAACACCCTATCTGAAGCATAACTACCTTATATGGTATCAAACTATATAGCCTAAATGATAAATCCCGTTGATTTAATCTAGTTTGGACTAGTATCTGGTACAGGCTAAGTATTATGACTTGGTATGGGTTCAAATTTCAAATAGAACACCTCCTCACTTGACTGCTCTGGAAAATTTTGCATTCCTGTGATTTCCATGGCTCAATCCATGACACAGTTCTGGCTGATGTGCTCCAGCTTCTCCTACTGCAGTCAAATAGATTAGCTGCATATAGAGAACCACCTATTTCCTTACTGCATATGTAGCTCTCCCATCTGCTGATCAAAAACATAGAGAATCTTGGTAGTAGGATGACTAAAGTTCAATAGGATAAATTACAGCCATGAAAATGTGGCTTTATAGAACTGGCAAAACCACCTCTGAGTATTCCTCACCTAAGAAAACCCTATGAAATTCAAGGGGCCACCATAGGCTGTCAAATGACATACATACACACACTTAATTTTCCCCCCTAAAACTCCCATCTGCAGCAGTCAGCACAAACAAATGATGAGGGAAGATGGATGCTGATACAGAGCTTAGAGAAGTTAACTCTTTTACTACAACTGCTAGAATCTCCAACCAGCATGAACAATGATCAAGTTGGCTTGGAATTTAAGGGACATGGTTTATACAAAAAAGAGAGAGAGGGCACTCTAGTTGTAGTTCAACAACATTTGGAAGGCCACACTCACCCCAACCTTGAGCTAACTGGCTCTTTTCTGGCCCAGGCACATGTATGGGCACAGAAAAATTATTACAGTGATTTGTTTTCTTAATGAAATTCTTTCCATTGTATTCATGTTTTAGTGCAATTTACAGAAAGAATGATGGCCAAAAAATAATATTAACTTCAGATTCTTTGAAGTGTAATAGTTTGATGACACAATTAATTTACAACCTGCACTGAAGCTGTATTGGCTTTGTCAAGTAAAACTCAAAATCATGTGGAGAAATAGTTTCCATTCTGTTCAGAAGAATTCTTCTCTAAAGGCTTTACTTTTGTTTAGACACTGCCATTGTTAATATATACTGTCAAAACTTTACCTTGTTTCTTAATTAAATGTCCTTTAAAATGTTTTGGTTTGAATATTTCTTTGTGTTCTTCAGTTCTTTGTGACTACATTAACATCCTAAGAAAATAATGAAGAGGAGGAGGAGGAGGAAGATAGAAACCAGTTTTCTCTGAAAATACTCTTGCAATGGCCTCACAAAGCCTTTCTGCATCCACTTTTCAGGGTCTTTGGCCTTTTCTGAACCACCCTTCCAACCTGCCACAGAGACAATGGTTCTGCAAGATGTCACCGCGGTCCTGTCCTTCTCTCATTTCAGGTAACATAATCATGAAGTAAAGATTGATGGGTTTTTCCTGTCAATGACCCACGATCATGTTGCCATCATGGACTTACTTGTCATGCAGAAGCCTGGGAAGTGCAATAGCTGCACTTTCCACCCCAGCACAGCCTGGGAAAGTACCCATTTGCACTGCGGATGGAAGAGGCAGGGCCACCGCACTTCCTTCATCGCAGAGGCAGCCAGTGCAGAGGGGATTGCTCCTATTGAACTCCCCTCCCAGTAGAGCCACTGGCAGGATCCCCATCAGATCCTGTTGGGGAAAAGTAAGGTATAGCAATGGTCTTGATCCTGATCTTTTGATGTTGTCTGCAACACATCCTGAATATCTCATGCTTGTCCTCTTTGTAACACTGGATCAAGTGCCTTTACTCCATTTATACCAGTCTGCCATTCCTTTCTTGCATGCTGCTCTCTATATCTGCAAAAAAAGGCTTCCAAAAGTTGTACACCACTCCCTTCTCCACCCTCATGTCTCTTTTTTGGAGCCCAGGAACGAGAAGCATTTCTGTGGAGCCTGGAAAAGTTGGCAGATGGCATGGAAAAGCTGGAAAAGAGTAGAATGTCCTCTTTTGACCAGGAAAGGTCATTTGACTAAGAGAGCCATTTTCTTCAGAGTTATAAGCTCACCACATACCTAGGCCAGTTATACACAAATTAATTTCCTTCTACCCCGGGGAAGATCATAGGAAACTGCTTTATATCAGTACAGACTATTTCCCACTATTTTACAGTACTGTTCTATTCTGAATGAGAGGACCCCATTGCCTGCTACTTGTCCACTGAATGGGAAATAAATCTGGGATCTCCTACATGCCAGTCATATGTTCAGTTACTGAGCCATGGTCCCCCTCCAACAGCAAAAGGCTGTTTCAGGAAACTGCAGAATGAACCATAATAGTTCATCACATGTGTCTGACCTTACTGCTTTATTATATATTTACTCAGAACATTTTTAGCATCTGGTTTTGTTATGCCAAAGGTGGGTGATTCAGAGCTCCACCCATGATGCAGTGCGTCTGTGAAACAGTGGGGAATATTAGCTCAAAGGAGAGGTCTGCAAGAGGGGGGTAAGCTAGCAGGATCTTTTACACCTGTGTATACTGGTACTAATGCAGAGACACCAGCTGGATATTCAAAGAATATTTGTTCTATTGGGGGAATTAACAGTCACACACACACAAGAGCCAAGGAGTCTTGCAATCATGCAAGGCTAGATGAATGGAGGAAAAATTGGATAGCAAAAAGTCAGGGCAAATTAGGTGATAGTTACCTATCCGGAGAGAAGAAACAAAGTGAGGTGGCTCAGACTGAAGTCTGAGGGTAGTATCAAAACAGCAATTGGAGCAGTGGAGTGATGGCTTATATTCAGAGTATTATGAGCTATCCGGCTCAGAGCTTGGGTTTAAATATTCTTTTTATGCCCTGAAGGGGAAGGTGTCAATAGCTCTCTGGCAGAATAGACAATAGGATGTAGAATAAGTTAATTGCCTTAGCATTAGGTGACATAGGACTGGTGGGAATCATGATATCTCCTTAATGGAGGGACAAGTGAGAGGAAAAAATGAGAGTTTTGGTGGACAAAGGAAGAGGGGTAAAAGCAATGAGTCATTCCATGGAGGCAGTTTCAGGTGCTATTGTTTCTAAAGGCTGAGTTGTTGAGAGACATTTCTAAGTCCATTATCAGCAGAACTTCCCTGACTATGACCTAGCCATGCCCTGAGGTCCCAATCTGACATAGGCCTTTTTCGCACGGCATTTTCCATGCAAAAGGGCCCCTCGAACATCACACGAATGTGAGGGGCAGTCCACACAACGCATTCACAATCGCACAACACTCCAGGGGCTGGCAGGCACCGACCGTGCACTTTTTCATTTTTGGTTGTGAGCCAAAAATGGTGTGCAATCGCGCATCACTCTGGGGCCCTGCGTGCACTTGCCATGTGTGCGGAGCTCTGGAACCGTGGTGCTCGCGCTTCCTGCCCCGGCGCAGTGCAGGCTGCACTGCAGAAGGAAGAGGCAGGGCTCTCATGTGAGCAGGCGGCAGCTGTGGAGCTGACGGAACCGGGATGCGAGAGCCTCTCACTAGAGGCTGCTCTCATGATCCCCGCACCCCAGTTCTGTGAAAAGGTGCATTGCGGAAAGGGCCATAGTTTTGCAACACATGGCTGTAGCCAGTTCCTCTTTGACAGCAGGGTTCTTAGCCATAGCAAGATATAATTTATATTTTATGCCAATTAATTATTGACATTTAAACCATATCATGGAGTGGAGTTGTACGGGCCTGGTAACAGTTTGCTACCTGCCTTCAAGCTGACTCCAATGTCCAGTGCCCCCTCAGGGCAGTCTGATGTCTCTCTTATAACAACATAGGGGCTAGGTTTGTTCTCTGCTTTAAATGACACCCAAAGGGTGCAAATTAAAAATAATGTACAGCCAAAGCAATGATAAAAACAAGCTCATACAATCATGGCAATACAGTAGTTGCTTTTTGGTAAAATAGCTTACCACCTAGCTAAAAACAAAACAAAACAATAAAAAACACACACAGTCAGCTAGCGGAAAGAAAAAAAATCCTCCTGAGAGGCATTTTACAAATGTGTCTGGTCCTTTTTACTCAGGCTAGGATACAACAATGTGATTTCATTGGATGAAGATGATAATCGTGGTGATGATTATCTTTTTTTGTACCCTTCCTTTCTCTCAATACTGAGACTCAAGGTACAGTAGAAATTAAAGCAAATCCAACATAGTAAAGAGCTATAAAGATAGACAACTAACAACACTAAAAACAGTTTAAAAGATACAATTAAAATATTAAAAAAGCAGTTAAAAACAATACATCACACCCCGTGAAAATCCTTCCTTTGAAAACCTTCCATTTTTCAAAAGCTTGTCAGAATAATAATAATAAAAAAAATCTCTGACTGCAAACAGAAGAACAACAAGAATCCTGACACCATAAACAGTAGGGGATGATTCCCTCCCTGCCCCCATTTTGAAACCCTCTGTGTGACCTGAAAATCTCTGGAGAGATGGGTAATCCCTGGAACATATTTTCAGTGCCACAGAGACTGGCAGAGGAAAGGAGGGCGGTCCTAGTTCTGCTGGTAAAAGCAGGGAACCCAGGAGAAACAGTAGCCCCTCCACATTTGTGAGGGTTCAGGGCACAGAACCCTCACGAAAGTGGAAGAACCATGAATAACTCCCCCTGCGATTCCCCTCCCATTCCACTCTGGCACTTCCCTCCATCCCATTCCTTTACTTCTGGCTCTGGCGTTGGAAAGGAAGGGGGAAAAAAAAGATAAGCTAAAAGGCTTACCAGTACTTTCCTCTCAGACAGAGAAGAGGGGAGTTTTGGAGTTCTAATTACTTCTGACAGCCATCTTGAGGAAAGAGCACCTGGCCAATCAGCAACCAAGACACAGCAGAATGTGCAACCACATGGCAGAAGGGTGATGCCTTCGGCAGTGGGAGGGGACTTTGCTCACTCAAAAGGAAAAAAACCCTCAATTTTAAACACAAGCCTCACAAGCCTAGGGTGAGGAATGCAAGGGAAGGGAGGAGGAAAATGGGGTGGAGGCAAGCACCTGCCTTGCAAATAATCAAATTTGCAAAAGTCAAACCCACAAATGTGGAGGGAAGACTGTACATCCTACCTAGCCCTGTAAGTCTACTGGGATGCAAGAGTCATCCTGGTACTCAGTACTGTAAGCCACAGAGCATGTACATAAAATGAATGGGGTACAGAAGGTACTGTTTAATCTCAGAAGAAATTATTGAGGATCTCAGTCTTTGCAAACTCTCATGAAGAAAGAGCCTGATATATATCTCCCAGACCAATGAATAGATAAGAATTGTTGTTGTTGTTGTGTGACTTCCCTAAGGCCTTACCATGAGGTTTTCTTGATAGAATTTGTTCAGAGGAAGTTTGCCTTTGCCATCCTCTGTGGCTGAGAGAGTGTGACATGCCCAAGGTCACTCAGTGGTTTCCATGGCCAAGTGGGGATTCACTCATTCATTCTAAACCCTCTAAATTCTAAATGTGTACATTTAGATACAATCCATTTGAAAAAGTGCATTTTATGAGAGCATATGCTCAGACAGACATTTAAAATCATGTTCATATGTTAGTATGGATGCAAACTTAAAAATAAATCAATGTATTCATTCAGCCCCAGGATGTAATGGATTTACTGAAGAACAAATGTAAATTTGACATGGACCAGAAAGAGACTGACCTGTCCAGGTTCATCTGTACTGTCAGGCCAGACTGTGTGAAGATAACCTGTAGTACATAATTTATCCACAAGATGGCTCTTAATAACATGGGAGTAGAAAACTTGAGTAGCAACATCAAGGGAAGTATGGAGAATTTGAGCATTAAGCAAGTGCTTATATGAAAGGGAAACAAATTATCCGATTCCCTAGTAACAGTTTATATTTTCTTATAGGCTTGTTGATACTGTCTAGGAGAAGGCGGGGGAGGAAATTAATTTTTTTTTACCAGAGCAAACTATCCTGAAATAACACGGTATGTGTGTACTTATTCTAAAGGTATAAAAGGCTTCCCTCTAAATTGGGCATTAATTGCCTTTTTCAGAATATTACTTTAAACAGACATACAAACATCAACATATTTTTTAAAACAACTATTATTTAAGCATATTTGCGTTCTACTTTGTCTCAATTGTTGCTACTTAATTTTTTTCCTAAACTGAAGGATTTGGACTGCATGCTCTTGTGACACATAAGGCTATGTTGATGGCAGCAGTGCTGTCAGACAAGCTTTTGCTGAGGAGCCTGACTGTGCCAAATAGCAACTGGACAACAGTGGTAGTGCAGGGGTCACTGTAGTGGAGGATCTCTCAGAGATAATGGCAGTTGTACCATGGTTAGTACCTGTTAGTACATGTGCAGAAGAAAGCACAGTAAACCTCTTTTGAATGTGTTTTGTCACAAAAACGCTATGAGGAGACAAAATGAAACAAGAGATAGTGACAGAAGATGAGATCCCCAGTTTGGATGGCACTCAGTCAGGTACTGGGATAGAGCAGAGCACATCCACAAGTAGCACTGTGGCTAATGACACAGCTGGACTCAAGCTGAAATGAACATTCAGCTGTTGACATGCTCAGATGTGAAAAGATAGTCCAAACCTGCACAACACATATTACAGATATATGGAATGTGAGAAGCAAGAATTAGGAGAAGCTAGTCATAGTAAAACAAGAAGTGGAACATATATACATTAGAATTAGTGAGCTAAAATAGACAGGAATGGGGCATTTTCCGTCAGATAACTAAACAGTTTTTTACTCAGGAAATTAAAATCTAAGAAGAAATAGTATGGCATTAATAGTGAATAGACAGGTAGCGAAAGCAGTCAGTGGATATAATGCAAAGTATGGCCAACTAATATCAATAAAACTTCAGGGAAAACTCATCAATGTAACCATAATCCAAATTTATTCATTCCAAATTCATTGACAGATTCTGTGCTGGAATCCAGGAAGAAGCCAGTCAAATGCCAAAACAGGACTTCTTGTTAATCATAGGCATCTGGAATGCAAAAACAGGAGACAGAGCAGAATCAAAGATTGTACAAAAATTTGGCCTAAGATCAAGAAATGAAGCACAAAACTAACTGAGTTTTGTGAGGACAACAAGTTTGTCCATTCTTCACATTCTTCAAACAACCAAAGAAGTGACTATATACAAGGACATCACCTGATGGCCAATATAGAAAATCAAAGAGACTACATAATGGAAGCAGAAGATGGAGAAGCTCCATTCTCTCTGCAAAAACAAGACCAGGAGCAGATTGTGACACAGACCATGTACTGCTGATATTAAAAATAAGAGTAAAACTAAAGAACACTAAACCAACCATGGTGCAAAAATACAACCTAAACAACTTCCCTGTAGAATTTAAAGATAATGTAAAAATAGATTCAAACTAGTAAGCCTAATTGACCAGGAACCAGAAGAACTCTGGACTGAAGCCAGAGATATTGTCAGTGAGGAATGCAAAAAGACATTATCTGTAGCCAGAAAGAGAGGGAAACCTCAAAGGATGGCAGATGAAACTCTTCAAGCAGTTAAGGGCAGATGAGAAGAAAAGTAAAAAACTAGAAATAGAGTGAAAACCCTGAATGCAACTGTTCTGCAACTTGTACATAGGGACTAGGAGAACTACTATAATAATCAATGCAGAGAAACAGAAGATGATAACAAAATGACAACAAAAAAGGACTTCAACAAAAGAAATCAAAAGGAAATTTAAATTAAGAGTGGTGATGCTCTGTCACCAGCAGGGGAACATATTACATGATCAAGTAGAAGAAAAAGATCATGAAAACAATGCATGGAAATACTATATAAAAGAGATGAAAAGATGACGGATTCATTCAAGGAAGGGTCATTTGAAAATGAACCTACAATTTTAGAAAGTGAAGTTGCACTCAAAGTATTTGAGAAAAATAATTCATGAGGAATAGATGGCATACCAATGGAGCTGCTTCAAGCTACAGAAACAGAATGTACTTTAATTCCAACTAAAATTTGTCAACAAATATGGAAAAGAAAATAATGGTCTCCAGATTGGAAATGCTCAATGTACATTTCAATCCTCACAAAAGGGGATACCACGGATTGCAGTAACCATAAGACCGTTGAATTAATATCCTATGCAAGCAAAGAGATGCTCATAATTCTACAACAATGATTTTTATCATATGTGGAGCAAGAAATGTTAGATGTCCAAGCTGGGTTCAGGAAAGGAAAGGGCACTAGGGATCATATTGCAAGCATATGTTGGATAATGGATCATACCAAACAATTACAGAAGAAAATCAGCCATTGCTTTATAGGATATAATAAATCTTTGATTATCTTGATCATGAAAAACTATGGATCATTCTTAAAGAAATGGGTGTGTCCTGGTGCATAACCTATATTCTGGACAAGAACCAACAATTAGTGGAGAATATGGAGAAACTAAATGGTTTCCAGTTGGCAAGGGGCTCAGGAAAGGATGAATTTTATCACCCTGTCTGTTGGGTTGTATGCTGAATATATCACACATAAAGCATGTTAGACTTGGAGAAAGGAAGCATGAAAACTGGAGAAAGAAGCATCACCAATTTAAGATATGCACTTTCCCTAGAAGCCAAGATAACTAAAGTGAGACTGTTATATTTTGGACATATAATGAGAACACATGACTCACTAGAAGGACAATAATGCTTGGAAAGGTAGCAGGCAGTAGGAACAGAAGAAGACCACATTACAGATGGACAGACTTGATCAAGGAAACCATGGCCCTGAGACTACAAGATCTGAGCTGGGCTGTTGATGATAGAGTGACTTTGCAGGCTCAGGGCCGTGGTTTCCTTGATCAAGTCATAAGCTGTAGTCTTGATGATTTGATAGTAGTTAACAGCAACAAAGAGTTTTCAAAAGACTACAAAAAACATTTTGATAATGTTGGTGAAATTTCTCTGAATTATCCTTAATTGTGTCCTAACAAGAGTAATTCAAACATTTCAGAAAGTTGACTTTTGAAAGGTCTTTTGGATCCTTTCTGAGAGCTTTACTCTTTTAGTTTTAAACTTTGTGTAATGACTTTTTATTACAGCTGCAAGTTCCCTGGCAGAAACCAAGCAATCTCTAAGGAAAGGTTAGGAGAACTAGGTTTAAGATGCTGTAAGTGAGATAAATGGTACTGATAATAGTTTCTCCCAGGGAGCCTCTATTTTAATCTCTGTGCTATTTGAAGCAGAGGTGGTTACTTCATATGCATTAATTTTATTGGGCAATAATGAGTACTATTTATAGTTATTTGGAATTCTATTGGCTTTCTGCCAGTAGAAGCCTCTTCCCCTCCTGGATTGGCTAGAAAAAGACCATTGTGCAGCAAAAGCGAACTAACATCCAGACCTATTTGTTCCTCTTTGTACACGCCTGTGCTTCACAACATGCACAAGTTTGTTTTTCCATTTTTATGTGCACACAAACATAAGGATTCAGTAGTTGAATTTCAATTTACTTCTCTTTAGGTAGATTCATAGATTCACTTTACAGGAGAACACTAATGAATGAACTTGCTCCGTTGATCTACGGCTCCATCTCAGTCTGTAAAAGACATAAAGACTTTTGACATACCATCTGTTTCCAAAACAACTATCCAAAGACCTGTAAAATGTGTGTGTGCTCACACGCACATACACATGGTGTGCCACACTAGTTTAAAAGGTGTTGTTGCCAGACGAGTGGTCCAGTGTTTGCGATTATTTGATTTAGGGTGCCTATGGTGTTACAAGGCTATACACTCCCAGTCCATGATATGGTTTAATTGACAAATATTTAATTGGCATAAAATACAAATTATATCCTGCTATGGCTGTGAAGCCTGCTGGCAAAGAACTGGCTGAAAATGTGCATTGCAAAACTAGGTCAGATCCGGACATCAGGGCATGACTAGGTCATAGAGAAACTCCAGTGATAATGGACCTGCAAATGTCCCTCAATTACTTGACCTTTAGAAACAATAGTGCCCAAATCTGCTTCTAAAGAATGACTGGTTATCTTTGACCCTCTTCCTCTGTCCACCAAAACTATCCTTTTTGTCCCCACACCTGCCCTGCTGTTAAGGAGCTATCACAATTCCCATCAGTCCTTTGTCACCTAATGCTAAAGCCTTTAGCTCATTCTGGACCTCATTGTCTACTCTGCCAGAGAGCCATTAATACCTTCAGGGTGGAAAACCTGTATTTAAACCCCAGCTCCAAGCCAGACAACTTGCAGTACCACAGTAGTCTAGACATAGACCGTCACTCTGCTGCTCCGATTCCTGTTCTGGTACTACCCTTGGACTCTTAGTCTGGGCCACATCGCTTTGTCCCTTCTCTCCAGATAGGTAAATATCACTCACTTTGCCCTAACTCCTCGCTATCTAATTTTTCCTCCCTTTGCTTCAGCTAGCTTTGAGTGATTGCAAGACTGCTTAGATCTCCTGTGTGTGTGATTGTTAATTCCCCCAATAAAACAAATATTCTTTGAATCTTGGGCTGGTGTCCCTACATTAGTGCCAGCATACACAGGTATAAAAGATCCTGCTGGTTAACCTCCCACCCACCCACTGGTCTCCCCTTTGAACCGATATTCCCCACTGTTTCACAAAGGCACTGGCATCGTGGGTGAACTGTTGGGTCACCCACATTTTGGGATAACAATGGTATAAGTATTAGGAAATGGAGTGCTTCCCTATCATAGTCTTCTTCAAGCTGATATCTTCTAGATGTGTTGGACTGCATCTCCCATGATCCCAGACAGCATGTTCAAATGAGTGGACATGGTGTAGTCTAACACAACTGAAGGCTAGAAAAATAATACTAAAACACAGAAGGGAGTGACCTAATGTTGTGATGTTCTAAATATTACCTATCATTGTCTAGCAGGACAATGTCTCCCTTTTCCCACAAGGGGCTGCTATTCATACCGAAGGCAACAAATTATAAGGCAACCAATTATAAGTGTACTGATAAATTTGCTTCTTCTGTTGTGGGAATTTATATATGACTTTAAAATAAATTCCCAGAGCATAGATAAATATCAATCAATCCATAAGGAAATATGAGGTGAATATCCATGTGTTAACATACAAATGATAATGATCTGGAGCATTAGTCAGTCATTACTTGCCTATGAATATCCATCACATGAGTTCCATTCGGGAAAAGACAGCATATACAGTACATAAAAATGACAATGACTATGATGATAATGATGGAGGTTTATACTCCATCTTTTCACTGAAAAATGTCAACAAATCTGTTACAGAAAATTGGAACTGAAAGTATACCTCAGCCTCTCTCTCTTGATGAACAATGAAAAATACTTCTGGAAGGCTTGTAAAAGTCATATCTTCCTCTGTGGCAGTAACTGCCAAATTTCCTCCCCATATATTGCTGGTGTATAACTCCCAGAAGCCCTAGCCTGTACAGCCAATGTTAAGGAGGTTCTGGGAGTTGTACTTCAACATCTGCAAATCCCAGTTAGGTATCATAGCTCTGGGGAGACGAATCCACTTTTTGAAATGTGGGGCACAAATTGTTTGATGAAACACAACAGCTGTGAAAATAGCAGCGTGTGCATGTGTCTCTCTATCCATAATCCATTTTTGCATATTTTCATTCTTTTTGCAGTTTACATTCATTTTTATGTCTAACTGTGAAGTAGAAAAGAACCAAACTGTCATAAAATATATCAAGCTCACAATGAATGCTGTCAACCACTTCTGTAAACCACAGGCAGATCTCATCATAGCAGTTTTTATTGCACTTTTATTGGTCAACAGCTAGAAGAAAAATAATTGAGAGATAAATTAGATTTTCTTTTGGCTTTAATTTTCTCATTTAATTTCATGAAGGCTCATTATTCAAGATTCTCCATAGAGGGTGTCTGTGAAAGGCAGAGATTGAGGGGTGGGTGCATATAGATACATTTCATTATGGTCCAGAATAATCAGCAACTCAGTTACTGGGCTCCCTACAGAAGCAAGGATGTGTGTGTGTGCGTGTGCTCGCATGGATGCAATGATAACTGACATTATGATGCACATTTTGGATTAACTGGTACTGGGATAAAGAATTTGATGTTTTTAAGATCAAAAGCTGAGGAGACGAGAAACTAAAATTACTTGCCTGAACAGAGGTTCCAAAACATTTAAAGAACATGAACCATCCACCAACATCATCTTAAAAACTTTTTTTTTATGCTTTCAAGCCATTTCTCTCATAGTTAAAATGGGCGGCAAAATAGTTTAAGCCCACTTAATGATTATCACTTGGGAATGACTATTTAAAGCTAAGTCCCAATTCTTGTAAAAAAAAAACAACCTCTGACAGGTGGAGGTACTAAGTAATATCAATCAGTTCTCTGTTCAAATATGAAATATTCATTTTATAAATTTATTTATGCTCTCTATATAAAGTTTGTTGGCTGCTTAAAAGACACAAATTGCTCGGAGCCATAAACCTGCAATGAGGCTGTGTGGTGCTGTATGCACAAAGAGCATGTTATTGTCAACTGGTTCTGGAAGAATGAAATAATGGTGACATTTAGCAGATATCAAGAGGAGACTGTTGAATGCTGGATTAAGGACAAGATTAAGGGCTGGCTTTGGCAATCTCTATATACAGGTACTGTTTTTGTGATCCACAGACAAGAGGGAATTACTGACAGCCTCTGTGTTTCCTATAACATATTTCTTAGTAAGTTATCTGGAGGGTCCTTCCACCAAATGCAAGGCTCACTGGTCTTAGCTGTCTTATAAAACATTCACTAGCAGCTTATTAGAATCTCACAGTAGGGATTTAATTCATGAAGCAGAATTGTTTTCTTCTATTCGATGTACTGTCTTGGGGTTTTATAACACAATAATAATGGTTTTTGTTAACTGTCTGAGGCTGGTCACATCAAAAGGAGTAGCAGCAAGCATGGTGTGTTTCTTCTCAATTCACTTGGGAATCCATAATATTCCCAACTGCTGAAGAATTGGTCACAATGTAGGGGTGTGTATTATGGTTTGTTTCCCTGGAAGGTTTTTTCTAAATGGTTTGGATTGTGGCAACAAGTACCCCAATTCACAGAAAAGCAAACATTTTCCAAATTCATTATATCCCACTTCAACTGAATTATGTTATCTATTAAATTAAATATTCTGTACATAAAATATAACAAATTTAACAAAACTCACTAAGTATTCATTGAAGATAATTGCACAAAAATGTGGGGGTTGGTGCAATAAACAACCACAATGTTGTAGAATTGGAAGGAGGAGTTTTTCAATCCTCAAAATTGAAGAATTTTGGACCTTTCTCATTAGCCCTTCCAGATGAATTCTTTTTCTTCTTGGTTTTTGTTTTCCTTGTTTATGTGGAATAAAGTGTGTGTGCGTGCATGCACATGGGTGCACAAATTTATATAGATAACCAACAATGGCTGGGATCATGAGTATACCAGTAGAAGGTATTTCCATTCAAGCAAGATCCCTTGTGTAAAGAGACAGCCAGGCTGGAGTAAAACAGGCTACAACCTTTATTTACAACAACATTTAAAAGGATTAGCTATATGAAGGTGAGGAAGGGAAGTCTGCAAACACAGATCTGGTCCAGTTTCCCTAGCATATCCTTACACTGAGGTGTTTCTTACTGAGTCTAGGCTTGTATCTGAGCTGAAGTTCATCTGATGGGAAAGAGTGCAGAGGAAACCAGCCCATGGGTCCTGTTCCCTGCATTTCCCCAAATTAGGGTGGTGTGAGGGGGGATGCCCTGTCCATAACCAACTCACTTCCCATCTCATGTCCATATCTTCTCCCAATTTAGTTTCTAGGATTAACTCCTTTCATCTTTATCCTTGCCAGTTGGAACAAAAATTAGTGAAAGCTGAGTATACGTACAGTAGTTTAACATGTATAAATCAACTCCCATACTAGTTATCCTCAGGGATGGTGAAGAACATGTCACAAGGACATGAAAGGATTCTTTTCCATCCCCATAAGGCAGCAAGCAAATGCCTAGGGAGTTCCTAAATGCCACAGAAAGTGCGTGCATGCTCAGCATCTGGCACAAAAGAGGCCAGACCACATAATGCAGGCCTATTTAAGACCCACTCTTGAGAGACAAGGGAGGATCCTCAATTTCATGAAAATAAGATCTCTCATGATGATTCCGCTGTGCCTGAAATCTCACATACAGCTACCTCATGATCAACTAGATCCCCAATAATCTGTCCACGCAAGCTACTAAATCTGGGGCAGGCACCAGCTGGATACTTGCAACAATGGGTCCCCCTTGGCTCAGACCCATTATTTCAGTGAGGAAGAGCAGGGAATCTCAATTTTCCCTCCTGTCACTTATGTCTAAGTCAGACCACATACCATTCTGGAGAGTGTCCTAACTCTCAAGAGCAGCTTTTGGTAGGGACATAAGAATTGCAGTGAAAGAAAAAGTGGGAGAATTACTACTGCAAAGGGACATCGAGTCTGGCAAAATAATACAATGTTGTCATAACATAAACATTATTAATGCTACCTGAGTCGAATACCTGATGTCTAGGAAAGGTATGAATATCAGTGATTTAATGTTATTATCATCCCTTGAAACAGATGCTTCATCAGCAAAAGGTTTAGTGAAAACTATGTAATAGTTTGGATTGTGTGACATTATACAGTCAATTGTTTCTTTTTGAAAACAGAAATGCCTTCAAAGCTCACAGTGTTGATAGCTTCCCACTTCTGCAATAGTGTCACAGCAGGGAGTTCTAGATCTCATTAAGAAGATAAATTGAAGGCAATGCATATTCCAGTTTGGTTCCTCGCTGAAAATAAACTTTATTCAGTAATAGTCACAGTGACAGATTTTGAAGAATTATAACTTAAGTACTTGGAGCCAGCTTGTTTTTCTCCTCTTAGCTTGTTTGCCTTCTCTCTTAGTTCCCTGCTTATCAGCTCTACCAGTCCATATCTAACAGCCTCTGAAATAATTCATTATACAATGCAAAATGGAGAAAAAAACATAAACTCATCTTGTTGTGGGAGCAAATCCACAGTTCATTCTACTCTTTCTGTTCAAATATGTGATGTTCTTTTTCAGCGGGGAGTGTTATCTTGAGACAGAAAGCAAGGCATAATCCTGACTTTGGACAGACTGAGACCTAACTGTTGTATGACATTACCACCTTATTCTGAATCTACAGACTAGCATGCCCTCCAACTGTCCCAATTTGGCAGGGACAGCCCTGATTAATCCTCTTTCACACCACTTTTCGGATGCGTTTAACATTTCTCTCTCTCCTTATACTTTTCCCTTAGTCCTCAGCTTACTTACTTCGCAGCTTACTGCTGCAAACCGAGTTCATAGTGCAAAAGTAGTTTGTACTGATGTAACTCAGCAACGGGGAGAGAAGAGGAGGAGAAAGATCTTGCTCTTCCCAGTCTGCTCAGACAAAAGGAAACAGCCTCTCCTAGCTTGTGTGATCTTACTGTCGTCTAGACTGCACTCTGATTTTGCTTGACTATTCATGTCCCACTTTTTATCTGTGAAACATTGGGGGGTATGGAATGATACATTGTGAGTGTCATGAAAGAGTAGCAAATTATTTGTTAATTTACTTGAGATGAGGAAGGGTATTGGTGGGGGGGGGGAGGTTACCTTGTGTGCCGAAACAACATGGATACTTTTGAATTCTGTGCACCCTACCTGGTGTGTGTGTATGTGTGTGGCATTTGATATTTGACTCTGAGCAGGAAACTTTTTTTGGAGACATGTAAACAGGTGCCGTTACTTATTTTGTAGAAAAGGGGACTTTGACCAGATGTCACTGTAGTCATCCCTGGAAACACAAGCAAAACCTGATCAAATGCTTCTTTCTGAATCTAGTGAAATTGCTCTTTAGGATAAATTCTATCCTTTGTTAGTTCTCATCTTAAAGATAAGAAGGAAAGCAGGGATAAATGATTTAAATTGGTTTCCATGTTGCATACGAATGAAAAGTCATTCTTTTCATTTGTTTGATTAATTTGGAGACTGTTTCTCTTTGTTATTTCTAATTCTTTCTCTGGGGGAAAAAAGGAGGGTTCTACTTTATATAGAGTGCCATGGGACCCATCGGTTAATTCTTGAGCAGAGGTATCATAATCATCACCGTCACGACCACCATGAGTGTCATCAGTGTTCCAATTGAAATATCACTTGAAAAGCTGTAAAATCATTGCCATAATTCTATAGCTGTGTTTTCTTTCTTTTTTTTAGAGATGGCTTGTATATTTCCTACAGGATGAAAAGGGCAAAATATTGCTGGATTAAAAGCATAACTTTTTTTCTTAAAGGCATTTCAGTGACCTTCAAACTAAGCTGATTTGGGGCTTGAATATGCTGATGAAATCACTTTGCTTGCAAGATGTTTTGTTTTGCAAGGAAACTCTAAACTACCAGCCATGCTGAACAGATGATGTTTTCTTCCATGTTCCCTAATATTCATTAATGCAATCTGTAACCAAAGTTCAAGTATGAATATAGATGAACAATAGGATTTACAGGAAGCTCATGTGATAATCTCCATTAGGTCTTGATCTTTTTATTTTTATTCATTTTCCAAAACTATCATGACCTTTACTTCATACTGTTTCTGGAAAGAGAAACCATTATTTGACCATTGACCATTATAAATATTGAGGCAGTCTGGTTCTCTTCTCATCATTGGTCATTTTATTTTTTCATTCCCTCTCTCCCTCTGTGAATTTGTCTGTGTGTATATGCCACTTTTTTCCAAACATTGGCCAATATCACATCATATCCGTCTGCTAGAACAAATGGCATTGTAGCTAGTTTTGGTCTATGCCCGAGGGGCAAATCCAATGTCATATCCACTTGTGCAACAAATTTTACAAGCACCTACACAAGCAGTAGCTCACCTAGGGACCAGCACAACAAATGTGCTACCACGTCTGTTACTAGAAAAAGTAACAGATCTTTATATGCTATTAGCGTATATACCTGGTGTTGCCTGGGATTTTATTTTCTCATAGGTAATACTTGTTAGAAAGATTCAAGATCCTGTGTTTATGCTTTATTTATATGTCATTGGTTTCTAGTGGACTTCAAAGTGTCTGATTTACTTTGGACAGCACACATAGTAGTCACAGCAAACAGTATAAACTAACACACTTTTCTGGGGAATGTGCAGAATTAGGTACATTTAGAAGCAAGGGTGATCTTTCAAAATAAATTTGAAAAAAACATTTAGTTGATTTGTCATGTTGTTTTCTGCATTACAGATAACAATATCTGAAAACATTTTATATGAGTACATACAGAGTGCAATCATATAGAATTCAGGGTAACTTAGTATTTCATCAGCTATATCATTGCTCATTCAATTGTGTCCTGAGAACCGTGAGAGCATCCTTCCCCTGATCACATGATATGCTGTCTGTGATATACATTCAGAGGTTGTTTTTCAGCAATCTGGTGTGAGGGCAGGTGTCTAGGAAAACAAATTATCTTAAATTTTTATCCTTCATCAGGTAAGCCCTTTTTTGCCCTCAATCGGGCTTCAAGACTATTATCAACTGTAATGCAATTATACCTGCTTTTAGTCCAAACCCAATGAACCAGAGCTTGGCAACAGGAGCTAATATGCTTCTATATGTTTTTCAAAGCTTTCTACACTGTATTTAGTCCATGGGAAAGTGTCTTCCTATAAAATCTCTTAATCCTTTCTCTTTATCAGTTTTCTATAGTGTGATCATGTTTGGAATACTGTGTACAGTTTTGGTCAGCACAGCTCAAAAAAGGATATTGTAGAGCTCAGAAAAGGGGCAGAGATGGGCAACCAAAAATTATGAAGGAGATTGGGAACTCCGCTGTGAGGAAAGGATGTGATGTTTGTGGCAGTTCAACTCTAGAAAATAGTGAATAAGGGAAACCATTACAGAGGTGTATAAAATTATGCATGGTATGAAGAAAGTAGATTTTGTTTTATCTCTCCCTCTCTCGTAGTGCTAGAACTATAGAAATTCAGGAAGTCAAAGGCTAGCAATAGCTACTAGTCACAATTGTATTGCCTCCAGCATCAGAAGAAGTATGCTTTTCTATACTTGGTTTTCTATACTTGCACTCATGTCATGCCTGTAGGCTTCCCCATAAACTGGTTGTCTGCTGTATGAGCAGAATACTGGGCAGATGCCCAGGGCTCTTCTGCTGTTTTAGTTATTTTTGCTATTTAGGATGTGCTCATGTATGAAATAGGCTGTTGAAGAATCAATGCCTTTGTTCCAGAGATGCAAAATATTCATTAGTTGTTAAGTATTCTTATTTTGTAACAGGGGTAGGTAGGCAAAATGAGACATTCGAGCCACTTGTAGACCCCAAAGGGTATATTTGCAACCTGCTCTAACCACTGGGCTGGGATAGCAGTAATCTCCCTAGCAATTTCAGTTGCACTATGTGCTTCCCTAGCTTTGCCCATTTCCAACTTGGTGCAATTATGCTGTATTGGCAGGCTCAATGTTGGATAACATTAGAAAATATTATCATGAGTCACATTGACAAATATCTCACACTACCCATTCTGGACAGGAACAAACTCTTTTAGGCAAAAAGCATAGACTTCAATCAAGAGAAACAGTATTTTCATTTTCACTCCAACAGTAAATCATTTAATAACTTTATCAAGAGCCTGTAAAATTCCTAGGACTTTGGTGTAAGCACCATATTCAAGTATGTTGTTGTTATGTACCTTGATGCTGATACTGACTTATGGTGACCCTATCACACGGTTTTCTTGGCAAGATTTATTCAGAGAACGTTTGCCACTACTGCTGATTACAGGATGCTTAAAACTGCTTTTGGACTGGTAACTTCATCTTGAGTGCTTTATAGAAACTTCAAAATAGCATAACAGAACATAACATAACAGTAACAGTCTTATTGGAATCTGTCCTTATTGCAATATAGATGTGTTATTTCAGGGTATGTCTGGACATTTTAG
This sequence comes from Cyclura pinguis, assembly GCA_030412105.1. Lineage (NCBI taxonomy): Eukaryota > Metazoa > Chordata > Lepidosauria > Squamata > Iguanidae > Cyclura > Cyclura pinguis. Next base: position 233,921,319 of record CM059601.1, on the reverse strand, counting down.
ATAACAGCAGAAAAATGGATTAAAAAGGCATGCAGTTATAACACCTTTAAAAATCTGTGTTACTTCAAAAGAACTTTTGACAACTGTTGTTCCCCTACAGCCTTAAAAAAATCTACCTTAGTTTTCACAGACTCATTATTTTAAATAACTACAAGTCAAGCAGTATATTACTCTTCACCCAATAACATTTATTTATGCATCAATTAATATAGTCCACATGTTAGTAATAAAATAACATTTGTATGGTTTTAGGGGTCTACTTCTCATGAGCAGAACTTTTCAAGGATTTTAGGTTTTGAGCCCGCTACCTTGGAGAAGAAAAAAGAAAAGACCAGTGGGATGAGGGGGGCATGGACAGGTGTTCCTCCAGATGGGTAACACTGAGGAGCTTTCTACAGTGATCATACAAGCAGAAATTGGGATAAAAGAACTCCCTCCAATAGCCTTATCCAATATTGTTCCTTTACAAAAGCCTGCTTGAAAGAATCTGCAAAATTGGGTCTCTGGTTTCTCACTCATTAATTGGGTGTCTGTTGTGTTCAGGCAGGAAGGAAGGAGGTTCCAAAGCGATCAAGCAACATGGCTGAGCAAAACACATTAAAATGGATAAAAGGATTTCCCAGTGGTATAAATACCTGCACACGACCTCCCTGTGCACCACAGCCCATGTTATGTATATATGCAAGTGAAGGAGCTGGCAACTGAATTTGAACTGCTGAGAACTGCATAGGTTAGGTAGGAGAAAAACAGGATAAGACACTTCTCCATTTCTCTCTCTTGCTTGTTCTCTTGGTGGGAATGAGTTGTCAAGTCTTTCCTTCAGCTGACACCTTCGTCCCTTTGAATTCGGACTCATCTCCCACTCTGCCTCTGATAATGCATCATAGCGCTGCAGAGTGTATACCCGTCTCCAACCATGCCACTAATGTGGTGTCTACAGGTACCTTTTTAAAACGTTGTAACAATTTTGCTATTTTCAGTGTTAGCAGTCTTCCATGTTACTGCTTTGTCATTTTTCGTTTTCTATATAAATTTAAATGACAGGAGGAGGGAGCTACTTGGAGTATGACCTAATCAAATGATTCAAGAGGAAAACAAAAAATATGAAAGTGTGCCAGTTTTGTAAACTATATCCACATTTAATTAGTTTGGTCTGTATTTACTTGCTACATGAACTTGGCATTAACATTTGCCTGGTCACCATTCTGGCTAATCAGTATTAAAAGCATCATCAAATCCATTTTATTCTATGCCACCATTTTTAAGCAATTGAATTCAATGATTCAATAAGCAGGTACTTTACCTCTGTACCAACTCAGTGGCTTATTTATACATACTTAAAGCTCCCACTGAATTAAATGGAAACCTTGAATTTTTGTATTTTACATAGTATATCGTGAAGTTTTCAATAAGTGGTAGACGTGAAGACTGCACATCTATCAGTGATCCAGTCCTAAATTAACTTAATCAGATTGTTTCTTGATTCCAGTGGCACTTCCAAATATGATAGCTAGTATTTTCATTTAATTAGGAGTTGATCAAGAGTACCAATTTATTCCAAGTGGCATGAAATCTCTGTCCCGCAAAAGAAAATGTGACTTCATTGGTGTTATTGTTTTTCAAATGAATGGAAATGAATTCATCTCGGAGAAAACAGGAGACAATATTAACCTTATTTAACCTTGTTCATTTAAAGATGTAGCACAAAAATAGTTATACTGTATATCTTGGAAATGAAAATGTTTAAGAAATCAAAACTAGCTGTTTGTCAAATACTATGAGCAAATTCCGCATTCAAAATATGTGGAATATTTTGAATGCTAACACCCCTTCTCTCTGTGTGCAAATCCGTGAGTACATAAACATGAGTGTAAACTGGATTAGTCTTTAAAAATTCAAATAAAAAGGATTAATTCTAGAATAGTAGCTTTTAAAACAATTGTACTACAACATTTTAAAGTTCTATCCAAATTAGGGCTCTGTTGCATCCTAATTACATTGATTTGTTTGGGGAGACATGGTTTCTGTATTTGGCTTATTTGGGTTCCAAAAAGAAGATATATTAATTTCAATACTGTAGACAGAGAGAAAAAGAGGAGGGGGAGAGAAATTTATTGTGTGTCATACTTTCAATGAATTTTCTATTTGTTAACTGAAAGCAGAATAGGTAAATGAAAACTTGGTAGATCTATTCGAAGTGAATGCTTGATGTAATGTTAGTTAATGAAAGATTTGCTAATTTAATGCTTTTTTTGGTGACTGGAAAAATCTCAAAGAAAAATCTTCAAATCAGTTAATAACTTTTTTAAAAAGGGGCATGATTAGTATTTTTTTCTAGAAGAATACATGTGGTCTTTATTTTATTTCATAATACATGTAGCCCCACAGACCAATCCTATGCTTAAGTACTTAGTGTTAAGAGTCATAGCATTTGGTAGACCTTGTGCTCTTTTCTTCTTTCAGCACTATTGGCAAAAACTTCCTCTGCAGGCTGTATTGTTTTATTGAACTCAATAGCTATAGCATGAATTGTAAGACATATGGGCAGGCTTCTTTTGTTCACCTCAGAGAAAGGGCTCTTCAATGCTATTATTCTACTTCCTAGATCCTGTGGAATTCTGGAGTTTGTAGTTTACTGAGGTCAAAGAGCTCTCTGGCTGAGAATTCTAAATGCCCCTCCCTAAACTGTAAACCCCAGGATTCCATGGGATGTTAAGAGTGGAATAATAGCACTCTAACAGTGTAGTGCGGAAATCGCCTGAGTGTCATAATCACTAGCATTCTGAATTAGATTTGAAACAAATAGTGTTGTTCTATTGGTGCAGGTGAAGATAGGCTCTTGGCTTTCTTTCACCACAGTAATATTAACAAGTTCATTTTCTTAATTCATATTTTAGCATTTTGGAGGGGGGTCATTAAATGATTTGCTTCAAAATTCTGCTTTTTTACATTAAGTATTTAAAACAAGAACATTGAGCTTCCCAAGTTAGCTTATTGGTAGCAGCAGTGGGCAGTGGAAATTTTGTGATATGCAAAGGGTGGATGGGTATGTTTCATCCTCAGTCAAAATTACCATGATGGGCCTTTTTGAAATACTTGGGACCTTGGAAGCAACCAGGAGTATCTGGTGCAGCCTGCAAACCTTGTTCCAAGGTTTTCAAGGGCTTGTTCAATTAGTGCTGGTTTTCCTTCCCTAAAAACCAAAAGATATGAAATGTCTACAACGGTTTAAGCTTGACCACTGTATTTATTTATTCTTTTGTTTGGTTATAATCTACCTTTCTGATTTGTTTCTGCAGCTTGGAAAAGTCAAGCTTTGGATTAAAAGTTCCAGAAACCTGCAGGTGGCATGGGCAGAGGACATGTTATTTGGGAGAATCTGTGGAACTGTAGTCCAACTTAGTCCTTCCAGTCTCTACTCTCAGCAATTTAAATCCAATAGCTACTCCCTACTAGAGTAGAACCATTACATAAATGGAATTTACATAAGCATTGACTCAATTCCTTTAGATCTGTGGAGATAAGGACACTTTGCTTTCACCATATAGCATTTCCTATCAATCATATTTTAAGAACATGATTAGCAAGAAAAGGTAGATGGAGAATCCACTGAAAGCTGTAGCACAAGAAATTTCATTGGCCAAGGCTTTTATTATGAGTCACTTCCATATCTCTCATCCTGTTTCTGCCAAATGAATAACACAAGTGATGCATGAAGGTCACTGGGCCCAGAAATTCCAACTGTCTTTTTTCCCTCAGAGGCAATTTAAAAGGAGGCTCTTTTTCAGTTTCTTGAAGGTTTTGTACAATCCTGGGAGTTCTAGGTTTCAATTTTAGAGAAATATCAAGATAGGTATTAAAGCAGATGACCCTGAAAGTATATTGTACTATATTCAACTACTTCAAAGATCATTAACTTAAAACTTTTGCCGTCACACAGCAGAAAACCCCTTTATGAATTCAAAAGAGATGAAAAAGCAAGCAGAACATTGCACTGGGTTTTTAATGTGAAATAGAATCCTTCCAGGAATATAATTTATTTATCTTTTTAAAACAAGATTCGTGACTGAAAGAATGAAAATCAAGAATGGTTTAGCACAGTGATTTATTTTCTTTTTATTTATATAACTATCAAAATGTTACAGATTTACAAAAGTAATACATAAAAGAAAGAAAAGCTGTTATTGGATATTGACAGAAAGTAAGGCATTAATAATGCTTTTCTCATTTAGTTTGCAGGTTAAAATGTAAGTGGAATCTATTTGTAGTTTTGTTTTAATAAAAAAAATGTTTAGTCTTTTCCCTGTCTTCTGAAAAAAAGCTTTAATAAATATTGCAAAGTATATCTATCATATGGATGTAAAATGAACATAGAAGCTGCTTTTTACTGGTCAGGCCATGTACTCTAATATTATCAACACTGATTGCCAGAAACTCCCCAAGGTACAAGAACTGCACATAGGAACAGGTGGGGTACACACAGCATTTCCTGGGCAAACAATAATCTTGAGAGCAAGGATGTTGTGAGCAAAGCCAGAGGACTGATGCCAATTCCATCCACCTCCATGTGCACCTGTGACATATAATAATCTTCACTTCGTATTAGAGAACTCTGAGACCACTCTGAGCTAAAAAGCCCTCACAAGATTGTTCACAAACAAAGACATGCAACTCTTAAAAAGAAAAAAGTCATTAAGAATAGCAGCAAAAAAGTATTTCAGTCTCAGCAAGCAGTCATCACTACCAATCTGATCTGATCAACTTCAACAATTTGCTATTGCCATTTAAAATTAATGTTTTACATTACCGTTTCTCAAAAGTAAACAAAATAGAGCAGTAGTATAAAACATACTATCATCTTGTCCACCATACTGTGGCCTTGATATCAACAGTAGGTCCAGCACAGCCAAAACGTGAACCACATTTTCCTCCTCCTGTTAGTGAGGCCACACCCCTATAACTATAATTTACAGTTATGGTGCAAAAGGAAAGAAGTTGTCTGTTATGATCATAATGTAACTGGGTTATTCCTGAAGGAACTAATTACAAGTAACTAGTATCTGTAATAGTAACTAGCTGTTGATCGCTTCTAAGCCCTTGATATGATCTAGTAATGACAAAAAAAGAGTAGTGCCTTAAAGCCTAACCAGTTTTATTTGACAAAGTAGATGGCAGCTAATGAGCTGAATTCTATAAAAACCTATGCCAAATAAAACTTCTTTATTTTTATAGTGCCACAAAACTCTAAGTGGTTTTAATTTCAACACACCAATATGGGAGCCCCCCCCCCCACATCTAATAATGCTAGTATTCTGTGTTCTTCACAAACCTACCTTATGCTACAGATCTGATGGAGGGAAAAAACTGTTAAATAATATGTTGTACAATAAAGTGAAAATAGCTACAGATGATGTCCACGTTCATAGAAGCCAAGAGGAAGCCTGTTTCCTGGACCAAACTGGTATTGAAAATGTAGGATAAATGGGTCCATTCATAGTTCAACGTGTGGCAAAGTGCTCAGTGGATGGCCTCAGCATCTGCCCAGTTCAGACTTAGCCCCTCTTTCCTGAGCTTTCACCCAACCTATCTGCAACAGCTTTGTTCTGACATAGTAAATCTGAGTTGAGCTGAAACCTGAAAACCAATGACTGCTTTACCTTTTGTATAAATCAAATTGACTCATATTCTTAACATTTTGTTGAATGGGTGTTTTGCCAGTTCAAGGCAAATGCCAGACTGTAAACATATTATGGTACCTATTGCTGGAAGGGTTACATATTGAATCCTTATATATTTTCTTACCAGTCTCATCTGTTTTGTTTTTGATCCCACCTTTTAAATGTTCCCACCCATGCTCTGCCATGGCAACTTTTGGAATTGGTCAAGCAGGTCTGCATTATTCCGTCCCTTCTTGTCATTATGGAAATCAACAAGCTGCATATGGGGTGATGGCAGGTAAGGAATGCTTTCTTTAATGCTGGCAATTGATTTGTTGGCAGCCATGACAAATAATGAAAGATTACTCTGTTAGGGTATTGATTTCACTGGTGCCTTACCTGTGGCAATTGCCTGGATCTGTTACAAAAAACAATCTCAGGCCCTTAAACCTAATCATGCCAGAATGATGGCAGAATTATTCTCCATTCCTATTGTTAGTATATGTCAGAATCTGAGAAAGTTCGTTTTGGACTACAGTTCCCAGAATTCTCCTCCAAGAAAGCTGGCAGGAGCTTTTACAGGTTTAACATAATACATGCATGTGATAAAGGTAATTGTTAGTTCTTTTCATCAGAGCTTGGAAAGTTACTTTTACAAAGTAATTCATTCCCCTTACTCATTACAGTGTTTAAAAAATAATTCAGTGCCTTTACTCAGTGCAGAGTTTCTTTAAAAAAATATTTAAATGTACTGTTTGTTATGCTAGTATTTAATTTTACTGCTTTTTTTTCTTAAAAACAGTATTGGATTTAGAACATAAAACTTGGAGGGAAAAAATCCTTCCAGATTGCTTCCGATAATGTTTTAAAATGCTCTTTTAAACTTAACCAGAAAACATTAATCATTGCACCAATAAATATTATTCTCACTTCTCGCCATGCTTTGGAAATGTGAACTTTATCATTCCCAAGTTGCAGAGAAAAGTTAATTAAATTGCTTGTAGTTTGTTGCTTCTAAGCTATGCTTTTCAATCATTGCAGAATATGTTTCTTGTGTAGAAAATACTGTTTTCTATGCAAAACAACCATGTGCATATTTTGTTCAGAATAAGTCCTAAACTGTGAATAGTCACTGAAAACTGCACAATTTTGGAAGACTTTTTCACAGCAAGAAGAAAAATGCTAAAATTACTCATTGCTTCTTTTGAGAAAAGGAATTAGTGGAGAATTACATCCCAAGCAGCTGAACATATATGGGTAGCTCTTTGCAACATCCATTCTAAATCCATGGATGGCAACAGAGCTGGGCCAGTGATGGCATGGATGGAACCAGTGGCATAGCCTGGCTTTCTTTTGCAATTGTATGTTAACATGCGGGACTTGCTTAAATTTAGACAAGATGCAAGGGTAATAAGGAAAATCAGTGCGGGCAGAAGTGTTAGCTTGTTTATTTGGGGGGCTAGCTAGGCCCATGTAGAGCTAGCTGTTTACCCTACTCTCGACTCAAGCATAGTGTTGATTCCCTATCAGTATAGAGTATGGTATCATTGGGGAAAGAGTCAAACTACTTAAGAAGAATTTCAGTGTCTCAGCCTCCTGAAACATGTCTCCTTTTAATGAAAAAAACCCAGTTTATCCAAGATGAAATTTTAGAAGCCAGAAAACTTATTAAATACAATTTCCAGTGGTCAGCCTC